>WOVY01014610.1:600000-1200000 GCA_013436015.1 Rhipicephalus annulatus | reverse complement strand
CACTCGCAGCAAACTTCTTTCTCACTTCACCCTCTCCACCACCCGCAACGCCCAACCACATCGAGTAGAATCACCAGAAAGATTTTGTTGCGCGTCCGCAGCAGCCGCACGAGCGCGGCCTGCCATTGCAAATGACTAGCCGGCTGCGACCATACGGCTGCTTCGGACGCGAGACTAAATCAGTCTACTCTTTCGGTCCGGTAACCTGCAATGCAACTTGCACGAAGCTCAACACGCCTTCCATGTCTTTCTGTTTCAATCAAACGCTTACTTGAGTAAATGCTACATCAAGTTTTGCTTCAAACCGTTCTTCCAGCACCCGTGTCGACGCCCGTTTCAACCGTGTCAACGCCTTGCTAACCACTGCTGCTTCGCATTCCATAAGGGGTCCTTGTGGGGAGATGGTTCATAATTTTTTCTAGTGTAAAATGACAAGTCGCCTCCGTAACCCCGATAAATTTTGAGATTGCCATATGAGACATTGCTGAATGCTCAAACGTCCACCACTTAGAGAGCACCAGTTATAGGAATTTAACGCAAACGATTTTGCCCAGCGCCTCTTCGAGGGCTGTGTTTGCCAGAGCCGCGTTTCTCACGTGAATCAACGTCGTCGTTGAAATATGTAACTGATAAGATTTGCCTGAAATAAAAATGTTGCACATGATCCCTAAGCACATTCCTTTGAGATGAGAAGACGTTTGTGTTGGCTTGGTCGTTTTTACTGTGGGTCGCTGCAAGGTGTTGTTGCCGAGTTGCGCTAGGCCAACTGACACGTCGAACAAGTGCTCGCTATCTTTGTAGGTTATACGGCTGTGGCCACGTGTTCCCGTTGCCTCTGCGCTTAAGCGATGCGCCAACTATACCTACTTTCTTTTCGTCTTATGTCGCTATTTACGTTTCAGCTGTGTGAAATCTCCTATCCTACGCCGTAGCGGGTGCAGGTGGTTGCTGCCCCAGTTTCATAAACCTAAACGAAAGGAAATCTCGCGCTGGTCCCTATAGGAGCCGGGACGCAAGGCGCTTCAGCCAGCATGGAAAGATGAGTGGCACATGGATCTGCCTAGGCTTCGCTCTTTCGGTTTCATCTTGCTTGTAGCCATGTTGTCCCTAAACGAAATTCCGCAAAATGTAATGCTGTCACAATACACCACTTTGAAGCCTAAATGGCAGGCTAACTCAAGTCAACCTACAAGCTTAAAACAAGCCATTCTTTTATCCGAAGGTAAAGCTGAAACACGGCTATTAATAAACACACAAATACTTTAGAAGGAGCAGGTATAGGGAAGAGCAGGCAAATGCATGCACTGTGGTGGCTCAATGCCCACAATGCCAAACTTCCCGGTCATAATTAGTGTAGTAAAGCCAGTGTTTGCTGCGGCATTAGTTGGCGCCTCCTGATTCATGGCAATCAAGATGACGTGCTGTCCGGCCACAATTATTGAGGGACAGCATTTGCAGACGACAGCTGAGACGGTGCTTTCGTCAGAGAAGTCAACAAACACTTTGGCATTAAAATAAACTATTGAATAATAAAGAATCTAAGACGAGTTCTTTGCTGCATGGCTGACCGTATACCGAGTTCAGCGGCAAAACTGCTTTTTCCAACGACTCTTTCAGCTTAAAGGAGGTAGGCTCGTACTTCAAAGGACATTAAATAGGCCACGTGTACTGGTACAAAGTTGCCTGATGTTAACGTTTTTTAGCTTAGCGTAAGGCACATTCACGATTTTATATATGGCGTGTGTCGTTAGGGAGATATTTTCTTTTTTTCTCCTCTCTCTTTTTTGTGAGCTGCTCCTTGAAGCTGAAGGTATAGGCTATATATCAGTTGAATTCATGTTCACCCGCGTTTCATGGGCAATACGTGCCCGCAGGAGCAGTTTATGCTGCGTAACGGCATATGTACGTATACTTACGATTACAGCAGGCCAATGCGTTCTGCAGTTTTTCCATGAGTATAAATCAGTACAGAAAAATGAACAAATAGAAGATAATTTCATTCACGAGCGTCGTGTAAAGCTTGCTAAATCTGTGGTAAAAAAAAATCTGTTTCTATTCTCACCGCGTGTCTGGCAGTTTAAACAAAATTTATATGGCGTGTTCGCAAAGAAACGTGAAAAAAAAATTAAAAAACACGGTGCGCGCAGTTGCTTCGAAACACTCCATCTCTTGCTTCTGTTATAAAAAGTACGGCGTCCGTGTTATTCATTGGATATTTGTCACTGCATTCTTCTCATTATCTCGCTCTCTGTAGGTTCGCCATACAACACGGGTAATTATTTATTTATTTTTTGTTTTGCAGAACACGTAAGGTTTCTCCCCGTGCCGGTCAGTGTATGTGGTCATCTCAGCTGTCAGTTCTTTCACCGTAGCAGTAAAAAAAAAAGAAATAAAAATGGCAATGAACGAGTAAAAAACAAAGGCAAAAATGAAACACAGCTAAGGGTGTCAAATGCATGAAAATGGCTAGGAACAACCGATTTGCAGTCGGCTGAACACGTATATGCCAAATAATGAAAAGGTAATAAGGGAGAGAAATATTTTTTCCTTCATGAAGCTACAGCGAGCAGCGACCGTAAGGCTGGCAGGAAATGGCCGCTTTTAATCGCCGGTACTGCAACTGCAGCCTCTATGTGTATACACTCCTAATGGTTATGTAGTCGACAGCATGAGAAAAATGTGTGGTATATATATATATATATATATATATATATATATATATATATATATATATATATATATAGCTATTTAACACAGGGTTGGCCAAACATATGTCTATAACATTCAAGGAAAAGAATACAGCATGCTCTGCACCGATGGGAATAAACTGATGGGAAATAAGCATACGTTATGACAAGAGTTAAAAAAAAACTAAAACCATACTCACGAGATGCGTGCTCATAAATCTGATTTATCAAGATTCCGCGCCAGGCATTCATTTGAACATTTCACGGCCTGTTTTACGTCTTCGATCGAGAGTCGCCCGCTTTTAATTCTTAGTTGCTTCAGCTTTGTCGGGATTCAGCGCTACTTTCTTCGTGTAAACGCGGGGAATGTGTGGAAACACAAGCGTTAGTGCTTTATAGTCTCTGAAAACGCTTTGTTGTTTTTTGTTGTTTTTTTTCTTATCCTTTTTGAGGTTCCTTTGATATTTGTAGCACCCGTAGCCTGCAGCTGATGCAGTTTATTTTTATGGCATGGTGCAGCTTCATTACGAGTTGCCGTATATATATAACCCCATCTTGCTACCGCTCTACTCACGCCGCATCAGTTTTGCACAACAATTCACTAATCCACTTCCAATATATACTGATGGTCAAAACATTATTTGAACCCGGCTCAATATCTGCCAGGTTTTTTCCCGTGGACACGTAATTACGGGGAAAGCAGTTTTTCATTTACTTTTTACGCCATACGGATATTGCCTCTGCCCCGACATTCACTCTAACCGCCCCGATACATTTGATTGCAGCGTACAGCCCGATGATTTGGTTTCGACGACCAATTGGCGGTGCCACTGATAGAACGTATTCGTCTTTCCTGAGACAGAAGTACACGTCGTCATGACGATGGTAGGTAAGATGACAGCTCCGTTTTTCTCAATTGCTTGAGACATTCATTTCACCACTGTTGCACCCTGCTTGTATTGAAGAAAAAGAAATGAGAGAAAAAGTAATGCAGTTTTTTAGCGATGAGAAGAGATCATTAAGTACTAGGTGGATACGAGCTGCTTGACTACCACTCACCACTAAACATATTCGCAGTAGTGCGTTACTAAGACAACACTAGAAAAAGTGACGTGGTTATCAGAGCCGTTGAGCTAGTATACTGTGTGCCACCGCCCGGAGTGTACGGCCGTTCATATATCTCAGCACAGATTTAGAGACGTCAACATCCAGCTTGATAGTTCAATAGGAGCGACGATTGGACTTTTTAGCGACTGTCTCCCTTCTTCAGCTCAATAATTCCCCTTTGGGGCTGATTAACGCGTTCTACCCTGTTGTAAACAAATTCCGCTCGTGATGGCGTAAATGAACCAAGCCGCGGCGCCTTCATTCGCTCAAGATTGCCGACGACATTGACTGTGGAAGATCAATGGCCGTTAGGACCATTGATCTGTAATGTCAACCACTCACACACCCCCCCCTCCCCCTGCACACACACACGTGCGTGCACTTCTGCCTTCAAGGGAACACAGGTTCATATTGCCCATCTCGTTCTAATCATGGCGCTTTTTTTTCAACGACCCGTCGGCTTCGCTAATCATATGTTTGGAATATGAATTATCCGCTAGCCCGTGCCAACGCAGTTTTAAAGAAAGATCTTATACGAATAATATCACCAATTTACTTTCAAGGCAAAAAATATATCTGCTTTATAATTTAGCGAAACAGAGCATACCCGAGATAATTGTGGGAAAGACAGACGTCTGTGATGCCAATGAACGTAACCTGATAGGTTCTTAAAGATTCCGCGCCGTTCAGTTGCATCTTATTCGCACTGCTACCGTACATGCTTGCGTAAATGAGGAAGGGGAAGAAGGGGTGTGTGAGCTTCACTATTGCCTGCCTTGCATCTCTCAATTACTCGTGCTAATATCCTGTAAAAAAACTAGGACTGTACTGAGGGGGGAGGGGGGGTTTGAGGTTGTTCCAGCTTTTTTTGAAAATTCAAATTCTCTCTGTTCACCTTTTTTGGTGAGGAAAAGATGTTTACCCGCCCTTACAGTTACGACCAGTTGCCAATGTTAGCTGTTGGACAACCGCCCCCCCCCCCCTTCCAGAAAAAAATAAAATTCCTGGGTACTGCCCTGACAAAAAATCATGCCATCAACACATTTTAAGATGAGAATTTGGGCATATATCCTTCTAATCTATCCCGTCAAGCCTACCTTGCGACGAAGCACAACCTTTGCTGGCATTCCAACCGAAATTGGAAGACATATAGCCGACACAGAACACAGCACTGGCCACGGGGTCAGTGCCAAAACAGAAAATCTCTGGAGACAGATCTGATTTTCGTAACAATATCGTATGC
The DNA here is from genome assembly GCA_013436015.1 of Rhipicephalus annulatus. Taxonomy (NCBI): domain Eukaryota; kingdom Metazoa; phylum Arthropoda; class Arachnida; order Ixodida; family Ixodidae; genus Rhipicephalus; species Rhipicephalus annulatus. Next base: position 1,194,963 of record WOVY01014610.1, on the reverse strand, counting down.
GGCAAAAGAAGAGTGATTCCTGCTATACCGGTTATTTACATGCAACTATTTATAATTACAGTTCCTCTACAAGAAAATTATTTTATATATAGGGTCTTTACACATATACGCATCATATAAAGCGCTCGGCGAGGACTTTTTATTTTATTACTTACAACCAAGCAGCCCTCTCACTTCACATGTCTGTTGTATGCCTCGATTGTGCGCAATTCAACGTTTTAGTTGTTATTTGTTGCACGCGCCGCTCAAGACTGAAATGGCATCGCAAAGAACACCGCTGTTCCGCGAGCTGCACGAAGTTTCTGCCGTTAACAAACATGCTTTAAGTCATAACAGATTCACTTCAGGCATTATTTGTCGTCAGTCACTCTTGTGACGTCTTCAACAATGAAACGTTAACAAATAAATATATAAGAAATAAATAAATACATTGATTGATGTGTGGGGTTTAACGTCGCAAAACCACCATATGATTATGAGAGACGCCATAGTGGAGGGCTCCGAAAATTTTGGCCACCTGCGGTTCTTTAACGGCACCCAAATCTGAGCGCACGGGCCTACAATACTTCCACCTCCATCGTAAAGGCAGCCGCCACAGCCGCGATTCAATCCCGCGACCTGCGGGTCAGCAGCCGAGTACGTTAGCCACTAGACCACCGTGGCGGAGCGTAAATAAATAAATAAATACAGTTTCTGATTATTGTACGTACAAGTCAATGATCAAGAAAAATACAAAACAGGGCCCACAGTGATTTCTTTACAAAAATTTACCAAGGTGCTCGAAAGAAGAGCTCACCATTTCACAAAAGCTTTCAATTGTAAGTTCTTTTGGCCGTTACTCAGCTGAATTCTCAAAAAAATTATCGGGAGTTAGAAATAACTGTGAAACGTTCTGTTACGAACAATTTCAGCCTACTATTTTCGAGAATTCAGACTGCAGAGGTTGATTTCACAGAACTTTCTATTAATGAGTGTCATTTTCTGTTGGTTGGCCGCTTTTGCTGATTACGTTCCATGCGTCAGAATGGGATAAATTTTCTCACTACTGAACAGTGCTAAAGCATATCAGCTTTAAACGAATGCGCTCGAATTCCCAAAGCTTTCCAATCGCATCGGCTCATGTGGATGAGAAGTATTAGCGGCCACTTCCGATGCACTAAGTTTGGCTGAAATTTGATTCCCACCGATTCTGGCGCAAAAGCTTTTGTTTTTTTGCTGAAAACAAACTCCTATGCACCAAAATCTGTGTGATGAAAACATTAGCAGAACCTGGCGGACCTTTGGCCAGCCTAAACAGTCTTTACAAATATGAGCCGACTTGGCACGCATTTTGTGTTTCCTGATTTTTGAATATCATTTTCCTCGTTTTTATTAATATAATCGAAGGGTTCTATGACGCAAGACTAATCTGCTTTCTTTCTTTCCATTTCATTTGCATGAGTCAAACTAACGTCACCCCTGACGCAAACACATGTGGCAAACATCAATTTGGCACAATAACTTTTTGTTTGTAATGGTGCTTAGATATTTTAGGTGTGCCTGATAAGAGAGTTTTAGCTGGGCGAGTTTATGAGCGAGCGGGCGAGCGGAAGGGGCAGCGGAACTCGTCATTATGGCGCGAAACACGTCTATTGAAGAGGGCAAACAAAAGAGATCACAGTGAAGCGCCGAAACACAAACTGTTTAGTCATAGTGCCGGAAACATATAAAAAAGAACATCTAGTGAGTACGTTCCAGCTTTTCTAGTTAGCCATGCATCTATCCCCACAGAATGCTTGGGCGGCTATTAGGCACGTGCCACTTCATGATGATAATTTTATACCTACGACACTCGTCAAACCTTGAGCATAACAGCCCTTCTGTAAAAACAACGGAAAAAAAGAAGACACGACGCAAGCCCTGAGAGCCAAGGTTTTGGGCAGCTACACTTTCTGCCTATGCAAATTAATGTTCTGCATGTGTGAAATCTTTAACGCCGAAGCCATAACGCTCAAGCATTAAGCGCCTGATCATGTGGTAGCCTTTCTAAACTTCAAAATCATGAAGGCTACCGCATAATCTTCATGATCGTCCTTCTTCATGCTCTGCATATTCTTCAAGATCGCGTAATCTTCATGATCATCCTTAATAAAAATGAAAATCAATGTTCAAGCCTGAATACATCGCAGGCTTTCTGCGTAGAGTTATGCCAGTTTTTTTAATGCATTGCTTCCAATTTCAGCATTCATAACAAAATTGGGGAATTCTTAAGCTTCGCCTTGAAGAGTTGAACGCGATAGCGATATGGTGTCTCTGAAGCGTATTTCATGCACTTAGTTCATACTTTTTATTGCGTGAATGATGTTACACGAGTACTTTATAACGTGGATCACTACAATGTGGTCAATAAAGTTTCAAAGGGCTTGTGTCGTTGAAGTTTTTGCATATGGCTGCAATCTGTGAAATGGGTAGCATGCTTTAATTCAGAAGCAATTATGCGCTTGAAATGTTTTCAAGCTTGCTATGCACCCATTAAATGGTTTTGAGAGAACATGCACAGTTACGTATGCGCCTTTTGTAGTCAGTCAGCTGCTTTCAACCACGCAGTTATTATGATAACAATATTTTCTAACGACCGATGGCAATGCATGCAGTATTACGGTGATATTACAAATTGTATTGTGAAGTCTCCATACAGGACGCATGTCGTTGTGCAGCATGAACGTTATTTTCACTGCAATTCCTAGCAGGCGAAGTTTTTAATCATATTTCCAAGTAGACACGTGGCTGTGCAGTAGAACACCTGCTCAGCACGCCAACGGTCTGTGTTCGATCCTCACTTGGACCCGAACGTTTCCACTATTTCTTTTATTTGCGTCTTCCTCAATTTTTCTGTCATTCACAAGATGATGATGTTTCACTCACAACAAACGACGCCGACACTGACCCTGACCCTGACATTCTTACAAAATGAGCTCTTTAACACTGTCGTGGTAACAACATGGGTATCAGCTATTATTAACCATGGTCATCATAATCCGCCGTAGAATCCATGCAGTGCGCAGGTCGGTACGTGCACTGTTTTTCTTATAAACTTACTCCACCTTCGAAAAAGGCATAGAAAGACAAAAACACTCACATGAGGCATTTAAAGAGTTGATTTAAGGCAAAATATACATTGTTGCTTGTAGTCACTGATTTTTGTGACATGAGTGCAATCAGACCTTCCCCTTCTGGAGTTCAACAGCACAACACCTGCCGAAGCTTTAGTTTCTGGCAAAAATGTAAAGAAAATGACACGAGTAGAAAAACTAAATCTCCTCTGTGCCTTTCAGATTACATATTGATTAATAGAAAAAAAGTAGTGCAGAAAACGAGCTCGCTCTTGCGTTTTTGCGATTAGTGTATGCGCAGTTTTATTCTTCGAGAAGTGAACTACAGCCTACACGAAAAATTCAGTTCTAATGAAGAGATCAGACGCGCAAGTCCGTTAATAGTCATCATGCGCAGAATACGCCGTTTTTTACGACGTTTCAGAATCATGATATTCATAATCCTCATTAGCGTGAGTGTGCCTGTTGCACGACAAAGGCCTCTCTCATGTCTCGCCAGTCAACTCGGCCCTGTGCTTGGGGCTACAACGTTATACCCGCAAACTTCCTAATCTCCTCTTCCCACATAACTTTCTGTCCCCCTCTCACCCGCTTGCCTTCTCTTGGAATTCAGTCTGTTGTCCTCAATGACCAGTGGTTATCTTGCGTTCACGCTACGTGCCCTGCCCATGACCATTTCTTCTTGATTTTTAAACACCCCATTTGTTCCCTGGTACATTCCGCTCTCTTCTTGTCCATTAGTATTACACCTTTCATTTTCCTTTTCACGTTTCAGAATACGTGCATATAAATGTGGGATAACAAATCAAAAGAGAGTGAGACAAAGAGATGATGATACCCTCCCCCTCACCGTCCAACCTGTGCCCCAGCTACGCACGTCGGACTGAGTGTCGTGGTTTCCGGAGCATGCGCGCAAACTCGGCTGTGCGCGAATGTCAACACCGCGTGCAGGAAAGGGGTGCGTATACGCTTTGCTGCCGGATTTGATTTCCTCTGACCTACGCTCCCTCAGATATCGGAATCGTGACCGCAGCATCAGCAGTCATCGCCGAGCTGTTTGCCACACGAAAGCCTGACACGCGAGGCAGTGCTTACCATGCGCCGCATCGGGCAGCCCAATCGTGAGGGGGTCGGCACAAGCGTCACACACGGATACGGCTGAGATCAAACTGGCGCGCAAGGCACGCGTGGGTGTTCGACCTGTCCTCATCGGGAAATTGGCACGTGGTTTGTCAATCGCCCGGCCACCGGCCATCACTGCAGCTTTGTGCGCGTGTGTTTGTGTTCGGTATAATGTATGGCCCTTCTCGGCCGATTCTTTATTGATCTGCTACTGCATCGAGGAAGAATATCCTGGCACGTCGCTGCACATGAGTCTGTCTTTCTTGTTTTTGACCATTCTGATTTGTCTATACTTCTTTGTTTACTTTATTTATACCGTTGGGCGTTCAAATAATACTACAGCACCGTCATAGTTCTTGTTCTTATTATTTTTTTTGCGAATAGACAGATATTCGAAAGAACTATGGTTAAACTCCGCTGTATATATAGGGTCCACAAACTTGTATTTGTTAATTGACTAAACACGCCTCTTATGTGGGACATTCTCAACATAGAGTGTTTTTTCTGCAAGGCTTCGAAACGTACTAAACTATTGTTTTTGATATGCTAGCTAAAGATATAACGCAATTTGATTAGGATGTCAAAGAAAGTAGAATGGCGTAAGGGTGCGAAAGAAAGTTACATTAGCGGCAGCAGGAATCTTTTAGTGCTTTTCGCGAATGCCTGCAAGTTTTAAAAATTAGTCATGTTGAAATAATTTTATTTGTAGTAGTGTTTGTTGGATAGGCGTTTTGTCAGGAACAGCCTATTCTGGCACAGTGCTTCTATTTTCGAGCCCGGAATTCCCTTAGAACAACAGCACTGAGAAAATGTTACCCTGAATTCATTTACAACGTCTTTATTAAATGGTCCATGTGCAATCTGTCAGAAATCAAAGACTGCTATATCCACCAGTTGTACTCTTTTGATTCTCGAACTCCACTCTTTCGACAAGAAGATCAGCCATAAAGCGCTGATGCATGTGCAGCTAACTTGGAACCTACTTGGTTTAACACTTTTATGCCGCAAATAGGCAAACTAAAACAAATTCGCTTCACATACTCACACCTCCAACCAATACCTAGAGAGATCTCTACAAAGATGTTGAGAGCTGGGCTAGTTGGTGACTGATAGTTATACCGTAAAGTTAAGCAGCGCACTTTTTAAAGGAACAACCGAAACAAGAAGGACCCTTCACTCAATACGTTCGCAACTAAATTGATTTAAGAATAAATACTTCAATGGAATTCACGTAGTGACTAGTGTTGTGCATTTCTTGTCCGTTCTTGTCTTTTCTTGTCTCTGTGAAAAGTGTGCCACTCAACCATACGTTATAACAAGATTTCTACACTTTCCAATCGACCCACCCCTCGTCGTTTGACTGTTAGCATAATGATTCACTTAAACGAACAATGCAAAGAAGATTAAAACATACAAAGCGCTCAATATCACTGAACTTGAACAGCGCTTCATTGAAAAACGCATTGGTTATTCTTTGGTGGAAAAAGCCTCGGTATATAGCGCTGTCGAAGCTTCTTTCTACGCGCACCTACGCGTTTATTATCCTCGAGAATGGCATGACGATGATGATATGTGGGGTTTAACGTCCAAAAACGACGATATGATTATGAAAGACGCCGTAAAAGAGGGCTCCGGAAATTTTGACCAGTTGGGGTTCTTTACCGTGCACTCAAATCTGAGCACACGGACCTACAACATTTCCGCCCCCATTGGAAATGCAGCTGCCGCAGCTGGGATTCAATCCCGCGTCCTGCGGGTCAGCAGGCTGGTACCTTAGACACTCGACCACCACGGCGGGGCGAGAATGGCATGTCATGCAATAGTCAACTAAGCTGGCAGCTGTAGCATTGAGGCTTTATTCGTAGTCTGTATCTCTGTTTCAAAGAGAAAAAGATTTTTATTGCTGATTCTCGAAATACTCGCGTGCAGAACAGCCTATAGTTGACCGCGCTGCACTTAATAAAGTACAAGCTTAAACAAAACAGTTGTTTCTCCGATACATACCAATTCTCTACAGTCACCTGGAAGGAAAGTAGCTGAAATTCTGCCAGTTTTTGTTTTGCTTCAATCGTACAAAGTGCTTTTTCCACCTCTTCTTATCTTGAACTCAGTCTACCGCCTTCACTACTTCCTGTGCTTCATACGCTACAAATATCATGTGCAGTATTCGGAGCTTACTTTGTGCTGATCTTCTTTGCATGGTTTGTTCTTACCCTAAGTTCTGGTAAGTACATGTTACACAGTTCGTCTTACAACTGCCAAGCGCACAAAAACCACAGTGATCCTTTAGGTTTCGTGCAGTGGATGATTCGGCTTCACCGTTCAAGAAACATCTCAGTGATCATTCGCATACCTTCCACTTTCACCGTGCTTCGACATATCTAGGTTTCCTTGGGTACGCTCGGGCGCAGAACAAATTCCTGATATTCCATAATTGATTTATTGATACGGTGGGTTCAACGCTTCAAAACCATCATAATATTATGAGAGACGCCGCAGTGGAGGGCTCTGGAAATTTTGACCACCTGGCGTTCTTTAACGTGCACCCAAATCTGAGCACACTGGCCTACATCCTTTTCGCCTCCATTTAAAACGCAGCCGCCGCACCCTGGATTTGATCCCGCGACCTGCGGGTCCGCACACAAGTACCTTAGCCACTAGACCACCGTGGTGGGGCTTCCCAATAACCCAAAGAACTACTTCAGATGAAAATGTTTTCCGTCGTAACGAAAGGTCGTGTGCCTCGAGAGATGTAATAAGACCTGTGAGACCTATGAGCTGCTTCGTTTTTATGCGCTAACCAATAGAAGATGAAAACGAAATTGAGGGACCATTGCAGCAGCTTTGTAAATAGTGCAGTCAACGTGTGTAGCTCTATGCGTTTATCACTGTATATACCATAATCATCACCCAGCGCCTGGAGTAGCATGTCAGGTGAAAAGCCAAACATATCCAGCCCTTCATTAAAATATTTTCCTCTCTCTCAATCAATGCAGTGTAATTTTAATTATTTATTCTTTGTCCTCTGAGTTACGCTATGTAGAACAAATTTACACTGATTATGAAAATTATTGTAAAAAATCTTGACACTATGATATTGACTGAGACTTGGCTGAGTGATAATGTCGAAGATAGTAACTCGCTCCACTAGGATATAGCGTTTACAGAAAGGACCGTGATTCCAGGGTAGATGGAGTTGGTATATTAATCAAAAGTGCACTTGAGGTATTCTTCTTGCCTGATGGTTCTAAAATTGAGTACATATTGTGTAAAGCCTACAATCGCGGCCTTAGGTATATTGTGGGTGCCGTGTGCAGACCACCTAACTTTGATGCTTTTACTGTGAATGTGTTGAAGAAGTATTTATGTGACCTTGTGAAACCTGATGATTTTTCCAGGAGATTTTATTCTGCCAATGTTGAATGACTATTAATGTCTACCAAAAGTTGTAACGAGATGGTGGAAGAAGCACTACTTCATATTGCTTTCACATTTGACATTCATCAAACTAGTGAAAGGTTCACAAGAATTCAGGACAATAGTAGGCCCTTACTCGATCATTTCTTTGGGAATGGTAGCATTTTTGATGATGCCTCATCTCGAAATATTCCAGGAATTTCTGATCATCTAGCAATCTTTCTTAGACTCATAAAAGCTATTGTGAACAAGGGTAACTAGTTTTTTGCTTTTTCGAAACCTATCTGGAGCTGATGACTAAGCTATATTGGGTGTGGTTTCATTTCCTCCAGATAGTTTTTCCTGCACTGGTTCCAATGTTCAAGATCGTTGGGCTTCTTTTACAAATCTTGTTTATGAATGCATTGATCGATTGGAACCTTTGATACGTAGGAAAACAAACGTGTGAATGCTTGTATAACTCGTTCAACTTCACTACTGCGGAGAAAATTAAAGCGCTTAAAAAAGCGACGTTCTGCAAGTGATTGCATCATCTTAAAACAAAAAAAAATCAGATTTGCCACGTGAACCTAAAACTCAAGTGCTAGCTGACAAGGGCAAATATTCTGCAGTTTCTTTGCCAAGTTTATTTACCAGCTCGTGACAAAAGTTTTCACAAACAATTTTTCCATCCGCAGCCGATGTGGATGCCTTTACCATACACAGTGTTCAAACTACCCATGCCACGGAAATTACCGAAGCATTCAATAGGCAGTTTCCGTCCTTTTGTAATACTGATGATGGAAAATTTTCTTTGTGTCATCGATTACAGATGTTCTCGTAAGCGAACAGAGTATTTTCAACATGCTCTTCAACCTTGATATAAAAAGTCACAGTTTTGCCGCAACGATAAAGTTGAACGCGATAGTAACAAATTGGAAAGTCACGTGCAAATGTGCAAACAGATCAAAACGCGCTCCGCGTTTCTGACGCACAAATGACGCACGAAATATACTCACAGGTACAGATGAACGAAAATAAGCGTTTCAGTTGTTACTTAGCTGTGTTTGAAAAGCACACCTTTTGTGCAAACGGAGACTGCGCAACAATTACAGTGACCTTTGTGCACCCAGTAAACTACAGCAGAATCGTCTAGGTGAAAGCCCAAGGCCAGACAAGACGTACGATTGTCGCCAGCACAAGATAACGCATGCGTAAGGGTCATCCTGCCCCCTCTCAATGATGCAAAGTACGCGTGGGAGAATAGAGCGCGTGCCGCTTCGTCTTGACGGTTTGGCGAAGCGCGCTCATAGCGCCATAGCGCTGGTAAGACCGAAAACACGATAGTCCTCCCCGAGATGCCCGTCACCAGCCGTAAGTCGAAGATATAATTATGTTGCTGTTTTAAATTCGAGGAGGTGCTCATTCGTGGCTCAGTAAACAGCTCGCACTCACAATTCAGAGATACCATGTTCGATTGCGCGCGCTGGAGTCTTTCTCTCAATAATTTTTTCTTTTTTTCTTTTTCATACGTATAGATACGTACACATATACGGTGAGTGACAGCGCCATCGACGCCAACGCCAGCAGTAAAGTCTAAATGAGAGTCCATATCATTGCTATCACAATAAAAATCTTGTGGGCCGATACAATACCAAATGCTTTACTAAAAAGATACGTCGAATTGGTTGCGAAATATTTTTATGTTATTTTTCCAAAAAATAAATATAGGACAGGTACATATAGACTGAAAAATGACCAAAGTGCAACCACTGCACCAAAAATAAAAGAATGACGCAATTAGTAATTATAGGCTAATATCATTAACGTAAACAGTTTGTAGGTTGCTCGAGCATAGTGTTCGTATTCATATTTCCGAATGTTTAGCTCCGCAATGTGCCCTCTCTGAGTCTCAAGATGGATTCCGAAAAGACTTTTCAACTTGCACCCAATTAGTTCAGACCATTCAAAAATTTGCATTCGCACTCATTAGGGTGATTAACAAACCAAAAACTACAAATTAAAATAAGTGATTAAATTGATTGCCTTTTACCTCTGAAACTGTCAACAAATCGTTGTTTATAAAATTATATGTTCTTGGACAGTTTCTGTATAATCAGGCGTACTCAGCGATCAGCGCTTGGACCATCCCTGTTTTTTCGTTTATCAATGATATTTTGAGAAACATATCCTTTAACATAGAACTATATGCTGATGACAGCGTTATTTACTCTGAGTTACAAAACCCTAGCGACCAAACAACGTTAAACGCCAAACTTCAAAAAGATCTAGCCTGGTGTGACACTTGGCAGATGCCAATAAACAATGAAAAAGCACTATTTATTCGCATTTCACAAAAAAGCCCGTTTTTTCAGTATCATCGCAACAACTTAGTCAAATATTATGTAATTTTTAACGTCCCAAAATCACTATATAAGGATTATAGACGCCGTAGTAGAGGGCACTAGAAATTTCGACCACCTGGGGTTCTTTGACGTGCACCCAAATCTGAGTACACGGGCCTACAGGCGGTATTGTTGTAGGCCCGTGTACTCAGATTTGGGTGCACGTTAAGGAAGCCCAGGTGGTCAAAATTTCCAGAGCCCTCCACTACGGCGTCCCTACTAATCATATGCTGGTTTTGGGACGTTAAACCCCACAAATCAATCGAATCAATCCATCGAAAATTCAGCCGCTACTGCCGGGTTTAGATCTCGCGACCTGCGAGTTAGCAGCCGAGTACATTGGCCACTAGACCACCACGGCGGGGTTGATGATATGTGGAGTTTAACGTCCTAAAACCACCATATAACTATGAGAGACGCCACAGCTATTGGAGGGCTCCCCACATGGCGGGGCTGCAAGAACATAGTCCTTGCTTAAGTACAATGCTACGAGTATTTGGGAATTCACATTAACAACAATCTGGGCTAGAATAAGCATATCGATTATGTTATGACATGTGCCGACAAGGGACTTTTGTTCCTTCGAGAGCTCTCTAAAATCCATTCCTTCTGGTCATTTCCTGCCTACACATCCACAGTTCTGCCACTACTGGACTATGCAGTTACAATACGGGATCCTTTTACTATGACGAACGTAAGCAAGATTGAAAACACACACAAAAAAGGCAGCTCGTTTTATATACAACTGTCATGGTCATACAGCTCTTATTTCACTACGGAAGAGAGCTAATCTCCCACCAATAACGAAAAAAACGAATCTATCGTCTAAAATATGTTGATGAGTTGATAAACAAGTACCATAAGATAAACATTGACCTGCTATTGTCTTTCTATTCCAGGCAATCGACAAGGCATCGCCGTAACCTTTATATTCCACCCTTTCAGACTTTAAATAACTCTTTTCAAGTATTCACGTTTTTTCCGAGGAGAGTCACTGATTGAAACAACCTAACGAATGACCTTGTTCTACACCCATCCCTTGAAATAATTGTGCCGTGTTTAACGGTGTAATATATATATATATATATATCTATATATTGAACTGTATGCTGTCTTCATAATTGTTACCATTTTTACTAATATTGTATAAAAGTTTTCTTGTTTGACTTTTCTTGTACTGAAATTTTTGGAGAACAGTACCTTACTTCCGTATTTATGTTTATGTTTGGATGGATTGACGTTTGCCTTGATATAATTATGAGTGTATTTTTCTCCCTGCTTTAGTGCCTCGATCTGTATTGCAGTTTTAATAAATAAATAGATAAATTGTTTATTAAATAAATAATAAATGAATAAATAAATAAACACTCCACGCCTTAGCACACGCAGACCCCAGCTCGCTATGATAAGACTAAACCAATACAATGATCAGCATATTGCACAAGGCTAGAAGACTGTGTGTAGGCAGAAAGTGGAACGGGTATTGCGAAACTAAGTGATTACGTATGCATACAAGACGTCCCACACGCACATATGTAAAATTGTTCTTCGCTCATATGAATTGTCGGCCTTTAGGAACTCAAGAATTTATTTTTCTTGTTTAAAAGAAAAGGGCAAATCGATAGACATGTAGGAAGGTTGAAACGGTATTTCTACGCAACCCTTTTTGCCCAACTCAGGATTGCCTTCTGGACGTCGGGTGTCAGGCTGTGCAAGGTAGCCTCCCACTGACCCTCATTATGTAATACTTTTTAATACTTTTCAGAGGAAGGGGGGGGGGTGTGCCTATAGGACTTCTCCACATGATAGGATCAAGATTTGCTTTCCTTATGTACCAGAACCACCCACCACGGCGGCTGCATTCTGAAAGGAGGCGAAATTGCTCGAGGCTTGAGTATTTCGTTTCAGGTGCACGTTAAAAGACCCCAGGTGGTCGAAATTTCCGGAACCCTGCACTATAGCATTTCTTATATGCATATATGGTGGTTTCTTGATGTTGAACCCAATGAATTATTATTATTCGCGCTTCAAACCCATGATACGATTATGAGGAACACCCGCAAATTTCAATCGCCTGATGTTGTTCAACGTAATTCTTCCCTCAAACTATGAACTAAACAACCAAAATAACGGCGAAACAAGGCTATCGGGTATTATATTACGCATATTCTAGATAATTATTCTTCATTAGGCTTGCCCAGCGCATGCATCCAACTTGATTCCTAAGGCTCACCAGTTTTCGTTCAAAAATTCGATTGTAGGCGACCTAACCCAGGTGAGAAAAGGCCCGGTGGTTCACTTATTTTTATTTTTCCTCAGACATGATTACCTATAGAACCTCTTTTCTTTTTAGCAAAAAGTACGGTAGTGTGACAAGTTTTGTAGCTCGATTGAGTCTATGAATGCTGTTCAGGCTGCTACGCATCATCTCTATATTTGACACAAGGTAAACTCAAGACTTGGAGTTCCCGAAGAGTGACGATCTGGACATCGAACTGGTGGAAGACTGGTGCAGACGATATTGCTACGAATAGCACAGCTGTTTTGCGAAAGTTTTCTTTATTTCATATACAGAGGAGGGGGGGTGCCTCAGCTAACATGACACGCTGTAGGATGACGCGACCAAATGAATATTACATGCTCATACCTAGTTATAATTTGTTGAGGTTAAACGTCCCAAAACCAACACATGATTATGAGAGATGCCTTAGTAGAGGGCTTCGAAAATTTCAACCCCGTGGGATTTTTTAACGTGCACCTTAATCTAAGCACTCGAGCCTCAAGGATTTTCGCCCCGCATCGAAAGTTCGGCCGCCGCGCCAGGTATACGATTACATGAACTGCGGGTCAGCAGCCAAGTGCTTTAGCCAATATACCGCGGCGGGCAATGCATGTTCACAATTGCATGGAGTACTATGTCTCATCATTTTCGGTGCTCTGCTTAAAGGGGGCGCTATGCAGCATCAACCGAGTACTGCAAAACTAGGGATATTCCCGAGCTCTGGCGAAACCCCGTTATGAACGGTCCAACAGTACGAAAAAGTCAAATTCACCTCTCATCGCACTGCGTTTCATTGGTTACGATAAAACTAGTCATCGCGCAAGCACAGTCGACTAATTTGGGCAGTGTATCAAACCAGAGGCATTTTCTTTCATTTCTTTGTCGTTCCTCTGAGTGGAGAAGTGCGCTGATGCAATGAAAGAGTCAGAAACTTTTCCTGATAATATTTTTAGAGGCACGGGGTGATTAAAATATTTTGAAGGTTTTAATGCCTGCACTAGGTCTGTCTTAGAATAATCTACAAGGTGGCCTCTGAGATCAGTACTGGCAGAGCATATTACAATATCACGATCGCAGCTAAACCCGAGGCCACGTGTTCATAATCATGGTCAGCCTGTACATTGTAGCACGCTGCTGGGCCGGTGCGCATCGTCTTTGCTGTCATCAGCCGCTAGCATCCGAGGATGTGTGGCTGGCTAATTAGCTGTTTGGCTGGATGGTATATTTCACTAGTTAGGCGATGACGTGCTAGACCAAGCCAATTACGCCATGTCATGGTAGGGTCGAGGTAATTACGCCCCATCTTAAGAAGACCGTTCTGACGAAGTCATGTAAAGCTAGAACCGGGTTAACTAAAGCATGATAGGTGATGAGTGAACTAATTGATACTAATTATCGTGACGTTAACTATAAGTACATAAAGAAAAACCATGCTAATAAGCCCGAACTATTAAGAAAAAAATAGTATCATGCTAATCATGATTACGTTTATTAGCTCCATATTGATTGCGCCCGAGAAAATTGTGATAAATGCTAATTGCGCCCGAGATAATTGCCTTTTGAGGGCCGTGTGCTCAGATTTGAGTGCACGTAAAGAACCTCATGTGGTCTAAATTTCCGGAGTCCTTCACTACGGAGTCTCTCATATTATTATGGTGGTTTTTTGACGTTAAAGCCCGCATATAATTATCATATATGCCTTTTATATGAAGCCTTACTCATAAAGAGATGACAGCTGAGTGTAAAGGTCGTTAAGCCACAGTCCATTAATACAATCAAAATTAAGACAGAGCTGATGCGGTCTTCCCTACGAAGCCGAGCACGCACATGAGTAGACGACCAACTTAAAAAAGCTGCAAAAAGCTAGGTTATCACAAGCTCCCCTATGGATCCAGCCTTGCACAAGTGGTGTAAGCCCACCGAATTATTTTATATGCAAAGAAGCTGCCACTTGGTGTTCACTGCATCAAACACTTCACAGTCACAACAGCAACATCACAGTCACAGTTGAACTCGAGCCTTCCCAGAATCAACGAGTTTCCATTTGAGTTCACGCGTCAATCAGTTTCATTGACAGACGCCTGCGGTGAACATCGGGCACGCCTAACACGTTTGCTCGAGTCGAGGAGCAGTACATACGTCGAGCGGCATGAATAATCTACCAGCTTTATCGCCAGACTATGCACACACGCACGCAGAAGTAAAAGTGACATGAACAAGCGACTATGATGTCTCGCTATAAACTTCACCGCGCTCATGACATATGCAATTATAGCCGCATTGCCACTTTGATTAGAATTCCCCTGGTGACCACCTGTTGTTATATATATCTTCAATATTTGATAGAAGCGAAATAAGGAGCACGAGAGTGCTGTGTGTGCACCCTTGCAGCGTTCGATTGTGGAAATTTCAATGCTGCAGGTGGAAAGAAAGAACCTGCCCGAAAGAGGACATACGCCAAAAACGCCTGTGGGAGGCGCTTGTTCAGTTGGCAAATAGATAGTGCAACGATCGCGCTGCTCGCTACATTGTTAAAATGTTTACTGAGTGGTGGCGCTGATGTGTTTGCACGAGGTCTTTCTTTGATAAGCGTCGCAAATTTCGCACTTGCGTTTCCAACGCCTTGCACGTTTCGGCAGCCATTTTTATCAACGCTGCTATCCCGCACTCCGCACTGTCTTCATGCCATGGCTGCCACTGTGCAATCTGGGAGCAAACTCGTCTGCCTGAGAGGCTCGGTTCATCCTGCATCGCACCCATGGTTATACTTTGGCAAGATGAATAAAATGAATTCTGTAGCAACAATATCGGTCTGAAAACTTCAATTAGAAGTTGTCAGTTGGTTTGCAAACCAATAGCAAAACATCCGAATCAAGCATTCCCGACTTCCTATCCAGTGAAAATTCTGGCTTTTCGGCCTACTGCTCGTGCCCGCGAATATAAAAGTACTATGTCACACCCCGCTTGCTCGTATTCTTTTCAGTGCGCCGTAGTTGTATAAGCATCTCATGACACAGAGATGAAAGTTTCATTACATCAAGTAAACATTACGCCACTGGAGGGATATTCTGGTTAGCGTGACAGCCATATATTCTCTCTGACGGCGCAATGAAACAGTTATACGAGCTGCACTTGAGTCCTGAGTCGGCTGCCTCATGAAAGCAACATATAGTTATGAAAATATACAATACCATGCCTTGCTTTGCCCCCTCTCTTTCTACTTTTGTGACTATCCACCCACACATCAATCCTCCTCACTCTCATTATCATTGCTCACCCTTCGCTATACCGTACAAGACTGTGCTGTGTTTTACCCTCAGTCCTCTTTTTTTTTTGATAATCTGAACCCACACATCACTTCTCCTTGACATCCATTTTGTTTCTCACCGATAGCTATGCTATGCAAATCTATGCTATGTCCTACCCTCTATCTTCCTCCTCTTGGTACTGTTTACTCCGACATCACTCCTCCTCAATCTCCCGATCCTCTCCCACCCCTTGCTATACTATACAAGACTAGGCAACGCTGTACCTTCTGCCCTCCTTATTTCATTACCCCTATCCACACACCAGTCTTCCTCCCCCCTTGCTATTTATGCAAGACTGCTACGCTGTACCCTCGGTCCTCGTAAATTTGATACTCTTAATCTACACACCTATCCACCTCACCCTCACTTTCATTGCCCACCCCTTGCTATACTATACAAGACTATGCTAAGTTTTACCCTTTGCCCTCTTTCTTTTTATGCTGCTCAGTCACACATGACTCCTCTTCTACCTCACTTCTCTTTCTCAACCCTTGTTATACTATGCAAGAGTCTGCTATGTTTTACCCTCTGTCCCCCTCTTTTTAATACTGCTCACCAACACATCACTGCTCGTTAATCTCCTTTTGCTTTCGAACCCCTTGATATACTATACAATATTATGCCATGCTCTATTCTCTGACCTCCGCATTTTGATGCTCCTCATCCACACATCACTCCTCCTCACCCCTTGCTAACTATGCAAGGGACATTAGATGCTGATTCACGGGCGCCAAGCTCTCTAAACACGAACCGTTACGCGCAGGTGGAAGATTTCCGCCAAGTGGGCAAGAACAAGTTATCATAAGAATCTAGGCAGCTTCAATCAATGTTTTGGAGTAACAAATCTGATCATTTGATTGATTATTTTATTGATTAATTGAATGATTTGTGGTGTTAAAATATTTTTCTTAACCTAGACTAAGAATATACACGAGATTAGTTCCAGTGAGGTCACACGAATAATTTACTTCTGGTAGTTTACTCGTACCTAAGTCTGTGTACAGTATTCACGGATTGAAATAGGCCACTTGGAACGCGTGGCCGCCGGCACAGATAGCGCAGCTCGAGGGTGCTCGGGGAACCAAGATGTTGCACGGTGGTATAGAGCGAGGGTTTTAACACCTGTGGAGCAGGGTTGCTGCTTCAAGTCGCAAACGAGACGGCCTGTAGTCAACCAAGTGCACACTTCTAGCGTGTCGCAGCTAAGCTGGCGCGATTTCGCATGCCGGCAGAAATGGCTGGCCGGTAGCCACCCTATCACCTGTGTACACTAGTTGTATTGCGGCGCAAGCACACTACGCACTCGTTCTGCATATTTTGGTGATGCGGCACGCATTTTTTGTAAGTAGGAAACATAATTTCACAAAGAGATTGCGCCTTACATGCGTTTGCGGGCAAAATCAACATAAATATCTGCACAAAAACAAAGTGAGTGTCATCTGTCATGACAAATAAAAAAAGCAGCCACAGGCTTAGCAGCACCATGCTGGCAGTGTTCACACGGCTAACTACACACCGACTTGCTGGCGACCGAAAGCAGCAATCCTGCTCCACAGATGTTCTCCCCCTCGTTTCATACCATAATGCAGCACTTTAGATCCCTGAGCACCCAGGAGCTGCGCCATCTGTACTGGCAGCCACGCGTTCCGAGTGTCCTATTTCAATCCGTGAGTACTGTACGTGAAAGTTTTTACCGCATCAGACAACTGACACCCAATGCTGCTTATTAAGATACATATCTTGACAACTAAGTAAAAATAAGTGAATGACACCACCAATAAATGGCGACAACACTTTCACATATTTTTTTCTTTCGAATGTAATGTACATATGTAATACGCAGAAATACCCCTTTTTGTTTGCTCCACCCACGGAACTATTTTAGATTACGTTTATGGCCCCTAGTGATTTTAGGAAGCACAACTGTTGTTAATAGCCTAAGAGTTTTTCAATTTGCCTGAAAAATGGTATTCTGAAGCGAATAAATTCCTAAGCTCACGAATTTATAGCCTTGCTAAGAACAGATATTACTGTTCTGTCGCTGTTAAACTATCCGAAAAGAACAAATTAGGTACGTGACGTTACAACGAACACAGCATTTTTATGCTGTATAAGAGGATGTGCATACGTTTTCTTTTAAAACTGTCCGTATATTGAAAATAGTGTATAAAACAGATATTTTTGCTGCATTACATGTTAAATATTAGATGCACTTTTCAGTAGTAAACTTCATAGTTCTGGTTTCAATTTTAGCAAGTCTTTTTATTACACATGGTGTTATATTATGTTAACAGTATGAGTAAAAAATACTCTACTACAGACCCTACACAATTTTGTACTGAATACAACAAATTTTATGAAAGCGGCTGCTGAGAAAGACTGTTTCTTCCTTTAAGGGTCTTTAGGTAGGAGTTCCAAACCCTAAGCTTCCTGGTGTTGTAACAAAAGTAAGTAATATACGTGACATATCATCCTGCACGTAGAAACTGGCACTGCCAAACACCTCTGCATGGGTAGACTTGTGACATCAGTCAGGCCTATTGTTTTAGGCAGCATTGTAAAAAAATACGCCTAACTGTGGATGTTTTCATTTGTAATATGTATGTATTGATTGCTTATTCCAAAATTCAGTAATATAACGTTAGATGACCTATTTTGATACAATTTCTTATGGGTCCATTGAACACCACGCTTGAACACAGAATATTTAAAGCATGAAATGATAAGGCAAACAAATAGGTTTCAATGTATTGGATGTAATTTTGAAAGCAGCGTGTCGCCTGATATTTACAACGTTATGATCTGCCGAGCAAAATGAACCATAAGTAATGTAAGTTATCACAATTTTGTTTACCCGAAAAGTTTAGTGGTGGTTGCTGAATTGTTTTCTGATGAATATACGTATGGTTCGCGTCACACTGTTCTATTAAAACTTGAGTACTTGATACATAGGACACTATGTATGTATGTATGTATGTATGTATGTATGTATGTATGTATGTATGTATGTATGTATGTATGTATGTATGTATGTATGTATGTATGTATGTATAAATGTATGTATGTACGTACATACGTACGATGGTGCACATGAATGTTAGCACCAGCCTGCTTATTTGTGTAATTGAAAGCGTTTGGTGTTACCTGCGAGAACAAAAAAGTTACTACGATATTTTAATACTGCGCGAGACGTGAGTAGACACCGAAAAAACTCAGAAATGCTTAACACTTTGCGATGGCAGAACCACAGAGAAGGAAAGAAGTGCTGCCTGGTAGTCCCAAAACGGAATGTTGAAGATGGACAGAGCAATATATATATATATATATATATATATTTATATATATATATATATACCCTCGTGCTGTCTCTCATCTACTCTCCCCGTGCGATCATTCGGAAAATGAAGTGATGTCACCAGCGCTACATAGTAGTTTTGATTTTTCATTGCTGACTTGAACAGCATACCATGACTTCCCATTCACGGTTTCTCTCCAAATGTTTTCTATGAGGACGCGCCATGAGAATTCCATCTCACCCAGGAAGTAAGAGCAGGTTCAGAACCTAGAACCTACGCTCAACAATATACGCACACATCAAGAAATGGAGTGGATGCTGCTTTTCTTTGATCAAGCGCGCTTGTATGAAGCAACAGTCACGGAGCAAGACATGTCTATGAAAGTAATGTTTTGAAACAAGGGGATTTGATGAGACATCACGACCTTTGCTTTACCTCTATATTTTTCTTGTTTGCTACAACTAATAATCAGCTAAAGCTTTGCACGAGACTTTTTTAATCTTTACTGTTTTTTTAGATATGCTTTGAAGTGTCTTCCAGAAGAGTCTAGTTCACTTCGAGAAACAACTCTTAGCAGCCAAACAATTACTGAAGCTCCGGGGAACATTATGACATGAAGTGATAAAGAACTGTTGAGCAGGAAAAGTCACTGGAGGGAACATTTTGACAAGCGTATTTAGCTTCGTCAAACCAGCTGCCGCCTTCACGAAGACAAATGCATAAACTGCTACTGTAGTTAGGTGGCCCCAGTGCCCAACTGCGGCCGCTACGCCTGCCACGACTATATGCTCTATCCTGGCTCCAGCGGTCGCATTTCGGTGGAGGCGAAGAGGTAAAGATCCACTTGTACAGTGTGATTAGAGTGCACGTTGAGAACACTGTATTGTCAAAATTTTCCGGCCTTCCTTCACGGCGTCCATCATTATAATATTGTGGCTGTGGGATGAAAACGCTGGGTATTGCTATGAAGCCAAGCTCACTTTGCGAAACGTCGGTTCCAGTGACATGTTCTCCTCTAGAATTTTTATCAGTAATTAACGGCGAAGCTCATTTTGAAATCTGCTCGCACTGGCAGATGCAAGCGGCCGGAAACCCAGGTACGCTGACTGACTTCTAAGTACGCAACGTTCATAGGATGCTCGGGCGTGTGCAGTCGTACTCTGTCGCCACTTGGCGTAACGCAGGCAAACCCACACCTAAAATTGAAAAAAAGGAAGAAAGTGAGTAATGGGGAGAAAAAGAAAGCGAAAAAATAGAAAGGTAACTAGAAAGAGAAAAAAACAGAAGAAAATGAATAAATAGGGACGAAGAAATAAAATTCAATAAAGACAGAAAGAAAGACCACCAAAAAATAAAAATTTGAGAGAAAAAAATAAAAGATTAGAGAAAGTGAAAACCGAACAAAAATAAACAAAGCCGTCCAGCTCCGCACTTCCTTCAGGCTTGGCACCGATAGTGCAAAGCCGCCTAATTATTATTATTATTAATATTAATATTATTATTATTATTATTATTATTATTATTATTATTATTATTATTATTATTATACAGATCATATATTATTACCTTTCATGATCCTAAATGAAAGGTAACAGTGTTGTTGCCTCTGACGATTTTAACTGTAGAGGTGCGAAGAGGAAGACGACGCATGATAGGCTGGCTTTCCTACGCCTGTCTGCAATTTTCACCTTCTAGCAATAGTGGAGTTTATATTGTACTTTTTGTGCCTCGACCTCGTCCGACAACAGCCTGGGGGTTACCGTTTTGTGGAACAAGCACAGCGACCGACTCCCGAAGTGTGTTGCTCCAAAGGAGCACCATGGCGGTCTTCCGTTGTCACTCGCCCTTGATGGTGTTCTAATGGCATCCACCGCAAGTAGTCATCAGCAACAGTTAACATCAGGTCAGTCAATATTAAGCCAGCATGTTCATTCTCTAAACCACAAAAAAAATAAATAACGAAGAAATGACTGCGTGAACATCATGCCGAGCGAAAGAGAATGAAGAGATGGATCAGACAACCTTCACGGTTGCCGCATATAAAAAGAAAAGAGCCGCAGGTGCTCCTGTCATATTCAAGCCAACTCAACCTGATAGTAGCTTCTGTAAAGTCAACCCGAATCCCCTGGCTTCGGCTGTCGTGACAACAGCCCAAGAAAAGGCACTGAGCAATCGCCTCAATGAAGATGGAAGCCTCATGGTGACAATGTCTTCAGTCCCTGCAACTAATCGCCTCCTCACGGTGACTGCACTCGCAGATACTGCTGTAGAAGGACGAGTTTCATCTTTCTACTTTGCAACGTACGAGAGGATAGACGACGTTCCTGTTGAATACTCGGATGACGATCTAAAAAGTATTTGAGTGACCATGGACTCATTTCTGCAAAAAGGCAAGTTGCCTACATCTCAAACGATGATGGCGCAGTTACAGAGACCCGAAGGCGCTCAGTCATTCTCAAATTCTCCAAAGACGCTCCTTTACCAAACCGAGTGTCGTTTGGAATTTTGCAGTTATCCTGTAACGGAGTATGTTGGATCTGCTACTCAGTGTTTCAGATGTCAAGGACATGTACAAATAGCAAAATATTGCAAAGGCTCCATCCTCTGCAAGATATGTGCCGGCGCACATACGCACGAGGAGTGCAAGTCTCGCTCTCAGCCTCGATGTGCTAACTGTGGGGCTGAGCACGCTGCATCTCATGGCGGATACCCAAAAAGAAAGCTGCTACTAGACCACGGACAGAGAAGAAATACCAGAGAAAAACGCGAAAGCGACGAAAACCACCACCGAATCCGGACGGGATATTTATAGCCGCAAATATAAAGAACGAAGACAATGTACAGCACAGGAACACGTCTTCGAAAAAGTCCTTCGCATCAGTAGTGAAAGAGAACAATAAAAAGCCGACACCATCTGGCTGCTCACCCGCAGGGGGCGGGTTCGAATCCCGGCTGCGGCGGCTGCATTTCCGATGGAGGCGGAAATGTTGTAGGCCCGTGTGCTCAGATTTGGGTGCACGTTAAAGAACCCCAGGTGGTCTAAATTTCCGGAGCCCTCCACTACGGCGTCTCTCATAATCATATAGCGGTTTTGGGACGTTAAACCCCACATATCAATCAAAAAGCCGACATCTGCAACGAGCCAAGAAGCACCCTCGAAAGATCGAGAGGTAAGTCAAGAACAACTGTCCCCGGGGTTACAGCAGAACAGGAAGAACCAAGAAAAGGTGTTAAATGGTAGCTCCATCGACGACCTATCAAGTATGCCGATTCCCATGATATTCGTGGCCATTAAGACTCTCCTCCGTGCCAACCCATTGTTGAACAGCACTACAAAGGTACATGAAAGGCTGGCTTTTGAACCACTAATGCCGACTTCTTTCACGGCTCAACGCCGTGATTTTTCTGAGTAACAACCATGAATTTACTACCAATGCCCACATCGGCGGTGTTCATTATAAGCGCTTGCGTACGTTTTATTTTCCAGTGGAATGCCCGCAGTTTGCGATCAAAGTTACAAGACTTCAAGTACCTAACGCGAGTGTACTGTTTCTCTTTTGTGGTCGTTTCAGAGTCTCATGTGTTCGAGCAGTTCAGGTTAAAAGGGTACTATTTTCACAACTCCAAGCGGCAAACTAGAGTCAGCCGGCTCCTCGTTGGATTTAGAGCTGATGTACACGCAGCTTTGATTGACGCATCACCACATGACCAGAATGAACACGTTTGTGCAACGAAAGTAATAGCATCTAAAGTGTTAACCTAAATCGGTGTCTATTTCGAACCAGGCATACCATTCGAAGCATCAAGACTCAAAAACTTGTTGACGAGCACTCAGCCTCCTCATAATATTTGTGGCGATTTCAACGCAGATAATGAGATTCGGGGCTGCTCTCATAGAGCCTTTCTTTCAATGAAGCGTGGCGCTAAGCTGGCAAAACTTCGTGCAAAATACAGTATAGAGCCCTTAATGATGGCAGCATAACTTACCTGAAAAATCCGAACACGGTCAGCCGTATTCATGTCGCATTCATATCCAGTCAAGTGGCTCCTATGTTTGGCTGGTGTACAGACTTCTAGACTCGAGGCAGTGACCACTACCTGTTCCTTATCTCCGCCCGATACCTTCGCACGTCGCCCTTGAAGGTGACACTACAGTCGGTAGACTGGGCTTTACGCAACAACGGTCGAAGATGAATCACAGCCTCGACATTTAATGCCGAATAATAACCGACAATGCTCAATGCCTCCAAAAGTTACACACTTTGTCGTTAAACATTGTAGTGTCCAGCCAACGATGAAAAATTAGAAAGATATTGTGCCATTAGAAGACGTGCCGAAAGGAAGGCTCTACGTACGAAAAATATTTAAGACATCAGAGCTTACCGACGGGCACCAAGACACATAAGGCATTACCTAACCGAACTGAACCAAAAAAGGTGGAAAGGCTTTAGTGGAACGATGAATACACGAAAACCGCTGAGCGAAATCTCGAGAGTCATCAGAGGCATGCGCAAAGAACCATAACAGTTGTACCCTTTCATTACGCTGTCACTACATGAGCACGCTCGTTGAAAGAGGTGGCAGAAAAGTACTGTGTGCTCTTTTTCAATGGAGCAAATCCTTTTCTAAACATGGCAAATCAACGGCCTTGTACACCTTAAGTAACCTTTACTGACGTAGAGGTGCCTTTTACTTTTGAGGAGCTGACAGCAGCAATTAGCCACAAGAACAAGCGATCGGCACCTGGCCATGACGGAGTGAGTTATGCAGCGCTCACACATTTAAGCCACACATCATATACGTCTTTTGGAGTATTCTAACGCCCCATGGACAAATGTGGTGATTCCTATAGAGTGGGAACTTGCGAAAGTTATCACAATATTATATCCAGGAAAACAGCCAACAGATCACGCCTCCATCAGACCCATTTCTCTACTGAGTTGCATAGGGAAGCTATTGAAAAAAAATGATTCAGAAGCGACTCACTTGCTTTCTAGAAACTAACAAAATTTACCCTGAGGAAATGAACGGCTTCCGTCAAAATAGGTCTGCAATCAATAATATCATAGCATTGATCTCGTCAATTAAAGAAGAGTTGGCCTTTGGAAACACACCTACTGCGTTATTTCTGGACATTAAGGCAGCGTATGACTCCGTTTATCACAAAGCCCTACTCGACGCCTTGGAAACCCTTGGTCTTGAAGGACGACTTTACGCATGGATTGCAGCCTATCATCGAGGACGGCAGCTTTTAATGTGTACTCCCGAAGGCCCTACAGCTATCTTCGCCGTCGAGAAAGAAATGTCGCAAGTAGCTGTGCTAAGCCCGGTGTTATATAATCTCGTGCTTATTCTTATTAAAAGAAACCTGCCCTGAGGCGTTAACATCAAACTGTACGCTGACGTGATCTGCATTTGGAGTGCGACAAGGTTTCGAAGGAACACCCAACAGCGTCTCCAGAGAGCACTCGAAAAAATTTGGTATATATGAATTCAAGAGGACTCAAGCTGCCCTCCGAGAAATGCGTTGCCATGGTTTTCTCGAGGAGAAAAATGAAAAAAAATACCCATTAGTGCTGGGAGGTAGCACCTGTCCATACGTCAAGACAAAAAGGTACCTTGGAGTGACAACTGAAAGGAACTTACATGGTCTCCTGAAGTGGAGAAACTGAGCGTGAAAATTTTGTCGGCGTCGCAGATACTTCGATTTGTAGCTGGACCCCAGTGGGGCAGCAAATGCCTATCGATAGTACTCATCCATAAAGCCTACCCCGATGGGACACTGTGGTAATACCTACCCGTCCAACATAATATATCACATATAGGCGGAAGAAAACTCGAGGCAGCACGCAA
Source organism: Rhipicephalus annulatus (assembly GCA_013436015.1). Lineage (NCBI taxonomy): Eukaryota > Metazoa > Arthropoda > Arachnida > Ixodida > Ixodidae > Rhipicephalus > Rhipicephalus annulatus. The sequence goes on along the minus strand of WOVY01014610.1, from coordinate 1,170,210 downwards.
CAAAAGTTTTCGAAATTGTATTGGTCTTTCCAGGGGGTCGTCTCGAGTGGACACTGCAACAGAAGCCACATGTCTGTTTTAGAAGTGATCTCTTTGCAGGAGATACTTTGGTTTTACCTCAGACATGTTACTAAGTTCAAGACGAACTTCTTGAAAAACATTTCTCAAGCCAATCCTACATCTAGCTTCGCCAAAGCCGTCGGAAGAATATGCGGACGTGTATTGATACCTGCTCAGGCGTCACCTATTATGCCAAGGAACATCTCACCCAGGACACTGTCACCACTAAATATTCTTCCCTATATCCCCGGCATCAGCGCAAAAAGGAAAATGCCCCAAGCAGCAACCCATCAGACAGTGTTGGAGTGTTTGTACAAAGAATATGTTGAAGTAATGAATATATTCACAGACTACTCTACAACACAATCTCGATCGTCGTACGGATTATTCGTGCCCTCTACAGAAAAATCTCTTGCGTTTCGCCTAGAGAGAGCGAAATCTTTGACAACTGCAGAGTTATATGAAAACAGGGATTGATGATTGTTTGCTTGATATGTGGGGTTTAACGTCCTAAAACCACCATATGATTATGAGAGACGCCGTAGTGGAGGGCTCCGGAAATTTCGGCCACTTGGGGTATTTTAACGTGCACCCAAATCTGACCACACGGGCCTACAAAATTCCGCCTCCATCGGAAGTGCAGCCACCGCAGCCGAGATTCGAACCCGTGACCTGCGGGTCAGCAGCCGAGTACCTTAGCCACTAGACCACTGCGGAGGGGCATATGGAAACAGGGAGACTCTATTCGTTATTATACGACACAAGCTGCCTGAAAGATGGGCTGTATTTACAGATTCTGAAGCAGCTCTTCAAAGTATATGGAACAGGCATAAGAGTTGGAATCATGTCAACCTGTAACATCTGATATCGCTTATCTCCATCACAAGGCTCAGGCTTCTGGACACTGCAATTATGTTTCAATGAATACCTGGCCATTTTGGCCAGGTATTCGTAAATGCAGCCGACACAGTCGGGATTCGATCCCGCGACCTGCTGGTCAGCAGCCTAGTACCTTAGCCACTAGACCACCGTGGCGGGGCAGCATAGAGACAGTGAAGCACATACTACTAGAATGCCCCACTTACCGCGATGAGAGGCAGCTGTTCGAAAGAGAAATGGACATGATAGGCCACGAAAAATTGATGTTGCGCAACATATTAGGTTCTGTGCGTGGACGTTCTAAACATCGTCGGGTCATACTGTCATTGATCGATTACCTATTCAATATTGGTCTTGCCGGAAGGCTCTAATTATCTGATATCTCACACAGCGAAGTCTTTATTTACCTGACACCCCAATGTAAATAGTTTGATCAAGTTCACTAGACCACAACCTCTTTCTTTTTTCATATCGTTCTTCTCTCTCTGGGGAAATCTTTTTGTCCCCTTCCCCATTCCCATACAGAGTAGCATGCCAGCGTTATATAGACGCCGGCAAAAAACAGTTTTTTTTGTCTAATAAAGAGTCTCTCTCTCTTCATGATCTTGATGTTTTTCACAGTCCACTGTCAATGTTTTATCTCACTTCTGTACCGTCTTAACATAAATTTTCAACATGTACAGATTCTTCTCATTTCCGTATTTTTTTCAAGAAGGTTTCTCCTTATTTGTGTATAGTTCCCTTTATTTTTTAATTCCTTTCCATTTCCTTTCCAAAATACAAGACGAGATTCAGATTCCTGTCTTGTATTTTTATTATTCTCACTTTGCGCTTTCTTTTTTTCTGACATGCTTTATTTTATTTTTCTGAAGAGTGTCTGTATTGTATCATTTATTTCTAATATTTTAGTTTTGCGTGCGCTCGCACTATGACCTCATGGTTTTTCCAGGACACCATAAATTATATTATTATTATTATTATTATTATTATTATTATTATTATTATTTGATTGCATTTTTTGTCGAGATAAACGCAAAACATGTTTCCACCTTGCATGAACGCTCCACTTTGTCTGCACTATATGTGTGAACACAACGCCATACACTCGAAATGTTTGCTAAAGAGGCGCTGGTCACTCTCACCAAAGTAATCACAAATTATGCCGTGCTTCACAGCTAAAATGGGGGAAGCTTAAGCTTCACCTTCAGAATCTGAACATGATAGCGATATCAGGTCTCTGTTGACAAGGGGGGTGGTGTCCGCCCCCCACCAGTTACCTAAGTGGGATAGTGATGCAAAATATATGCTATTCATTGACTTAATTGGAAGTGTATATGGCACCGTGACAAACCTTCGCCTTCCTCTCTCCTCTCCAATATTGAAGCGCAAACCGTTAGATGCCTATGATTGAAGTTTCGGTTACCGCTGGCGGCAAATTGTCTTTTCGCCTACTTAACTTTTTTTACCTCCACTTCACAATCACTCAACTCAACAATATACTCACAAATAGTGAATCGTCATTCACTACGTCTTCCTTCAGTTCATTATCTGCTCGTTTTTAGTAAGGTTGTCTCAAAAAAAGAAAGGATCCCTCAAAATTACCTTCGTTAATTCATAGATGCAGTGACGCACAATGAAAAGCACAAATAAAAGTCATCTAACAACTGAAGTTCATTGGAGCATCCTGCCAGCGTTCGTACACGACAACCTCAACCATGTGACGTACGCTATTGCACCATCGAGTTAAGGAAAAACAATCCATTTTGCGACAAAGCATCTGAGGAGAAGCTGACAAATGTGGCTCCTTTAATTATAGCTTTTGCCTCAAGGATCTCCCAGGCAGATCGAAGAAGCACGAGAGGGTGATTACAGCGGCACAACCTATAATCAAAGAAGGGGTCATATGCCGCGTTGCTCGCACAGCAACTGTGAAAGTTTATCAAAGTATACCCTTGTACAAGGTGTGTTCTCTGCACTATACGCGTTGAAGCCGCAGACAGAGCAAAAAGCGCTACTCTGCCTTGAGTGGCCGTATCACCTTATGCTAGTGTTTTGTAGAGATGCGCCTGAGAGGACCCTAATAGAGTTTCTGCAAGGCTTACTTCGTGCAGCCTTTCAAATTGTTGGTTTCGCATTTATGGCATCGCCATTGCAGTGAAACTGTGGCTTTTTTCTGCCCCGCTTCTCAAGTGTGAACGAAGCCTTAGTGCACGCTTCTCCGTGTAGTTCGATTAATCTCTCAACTGAGCCAAATCGCTAATCCGTTACAAGTGTTTATTTAGGATCTGGTGCCTACGAGAACAAAAAATGCAGATTCTCGCATGTTTGTTGCGCAGCATTAAACGAGACGTAAACTGGGATTCAAGAAATTTTACATCTCTTCAGCCAGGAAACATCATTCTCACGGCTATAACTAATATAAGACACGAATAAAATATGGTATTGATAATATATGCAATCCAGATGCAACACAAAGAATTAGATGAATTAGTCTGAAAAGCTTGTTAGGAAGCGATTGTTGACCTAATTTGGTGAAATATCCATAGATACATATTATTAGCAGCAGATAATAAATGCTAGCTGGCTGATGACGGCTACTAATGGCTGATCTTTGCAATTTTAAAATAAAATAAAATATTCCATATTACATATTCACTATACTGTGCTCCGCCCCACAGAAATATTCTATTTGCACACTACTCATAATGTTTTTCACAAGCTGGCCAATTGCCCATTTATTTTTTTATATTCAAATTTCGGTAGTCGAGTACATGCCGGTCTTTGTGCAGTAGATGACATTGTTTTTAAGGCAGCCTCCACTGAATGCGCTCTATACATGTTGTGGTTTAAAGGGGCCGACCCTAACACATTTAGGTTCGAAGATGATATTGCCATCACGTTATGTTTGGGATAAATATTGACCACTAGCGTATTTACACTTCCATTATTCACATGTCGGCTGTTTCAAGTCACAGAGTGTCCGTCACACGTGGTAAAGACACTATTTTCTACGTTTACATGCAGAAAGAAAAATAAAATTTGGGTTTTAAAGACGCAGCGAGCATTGTCCACTTTCTTCTACCATTTGTCGCTGTTTAGCTGTTAATTATCGGTGAGTATTACCTCTAATTCCGTGCTTTTCAGATTAAGTCCTTTTAATTTATGTGCTTGTCCAAGTTCCCGGTTTCATTATTATTATTAATATTATTATTATATTATTATTATTATTCGGTATATTTTTACACTTTAGCTGAAGTTGTCGGGGCACCTTGTATTCAGAGAGCGTGATAAGAGCGACAAACGTATGAGTAATGAAACCAAAGAAGAAACATAGGGAACGGATTTGCTTTCTTTATTTGATGTACAGCTTTTATAACATGAACTTTATAGAAGATGAAAACTTCATTACAAAGTGGCGTAAAAGGAACAGAAAAAGAAGAACGTCCCCACACTGTGGCCACTGCGATCCTGTCGATACATCAGAGGAGCAAATCTTTATCGAATACCCGAAATATGATCAACAACGCCCTGAACTGAGGGATCGCTTGGACCGACTCTACAGACGACCACTTACCATTAGAAAAATTTTTGGGCCATGGCCACATTCTGACAATAAAAGGCGCGGAGTGAGCACCCTCCGTGATTTTTTAATAAACACAAATCTAAGTAACTGTCTTTAGTTCCTAATATACCTTCCACCATTGGTACGGGATCTATCTGCATTGTTATCCTGATATATGACCATACATACAGTGCTCATTCATGCATTACAAACCCTATAATGTATATAGTATGTACATAGTGCCTTTGATTAGTTTTTTCTATTTTCTTAATTTTTCTTGTCTATGTGTTTATCCTGTATATTACTGTCATGATGCTAGGATAGACGACTGTAGCATGGCTTACGTTCCAATATTCTGTGAAATATAAATGAAAAAAAGATTACAAGGAATGCAGTGGGGTGTCTGTTCTTTTTTTTTTACTTAAGCGTCAGTCTCGCTATTAATGTGGGCTTAAGTTTTCCCATGGAGCTGCGTATGGAGACATTTGCGCGCACACTTGCAACGTAATGGATGTGTATATAACAAAACGAATGTGTTCGCATCTTTTTGTTTACTTCGGTGCCTCAAAATACATCTACTGCCCGGTAACGCTACCACGCCAGTTGTTCATGCCTGTCCATTCACAAAGATGGTAGAATGCGCAGCTATTGCTTGGCGACAAATAATCCCGCTGTGCCGTTGTCCCGACTGGCGAGCTCGATAGTTTTATGTTTTTCGTCCTATCTCCGTAGGCAGTGAGGCCTTTCTCATTACGTAGGTGTTGTCGTCGTTGGAGAAGCAGCCACAAATGGCTTGACAAAGAGAGCTCAACACAAGTTACGTATTAGCGCGTGCCATCTCACGGAACAGTGAGCAACGTCTGCTTCGTTCTCTAACCAGCCACACTGTCGGGTGCGAGGCTAGCTCTAATTAGACCTACTCACACAGTACAAAAGGAGCAATGACCGGGGAGGGGGGGAGGTGCCAATGACGGGCTAACATGTATACGTATGCAAAGGACGTGCATATAGTGCGTAGGCAAGATAACCACTGGTCATCATGAGGGAATGACTTAACTTCAAGAGGAGGTAAATGTGCGAGGAGGAAAGAGAAAGTGAGGTGCGCACATGAGATTTAGAAGTTTGCGGTTATAACGTGACCACAGCGAGTAAAGGACATGATAAAATGAACAGGGGTGATGCATTTGCCCTGCAGTGGGCGTAGTCGTGATGATGATTACAATGTTAATGTACAAGGGTGCACTAGGTACATGTCCATTCGCGTATTGTTTGTATCTACAGGGTGTTTCAGCTCAAAAGCACCAATCAATAAAAAAATTACAATTAAGTGCTACGCGTCTCCACCTAGCGCAGTATTGTTCTTAGCTGTATGTAGCACGTCAGAAAATTTTTTGATCCGCCAAGCACGAAAATAACAAAGATGGCTTAACAAAATTTTTTATACTGACTCTAGAAAAAAAAGTTTTAATACAAACCTTGTAGCTCTTATGCAGAAATAAAAAAATCAAGTTACGGTTAAATAACATAGCTGGCCACTTTTTTTCTCAGGGTTTGTTAAAAGTGCGGGAAAAAATACCACGTGATTGCCGCATAACAATCGGAGCTTTGTGTGCCCTCCAATGTAAGTTGAACGAATAAGCGAAGGGTTCACACGCACGAAAGTAGCTTGAACAGGCTATCGGTGACTACGATGAACATTCAACGATGGTTGGATGGTACCATAAAAAAAGAGGGGGGGGGGGCGAAAGAAAAAAAATGAAGACAATAAACTTCCACGAAAAAGTGGCTGCGACGTACAATGCGATAGGAGATTGGAGACACATTCGGCGCAGCGCAGACTTCTTTTTTCATTAGGGCCAACACTAAACATGATGATGGGGAGGAGGGTGACATTTTGATAAAGGGAGGATATCATAAGTACGATGGGAATATGTGGTGCGCAGTTGTTTTGGACACGCTTCGACAAAGAAAATCTTCGTCTAGAACGATGTGTTTCACTAATGGAGTACGTGCGAATACGGTTCTCGCCCTCGGCCGAGCGAACAGAAACAGGTGAGAGGCGACAAGATTATTTTGCAGATGGTACCCAGGAATTCGGGTAAATAGTTCGACATTTATACGAAATTACGAAACACTCAAGGATACAGGCACGTTCAAAAAGCAGTGTCAGCGCAAATAAGGCGTGACTGAGTCTCTTAAAACAGACATTCTTGCTTACATGGCAGCCCACCCCACGCAAGCGCGCCCTAGGTAAGAGCTGAGACCGGCGTTTCCAGCAGTAGTGCTTGACGCGTACTCGAGAGCGGAGGACTTCTCAAAGTTCTTTGCAAGTGTTTAGCGGATAGCACGCTTCTCGAAAAATGATGAAATATAGCACAGTGAGTGTCAGGCTATACACAGAAAATATAATTAATTATGGTGTAGTGGTTACCCAGCAAGTGTGCTTCTAGCATTTACCCAAATATTGTTTAGAAATGGCTATGAAAGGCCGTTCTTCATGCTTTCGCTGTGACTCCGCTAAGCGTTCCGCGCAGGCCTGGCATTTTTTTTTTAGTTCGTGTTAGACAGATTGCATATTGCTTCCCCAGCCCCGCTGTTAAAATTGCTTGAAGCACTCCTGAGAGGGAAATTTTTTCTTGTTACTTTTTTTCACTGTAATTTGTAGCCTTCTTTCTGGTAATGCAAAACATATTCGTAAACGTTCTGACGTATTGTATAATAAAGGTTAGCGTCGCTAATTGTGACCATATTAGCGTCAATTAAAAAGACCCACCAAAAATTGTAAGAAACTAGCACGCCATAGCGGCGGAGCACCTGTGACCACGTGTACTCATGCTTTGGCAATGTTTATAGCGCACCCTTCAAGTCGAGACCCCGCGCATGGTGAAAACCTTGAAACGATGTGTTTACTTCGGTAGGAGTTAGTGCTGTTAAGACCATGTCTTGAAAAAAAAAAGAATAGAACAATATTCCTGGCGTATGCAGCCTTCACCAGCCAGAGAGCAACCCGACAACAGAGTAAGAGTTGCCAGAAACAACAGCCGTCGTCGGGTATACTACTCGTGCGTGTAGTGAGCGCCCCGCGTAAATTCTGTGATGTTGGCCTTACTCGCTCTTTTAGTGAAACATTGCAGGGAGAGGTGTATAAGGCAACGTCACCAGGTGCTGAAAACTGAAATAATCACTTACGGTTACTTTAAAACCAAATTAAAATACCTCGAAGGTGACGGCCACCAACGATATTCGGTCAGAAGTACCAATTACACTGGAACCATGAAACAACGCAAACATCTCGAGGTTTCAATTTTGGTCTCATGCTCGCTTTCAAAACTATGTTTCCGACTAAATAAAAAAATGTATCTTGTTCGGCGGACGCTCATAGACGGTAAAATCATGTTAATTATTAATATTTAACTAATACTCGCCCATTGCCTTTTACTGACTCACCGGCTACATGTGGCCGACTGCAATATGGGCATTGAGTTAATAGGGCGTTATCAATTTTGAACAAATTTTTAGGGCGACACCGGTTTACAGTCATTATTTCCCGAAGTGAAGGTTACAAAATTCTTGGGCGTTCTACTTTATTTTGTGCTTTAATGCATAAAACCATGTTTTCTCATATGATTAACTGCATCAATAGAGCATGTTTGCCACAATAGCGAGGGCATAGCTCAAAGTCAGCGCCATCGTCAGATTTCATTATAAGTGGATTGATCATCACTCAACATCAGGACGTTCGCAGAAACTGATCGTTAAATTTCCAATGTGTTTTTTTTCTGTTTTGCTTTTGCATATGTTAACGAGAAAACCGTAGGATTAACAACTTGAAATTGAGAAGAGTAAGGTAATGCTTAACATTCTTGTCATTTTAAGCAATATGGCAATGTTCACTCATTTTCTAAGTACAGCCTATGCACAGACAATCTCGAGCTAAATACACACCAAGCATGCATATATATATATATATATATATATATATATATATATATATATATATATATATATATATATATATATATATATATATATAAAGCTTGGTTTTCTTGTGTCATTGCAACTTAAGCATAAGAAACAAATAAGAAATAGAAAGTAAGAGCAGAGTCCTTCTGCTTCAACAAACAAAACGAAACGCTACCTTCGTACACCACTCAAGAAGAAGGTACGAATCCAATTATTTACAAGTGGAGGGAATTCTTCCGAATGTACACTTGAGAAGCAAGAGAACACAGCTGGTCTTCTGTGGAGTTATTTACCGAACGCTAATCAAAGAGACGACTCTTCATGGCTCGTTAGAGAAAGAAACGGAAGCGAGGTGCGACACGTGCAGGACAAAAGGCAGACGCAGAAAAGTCGCTTCATTGCTTCCGCGTTTTTCTCCACTCATATGGTTCTTGGTATCATCTTTTCCAACAAGTCACGTACCGACCAGCAGTTAAGGTGAACGGAGTCGTGTAATGGACCCTTAATCTTGATTCGCTGTTATGAGTGGTATGATTTTTCTCTTCCTTTTCCTATCCGTCACTATGACTTCCGCTCATTCGCCTGAGGTGTGCCGTTACAGTGTTCAACTGTGTCTGACTATGTTTCTCCTCTCATAGTCTCCAGCAGTGGGAGTGAGCACCATAGAAGCACGGAGCTAAGGATTACACGTGTAAACCGCTGGACGAGGCAGTGTATGCGTTCCCTCAGATCAATCTTGTCACGGGAGCCTAATCCGATGATCCCCATACCAAAGAAAAGGCTTTTCGCGGAAGCCTCCGGATCGCTGCGACGTCGATCGGATGTGTGCTCATCGGGTCGATTTTGACGGCGTGCGCAAAAACGCCGTGCCAGCTGTCATGATCTCGACATTGAATTACTACTTCGACTGACTCCGCAGAACGTAACGGAATTAATTACTAGTGAAGAACCCGGCTCACCAATGTCTCGAGATCGTTCGTAATGGGAGTTTCATGTAGTGTGCCAACGGCCATCAACCTCGTTATGATGTCGTTCAATATGAACAATCACCGACGCCCGAACCTAATGATGCGGCGCACGCAAACAAAGTACTGACGAGCAGACACGGTTGCCTAGAATGTGCATTATTTTTGTACTTATACTTGTGTAAGTCTTTATTAATTTTTACTTCTCTCTCTTCTTTTCTCTTCCTCTTCTCTTTACTTCCTTTTCTATGTTTCTTCCCTCCTTCATAAAGAATGAGCAGGCGTTGTGCCCCTCCAGGTGGCAATTGTCAGCATGTTCTTTCCCTCTTTCCTCTGTGGCCTTGTATATCTTTGTGTGCAAATCAAATAAATAAATAAATAAATACCGTTTGGACATGCTGTGACTATTTTCATAGGACATATTCAGAAATGAGGGAGCGTTAGCATAGACGATACCGTAATTCACAGGAGCGTATTGGCTGTGAAGTCGTTCGTACCCTAAGGAAGACCAAGAAGTTGGGAGTGACGCAATTGCATGGCATTACGTTGCATCATTCGTGCTTTTTGTCGTCTCTGGGCCCCGATACAACCATGCAGGTGCACCCATATGCATGAAAATTATTGCTCTTAGTAGTAAGCGAAAGTTTTGTAACAATTTAGTGGTATTTTCTGAAATCTCCGTGAGTGTAAAAAACTTGAAGCAACAACCGAAAGGTAGGGAGTTCAGTAGATGAACGTTCGTCACAATCTGTATTTATTTCTTGGAGAACAAATGCGCGCAAAAAAAAAACAATTACAGGAGACGACGCATATGACAAAACAAGCTTGCTTTGTCCCATTTTCCGTTGTATGTTCGACGAACACAGGCAGTCCGGTGGAACAGGGGCTAGCAACGGTTGCTGGGACGGGAAGTCCGTCGCAGCCACGTGTATACACCGCAGGAAACAGCTGTACGCACACATTACCCGTGGAAGCTTTTCACCAAAACCGAGTTGTAAATAAAATCTGAGAACGCTTTTATAACAAGGTTGGAGTGAACGAACTGATCAGTCTACCATGACATGGTTTTCACCGGCGCTGCCTGTTTGCATTCGGATTGTCAGCGTTTAAATAAGATTATCAGGGGCCCGAAAGTCATGGTGCTACTGTGGAAAAGTGAAATAGATTATCGAAAGCAGGTCATTGCCGGGCACTGATCGTCTAAAATGGTCGCACACACTCTTCTGTCTTCTCCTCTATACCTCTGTGTCAACACTACTCACACATTAATCAACCACAATGTGATGGTATGCATGCAGCTTGGAGTTGCGCCTTACAGTAAGATTTGTGACCTACAAGTCACCATAGCCTACTTTCCATTCTTATTTCTTTTTAAAAGTGAATCAAACACGTGCGTTCACACGCACAAACGCACACACACATACACACACACAAAAACATACACTTTTAAATGAAATAAATATGCGAAAACGATAATTTTCATTGCTATATACAATTTCTCTATTGTTCCAAATGCCATCAGAAATACAGGTGATCTGATTATGCATAACTTATGACATCGCAAATTACGTGGACTACATTTAGTCAGCACCATCAAAGACATGCCTTTCCGCTGCGTTTGGTGACTTTCACCGTAGCTCTTCAGAGGGTAAAAGAGGAGGAGGAGGAATAAATGAGGAAGGACAGGAAGGTTAGCCAGTTCTCAGACCGGCTGGCTACCCTGTACTGGGGAAGGGGGTAAGGGGGATAAAGGATGAGAGAAAAGAGACGTTGTAAAAAAAAGGAGAGAGAAGGTCATCACACGATCCACGACGCTGCTTACAGTCTGTCTCTAAGACCACTTGCCTGCAGAAAGCGCAACAACGCTCTCAGTGCCTTGAGTTCAGAGGACTGTCTCGGTCAGTGTCCTAATACCCTTTCTTCCGACAATTGGCGATTGTATATTCTATCTAAAGCTTTCGACAGTTCTTTTCTTGGCAAGCTGAAGCGAGGACACTCGCTGAAAAGATGGGAGAAAGTCTCTGCGCAGCCACAGCTGTCACATGTCAGGCTGCTGGCCATTCCATTTTGAAACGAATAAGCATTCGTAAAGGCCACCCAATCCACAGACGGCACAAAAGTGTCTCCTCTGCTCTGGTTATTCCTGATGGAAGACGGAGCTGTAGGTGTGGGTCCAAATTAGGAAGGCGGACGTTGGTGAATGTCGGTGTCCACTAAGCGAGTGTCAGTTCTCGTGCAAGTGATCGAAGCCTTGCAGCGGCGTCCGTTCTTGATAATGGTATAGCTACACAAGGGGCATCATCATGAGCAGTTCAGGCTGCCTCATCTGCACGGTCGTTTCCATCAATGCTGCAGTGGCCTGGTATCCATTGATACGCTATCTCATGTTGTTTTTCCATAGCCCGGTGATGAAGCAGTCGTATTTCAGCAATTAGCTGTTCGTTTGGTCCATGACGATATAGTGAGGCAATGCTCTGGAGAGCTGCTTTGGAGTCGGAGAATATTGACCATGCCTGTTGCGGTTCTTCACTTAGGAACTCCAGAGCGGCACGAATGGCGGCGAGTTCTGCCGCCGTGGATGATGTCAGATGCGAGGTCCTGAACTTTATCGTGATGTATTTCTCCGGAATTATCACTGCGCCTGCTGAGCTTGTTGAAGTGACCGACCCATCCGTTTAAATGTGAATGCGTCCACTGTGTTTCTCATACAGAAACATTAATGTTGTTTGTTTTAGGGTCAAATTTGACAAATTTTTCTTCTTTTGCAGTCCGGGGATGGTTATCAGGGCTTCCAGTGGATATAAAAAAGGGTAAAAGCTCTGCCGCAAATATAGCACCTCATTAACCTGTTCCATATTTCTTTCGCCTCGGTTTTCAGGCAGGCGTCCATTATTGAGAGATGTCAGGCCAAGCACGTTTTTCTCACAGTTAGGCTTCCGAAACTAAAGGTGCCAGGCAAAAGTAAAAGGAAACAAGAAAAAAATATACTCTGCCAACAAAGAAACACTCAAGCCGCTCGCAATGTCAATTTGAGGGGGACATCTGGGAAAATCAACCAACGAAGCAGGATGCCCTGATTTGCCATTTGTAGTTATTCACAACGGGAATCTTTACCGCTGTTATGGCTGAGTACGTCTTGTTGAAGCAGTAGTTAGCGGGACTACCTTTTAAACAGAATCGAAAGCAAGGCACGTCTGCTTTTTCACTCCAGCTGCTCAAGCAAAACAAGAAGCCCAGATAATGTGGTCTACGCCTAACGTGGCCTATTTGTTCTTTTTTTTTCAACGGAATGCATGATCATGGCTCATTAGAAGAGGCCTGTATTGTTCATACCTCCACGCGTCTAAGCAGCGATAAATGAAACAATTTTGGAATAGTATTTCTTTATGCCCATAATTTTTCATCCGACCGAGCATAAACGTATTTACAATGGAAATCGTGTGTAATTCTTGCATCGAATTCTATTGATGACGCAGTAGTCTTATGCAACGAAAGTTTGGTAACATAAAAATTGTGGACAAGTATTGAGATTTGTTGCGCATACATTTTGCACGCTGCCAGTTGTTCTGAGATGATATAATTTTTGCATTTAGGATATCTCAAAATGCGCAGTACAATAAATGTAAGAATATTGTTTTTGTTCAACAGCTAGTAAATTTCTTGTTTTTCGGTTTTTCCTCAAAGCTGCGTACGTCTCGACTTCTTTTACTGCACGTAATACACTTGCAAAAGAAATATATACGGCGCAATATTATTAGGTTTTAGTAAACAAGTCTCAAGTTTTTAATGATGCACCGGAGTCTACTAACACTCACGTGAAATATTTTTGTCACAGAAATTACGTTGAATAAATGCGCACGATCAGATGAAAAAAAAAGACCCCGAATTTGCATGTTTCATTGGAAATGTCGTCGAAAGACGATAGTCGCGTGTGGAGACAGTGAACAAAACGTTCTTTTGATGTTCTCCGCGAGAAATGCGTCAACGGGAGTCGAAAGCATGACCTATCGATCCACGAGAACAGATGATGGGAGCGAAATCAACTGTACCAGGGTCACGCACACAGTGTAGGCCTTACAAACGCGTCTTATATATCTCATACTTTCTTCTCATGGTGCTCTTGGCTGGCGGGGTGGTGCTGCACTCTGGAAGTGGTAATGTGTCACGAATGTAGGATCCACGACTAGCTCATGCTGTATGTCTCATTCGAGATGTTTCCGGTAGGAATACTATTTTCTGGAAGCCTTAACACAACGTCAGGTGGCGACTGAAGCCCGAGCGTCCGTCTCGCTCATAGCATCCATCCATGCCAGAAATAGCTGTTCGGCGCGCCGCTGCCTCACCTGGCTGTAGCATCGCGTTCCCCGCTTACGCTTGCTCGAAGGAAAAGAGCGGCCGGGTTTCACAGGAGTCACGATGCGCATTGCGCTTTCCTGTAGCCTGGCAGTGATGTTTCATATCATGTCGCGGGATGGTGACCTTGGCTCAACTCTTGCGTCCATTCAGCGACACTCTTCTAGTTGTCACACCGATTTCTCTGACTAGGCTCTCACCAATAACTACAACAGCTACCACTAGGAATCGTCATCGATATTGGAAGCTAGTTGTTGGGGTAAAGATGTACCACCGAGCGCCAAAACGCACTTATATAGATTGTGCAAGCGCTCTTATAACAGGTACTATAAACATTCAGCTACTTCTTCAAGGACACGTTTTAATTACGTGTTATACCGATTCCTATATTGGAGGGATCAATCATGTATTTTATCGTTTTCACGAATAGCACTATTGCTTACCGGCATGGAAAGAATCAAGATCTTATGGTTTTTGCCCCACCATGGTGGTCTAGTGGCTAAGGCACTCGGCTGCTGACCCGCAGGTCACGGGATTGAATCACAGCTGCGGCGGCTGCATTTCCGATGAAGGCGGAAATGTTGTAGGCCCATTTGCTCATATTTGAGTGCACGTTAAAGAACCCCAGGTGGTAAAAATTTCTGGAGCCCTCCACTACGGCATCTCTGATTCTTCAAATGGTGGCTTTAGGACGTTGAACCCCACTTATCAATCAGTCGATCCAAAAGTTAACTTTTTTTACTTGTTCATGCTTCTATATCTAAAGCTATGAGCTTTTGAACACTAATATCATCTGGCGTCTGCAAAACCACTTGGAATATTTACTCTTGAAGCAACAACACAAACACCAGCCAATTGCATTAATCTCTTCATCGCAGGGGTATAAGAAGTTCGTAGAGTTGAATGCCCCTAATCAACCGTGCGACTATATTATACGGGGCGCAGTGATTTTTGACCCCTGGGCAATCTACAGCGGGCCCGTAAATTGACAGAACGATCACCGTAACAATCTGTGCCATGTGTTTTAAGTGCGCTCTCTTAATTGCGCAGGACCTTTATTTAATTAGTTGAATGTTGTTTTGTCACAATCAATTGTGCTCTTTGAAATGATCGTATTTCATCCAATGACCATGAAGTGACTGTAGCGTCGGGAAATTCCAAATTATGCCTTTAGTAGGGGAGAACTTTCTTTTGGGGGATATGGTTCACTTTGAAGGCATATTGAAGCAGCATTAACACGCTGTTTTGTGCGCTTATGCGCACAAAACAGCGTGTTAATGGTTTTCGACATCAGTATGTGGGTCCGCATTTATACACCGAGGGCGAACATTCTTCCGGGGTGCCTCTATGCGACAGTTAGATGTCTTCTGTTGTTCACGGGGAGGCCCAGCTTTCCACGGTGAGAGGGGGGGATGCAACATCGATAAGCATGCTCGTATAAGAGCTATGCTACTGTGAGAGCATGGTTGGGTATACGTACTGATCACCAGACAAAAAGACTTTCACTCCTTTCGTTCACCACCCGATTTGTATTTAAGCTTTCTGCTAAGTATACATTTTCTAACAATAAACTCGAAAGTTTCATCCCCAAATCTATAATAATAACGAAGGAGACAGTTGGGAGCTCTGGTCTTCTTGTGTTCCCGGAAGCCTACTATATAGCTCGCAGTTTGCCCGTGAATACTACATATCAATGCCGAGGTGCGAAAAGCCCTGATGTTCGAAGCAGGAAGCGACCACGAGCTACATGGAGCTCGCCCGAATTCTCTCAAACGAAAGCCTTTGAAATGCATATCTAGAGAGTGCTGCGTAGGCAGTGCAGAACCTACTCGAAACATTCAAAGCACCAAGTTTTGCGAATACAAGCAGGATGAAACGGGAAAGAAAAAAAGAACTCTACTGGCTTGTTCGTATATTTTTCGTCGCACTAGTTGGCCATCGTGAAACTCCCCTTTCTTTGACTGATTTGCTTTTTGCACTCCTAGCTCAAACTGTTGAGATAGAGAAACAAGAAATCTTGCCTAATAAAATCAAAAACATCACACAAGATCAAGCCTGAAGAAAAGCTCTCTACAAGAACTCGTGGCTGTTGCCGAATAAAGAAATATCGGCAATCACGGCTTGAATACCTTCTCGTCCAAGAAGTTACTTAATGATAGTGGACTTCTTACTGGTATACAGCGGGTGCTAACAGCGGCAGCAGGCTCTCTAAGGAGGCCACAGCAACAAAGCGCTTCCCGCAACAATGCGAGAAGCAGCATGCAGACACACTTTGTCACACTTTCACTCAGGCGCGGCTTCATCTCCCTGTTCTCATTAGGCGGCCGCGTGTTCGCGACGTGTATATTGGCACCTTCGTGGACATGCTCCACTGCGCGTGTCATCCGATAGCGTCGTTGTTGCTGTTGTTTGCGTGCTCGGTTGTACCGCTCTGCCACTATAAGCTAGTAGGGGGAGCGAATGTTCTATTGTCGTAGTGGTGCGACGTTACGGAGCAACCCATCCATGTTTCTAAAATTGGCTGAGCAACTAAGGCCGCTTTCAGCCGTGCGCTTAGCCGTTTTCAAAGCGTCGTGCCATTGTGTAGGCTACGTGGAGCTAAAACTAACAAACGTGAACCACGTGCTTTTACGTAAAGTGCAGAGAGGGGGGGGGGGCAAGAATGACAGAAGGATGAAGAAACGAGCGTGTAACTGAACGCGAGCTCCAGAAACACTGAGGTGCAGCAGATAGCGAATTGGTCATCTCATGAAGTGTAGCACACGATCTCACCACCTTCTATTGGTGATGTCAGGAAACCCAGAGGCGAAACATTTCTTGGCAACCTGCAATAACCTTTGGCGTCTATCTGCGTATTTATCTATTTATCAATGTATCTATCTTTAGAGCCGTTTACGTCTGGGTGCTCTCGCGATCACCCCCTTAACTTGGCGTGAACCAAAATTAGTATGATAGGGTAAGCTGGTTTGACTAATATGACGCGCTGGTCAGGACAAGATTAATGTCACAATCCTGTCGCGTACGTCATTCAACACTTTTCGCAAAACAGTGGCACATACCTGGAAGCGGGTATGCGGCTATGGGCCTCAGGTGATTGACATGCACTCATTATCTACCCAAGAATGACGAGAACACACATGCAGAATTTCAACGCGTGACCGCTGAGAAAACATGATATCAGCATCATTGACCCGAGAAATGCACGAACTGAATGTCAGTGTCTCAGCAGGAATCCAATTAAGCATTCCGCCAGTAACTCAAGCATTCTACCACAAAGCCACGCCAGGTTTTGGAACTACTTTTTAAACAGAACCTAATCCTCGTGAAATGTCAATTGCGGTTGCAATGCTAGCCATCCAAATTTATGAACATTACATATGTACTCTTATGATACAGCCATCACGTCTGGCTAACGTCAATTGTAGTTAGGTACCATGCGCTGAAGTTATTTATGCAGCAGTGTCAAAGGCTACCACCCTCGTGAGCACCAGCGCTTCATATCAGCCTATCGCTTCTGGTGTTCCTAATACGCATGTTCCTGTTGACATTGTTGCGAAAGTAAAATAACTGGTTATATGAATATCCACAACTCTTCAAAACACACACACACACACATTTATATATATATATATATATATATATATATATATATATATATATATATAGAGAGAGAGAGAGAGAGAGAGAGAGCGTCATTTCATCACACGTGTCACTCAATAAAAAATTACCACATTGTCACTTTCCCTCCACATGCTTCGCATAACATCGATTACCAAGGCACGTGGGATCTGCCGAATTTTTTTTATGTTACCGAAGAAACAACTACTGAATATGATCCCGAAAAACCTTTCTTTCATTTTGACTATTCTGTCTCATTAAAGTGTTCTTTTACGTATTGGTGTTTCCACAGCAAATAAAAACGCAATATACGAGGACTTGTTCAGTTCAATGTTTCTGCATCAATTTTCACCTCAGTTAGGGCGACAAGAACACGTTCAGAAAGATGTCAGCAACAAAATAAATCACACCTTGCCGTATGTGTATAGGATATCGAGATGAGTTTGGTCCTTGGTATGGACAAAACTGGTTCATACCAGTTTGGTCCATCTCTCTATAGTGGTCAATCTCCGCTATACGTGGTATAGTGGAGATTTGAATACATAGCGTTACGGGGAGTCCACATTATAACAACCTCTCTTTGACCATGGTCAGGGTTTTTGTGTTCAGATCAAGAAAACATCACCCCATGGGGTGATGTTTTCTCGATCTGCATACAGTTGCACTGCGCGGCCGCGAGGCAGATCACGCGTGGTACTTGCTCCCACTTGCATCGAGGGCTCACGGTTGTGCATACGAAGTGAAAGGTGCAATTAAGAGCCACGGGAAACGGCCAAGTTCGCTTGCCACTCATGATGAAGGCATAATGAACAGCGCGGCACCACCCAGTTGCCAAAACTATAATTGAAACGTTCAGACAATTTTAGTCATTGGCTGATGTTGCTGAAGAAAACGCATAATACGTCAATGCTATGTGATAACTGTAGAAGTTGTGAACGATAATTATAGATTCTAGAGCTTTCTATTTAAAAAAAGCCTGAGTGGCAAGGCCTATTATACCACAATTACATGTTGACATTTTCATCTTATTGTTCAAAATAGATGTACAATAAACGGGCTGAACAAGCAGAAGCAATATGAGGCGGATACTCTTTGAGTGACGTTTTTCGCTCCAGGAAGATTAGAGTATATAGTGTTTAGAAAATGGGCAGTATAAGAGAGCAACTGGAAACTAAAACTTCACACCCTTGAGTTCTCAACAAAAAACCTGTACCAAGAAAACCGTTGGACAAGCTCGTAGATGTTAACGGTCACAGAAGGCCACAATAGCAGATGCGCAAAATACGGAAAAGGAACAGGCATGAGTGTGTCATTATTATAAGTGCATCAAACCAATGTTCCCAGTCCTAATTCGCAAATACATATTATTACATTTATCGCATTTGATAGGCTGAGGAATGGAACGCAGTGTAAACACGAAAAAGGTAAACTTGTCAAAAGCGTTTCATGTAAAACATCGTGCAGTAAGAAACGCAAATGCGAGAAATTTTTGGTTGCTGCAACTCAAGGCAGAACAACGGAATACGCTACAGATAAGCTTTGTGTGTGTGTGGAGTGGCGCCGAAAAGATAAAATTCACACTCTCACTTTATCGAGAAAAGCTCGACTTGTGGGCGTGCAGTGGAACACCAACATATTTATGTGACACACAAGGTCATTAAATACCAGCCCGTTGTATGGATGTCAAAGCACCCATAACCTATACAATTAGACTGAACTGTTTAGGCTAATTACTCATGCACTACAGAATGCATTACTGGAATTGATTAATAGCATAAACATCCTTTATATTTTAAAAAGCTTCAGTGATAAAGAACGTGTTCATGAAGGAGAATGAAGTCAATGTGTTCTAACAAAATTATGATAACCACCCGTAACGTTTACACTATGAAGGCCGCAGCTCGATTCGCTCCACCGATGCCTTTACTTTATCTCTTGGCAGATTGTTTAAATGATTACATTGATGACCCAATCTGGCTACTTTTCCGCCAGCCAACGCTGAATCCAAAGAATGAATCAGAGTAGAAAACAAAGATCTTGATGAAGTGCAGGAAAAAGAAGAACATTGTTTTGTTCTCCAGCAGAGCAGAGTACAATCACCGCGAAGCAAGAGACTGGGAGAGTTTTCATGGAGGAATGTGAGGGTTACAACTAAATTGATAGGGTCATCACTATAATTTTCTGATCCTCTCTTCTTAAAAAAATTAAAAAAAAAACTACCCGCGAGTGTGCAAATATTCGCTTCAGCCTATACGAAACACATGCACGCACGCACGCACGCACACTCACACACACACACACACACACACACACACACAAATACAAAGTGATACTTTTTTGTGTAAATATTGCAAAGTTTGTAGTGTTACTATTTTCTTCTATGGACAAAAGTGCATTCTCAAAAATGAAGTTGTTCGTAAGCTCGCTGTAATCTGTCCAACGCGAACAAGTATTTTCAGCCTGGTATGCCGCACGAAAATTGGACAAATCCCACAACCGACTACTGCAGATATGAGCAATAAATTAAAATTATGCTCGCCGAAGTAGAGAACGCTATTACGTGAAAAAGAATGAGGACAAGAGCGAGAAATAAAATGAGAGAAAAAAATAAAGGAAGTCGCAGAAAGACAAAGGAAGACATAGACAGAGAGAGAAAGAGATAGAACAAATGGCAAATAGACGCAAAAAAAGATAGGAAAAATATTGCGCCCGTTAGATCTCTTCTGAATTTTTGCGTTTTTTTTTCATACCCCGCAGAACGTAGGTTTATGAAACGATCTTGGTGGATTTTGTCGCAGACTCGGTGCTGAACAATTTTAAAGAATGCACCGATATGTATTTTGTTGAATTGTGTTTTTTGAAGTACTGATCATCTGCATTTACTTTTGCTAAGTCTCAAAAACTAACACGGCAGTATTTGTAAATAACTAACACTAAGCAATGGTGTTATCACGTTAACTGCTTCGGCCTTTTTGGGAAACAGATTTTTTTTTCAGCATTCAAGGGACAAATTTCTATCCGAAAGAACTTTTTCGGCCACCGCAAATCAACAATTTCAACTGCTACGGCAGCTAGGGTTTGATCCCACGACAACTGATTCAGCCGTTTAGCATCAGAATCACGACACCGACTTGATGGATTTTCATCTTTCTTTATTGTAATTACTATGCGTTCATTCTGCTATTGCTATGATGACGACGACGGAACAGATTAGATGAGGACGACTTCACTGTGAAAAGTGAGAAACAGACCACGCCAAAACATTGAGAGGGAAGAGATAGTGTGTGTGTCTGTGAGTGAAGGAGTGAGCGGGGGGGGGCACCATTTCCTATTAGTAGAAACGAGCCCTTCAGTCGACGCGCGGTAAAGCTATAACCTGCAGCCGTCCCGTATACGAGGCCGAATTTGCGGCTCGCACCCGGATGTCGCAGGTGCTAAACTGAGAATTGATTTTTACGACAATGCGGGATGGGGGGGGGGCACATTTCGGGGCACCGTGTTCTGTCACTGTTCCCTGAGGGAGCTAGGCGTTATGTATGGGAAACGAACCAGGGCCAACCTGAAAGGCCATGGCACATCCAGCGGCGATTTAGGTGGGTCGTCATTGCGACCGGCAACGCGGCGTGGAGGATCCAATGCACATAAATATTCACTTCGCGGGTGTATATTTTCTTTCGCTTTCACTGCCGTACCAGGCGCTTTCGTCTCTCATTAATCTCGTTTCTGTTTTCCCAGAGGCACACATTTGGGCTTGAGTCAGACTGGTTTGCGACTTCTACCAGACACGGGCATTGTAGACCATCCGCTTTGTAAGCCATAATCTTAATAAAGTAATTATATACATTAGCTCATTTCCACTGTTTAAAACGTCACTCGTAGTGGCTCGTAAAGGGCTCGGCTTGGGGACACATAAAATTAGGCGGACTGCTCTTGTTACCACGCAGCACATGCGTGCGCACTTGCCCACGTTGACGTGTGTGCCAGGCTTGTTGATGCGTTCTCAGAGTATCTACACTCTATTCCTGTCATTGATGCTATTTGCTATTGTGCCGTTTGTTTTTAAACGCGGAGCAATTTAGGAGACCGGGCTGTCGTGTTATATTGTATGCTGTTGTCACTTGGCGTAACTCAGGCATAACCACGTATTGAAATAAAGGAAAAGAAGCAAAAGCGAAATAAAAAGTATGCGAAAAAATAGGAAGAAAAAGAGAAATAGAGAGAAAGACAATAATATCAAGAGAGAGAAAAAAAGTCACAGACTTGTCGTAAAGGTGAAGCAACGAATGTGATAGCGAAAAATTGGGAGGTCACGCGCAAAATGGCAGGCAGATCAAAACCTGTCCCGCGTTTCTCAAGCACAATTTACGCATGAATGGTACTTACTGCGACAGATGAACACGAATAAGCGTCTCAGTTTTTTACTTCGCTGTGCCTGAAAAGCACGCCATTTTCGTAAACGGAGACTGTCTGAGGATTGCAGCGACACTTATGTGCCTGGTAACTGCAACATAGTCGTTCTGGTGAGATTTCAAAGCCGGCCAAGATGTACGATCCTCCCCACTACGAGATACGGGCGTGCGCTAGAGGGCCCGCTTTCCTCCTGTCCGCGGGGCAAAGTACTCCTGGAAGATGAGAACGCGCGCCGCCGCGTCGTGACGATGTGGCGACGCGCACTCATTGTGCCATCTAGCTGGTAATGCTGAAACGCGGGGGGGGAGACAGTAGTCTCCCCCCCCCCCGCGTGATTCCTGGTCCCAGCGGTAAGTGGTAGGTATAAATATCTTACCGTTTGAACATTCAAAGATGTGCTTCTGGGTGGCTCAGTGGTTAACACCTCACACTTATTGTGCAGAGGCCCCACGTTCAATGCCGTGCGCTGGAGTCCTTTTCTAGATTATTTTTTTGTTCTTTGCATTTTCATATATGTAGATACGCATACATATACGGCGAGTGACGGCGACACCGACGCCGGCGGCTAAATCCACCTGAGAGTGTCCATATATTTGCTATCACACATAGAGGGAGAGTAGGAAAGGAAAAGAGAATAAAAACCCAAAGAAGGCTGTGCAGACAAAGGTGCGCACCATCAACATGAGGCAAAAGCGCGCACTTGTTTCGGTTACTTCTTTGAACTGCAGCTTTGTTCACTATGGTGGCCATGTAATTCCTTTTAACTCTTTGGGAATCGGTTTGTCAAAACTCGCGTCACTGTGAAAATTTATTCAGACAGGACGGGTTCTGGGGATACACTGGTTTTGGTTCGTTGATTAAAATATGTGCATATATGTGCAAAATATGTGTGTATTAAATATGTAAATATTTAGATAATTTATTTTGGAACTTTGTTTAATCATCCGCTTACATATTTGAGCTCAAGCACTACGATGACACAAAAGCTGTCTTTCACAGACAATGTTTAACATTCTGTATTTTCTGAGAAAACGGCACACTATGTATACACTCGCATTGCTTCCAGTTTACTGGCATATAACAAAAAGTATTCGTTTTATCAAGATCTGCTTATCGCATCTTCTGCTTACCGCATCGGGGTCTGTATCAGAAAAGAATAGGGAATGTAATATCATAAGAGCAGGAGTCAGCCGAGTGGAGCACTGGACATAACGAAGGCCAGCAGATGGATGACACTATTCGCTTTGCATTTTTAGGAGCAACCATTTTGATTTCGCAAAATTTCACTTTGTTGAATTTTTATAGCGTAAGAAGGATCATTATCAACTCTGGCGAAAAAAAGAGATGCACGCACAAAGAGAGTTACGGTACATTTACCAGCGCTGCGTCGTCTCACGCGTGAAAAACACCAGCCAAATCTTGCTTTGCTGAAAAGCTGTATACTGAGGCTACCCATATGATTGGTGCCACTCCCAAATGCTATGGCTATATTGACGATGCGAAAATACTGACTTCCCTGTAACTCTACCGCGCATTTTCAGCCGTCCTCACGGATTCTCTTCAACAATGAGCCACTCTACCAGGAGACACCGCACCAGTTGAGCACGCACTAACATCACGACGTCAATATCAAGGTTGGTTTGTGGGGTCGGCAACAGGTGTTTCAAGAAAGCGTCGTGTCGAGTTCCATGAACACATTTGCGCATTAGGATTCTCCATTTGGCGGGTGCTTACAACTTTTCTTTATTTTGCCAGACGTAGAAGTGCTCTTCGGATTTTTCACAATTTTCTATTTACGGTATTCTTGAGCCACTTGCTCCTGTTGACGAAAACGAAGCTCGTTAAAAGTGGCAAGTACGCATTTGAAGGACGCGACGCCTTGGGCGACGTGAATGCGAGAGATGAATTGTAGCAGGCAACCACACCCCACACACGTCGATAACGCGTCGTGTCTTTCACGTCTGACCTTCTTTTATATGAAATTTCACGCACGCGGTGATTTCTATAGAGTCTCGCACGTGTGATGGCCTTTTCTGGGCATCCTGTCACCATCTACTTTCTGCACTGCGCTGAGATTTCTAATTTGCATCTGACGAAGCACCTTTATTTCCGCGTGATCGTATTTCCTTGAAGCTGTCAGCGAAAAGGTCCTGGCACAACTTGAAGTTGAATTGCGATGTGCAATGAATCCCAAAGGAGATAGAATTGAAAGAAAAGAATACAAGCTAGCTGTCTTTTTTTCTCTCGAATGTTCTTGTAGTGTACTTTGTTAATTCAAGAGGGGAGCACAGGTAAACTGAGCCAGCAACTTCTTTGCAGTGCTTTGTATACGTGCGGCGCGAACTCAAAACACGAAGCATGGTTGCTTCGTAGCTATCTGGGTGCCAATTAGCTGGGCGACCTATTCAGATGCATTAAAGTTAGTGTGATTTGCGGAGTTTGGGGCAGGTGCCTTAAGGGAATGATTCGCTAACATCCAGTCAGGCTGTAAAGGAACCCGTAGCGTTTGAAAGCTGTATGCTGTGTCTACGCGGTGTTCCGTTTTTTGACACCTGAATCAAATACTCATAACGGAAGGAGCTGACATCAAAACAGAAGCAATAGCGGAGGGGTTGAAACTAGCCTCTTAGTTGCAATCACTTTTTCAAGTTTTCTTGTCAATTTTGTTGCAACATTTTCATCAGAAATAAATTGTGCTCGTTTATCTTTCGTATTTCTGAGGACTTTTGGACACACGCATTGAAACATTGTGTATGCATGCATACCTAGCGTGGTCGTCTAATGGTCATGGTGCTCAAATGTTAACCCGCACATCACGGGATTGAGTCCCGGCCGCAGAAGCTGCATTTTTGGTGGAGGCGGGAGCGGCCGAGTCACGTGTACTTAGATTTATGCGCACGTTGAAGGACCCCAGGTTGTCAAAATTTTCTAAACCCTCCACTGCGGTACCTCTCATATTCTTATGGTAGTTTGGGGAGGTTACACCAAAAAAAATATTTAATTCATTACCGAATATATAGACATGATATGTATATTCGCTACCCAACTCAGCCTGGTTTGAAGGGTGCATTCGTCCAATCGCTAGATGCGACTTGCTTTCACGTTGCATTTTGAAACAAGGTCTCACATATACCTGTATACGCATAGGTGGCCAAAAATATTGGAAATCACTCACACTCTCTGAAAAAATATAATTTTCTGTGAGAGTTCATTCAGGTTCAGACTCACCGAAATTTTCCTCAACCATTTTATGATTCAGGCTCAGTAAACTTTTAGATGCAACACGTCTCATAGCGGGGTTCAATTCGGTGTGCGGCGTGACCACCAGAGACACAAAAACAAGAGAAAAAAAGAGTTCGTTACGAGCATAGGCATGCATAGTATAGGATAATAAGGGGTCGGGAACATAGAGACAATGTGATATCCTATCCAAGACACGGCCAACTAGAAGCTCACCAGCTCCGCTATCTCAACATTGCGTGATTTCGTGCACGGCTCGCTTATAGTCTTCTTACAGTGCGCGATAGCTTCGAAGGACACTGGCGGTGTGCAATTATACCACGAAAATCACCTGTTAAGAGCTGCTAACAGCTTACGTTGTGAGAGACGCGTCATGCTCCCCCCTCCCCCCATACACACGAGGCTGCACTAGGGCACGTTCAGCAGTAATATTCATCGGATGGCTTTGTTAACGAAGTTTATTGCCTCACAAGTAGACTGCAGCAAAATTTTGGAATATGTCAATTACGAGTGCAGTTACAAGAATTCATCACACGTTTTAAGCGCTTCCTCTCCTTTCGTACCAGCGAGCACGCATAAAGCTAATCAGATTCTATGACAAGGTGCCAACAAGCTACGCCCGCCGTCAGCGCGCGTCATGACCTCGAGGATTTTCTTTCCCTTTCAAATGCTAAACTGCTTATGGTCGAGTTCGATTCGGTGTGCAGCGGACTACCCGTACTAAGCTGCATTTCCGATGGAGGCGGAAATGTCGTAAGCCCGTGTGCTCAGATTTGGGTGCACGTTAAAGAACCCCAGGTGGTCAAAATTTCCGGAGCCCTCCACTACGGCGTCACGGCGTCTCTCATAATCAAATGGTGGTTTTGGGACGTTAAACCCCACAAATCAATCAAATAAATTACCCGTACTAAGCATGCGCATTAACTCTCCCTATTCCTCCTCTCTCGCCTCGCAACGCTGACGCTATGCTAACCTATGCTCGCCCCCCTTTCTTTTTTTTAGAGATCCTTCCCCGCGGCGTGTACACTTTTTTGGAAAACAGTGCTGGAGTTTCTACGACCACTCTGGTGGTGAGAACGCGCACGTCTCCGCTGTTCCCACAGACGAGAGTGGCGGCTGATAGAGGCGGTGTGTGGGCGCATCGCCGTAACAAAACCAAAGGACGCCGGAGGTATTAAGCCTAGTTCACACTGAAACATCCGCTTTCTACAGCGAACGAAATTACTCTGCCGCCGAAACGCAGCGTCGTTCGCACTGGACGCGCCCTGCGCCGCCGAATATGCCATCTACTACGGGGCGAACGCAGGATGGATGCGCTGTCACCCGGTTGTGTTGCGGCTCGCAATCGCCACTACGCTATCCGGTGGTGTATACTTCGACGATTCTCGTACGCAAGAAGCAAGAAAAGACAGTACTGCTTACTTTGCTGGCAAGTGGCTGTCTTGTAATGCACGAAGAGCAGAAAAACCACCGACGCCAGCGGCGTTGGTGGGTTTGTTTTGCTCTGCAAGACCGCAACAAGCTCGGTCACCTCTTTCTCGAAATACGGAGGCGAAGTAGGCACAGAGTAAGTTAAACTCCCGTTGGTTTCAACATTCAGTTTCGTGCACTGCGGCATAACAAGTGAGTAGAGCTTGGCCGCCATTTTTAAAATTCCTTGACTAGCGCTCCTATTGGTCCCCGGTGACCGATTCGGCGGCAGACGCCGCAAAAATCAGTCCGAGAGCGATCACCGCGGAGAGGGCCCTTTCGGCGGATCTCGCCGCCGCCGAACCAAATTCGTAGCACTTTCGGTGGCCGGAATGCTCAGTGTGAACGCGGCTTTACTGCCTATCTGAGTCCAACAATAAATAAAAAGAGGGAGGACATATAGAAAGAGGGGGCAGCGTTGCATCCAAGTGGTCAGGCGAGCAGAATTCTGCTCTCGCTCTCCTGTCTAGGGTGGTCAGGCTTGTTTCTAAACCGAATGGCGTAGATTTATTCGATATTGAAGACCTCTACCAGTGAAAACCAGTGCCAAACAGTCGAGATTAAACGGCGTGTAGCTGGAAATAAAAGGAGCGTACTATACAACATACGGCACATGTAAACATTTTTTTATCTTCCCGCTGAGCGTTGAATTGGGCATTTCAGGGCTAACAAAAATTTCATGCATCCATCCATCTGACCACCGCCAACAAACTTCATCTGATGCCACCGCGTGAGGTGAATGATATGACAGTCAGGTAGTCATTTTTTGTAAGGTATTTGCGTGCAAGGAACGCGGCCTTGTCCACAACACTTGTTGGGGGCCACGTTTGCCTACGCCTCTGAACTGTTATAAAATTAACTCTTGTGGTGAACACTCAATGCCGAGATGCCTCTGTTTAACATAATTTATGAAAAAAACGGGATTTTGTTACGAACAAAGCAGTGGGCTTCTCTTCACTTAGCTCTGTGGAGTCCACCGATGCGAGAAGTGTTTTTCTCACTGGCTGCCATGGCTAAGTAACATTGAAATTCATGGCTCGCTAGAGAAGTATTATATGTTTTAAATGTTTACTCGTTGTTTTATTCGGCTATCACACAGTTTGAGTTTTTTCGCTTGCTTGTGTCGGCTTAAAATGAAGGTACCTGTTCAACATTTATAATTGCGAAGCTTTAAGTGCCAAACAAGATATCATTTTGAGATACGCTGTAGTGTGCGTATCAAGATAGGGACCACTTGGGGTTCTCCAATGCGCACATATATCTTGGTTCCCAGGTGCTTTTTTTTTTTTAAATTTCACCTCCATGAAAGCGCTGCTGCCACGGTCACACATCTATCCCGAACCATCGAGAATAGCAGTTCGGCACCATGCGTGCTATTCTGCCACGATGGTTTGCTTGATCAATGTCCCCGTGTATACATACCGCGGACAGGGTGTACAAATGATGCAAGAAAAACATTTACGACATTAGCACTTACTCTGCATTTGTTTTCGTTTTGTTTTACTGCAGATGTTGGCAGCGTGATATTGTTGCAGCATGGACTTATCAATGGGGGTATATCAGTCAGCACTAGCATTTCCCAAAAGAGAGCACGCAACCAGCAAATGAGGACGAGGGAGTTGTCATTAGGGCACAGCACTGCCCCTTCGATACCATATACATAGACTCTTTCCGCTTTTCAGGGCTTCTCTCAGCTTTTTAGTGCTTTTTATGTGAAAGTAGCCTTCGGAAAAAGCTATTTTTCTGAACCCCAGAGAAGTATTAAAGGCGCAACGGCTTTTCGAGCTGTTCGGTTCAGAATGAAGCACAGCATCGGTGCACGTGCGTGCTCTCATGGTCGTACACTGCGGATGGTCGTCAGGGTGCAAGCAGGTGAGTTGTGTCGTGACACTCCACCAGGTGCTCTTTTTCGGTGCGCGACTTACCTAGCATTGGTCTCCCATCGCGCATGCGCATTCTCTTCGCCTTTTTCTCCTCTCCAAAGATCCCCCCACTTCTCGCCTCGCAACTCCGACTGAGACAGCATCTGCTAGCAAGTTTATTTGTTTTTTTTTTTCAAAAAAAATTTACTGCTCTCGCTGCACCACAGTTCCCTGGCTGACCCGTTCATATATGCACTGGATCTATTAGGCGCTGCGCCACGCTCCCTACCAGGCCGCAGAAATTAGGCGCCTTCTCCCTTTTCTAACTACTACCACCACCATCACCTCCAATAGTGCAGGTGGGAGACTTCCTTTGTGCGTTGCGTAACAATAAAATTCACAGAATATGCGTTTATAAAAAAAGTCACAACTTTCCCGCAAAGGCCAACCACTGAACACGATAGCAACAAATTGGAAGGTCAAGTGCAGAATGGCAAACACATCAAAACGTGTCCCGCGTTTCTCACGCACAAAGGACGCACGAAACGAACTCACAGGTACAGATTAACGCGAATAAGCGTATCAGTTGTTACTTCGCTGAGACTGAAAAGCGCGCCCTTTGCAACATTTGCAGTGACGTTTGTACGCCCGGTAAATACAATAGAGTTGTTCCGATGAAGCTCAAAGGCCAGCCAAGGCATACGATTCTCCCCACTGCAAGATAAGGGCGCACGATCGAGCGTACACCCCATTATTCTCTACGTGGGCCAAAGTACGCGTCAGAGATGAGAGCCACTGCGCGCTCACTGAGCCATCTTGCTGACAATGCACAAAACAAAATAGCCCTCCCTCTCTCCCGAGATGCCCGCCAACAGTGGTAAGTGGTAAATATGAATAGCTTGCCGTTTGAATGTTGATTACCGCTTCGCATTCATGACGCGGAGGTCCCACGTTCGATTCCGCGCACGGGAGTTTTTTTTTCTGGGATTTTTTTATTTCTTGCGTTTTCATATATATTATTGCGTATTAACACGTATACATAGACGGTGCGTGACATCGACGCCGCCATACACGTCGACGCTGACGCCAGTAGCGAAATCCAGCCGATAGTGTCCATATAATTGCTATCGCAATAAAAGTGGTCTGTTTTAGTCTTCGTTATCTCATTGCCCATTAGCAGCGATTGGCATCGCTTACACTGCCACGATGAGCGCCAGCGTCAACGCCGCCAGCAGTGTAAGCGTTAGCGCACGCTGCTTTGCATCTACATGTGGTTGCCTTAAGCACAAGATAGCGTATTTTTTCTCTCAACCGGACTCACTCGGACTCAAACATATCAACATTTCCCTCAGCTGGACTCATTCAAACTCCAACTCGCAGCTTGACCTGAGCTGTGTGAGTCGACTCAGGAGTATTGTGTGTTATTGATAGCCTTTCTGGTAATGGTGTAACTGCTCTCGATGCCAATATATCACTTAATCGGTGCTTTTTATGAACCAGTGCTTTTTGGAACGTTTTTATGAAGTATGTAGTTCAGACGAGGTATTTTCATTTAGAACATCCCGCCTTCCTAACTCATGCCTCTGATCGATAAATATTGATGTGGCGCATGAGCGCTAGCAAGTAGACGTTTGTGTGAATAGATTTGTGCGGGTTCGTTTGTACACTTAAGCCGATGTAGGGCTGACAGAAGCGCTGATAGGTGAGTAGATAGAAGCGTAGGTCGGCAATCATCAAGGGTCGGTAGTGAGGATGAAGGGGGGGGGGGGTCGTTGTAATCACGTGAGCCCACGTGTGCTACAACTATAGCTGTCTGCATGGCTGAGCGCGTAGGCCATCCACGCCCCCTATCTTGCAGGTCATCTCTGCGCAGTCTGTTTGAAAAGGATGAGCCAGCCCCAACTGCTTGCGCGTCTACCGCTGAAGGGCGCGCTCGCTCGATCGTAGATTTGGAAGAGCCATGGGCAACGCATTCACGGTACTCGCCACTGCCTGTGGTGCTCGTCACGTCGGCCATACTTGTGATTTGTCCATGTTTGTCTATGCGTACGTAACATTATACTTGTTAATTTGATTTTTGAGCCAGTGTCTACTGCAATATACATTCAGTAAACCTTTAAAGCGCGCGTAGTGCAATCGATGGTATTATAGTCAGCCATCGCTGCCAGCGCGTCTCATTTCTGGCACAACAGTCACTTTTCTTCGTGTAGCGTATTGAATACAAACAAATGTGTCTTCTACAACAGAGTGACGTCCTTCCTGCTCGAATCGCCTTCTTGCAACATTCCATCAAAATAATAGAGGTAAAGAGAGCCGGGATATTTTTCTCCCTCTAACTTCTCTCACAATACACTAACTCTGCAAGTATTGCGTCATGGCACTGTGCCGTGCCGGGCCGCATTCAGTTTCGCCCGGAAGGTCTTTCTTTCACTCTGGTTTCTTTAGCCTGCTTCTTGACGTGACTAATACACTAGAGGCGGTGCACGTTCTATATCGTCAATAGAACGAAATAAATAAAAGGATGTGGAAGTGCCATGAAGCTGGACTCACCAAAAAAAGGATATGCACGGTGTGTGGCGAGGTATCCCAAACAAGGTGCAGGATGGTTAAACAAAAACAGAACTGGAGGCACATGTCTGGTTTGGCTAGAGCACGTACCTAGCAGCGACAGCTGCACCACTGCCATTAGGACCTACCCAATCTGTTGCCGTAGTGCCGGAGCGTCCTATGGGTGTATGTCGTAGAGCGAAAAGGCGAAAAAGAGGCACATATCTTGCCCAAAGTACGACGCACTAAGTTGCTGTAGTTCGATCCTGGAATCGCCGAATATGGCGCATATACTATAGCAACGCGTTCAAAATGAATGCGCATTTCTGGCTGAACAACGATTCAAGCAGCAAGGCTACGCACAGGCAGGCCATGTAGATTGGTGATTGTAAGTAGCATTACTTGTATGTTTGTATGTTTGCTTGCTCGTTGCTATAGTGTATTCAATTGTCTTTCAATACTTTGCCATTGAGGGAGTGTGGTCGAACTGTCGAAGCGCCTTCAAGAATGGACATAGGTCACTTCGTGCGACACACGAGCGTGTATTGTGCTGGCTTTTTGTAGGTGTATCGACATGTGCGCCTACCACTGGGAGTATTAAGTGTATATCTCGCTTGAGGTGGCTGTAATTTATCATGTGGACGGTGCAATGGCGGTATACACCGAAGAACCGACACCACACGAGGTTTGTCGGCACAGCAGGTGGCTGAAGTTCGCTCATGGTCTTTATGCATGTGTAAACCGGAACAGGATCCGCCGTCATTTATTTCATCTTGCTAGCGCGAACGAGCGCTTCTCTGCGTGCTTGTTTTGTGGTCGCAGCAGGTGCGCAGATATTTAGAAGCGTTAGCAAAACGGAGGCGACACACACTGACTGTACGCGTGTACATCTACATAGACACATTAAGTCCCAGTGGTGGTTCATTGAATGTTTTGCGCCCATGCCGAAAACCCAGAGTGTTTGGTAGTTGAGCCCAACACGAATCGGCATCGGTCACATTAACACAGGCGTCACTCGGTAACTTTTCATCGCAATCAGGGCTGATCGCGATTAGGCCTGATTCAGATCAGAAGCCACTACACAAACACAGTCAGTTACGATAACATTTGATCGGAATCAAGACGCCATGATCGCGAATTGACTGACGTTTGCGCCAAACTCAATCCAGATTAATCTGCGCCGTGTAGCAGTGAAGAGTTGGCTAAATATGATCGAAAGTTCTGATATAGATTCATCCTTACTGCAATGAAAAAAGCTCGTGTGACACCGGTATGAATACTATTCGTGACATGAGTGATTTGCTACCCCGATTTCGCGTTGATGGGTGACACAGAGCAGCTTTGGATGACGAAACGTACATATACGGAGAGTCACGGCGCACTTACGAGTACATCCTTGCGTAGGTGCACTTGCGGAACCACTAAAAGCCACCGCGATTCACAGAATGATGGCCATCGCGAAGTTCAAGTGGTCTCCCCCGTTTCGCTTGGCGGTTACAGTTTTGTGCTACCAGCTCGAAGACGAACGTTAGATTCAGGGCCACGGTGACCCTATTTCGACAAGGGAAAAATTCAAGGACTCTATTCTGATAAACTGCACTATAAACCCAAGTTCTACACAGCGGAATACCATATAATAATGTCATTCGACACGGAAAACAACAAACATCTATTTTAGCGAGGCCGAGGATTCGATTGCCAACTGCCGTGGAACCTATCCTGAAAGGTACAAAAGTATACATATGCCAACTCCAGAAGCTAGCTTTTTAAAGCTCCTGTCTTAATTCGTGGCAACATTGAAATAGCTTTATTTCCCGTCAGCCAAGGCACTGCTTGGGATATGATTAGATGAGTTGTTTTAAAACACGAAATTTAAGCTTTTCTACAGAACGAAAAGAATTATTAACACCAATTCTTCGAGAATGTCCATTAGGGACATTCATGCGTTTCATACGCAAAATTTCGATAAAGCAGTCGGAGATGAACAAGGATACAAAACGTTAGTCTGCTTCTTTAAAATGAATAAAGAAATCAATAAACACCAATCAGTGTGAATTATTTTTGTGCTTTCATTTTTTGTTTGTAGCACCACGCATTGATTCGGAATGTTTCACATGTAATAGAGCTTAGAAGTGTGGCAGCTTCGGCTAGTTGGTATGGCATTACGATAGTTTTGGCGCGAGAACGAAACGACGACACATAGACAGAGATTTGTCTTTCGTGTCTTTCGTGTCCTTATTGTCTCTGTGTCGTCGTTTTGTTCTCGCGCTATAACTATCGTCATGTAATGAAGCTTTTGATGTCCACTTGCTTTGCACAAACGAGATGACGGCGACGATTTCCCGAGAATACCTCTGCAGAGATGATTTTTCTATACGCTAATATTTCGGCGTTAGACGGGAGAACATTGCCCCTGCGGCGCCCTTTAGTCTTTTGAAACATAGTCTTGCACCTCGCCAGCGTGTAATCACGACAAAGACGAGTAGGATGACAAATTGTTTTTGTTTTACTAGTCCTCGTCATTTTTCACTAACAAGCCAATTTTTTAAATATTTTGATTATGTATCATTGAAAACTGCTATGATTCATTGTTGTTGCCTTCTAAACAGAGGCGTACTCAAGAGGTGGCCCACCAAGCCCCCCCCCCCAACCGCCCCCGTCTCAGTTTTTTTTTTTTGCCGTGGCATAGAGAAAAAAATGAAGTGGTGCTAACCGCGAAATCAAAAATGCCCCCCCCCCCCAACAACAGAAAAACATTTCTGGCCACACCCCTGATTCTAGTGGACTTCGCGTCTCTGAAAAAGGTTTATTCTTCACGCATGTGCTGTGCGCCATCGTCAATGGAGGGTACGCACGACAACA
Organism: Rhipicephalus annulatus; assembly: GCA_013436015.1. NCBI lineage: Eukaryota > Metazoa > Arthropoda > Arachnida > Ixodida > Ixodidae > Rhipicephalus > Rhipicephalus annulatus. The sequence continues at coordinate 1,136,419 of WOVY01014610.1, read as the reverse complement.
GTGTAGGCAACAGGCACGGCAACAGGCACGACAACAGGGACGTTAACTTCGGCACCGATGATGTTTCTGCACTCCTTGCGTGCACGCACTTCTTGCTGGCGTGACGAAGTAGAAATAAATCGCTGTTCACCATTACATTTTTTATTTTATCCTAGAAAAAGGTGTTTTACTCGATCAAGTTGACCCACCTAAGTAGGACAGTGGTGGTGGGTCGCGGATGGTGAGCCGAACGTCGCGTGTTCCATCCAGCTTGCGGCTTTCTCATTTCAATAGAGGCGAATACCTAGGTATCCGTGCACAAGCGATGTCATATGGTTGAAGTTTTCGGAGCCTTTCACTGTGGCGTGCCTGAAAATCATAATGTTGTTTTCAAGCAAAGGCCCATGTATTTCTATATTCGAAGGAGTTGCATTCCTCTAAGAAAATACTGCAGGCATTAATATTTCGCGGCATTGTTTAACACCGAATTCAAGATTTTTGCGGAGTTTCTCTTGGCGAGGGAAAAATATTGACGTTAAAAACATAGTGCCGACCAAAGTAAAAAAAAACAATTCTTAAAACTACGTTTCGCTTCCCAAACAGGAGCTTAATGATAATGAAGCATGAGCAGCCAGTTCGCTTATATTCTTACTTTTGTCAGCGATGTGTCTTCTTTGTACATGTTTCAATAATCACTCTTTGTAACTATGTGGTGCAAGTGTGATTGGCCAGAGTGAAAGTCTTCGAGCACCGGACACACCACGACTGCATTTTAAGTCGCACGAGAGGCACCAACGATTATAACGTTTACACCTGCTCAAAAGGAACTCGTAAACTTGCGTCAAACTGAACAGCCCATGACGATGTTTGCCACCATGACGAGCAAAAGACGGGTCAATTCTTTTTCTCTTCTGAAAAGATCTCACTTTGCTTCAGCATATTGCAGATTGTCAAAAAAATATAAGATTGAGTTTAGGTATTAATATTGTGTGAAAAAGAAAATTGTCCACGATGACTACGAGTGTTGAAGTTCGAGATGACAAAAAAATTGCCCGCAGCTTCCCTCGGGGGAACACTGAGGAGGATGCGGAGCATATAATTGGTTAACGGGGTGTTAAAGTGCGACTTACTTGGGCCAATGGCTACATTAGTTAACGTGGTTGTGAAATGGGGTGTTAAATTGCGACTTACTTGGGTCGATGGCTAAATTGGTTAACGTGGTTGTAGGAGGGGGTGTTAAATGAGTGAGCACGTACACACGTATGCGAAAGGGCGGCGCTGGTCGAAGGGACGTCGATCATTGTGTTTGTGGATTCGTTGGAATTCATTTCACCGCGACCTTGGACGTCGACGCGCCGTACAAACCAACCGACGAGCGGCAACTGAGCGAGCGAGCGCCGACCTTGAGTATATATACAGCGCGACGGCGCATCCGCTGTCAGCTGTCGAATGTTCTCGAAGGAGAAGCGCGCGCGCGGCACAGATGTCGACGGCGCGACGGCGCATGCGCTGTCAGCTGTCGAATGTTCTCGAAGGAGAAGCGCGCGCGGCACAGATGGTGGGCGACGGCGCGACGGCGCATGCGCGCGCGTCAGCTGTCGAATGTTCGAGAAGCGGTGCGAACGGCGCGGACGGCGCACTACAAGGCGCGAGTATAAGATGCTTCCGCATCTAAAAGTATTTACTTAGAGCAGAGCTTCACCACGTGGTCTGTAGCAATCAAGAAAACGTGGAAGTTTATGTAACCAGCATTGAATTAGCGTAACCAGCCAAACAAGACAAAAAATTCTGGGGCAAGTAGAGTCTTAAGGGTGAAGGGGGATTGTTGAACAGAGAACGATTGATCGACTGATACGTAGGGTTTAACGCCCCAAAACTACCATATGATTATGAGAGACGTCGTAGTGGAGGGCTCTAAAAATTTTGACCACTAGGAGTTCTTTAACGTGCACCCAAATCTGAACACCTGGGCCTACAACATTTTCACCTCCATCGAGAATGCAGCCGCTGCAGCCGGGATTCCATCCCACGACCTGCAGGTCAGCAGCCGAGTACCTTAGCCACTACACCACCGCGGCGGGGCAAGGATAGGAATTTATCAATCTAACTAAATAATGGAAACGTCATCATCATTTTGATACATCGAGTTTCAACTATAGTAGTATATATATATACTATTCTTTATGTTGTACTTTTCCTTCTCTCTGTATGAATGAGGCGAAAATGCTGTAGGCCCGTGTGATGAAATGTGGGTGCACGTTAAAGAACCCCAGGTGGCCAAAGTTTTCGGAGCCCTCCACTACAGCGTCTTTCATGAAAATATAGTGGTGCTTGGACATCAAACTCCCCATGTCAATCAATCTCTATTCAGTTCTTGCTCTTTTTATTTTTATATATTGTTTTTCTATCAATGGTATGCTTTAATCTCTCCACTCTATCACTTCTTCTCACTCTAACATCTATCTCGCACCCACTTTCTAAACTCAACTCTCTTATCCATAGCATGCCTGGATGAGCAAGTGTTTACGATGCTAGAATTCGGGTCAAGGGTATGGGGGTCCGAACCACACCTCGTCAAGAAATTACTCATGCTAAGAGTTTTTGTCTTTCCTTCTATCTTTCTGTCTCACTACCTGTACTGGTTCTCTCATCAATCAGAGTTTTCCATCTCACCCCGGATGAATCGGTACTCGTGTTCTGTGAGCGAAATAGAAGATGAAGAAGAGGACAACAATAAAACAGAAGTTTAACGTGGCACCTGCCGGTTCATGGTGACGATATTCTTTTGCGGATGGATTACAACCAACGAATGGCATGAACAGCTCCATAGGGAAAAATTCTTGGGTCATTCTACTGTGTCATGGTAGATGACTAGCGCAACTGCGCAGCACAAGGCACATTCTGACTAGAGTCTTCCCCTCAATTCTACGTGGGCCGGAAGCACAGCGCGCCGGTTATCTATTGAAGACTTACGTGCCTCATCAAACACGTAAAATGACCATGGGTACTAACAGAAGAAATACCAAATTGTCGTTATTTATAGACGTGTATGACGATTACCAGATTTTGTGAGTGCCCGCGAACGCACCTCAAAGCTCAGCTTGGCGGTTCGTATACGTATGACTAGCCGCGTGGCGCAGGGTCTCCTCTGCGTCTTTTCTGGACCCCAAAAAAGTTTTCATCATCACCGTCGTCTGAGAAGGATAAGAAAAGAAGGCATGGCTTTCAGCATTCAGACGTCTTAGGTTAATCCATAAGGAGCGCTGTGAGTTTCTATTTTTTTTTTGTTTGCGAGTGGTGAGTAGTGAGTTAGCCTAATTTCTGTGACAGAAACCTGCTAGGATTTCTCTGTTGGCAGGGTTACTGTTGGCGGAGGTATACAGGGTGGTCTAGTTGTAATTTGTTTCGCTGTAAGAGATCCGCGTGGCAAAGGGAAAACCCGAGTTAAGCAGTGAGGACGGAACAAAGCGGAGTTGGGGGTGTGAAAACAAAGGGGGAACACTGATATTGACCACTTGCGAATAGTTGTGAGGAGCTGTAAACGATAAATATCATAGTAAGCAGGTAATGTGATTCAAGGGTCACCATGCGGTCGATCATAAAGCGCCACGCGAAAAGGAAATTTAAGCATTACATAAGCATCCGACAGGAGAAAAGTGGTATCGGACACACTGGAAAATGTTTTCACACTTGCTGATCATTATGTTGAATACGCTGATATTCAGTGTTCTATGTATACCAGAAAAAAAAAGACCACCACAGGCCCGTATTATGTATCTACTCTTTGCGTTCTTCCTTTTATTGTTCCATCATCGCTTATTGAGTGGCCATATCTCTTATTGGCAACGTCTGTCATCACCTATACTCCGCTACATAAACCAAGTGCAAAGCTGTGGAAGCTATGCAAGAAGGTCAGTCAGCAAAATGTGTGAGTCTGCTCGTCGTTCGGTCGCGTTTCGTCGCTATTAATTTGGCTTCCACAATTGGCCCCAACTTCTATACGAAAACAATGAGACGCTAAGTGATCCAGAACAACTCAATGACAACGATAAGGGGGTTCATTTAGCATAATAATATATTACTCAGCATAGGAACGAACAAAAAATCAAACTACATCGGGAAAAATCTACTATTGTTTGGTGCAAACACATTTGGTACAAGCACTCCCGATAGCTCCCATAGCGTTGCACTTGAATTACGAAGTGCAGTATACATTACCTACAGGAAACAAATCAAATAGGGCGAAAGGAATCCTCATGTAATACTGGCCCTCTAAATATCATGATGAGAATTAAAAAAAGTTCGTATCATTCAACCGGCAATGTTACGCTTAAACTCCTTTTCTATATACTTTGGAAAATCACTTCATAGTTTTATCTTAGGGGCCAACAACGGCCGTCTCCGTCTTCAACCTTCATAATCAGTTCTATTCAGCTGGCAGGAAGCAGCATCTATTCTTTGTCATGCCATCAGTTTTCCAGAGAGCGAAAACTAACACGCACGCAGCAAATAGGTTTCGCCCGCCAGCATGACGCAGTCTTCAGCACGTAAAACGGGCGCCAGAGCTGTGACTCGATCCGTTTTGTGCGCAATGTTCCTCCAGGTTGCGTATAGACTATACCACCGAAAAAGAATATTCTGCATGAAACATTGAGTACGTACCATTACGATGTCGCGGGGTAAGCAAGACTTTTTTTTATTTGCACACTGCCAATGATTTGTCGAAGCTTACGAACACACACATTTAGAGAATGTTCAGCTTGAGAATGTTGACAAACAAGATCAGCAACTGTTCGTAGAAGATATCGAACTAAAAATTAGGAACATTTAAATAAAGCAAGAAGCTGAGCCAGTTGGTCATTGAAATTTTGTGAAATGACCTGCCCAACGCGGACGAAGAACGAAATCGGCTTGTGTCATCATCTTTCGGCTGGTTTGCGCGTGCCCACACCACGAAACAAAAACTTAGTGCACATGAAGTTGCGAAACTAGCTTCGCAGAAGTTTTCGTTGCGTAGACTTGCTTTCTCGTGAAGATTTCATAGAGGAGGCGAATGGGGAGGGTGCGTGGCAAATACAACATGATGCCACATTTTCTTTCTCCATTTTGGCCATGCAGTTCAGTAAGGTAAGTGTAAGGAGAAAAAGAAAACTATGTCGAAACGTGGAAGGGTTCGTGCAAAGCAGGAACACTTTCACAACCCACTTTGAGGCTCTCGAAAAATAAGAGTATACTGAAAGACTGACATCTTTTTCTTTTCTTTTCTTCTGTTTTTTTTGTTTTCAACTGTGACATGTTTTTGAAACCAAAACGTTGATATTGTTGCCTCGATTTTTTTTTACTTTCTTTCGGTTAGTAAATCCTATACAAGTTGCCGTTCTCGTGGTGGTAAGACGGCACGTCAAGGTAGTCGTAGCACTCTGCGCAAACTTGTTGCCTCTTGTAGAGATATATATTTAGTTAATTTGAAGTATGCAGCCTGAAGTGGCAGGTTTGAATTCAGTCTGGCAGATTCAATTAGCCAGTCTAAAAACACAGCGCCAGATAAAACAGACCGAAAAAATGCCTCGAAAAGCGGCATAGTGCTAACACACATGGACGAGGAAGACAGAACTCGTCCTGGTTTATTAGCGCAATGCCGCTTTTTATTGCATATAATGAACTAGCCCAAAAAGCCACGTTGAGAGAAAAAATGCAGCAACGCTTATAAAGCAAGTCATTGTCTTGAATGCTAAAACGGGGTATATTCGATATGAATGGGGCTATATGCCATGGACAACCACTCAAGCAACTTTGGCTACATGAAGGGCCTATTGCTAAACCTTGATAGTAATTACTTGAAAGAAAGTTTTTTTTTACTTTTTCGTGTACGGCCTAAGCTAACTAGATGTATTTTTTAGAACAGGCAATTTGATCCTTTTGCGGATCAAGGTAATTGAAAAATGTAGCTTAGGAGCGCCGAAAAATAGGTTGCTCACCTTTCGCTTGTTGCGTATGATGTTGGTGTCACGCACGGTCTCTGCGTTGCCCGGCGTGCGCGAATTGCGCACCGCGCCACCAATGCGTCCGTACGTGTAGCAGATGACGCAAAGTGGCAGAAAGTACTGCAAACCAACGAGCACGTGGTTGTAAACTTTCCAGGCGAACGGCGGCAGTACCACGTTGATGCAGAAGGGCCGTGATATTTCACCGGACACCGAGTCGTAGACGAGAATGACGCGTAGTGCGAGGGCGTATGGCAAAGCAGCCGCCGTCGACACGGCCCACACGACGCCGATGAGCACTTTCGCGTTGAACTTTGAGCAGCAGCGGGCGCGTAGCGGGGCTGTCACGGCGCGGTAGCGGTCCAACGCGATGGCAGTCAGCGTGAATATGGACACGTTAACCGAGAGCACCTGTACGAAGGGGCAGAAGGCGCACATGAACTCGGGCAGCACCCAGCGCTGAAGCAGGGCCGCCTGGAACTGGAACGGAATGGAGAAGAGCCCGATGATGATGTCGGCCACGGCCAAGTTAGCGATGAAGAAGTTGGTGACAGTCTGCATGCGCCGTGACGTAGCCACGATCCAGAGCACCATGGAGTTGCCAGCAACGGCAACCAGTGAGATGAGTCCGTAGCAGAAAGACAGCAGCACAATAATCTCGACGGGCACCTGGTACAGCTCGTCCTCGTCGGACGTGGTATTGAGAGGCGGCGCCAAACCCAGAGTGCCATTACCAGCAACCGTCCCGTTGGCGGACTCGGGGTCCATGCTCGCGGCAGCAGCGGCGGCAGTAGCGGGAGGGAAACCAGAGGCGGGAGGAGCGAGCGCCCGGAGTTGGCGGAGGCACAACCGCGTGTGTGCGGCCCGCGACGTCGATTGCGGGGCCCCGAGCGTTCGCGCGCGCCCCGCACATCGACGCTGCGCGCCGCCCGTGACGTAGCCACCGACGCAAACTCTCTGTCCAACGAGCTCCCCCGCCTTTTCATCGGCTCGCCTTTTTTTCCCCCAAATAACGCCGACCCTATGGCCGGTGGCTGGCATGTCATAGGGAAGCAGTGTGCACACAAAGTGAGAAAAATTCGCATACTGATATAGCTTAAAAAAAACGAAAGCGCGAGTTTTCACTCTCCGTTTTCGTTGGGCCGGAACACCAACAGCTGTATCTCTCAGTGTTTGGGATGTAGAAGAAGCCTTATACTTGCGTGCCGGTGCAGGAGGTGTTAAATGATTAAGTCGACAATTGCCGCTAATAGGATGAATGTATGTTTTACGACGCGTATCGAAAAGTTAGTAGGAGATTCTGTGAAGATATTTTGTAATCTCAATGAATGTAATCGGTTCTTCACACTGGACGAGGCGTCGATGTTGGGCGCTGCTGTGCACGACTGTGTTTAACATCAGGTAATTTGAACCTATAACTAGAAGCCAGCTTTAGTGAGACATATTCAATGCTGGTTCCCCCCTCCCCTCACAATTTCTTCCGATTCTGATTATTTTCTATGTGTGTCGCTTTCTCAAAAATGACTCAGCTGGCAGCCACAGAGCCAGTAACACATGCTGTATAACCATAATAGGCGCAACGCGCGGGAATAAAAGTTCGAAGAAAAACTGAAATGGAAATTTAGCAAAATGCGGGTTTTAAATAAGGCTGGTAAAAAAATTCAATTGAATAATTGTTCCTCACCATTTGATTTAGCAATTACTCAATTGATCGCTTTCTGATGTGCCGTTTTAATCATTTGATGAATTATTCGACATTTGTACGGCTGCTTTAACAAGGATATCCCGTTGCTTGAAAAGCATTGTTTTGCGTAACATTGTAAGCTTCAACGAGTTGATAAACATTCATCTTGGTTGATACAGCAGCACACGAGAGCAGGACCAAAGATAAAGAAACGTACTGATCTCAAAGACTGCTTGCTCTAGTACACCTTTTCCTTCTTTTTTTTTCACCTATTTATGGCGGTGCATACCCACTCGAAGGATATTGACCAAGAATTCAATGATTCTGTAAAAGAGTATGAAGTTTCAGAATAATAGAGGTTATATATTAAAATATTACAGGTTACATAGGAAGTTATGGTGCTTCTTCTATTGCATATATCTAATAAGAAACTTTATTTTTAAAGTAGAGCTAATAAAATAACACAATATACCTATTTTTATACGTATATAGTGTTGTAGACGTGTTAGGATAATAATACTGATAGTTAGCCAATTTATTAGTTTCAATATGATGGTTCCTGACAGCCACGCATACCTTCGTATTGGGAAACCCAGAAATAGAGGCTACAGAACACAAAATGACAGCCATAGGTAAATTTATTCCAATACTATGCACGTAAAGACATTGTCGAAATGGTTTTTAGCGCTGTGGTAAATCGCCTGCAGATTAGAAATAAATGATATATTGTTACCAGTTCAGCACAAGACGCGCACTGTAACACCTGTCACACTTTGTCCTGCACTTCATATTATTCTTCGTCGTCTCGTGTGCGCTGTCAACAAAGATGAACATATTATCTGTTCGATCTCAACCGATGTCTTTTTGTGAGAACCACTATAGAGTTCACATGTGCACATTTGCACTTTGATAAAAAACGCCAGGCCTGCGTGGAAGGCGCAGCACAGTCACAGGGAATGCTAGAAGAGCGGCTTTTCATAGCCTTTTCTAAACACTCATTGGGTAACTGCCACAATCACACTTGCTTGCTACTCACTAACGCATCAATAATTATAATTTCGGGGTATTAGACCAGCATTCACTATGGTGTTTTTCTTCAATTTTCTGAGAAGCCTTGTATCCACTAAACACTTGCAAGGAATTTTGTGCCAATTGTTCGTGCAGTGGCACCCTACGATCAGGAACTATGCCTGAAGTCGGTATGTGCTACATTTAATCGGTGATCAATAACAAGCTTTTGTAATGGGTTGGAGCAATGGACGACCATTTGTTACGCTATTCGCATTGTGTGACGCCTCGTTGTTATTTCGCTGTTTTAAAATGATTTATCGCTCATTTAACACACCTATTTTCCCAACTTCAAGCCTGCCTAAGGCAAGTTTACGAAGAAGTCCCAAACACAGGCGTTGCTCAGTGGTGGAATACTGGGTTGGCACGCAGCGAACTCGTGTTCAAGCCCTTCTGTGTCCTTGGTACTACGTTTTTTTTTGGTTATTTCGCGATAGTGCTTACGGACACCGGCGGCAACGGCGGTGGTGGTGGAAAACTACGGCACCGCGCATGACCCGAGTTTTGATCTCAAAACAGCTTTCACTGTAAAATTCGCACAATCGCCCATTGAACACTGGTGAACCGTCGTCTATGGGTGATGTCACAGAATAATCTGTGGCCATAATCTTTGAAAAATTCGGCAGCATGGTCGCGTTTCCTTGAAGCCTGCCTAGTCAAGCGTACGGAAATCGAAGGCCTGATCAGTTGATTGATTGATTGATTGATATGTGGAGTTTAACATCCGAAAACCACCATATCATTATTCGAAATGCCGTAGTGGAAGGCTCCGGAAATTTAGACCACCTGGGGCTCATTAACATGTACCTAAATGTGAGCACACGGGCCTACAGCATTTTCGCCTTTATCAAAAATGCAGCTACCGCCGCCGGGATTTGATACCACAACCTGCGGATCAGCATACGAATACCTTAGCTACTAGACCACCACGGTGGAATTATTATTATTATTATTATTATTATTATTATTATTACTATTATTATTATTATTGCAGACAACAATATACAAGGACAGAAAGAGAAAGAGGGAGAGATGACGCACCGCAAACATGCAGCTCGGCGAGGGTAAGTAATCCCCACGAAAGGGAAAGCACAGACTAGGAAGAGGAAAAAGTAAATAGGATGGTGACACGGCATGCATCTTATCCCAGTGCTTGAATTTTGGTGCATCTTATACGCTGGAGTCCCTGCCTATAAGTTTTGCCCTCCTGTAGTCCTCGAGAGAGAAGCTTCGAGATTATGCTTAGATATTCCGCGATTTGTGGTAACCAAGGTCTCACATATAGAAGCTAGGCTCCCTGCACTTGCGACCCCCGTTTAAGTTGTTAGCAGCAGTCATTTCTGAGGCTGTGAAATCCACTGTCAGGCGTTAGGAAACAGTTTTTATGGTCCATCCTGATTCTGTTTAGAGCATATTAGCCAACAGTTCATATGCCTCAAATTTAGTTATACAAAGCCGTCTGAACAAATTAAACAATAAAATTATTGACCTCTGTATGATCAGTAATAGCAAGAACTCTATTAAAGTGAATTTGGTGATATTTTCTCAAACAATACAAAACTAATGCTTTTCAACACTTAATTAACAATTACGTGCAATGCACGCCAACAAAGAGTCATAGCGACGCTTGCTTAAAAAGGTCCAGAAAAATGGGAAATTGGGATCATCTCTCCTACTCTGTATTCGTCGTTTCCTCTTCGCTTTCCAAATATTGTGCCCATCTTTACAGCAGTATTTTAGCACCAGTTGAGCTCTGCGTAAAGTGTAAAAATGCATATAGGCTCAGCAATAATTTTGGCGCATTTGCTCTCATTAGGTTCATCCTTCACTGCAATTGAGGATTCGGACAGTTTTATAGCTTCGGAATCATTGGTCCTAATGCATATATACTTGATCAAGTTACTTTAGGTTCAAGAGCACAGGGAATAAATTATAAATGAAATTACAGATGCTCTAGCTACGTAATATTTGAATGGCTGGGTGATACAAGTTTTGCCGGCATCCAATATTTGTCGGATTTAGGAGAAAACTGATGTTAGTTGAGTTTACCGCACCATCATTAACGACCATATTAGAGTTCCAGCATTCGAGCCAGGAGTGGAATACTAAGATATGTCCGTCACGAGCAACTGAAGTCGCAATCACAAGACTATACGCTGTAACTTTCTTTTTATCTTTATGTTCATCAAAATTTTCACCTACAAAAATCTGGTCTGGCCGCTTCCCCTATTTATTCTGCTTTCTAAGTACATGACACAACACAGCACTGTCTCATTTTCTCTAAGAGGTATCGTAACTTAAGCAAAAGTTTTTTGCTGCGATTTTTCCTTTCTTTAGGTTATATCTGAATCAACAAAATATTCTGTCTTTCACGGCTTCGTCTCATGGCCGCAGTGACGGGCAGATTCTTGTTGCGTTACGGTAATTTTTATAGGTTTAAAAATACTAATGTTAAAAGGCCGGCTTTTCAAAACTTGTTTTTTTTTTCAGATTCTCGGATTCAGTGTTGCAAATGTATTCTCTTATATACTCTATTCTTAATTTTCATTCAGTGTTACTTCTTCTGTCTTAGTTAATCTCAAAGTTCAAACTTTCTTTCATACCTTTCTTAGAAACTAACCGGTTCTTGGCCGATTCGCCTGTGTGGGTATGAGCCACAGTTTCAAGGGTCTACTCTGCTCTACTCTCCTTTGGAACGCACCTTTTCTGCGTTTGTTTAATATATATCGCGGAACCCAACAATAATACTCTAACTGCAGACTAACGTAATCTCTTCCTTGAGGTCACGCATGCAAGATTGCGCAGCAACGTACTGGCCTAAAACAGACCATCGCTGCAGGCATTTGCAGGAATTAGAGTTACTTGAGTTTTCGGGCCCCCTGGTGAAATGTATCACAGTTGCGCCAGTGCACTGGGCATGTTTCACCTCATCGTTGCTTTAACTCGGCGCTGCACACACACTTCAATCATACGTGCAGCGGCAACTGTACAACAACAAAACCTGAAATAATAATAATAATAATAACAATAGAACTATGCTATATATATTACTATTGAACATAATCATATGGAGTAGCCCATGCATTTTGGACCTCAACTTCTCCATAGCAAAACAGTTAGAACAGAACAGAACAGAACAGTCCGATCAATAAAGGTCAAGATTTAGTTGTTTAGCCCTTGCTTCTAAATATTGTTACGGTGCATCATCGACAGGAGCAAGCGTGGCACTTAGCGAAGATGAAGAAGACGCCTGGGCGTTAGGCGCTTGCGCGAGAGGCAACTCAGACATCTTGTTCGGCTGCCGATTCTCGGTAAACGCTGTCCTGTAAGCCAAGACCTTGCCCCGTCACATTTGGTGGAAATGCTGGGTAACCGCCTCGCAACGGAACTTCGCAGCGGCCGACGTTTGAAGGGTCATTCCACAACGATGACGGAGAGTACGGCGTTTGCATCTGCTTCTGGTGTTACTGCGGCTGGAGATGATGCGGTAACTAGATCTCCTTCTGCGACCACAACCTTCGTGCTCAAACCCCCGCGGGATCCTGGCACGTTCGGCGGTTCCGGCGATCCAGATGAAGTTGACGTTGAAGATTGGCTGGAAGAGTACGAACGTGTGAGTACTCGATACCGATGGGGCCCGACTCTTATGCTGGCAAACCTGTTATTCTATCTTAGGGGAACCGCCAAATCGGGGTATGACAACCATGAAACAGAATTTGGGAGTTGGGCAGTGTGCAGGGAGAAAATGCTAGATCTGTTCGGAAAGCCGATTGGAAGAAAAATGGCCGCGAACAAAATACTCGCGTCTCGGGCGCAGACCTCGACCGAGTCTTACGTCTCCTATATAGAAGATGTGTTGTCGTTGTGTCGCAAAGCCAACGCCGATATGCTGGAGGCTGACAAGGTCGGGCATATTCTTAAGGGGATTGCGGATGACGCATTCAACCTCCTCATCTGCAAAAATGTTTCCACAGTGGACGCCATTATAAAAGAATGTCGGTGCTTTGAGCAAGCGAAGAGCCGGCGGATTAAGAGCGTGTTTACCCGCCTTCCGAATACGGCTTCAACATCATCTTGCGAAGACCGTGCAAGAACACAGCCACCACCTCTAGATTCATCGGATCAGGTGATCCGAATTGTACGGCGCGAACTTGAAGCCATTGCCTCTGCTCCGGCTCACACCGCTGCAAGTGACACCACCCCACTCACTGCTAACATGGTTCAAGCCATCGTCCGCCAAGAACTCGCCAGCATAGGTATTCCCTCGGTGTGCGCTTTGCCCAGCCCGCAGCGAGCTCCATGGCGTCCACCCGCGTCCTATCACGAGCAGCAGTTTACGGCCCGATCTCGCGACCCTGCTGCGTGGAGAACCGTCGACAATCGACCAATTTGTTTTCATTGCCACTGTATCGGTCATGTCGTCCGTTACTGCAATTACCGCTGGTCCTCGCCACTTCAGTCTTCATCTCAACCTCACTACCGGCAGGACAGCACCCGCTTCGCGTCTGCCACGCAGCCTTTTCCGCACAACAACTACAGAAGGTTCAACAGCCGATCTCCGTCACCGCATGGTCATCAGTCACGTTCGCCTCCAGGACGTCGCCAGTCGTCTCGCTCACCGCAGACTCGCAGGCCGTCGTCCCCATTCAACCCCGCTCCTGCCTACCCGGAAAACTAAACGGTGCAGCGCCCGGAGGTGACGCTGCATCTTCGACTCCCTCCACAAATCCTCTCTTGACACTTCCGACGAGACAAAATTTGTTAGACGTTGCCGTTGACGGTGTGCCTATTTCTGCCCTTATAGATACTGGAGCGCACATTTCTGTAATGAGTGCGAACCTTCGCCGACGCCTACATAAAGCGCTCACGCCTGCCGCTTCCCACAAACTTCGTGTCGCTGATGGGAGGAACCCTGATGTTCAAGGGATATGCACGGCCAGTGTGTCCATTGCCGGTCATCCTACATTAGTTCAGTTTGCCGTCATTGAAATGTGTCCTCATGACCTAATACTTGGTTTGGACTTCCTGTCACGTCATTCTGCGCTCATTGATTGTGCCACTGGTGCTCTTCAGCTTGAACTGCCGCAGTTTGCCGATTTTCCAGCAGACTATTCTCCCCGTTTATGCTCTCGTCACCACGTTCGCTTGCCTCCGCAAGCTGCTACATATGTCACTTTGTCGTGCTCACGTAATGTGCCCGACGGTGACTACCTCGTCACTCCTATAGTCGACGTACTGATGGCCTGAGACGTCGCCCTTGCTCACACTGTTTTCGCCGTCACTAATAACACAGTGGTTATACCACTACTCAACGTGAGTCTCTTGACTCAAGTTATTCCGCAAGACATGTTTTTGGTCAACCTATCTCCACTTGACAGCTGCAATGTTACTGGTTTGGACACCGATAATACATCCCCCTGTCTTGGCCGCGATTACACTCTGCCTGCAAAAGACATTAACAAGATGATTGCTCCCGACCTCAATGCAGTGCAAGCTGCCAGCCTCCGTAGTCTGCTAACATCATATAGAGACGTTTTCGACTTTGACCACCGCCCTCTCAGCCAAACAACTGCAGTGACTCACCGGATCAACACTGGTGATGCCAGTCCTATACGGCGGCGTCCATATCGCGTATCTCACAAGGAACGCCAAGTAATTAAAAATGAAGTGGATAAAATGATTACTAAAGACGTAATAGAACACTCATCAAGCCCCTGGGCCTCCCCAGTCATGCTCGTTGAGAAGAAAGATGGCAGCTGGGGCTTTTGCGTGGACTATCGCCAATTAATTAAAGTGACCCATAAAGATGTCTACCCTTTGCCTCGGAGTGATGACGCCCTCGATTACCTCCATGGTGCCCAATACTTTTTGTCTATCGACCTTCGATCCGGCTATTGGCAAATTTCCGTTGACCCCAAGGATCGTGAAAAAACCCCTTTCGTTACGCCCGACGGCCTCTACCAGTTCAAAGTCATGCCGTTTGGACTGTGTAATTTGCTGGCAACTTTCGAGCGCATGATGGACTCCCTTTTCCGAAAATATAAGTGGTCCATCTGCTTATGTTACTTAGACGATGTCATCGTCTTTTCACCTACCTTTGACAGCCATATAACACGTCTGTCAGCCGTTCTGGATGTTTTTCGAAGAGCTGCTCTCCAGCTCAATTCTGCAAAATGCCATTTCGAACGTCGCCAAATCACCATACTCGGCCACCTTGTCAGTGCCGATGGTGTTCAACCAGATCCCGAAAAGGTGCGAGCAGTACAACAGTTTACTGAACCACGCTCAACCAAGGACGTCCGAAGTTTTGTAGGGCTATGTTCCTATTTTCGTCGATTTTTCCACAACTTCGCCGACATCGCTCGACCGCTTACTGATCTCTTAAAGAAGGACGTTCCCTTCGCATGGGGTATAGAGCAAGCGGACGCCTTTTCGGCTCTTATCCATCTGCTGACTACGCCACCAATATTGGCCCATTTCAACCCAGCATCACCTACAGAGCTTCAGACTGATGCCAGTGGCCATGGCATTGGAGCGGTCCTTGGCCAAGGACAGCACGGGAAGGACCGCGTGATTGCTTACGCCAGTCGTCTTCTTTTACCTGCCGAACGGAAGTTCTCCATCACTGAGCGTGAATGCCTAGCTTTAGTATGGGCCTTGGCGAAATTCAGGCCTTACCTGTATGGCCGAACTTTTTCCGTTGTTACGGACCATCACGCTCTTTGCTGGCTGTCATCGCTAAAGGACCCATCTGGACGTCTTGGTCGCTGTGCGCTCTGTCTGCAAGAATACTCATTCGTGGTCCACTACAAGTCGGGACGCCTCCACACAGACGCAGACTGTTTGTCACCGGTTGAAACGCCCCACTTGACAGACCTTGATTCAGACCCCTGCGTTCTCTCCATCCACGCTTTGGGTGATATCTCCACCGAACAACGACGTGACCCGTCGTTACTCTCCATTATCGAGCGTCTGACCTCTGCTCCAACAGACCCTTCCGTTCGCCTGTTCGAACTGCATGACAACATTCTGTACCGTCGCAGCTTCAACGCTGATGGCCCGGAATTACTACTCGTGCTTCCCCATCACCTGCGTACCAGCGTTCTCGAACAACTACATGACGTACCTACAGCCGGTCACCTAGGCGTCTCTCGTACCTACGATCGTGTGCGACGTCGCTTTTTCTGGCCCGGACTGTATCATTCTGTGGTTCGCTACGTCACTGCTTGCGACCGCTGCCAACGCCGCAAGCGCCCCTCTGTGCTACAGTCTGGCCTCCTACAGCCCATTGACATACCGACAGAACCATTCTTCCGTGTTGGCCTTGACCTGTTGGGCTCGTTTCCTACGTCCACCTCTGGAAATAAATGGGTTGCAGTCGCCACAGACTACGCCACACGCTTTGCCATCACTAAAGCACTGCCGACAAGCTGTTCCACTGACGTCGATGACTTTCTCTTGTATGAAGTCATTCTTCATCACGGCGCTCCGCGGCAGCTGCTTACTGATCGAGGAAGGTACTTTCTTTCACGTGTTGTGGATGACATTCTCCGCGCCTGCTCCACTGAACACGAGCTTACCACCGCTTATCATCCACAGACAAATGGATTGATCGAGCGTCTGAACCGGACGCTGACGCAGATGCTGTCAATGTACGTTTCACCAGATCACCCTGACTGGGACAAAGCCCTCCCCTTTGTCACGTTCGCGTACAATTCTTCACCGCACGACACAGCTAGTTATTCGCCGTTTTATTTGCTATTTGCCCGACATCCAGCATTACCATTTGACACGCTCCTCCCTTCGGCTGCCCCCTTGTCTACTGAGTACGCCAGCGATGTCGTTTCTCGAGCCCATGCAGCCCGTCAGCTTGCCCGTGATCGGCTGCACTTGTCGCAAGCGCAGCAAAAAGACGCTATGGCAGTCGCCACCAAAGCGTGCACTTCTCGCCGGGGTCTCTCGTACTTCTCTGGACACCAAACCGCCAAGTCGGCTTATCAGAGAAGCTACTATCACACTACCATGGCCCCTACGAAGTGTTATGACAACTTAGTGACGTGAGCTACGAGGTCGCACCCCTAAACAATACCTTTTCGACCACCTCACTCCAGAAAGACGTTGTACACGTTTCCAGACTGAAACTGTATCACCCTCCTCGTTCGTCGCCGCCGTACTAAGCGCCGTGACGGCGCTTCCACCGCAGGGGAGTGATGTTACGGTGCATCATCGACAGGAGCAAGTGTGGCACTTAGCGAATATGAAGAAGACGCCTGTGCGTTAGGCGCTTGCGCGAGAGGCAACTGAGACATCTTGTTCGGCGGCCGATTCTCAGTAAACGCTGTTCTGTAAGCCAAGACCTCGCCCCGTCACAATATCGTTGGTAATTACTACCTGCAAAAAATGGGAGCAAATAAAAGCTTATTACATAAATTATTATTATAGGGGACGGTGGGAAAACGCGAAAACACGATAACATCATATGGCGACACAGAGTGAGCATGTTATAATTAACCAGGCGTAAGCGGCGTGCTAGTGCACTTTTCAATTATCTAAACAGTTGCCGGTTTTAAAGGGAAACAATGTGGTTAATAGACAGAGGAAATGTAAGCCACAAGGTCCCACGCGTGCGTTGAGACAGCCAAGGTAAACCTTTCTCGCAGGACTGAGAAAAAATGCCGAACTATAATTTCCCTTGAACTCACATTTGACTATCATGCCCTCAGAATTTGTACACTTATAGAAAAGCACACCCAGATTTTCATCCCATGCATATCAGTGCAATCAACGGCGAACTAGTCTATTGCTGTTATGAACTTTTTTCCCCAAAACTTTGGGCCTGTGAAACGAGAAATCCCCTGACAGATATCTGTAACTTCTCCAAACTTCTAATGTGGCAAACGCAGCTTAAGCTAACTTATATCTTCAAAATAGCTTCATCAAGCGGCCAATAAGTCATATACGGTAGATTTACCGAAGTCTCGTTGGGTAATGAAAGCCGTTTCGTTCAGAGCGTTTGAACATGAACGAAAATGTCAGTCTAATTTATGTTTGAAAAGTTTAGCTATTTATTATGGATGAATTACGCTGCCCTGTGTGGCAGGTTGTGCACTTTGAACACAAAAACATTACAGAATACAAGGATATAATTGAATTGCGCAACCAAAGTTCCCAAGAAACCAAATGACCCACCAGCAAGTTTTATTGGATGAACACGCGCATGCTGAAATATGTCGCTCATGTGAGTCGTGATGCAATGCAACTCAATTCATTTTGTTTTTTGTTCTTGGTTTATTTCTTTGTTCAATACAGAATCTGTAAATCCAAATAAAGTAATCGCACATCAGGTGTCTGTGTTCCTCTTTCCGGTATAGAAGAAAGGCAGGTACGACATCCCTCCACACACACGACGAGGTGTGAATTTCTCCTCAGGGGATCTTATGGGACTAGGCCTAATCATCTCTCAGCGTAACAGCTACTCGCCAGAAACATACTTGCGTTCGGGTCCATACGCATAAGCGTGGGCAAGGTTTCCCTTCAGGGGGGGGGGGGTGGCGAAGCGGGAGAAAAGTTTATTGGAGCGCCCCATCCCCATTAGGTAATTTTATGGGGCAGGCTTTGCACCCGCCCCTCTTAGGCAAATAGAAGGGGCGGCTGACTCCCTCCCGTGTGCACGCCTATGCCCGTCAGTTGTATACATGCAACAATGTATAGCTTTTCCACAGCTTCGTCCATAGTCTTTAAAACACGATACAAGCACAAAATAAAGCATAATAGGACATGACTGATGCGTGTAACCGCACGTACTAAATCGACGAACTGCACTATCATTGCAGAAACAGAAGCAGCTGCGCGGATCGATACAAGATGAGCGCTAAAAAGATCCGGAGAAAATAATATGGGTGGTTATCACTGCTACTAAGTTCCATTAGGTTTTGGAAGCCCTATATGATTGATGACGCAAACTCAACACCACATGTCTTTATGTTTTTTCTCGCTACTTTGGGTAAATATCAGAATAAAAGGATGATGATAGGATGAGCGTGTAAGCCAGGAGATGAACTGATCTGGAATATTTCAATGAAATTTTGCCACAGCGAAAAAAAAGAAAATTGTAACAGTAATAACTAAACTATCTTAGTGATGAAAGACGAGCCCCTTGAGATTAGGGAAAACAGAGTTTAGTAGTAATTGTTCAAACTAATGATATTTTATAAACAATTTAAGGCGACTCAGATTCACTTGGGTGCCAAAAGTTCGAAGCACCCTCTAGGCAACACAAAAGGATTTTGCAAATGATGACACCACAATAAATCCTTCTAAAATTTATTTATACCCGCAAGACTTTTATCAGCATCATATCTATATATATCAGCGGAACCCATATTCGCCTACCCCAGTGCAGCGTATAACTGTCTTGTAGTTAACCTTGATCCTAATCTTCCTTTTTGCTCTCTCTGTCTCTGTCTACGTCTTGATTGCTTAAACTTGTTTTGAAGTTGGCTTGCTTCTTCAAAAAAGAAGGGGTTCGTGTCGCGCACGAGCGTTCATGTACGCTGGGCCGCCTCCTTCCCCACCTGAAAGACCGGTCAACAATGGACAGGATCCTCGGTGTTGTTTACAAAATTCCGTGCACCGAGTGCCTTTCTTCGTATATCGGCGAGAAAAAAAAAACCTCCTGGAACGACTCAAACAACACGCCAGGGACGTCCGGAAGTTCTACAAAGAGCGCATGCAGTGCTGTCGCCGAGCATTCTGAAACGTTTGACAAGAGGATAAATTTTGACGCAATGGCCATCTTTGAAAGCGAGACGCACTGGAGGATAAGGTCGAATTGTGGCATGTACAGCGAACACGCCTTAAAACATCATCCGTTTTCTCGGAATCCTCCCCTTGGTGAATGCACACGGGCTACGCTCCACGGCAAAACGGGACAAGGGGCGGGGGGGGGGGGGAGGTCCTTAAACGCTGCTGCAACGTAGCCCCAGTCCCCTCTGAGGGAGGAACCAAGTCGGTTCCGAAATGTCGGGTTTACACATTTTCACGTCCTATTTTGTTGGAGGAAAAATCAATTTCCAGCTGATATACCCAACCAGGTAGTCAGCTGTCGAATGTATGCCTTCAATTTCAACAGAGTGTTTGTACCCTCACTCCTCAAAAACTGTAAAGGAAAGCCACAGTATGTGTGTCAAAAACCTACAGACCCATTATACAGCAAAATCCTCGGCAGAAAGGGGATGTGCTGAGCAGGAAGTATGTTAGTTCTTTACCGAAAACGCATACTCTTGTATAATTATCAGTAATTAATTATTTATGATTTTATAGGTTAGTTGATTGATCTGTGGGATTTAACGTCCCAAATCCACCATATGATTATGAGAGAAGCCGTAGTGGAGGACTCCGGAAATTTCGACCACCCGGGGTTCATTAACGTGCACCCAAATGGGAGCACATGGGCCTACAGCATTTTCGCCTCCATCCAAAGTGTTAGTTAGTTAGTTAGTTAGTTTAAAACCATAGTGGGAGGGGCAAACTCAAGATACTAGTAAAGCGGCAGATAAAGTGCATGTAAATTATTCGACCAATATATGGTTGTACAGAAAAAGCAGAAGCATACAAAATAAAATAAGTAATTTACATACATCATCGATAAGAGCTGGCACGTGGCCGCCAAATGTTTTTTTATATATGTGCCACTCCAAGAGAATCAACGTAAGAGTCTTCTTCTCAAAATATTTGTCGATGAACGAAAGAGTGCAACGCGAGTTTTGGGGTCAGGCTTCAAACTGGCGTAATTGTAAGACCGTCCGCTGAAGACGTTATTACAAAAGCCACCCCGCATATAAAATAAGAAAAAAAACGAAGACTGAATATAGGAAGCTTGAATTACGTTTATTGCATCGCAGCTCGCCCAAACACAAGCAAATACGTGGAACATTACTGACGTTACAGTGATGAATCAGCAGTTCAAGATTATTGCAAAAAAAAAAACTGAATGGGTAGTTTCCGTTTAGCCTGGTGTTCTAGGAGCGAGCCTCTTGGCGTGTAGTACAAGAAAAAAAAACAAGAATGTTTTAAATGGTACTTCGTAAATTTAAATCGCTCTAGTGTTCCTTGTTCATTTAAAACAAAGATACTTAGTTCATTGATGCACATACGTCGAGCGCTGATCTTTCCTCTTCTCACATGGAATAACATAATAGACCGCTGATAGCGAGAAGTTACAGTTAAGGTGGCAAGGAATTTCATTCCCTTTCAACTCAACCCCCCGCGTCCCAATTCCTCGGCAATAACGTATTGCCCAACCCACCGTCATCTTTGCGTCGTGCCCGGAGAGAAAAGAAAGCAAATAAAGAATGAAGTACACTGACGCTGAGCATATGTAGCTGATGTATTACGAATTATATTAGTAATAATTGTTGGCAGTTAGTCTCCCGAAACTACGATATGAATATGAGAGACGCCACAGTGGCGGTCTCCGGAAATGTCGGTCACCTGGAGTTCATAAACGTGTACCTTAATCAAAGTAGGCGACACGGATGTGCCAGGAAGTCAGCTGGGTAAGAGCGTTAGATTCCGCGCTCACAAAAACATGTGGATACGTGAATAAATATAATAATCTTGAACAAGGCTATGCGAAACAGCTTCCAAAAAGTGAACTTCGATCGTTTGAGCGCGGATAAGTGGGTCACTGGCGTGCATTGTTGAAGTCGGCCTACATTCGCAGGAAGCTATTAAGGTTCGTCGGCACCCACATTCAAGGCTTCGAGTGATTTATTTCAACTAAATGTGGAGTTATAACTTCTATTTGACGCCCGTTCAAATGCATGACAATAAATATGAAGTTAAAGATGAGAGGCAAGACGTACGCGACGCCTTTTCATCTAGGGCTGTTTATCAAATGAAAGTTTAAATGCCTTGGCACGTATATACCTATCCTTATAAAACCGAGACGTGCAGAAAATGCAAAACTTCTTAGCAAGGACTATAAGATAAACACGAGCAGCTAAAACATAGTATCCATAACTCAAGAGGCAAAAATGTGGAGCCTTTGAAAGTACTCAAGAAAACAACACAGCTAAAAAAAGTCCCAGCTTTGCCGCAGAGGCGAAACAATGAACGAGTTAGCAACAAGTTGGAAGGTCATGCGCGGAATGGCAAGCAGATCAAAACGTGCCCCGCGTTTCTCACGCACAAAAGACGCACGAAATGTCCTCACAGGTACTGATGAACGCGAATAAGCGTCTCAGTTGTTACTTCGCTGTGTCTGAAAAGCACGCGCTTTTTGCAAACGGAGACTGCAATGATTGAAGTCACCTTGGTGCGCCCAGTAACTACAGCAGAATTGTTCCAGGTAAAGCCCAAGCCAGCCAAAAGGCGCCATTCTCCCCTCCTGCCCCACGCGAGATAAGGGCGCGCAAGAGATCGTCCACTCCCCTCTTCTCTGCGGGCCAAAGTACGCGTGAGAGCTGAAAGCCGCCGCGCGCTCATTGCACCATCATCCTGATAATGCTGAAAACACGATAGTTCCCCCTCCCGAGATGCCCGCCAACAACGGTATGTGGTAGGTATAAATAGCTTGCCGTTTAATTGTTGTAAGAGGTACCCCTCGGTGTCTCAGTGGTTAACACCTCGCATTCACGATGTGTAGTTCGAACGGTTGATTCCGTGCGCTGGAGTCTTTTCTGGATCTTTAGGGGCGCAGCTCCTTAAGGCGTGAGTCTGTCCGTCTCTTGTATGTATGTATGTATGTATGTATGTATGTATGTATGTATGTATGTATGTATGTATGTATGTATGTATGTATGTATGTATGTATGTATGTGACTGCCTATAGTTCCACCTTTGCCAACTGGCCACTACTTCATCCTTGCAAACATTCCATAGCGCCCCATCACCGATACACCAATTAAACGACAATAAAGAAGTACTGTTGACAAGTAGCCCATATAAAATGCTATATGGTCGTGTACTTGTATCCAGGTGCGTGTTAAGGAACCATAGATTGTCCCACTGTGTTCATTCCTTTTTTA
The DNA here is from genome assembly GCA_013436015.1 of Rhipicephalus annulatus. Taxonomy (NCBI): domain Eukaryota; kingdom Metazoa; phylum Arthropoda; class Arachnida; order Ixodida; family Ixodidae; genus Rhipicephalus; species Rhipicephalus annulatus. Next base: position 1,113,674 of record WOVY01014610.1, on the reverse strand, counting down.
TACGTGACCGCCTATAGTTACATCTTTGCAAACTGCCCACTACTCCTCATTACCGATCCACCACTTCACCGACCATAAAGCCGTTATAATTAAAAGGGAATGGAAACGACGTATAGCTGCCACTTACGAATAATAAAATTTCTTGTATAAATATATACAGCGTTTGTCACATCTGTGATGATGTAGTGGGCGATATTCGCGGATGGTTCACGGTTTAGCGATGAAACCCTCCAGTGCTTTGCCCCACTCATCATAATTCATTCCGTAAATATGCTGTGGTTTTTTTCTTTCTTGCATTTTCATCTTCTTCTTTTCGAATCCATACCAAGAGTGCATGGCAGCAACGTACGTTATGTGACTCATGAGGAATGCATGAAAGAGCCTCAGTAAATTGTCCTCTCTGAGTCCCCCCCTCTGTTCGAAACCCTATTAATCAACCTTATCATGTTCCCGATCTTGGTCGAAATCTTAGCGATGGTTTGTTTGCTATACCCGTGCGACTCTATAATCATGCCCAGCACTCTAATAGCGTCCACTCTCAGAATGGGGGCGCCACTTCCAGTGGGAAGTACAATGTCTACCTCTGATAAAGGCTTCCAGTTTTTTTGGCCTGGCTCCTTTTCTAATGGGCCTGTATAAAAGCAGCTTCAATTTGCTCGAGGAGCACCTCAGCCCTGTTCCAGCAAGGAAGAGCTCTGTCTGATCGATGGCTTCCTAGAGTGCAGTCTCGACTTCCCCCGCTACCTCCGGGGCACCAGATGATAATATCGTCAGCGTAAAGCGTATGGGTTATGTCCTTTACGTTAGATAGCAGTGTTAACAACTTGCATATAGCGATGTTAAAGCTGGAAACTCTGATGAGAAAAAGCGTAAAAAGGGTGTTTGGCATCCCCGTGCGAACAAGCACTGAACGGCTTATGCAGCTAGGAGTTCATAACACCCTAGATGAGATCATTGAAGCCCAAGGGACTGCACAGCTAATGCGCCAGTCGTCTACGCCGGCTGGTAGGAAGATTCTGTCCGTCCTAGGCCTCAGTCCGGCGCTCGTAGAGGATCAACGTCTTCAACTACCGGATGAACAGCGTACTGCCATCCAGGTATCTCCGTTTCCGCGAAACGTCCATCCTCAGCACAAAGTAGGAAGGCGCCGGGCTAGGGCCCTCACACTTCTGAAGAACATCAGGAACGATCCTCATTGAGTGTGTTTTGTCGATGCCGCTCAGTACGGTCGCTCAGACAGGTTTTCTCTTATTTGCGTCAATCATATGGGTTTTACTATCAATGCTACGTCAGCTATAGACTCAACTTCCTCAAGAGCCGAACAGCTGGCTGTAGCCCTTGCCCTTTTGGATGACAGTAGATCGCAAATCTTCACCGACTCAAGGTCAGCGGTCAAAGCTTTCGCCCCTGGTTCCATCTGTTTTGAAGTATTTAAAGTACTTAAAAATAGGACACTTTCTCCACATGTCTAGTTTCCTGCACCTCTCGAAACCCCACTAGACTCTCAAGTAAACCTGAATGACACTGCACACTCCCAGGCGCGCGCAATAACCCTCCGCGCTGGGGAGGACGTAGGCCCGCAGGTTCGCAGTGAGATGTTCAGGGACGCTTTACTTACATTCAGTGAAGTGGCTAAACGCTACCTGTTGAGTAGGCGGTCATTTGCACCTCCACACAACAAGTTGTCAAGACCTCAGGCCATCACATTTAGAATGCTCCAGACCAGGTCCTATTCAAGCCTATTTTTCCTCAGCATAGTCTCCTCAGGGGCTTTTGGCTCTACTTGTCCTGATTGTGGTGAGGTTAGTGACTTAGCACATAAGCTCTGACAGTGCCCCTCGTTACGGGACCCAAGTCGGCTCACAGAAGAAGACTGGGACTCTTCCTTACGAAGTTCAGAGTTGCTACCACAACTACAGGCTGTCCAGAGAGCCCACGATGCGGCGGTGAGGCTAGGCCTCCCCGTTCCTACGTGGGAGCGGCCCAAGACGTTCCTCTAAACGAGCAGCGTTTCTCAGGACCCAATAAAGGTCTTAGTTTGTCTGTCTGTTCTTGCATTTTCATATATATATAAATACGCTTACATATACGGTGCGTGATGTCGATGGCAACGCCGGCGGCAAAATCCAGCCGAGATTGTCCATATAATTGCTATCTCAATAAAATGTCGCCGTAAAACAAAACATGCACTTGGTTGAGGACAACCTACGCAGCTTCATTGTGAGCCACTTTATTTTTTTGACAACAAAGAGGTGTGTTGGCCACGCAAGAACCAATGCCTATAGCCATGTGAAGCCCTTCAAAGAGGTCTCTTTTCACGCGTGTTTCTGTGGTGAAAAATGGCTGTTGTTAGTCTAACCTTCCGAGAACAGAAGTATTATGAACGATTGGTCACTCTAGAAAGGAATGTAGTGCATTATATCTAGAACGCCTTAACAACTTAGCCGGACTGCCGTGGCAATTCCTTATATGAGCGTTTTGTTTTTCTTTCTCATCAAGACAACAAAATGGTTTTAATCGTGAATTCGAAGCCGTGTTTCAGGTCTTATAAGCAGACCCTGCAGTATGTGAAAACAAATTATAAAGCGAAAAACTAGCCCGCGAAATTGCACTCTTGATGTGCGATATTCGATGACTGAAGACTTTCATTTTAACAATATAATACTCTGTCGTTGTCATCTTGTTCCAACCACTCTCGAAGCACTGCACCCGCTTTTCGATGTTAATGATAGGCAAAAAGGCTCCTCCACCTAAATAAGGGCACACGCTAAAAGAGATGACAGAAGTAAATTCCAGAGTCACCTACTGAGGCGTAGCTTAGAATTATGCAATGACATTCGCAAAGTTAAACAACACATTTTTGTCAGTTGTTTTCAGGCTAGAATTCACAATCTTTGAATACAAGATTTTCCTCCTACCTTTACCGCTCTAGTGCTCAAATATATGTCACCTAGTAAAATTTACTTTGCGCTATTGTGACCAGCTACATCTAGATACTATTACATAAAGTAATTGAAGCTTTCCTGATGTCCACTACTCTTCTTAACATACTGAACTAACTGAAATATAACTGATTGCGAGTAATCATATACAGGTAACTTGTTAAGTAAAATTTCGAAAGTGATGCGATAATCCCCGACCAGAATAGTATGATGCTATAGCACTCCATCGCTAGGAACGTGGACAGATACTAATATGAACACAACAATTATTTCCGAAACAGATGTGCCCAAAGCTGCTTCCTACAGTATATTTATTGAAGCCCTTGACAACCCACCATGGTGGTCTAGTGCATACAGTGCTCCACTGCTGGCCCGTAGGTGTTCAGTTTTTTCCCTGATGTGGTGTCCAATTTCGGGGGAGGCGAAGCGGTAGAGGTGCGGGTATGACGCGATGTCAGTTCCCATTGACGTACCCGTCGGGGTCGGAATTTCAGCGGCCTTTTATTAAGGCGACACTCAATATATATATATATATATATATATATATATATATATATATATATATATATATATACCAGATTCTGTGAACGTCGATCACGCTGGACTCGACGTATTATATGCAAGAAAGAGACGACGAAACTTTCACGGAAGCGTCTTTACTTAACGCTTTCAGCTGGTGGACCAGCCTTCGTCAGAGTAATGTGACAAGAGGCGACTTGTCACATTACTTGTCACATTACTCTGACGAAGGCTGGTTGGTCCACCAGCTGAAAACGTTAAGTAAAGACGCTTCCGTGAAAGTTTCATGATCTCCTTCTTGCATATATATATATATATATATATATATATAAATAGCGTACTGTTGGGCTCGTTATCTATCCATGAATACTGAAAATAGTGGACACTGGACAGGCGCTACAAAAATTGTGAATTTTGTCCCCTTCACTAAGCTTAAATATTAAATACCTATAATCAAGGGACTGCACTTCAGACACAGAACGAGACATGAAATACAAGAGCAAATTCGGATGTACGATAACACCTGCCGAATAACAATGTGCAAGTCACAGCTGGCATGTGAAAAAGAGCCGTGTTGAATTTCAAATTTCGAAGCATGCAAAAATACCGAAGCCTCACATATATATGAACCGGCGTTTTCTTTGATAGAAAATTACTTAGAGAGCCGAGATGAATTGCGCTTGGTTTCGTCTAGTATCCTACTGCTCAGTTCATTAGTGCCTGGCTGCTTTCTGCGAGTGGCTGCCTGCCTTTCAGCCTGCCTGCCTGCCTGCCTCTGCCTGCCTGCCTGCCTGCCTGCCTGCCTGCCTGCCTGCCTATCTATCTATCTATCTATCTATCTATCTATCTATCTATCTATCTATCTATCTATCTATCTATCTATCTATCTATCTATCTATCTATCTATCTATCTATCTATCTATCTATCTATCTATCTATCTATCTATCTATCTATCTATCTATCTATCTATCTATCTATCTATCTATCTATCTATCTATCTATCTATCTATCTATCTATCTGTCTATCTATCTATCTATCTATCTATCTATCTAAGCATGCACATCGCAAACTTTATGAGACAATTTATAAGAATTATTGTTTCTTATAGGGTTAGAAATTTAATATAGCCTAAAGAGGCTTAAATATGCACACATATGACTCAGTAAGCTATATATAGCATCACTCGTTTACGCGGGGATAGGCCAGAGAACGCTGCTTTGAAGTTCGTTTGCATAAAAGTATCATCTGTGCTACAACGTGAGTGACGGTCTTACGTCAGACAATGAGCTTTAGACGGCAGTGTACTCAGCGCGCCTGGTGAGCGCACGATAAGCGAACTATTCGAATTACACAAAGACGCCAATGCACCTATGAAAAGACTCCGTTCAAAGTGAGACAATAAGGAGGTACTTGTTGACTGTGTCCCACGGAATGTTTTCTCATGATGTGTTCGATCCACTGGACTTTTTCCTGTATCTAACAGCTGCGATTGCCGTTTCTGTTTGTTAGTCCGGGAATGCAAACACCAGTAAGGCGGAGTTTTGGAGCCGTAATATGCAAGAGCATTTCATTCGTTTTGTTGCATCTTGTGCCTTGCGTCACAGGTTATTGCATGAGAGGATGCTATGTTTACGTAATCGCAAGTGGGGATGAAGAAAGAATAGAATAACTTGAAAATAATTCGTTGTAAATACGGTGCTTGTTGTTAGACCTAGTGTATGGGTACGTGGTGTTTAGGCCACCAAGAATAAATTGGAGAAGGATTCGATATCGACATTCAGGACTTTTTACGAACACGCACATTGACAAAAAGGTAAATAAAGTAAGGGAAATCATGAAAATGTTTCGTGATCAATTTTGAGCGTCCGGACGAGCCTAAAACTCGTGACCTTTTCAGTGCATGGTGATTTTCGATCGAAGCAAAGAAGCCAGCTGTCGTATATGGTGTTACAGTTCAATCATTGCTCGGAGATGGGGTGTTCAAGCGTACAGCGAATATAGGCTCGTTAAGGCATTTTGAAAACACAGTTTCTTAACGCTGGTGAAGACGACGGCCACAAAGAAAAGACACTGTGACGCATGAACACCGCTCACAACAGTAGTGTGTATACTTCATCGCATCAGGCAAAAGTGTTTCTCATACACGTCACAAGATCATGTGATATTTGCAACATCCAAGAACCAAAAATAAAACGCCAGACCTGCGTGGAAGGCGCAGCACAGTCACATCGAAAGGTAGAAGAGCGGCCTTTCAAAGCCTTTTCTAAACACTCATTGGGTAACTGCTGCAAGCACACTTGCTTGATACCCTCTACAGCACTTATATAAACGTTTTGGGGTAGTAGGCCGGCATTCACTATGCTATTTTTTGTCATTCTTCTGACAAGCGTGGTGTCCGCGAAACACTTGCAAAGAATATTGTGCCGATTGTTCATGCAGTGGCTGATCACGATGAGGAGTTATGGCTGAAGTGAGTATACGCCACAGTTAACAGGCAAACAATAACAAGCTTTTGTAATGGGTTGGAGCATTGGACGAGCCACTCGTTACGCAATTCGCATTCTGTGACGACTGGTGTTTCGTTACGCCATTAGCAATGTGCGACGACTGGTGGTTCGCTGTTTTAAAACGCTTTATAAGTCATAATAACACGATTCTTTTTCCGACATCAAGCCTGCGTAAGGCAAGTTTGCCAAAAAGTGTCAATCGGTGGGGCTCACTGGTAGAATACTGGGCTGGCACTCAGATAATTTTGTGCGATGTATAGACACAGGGGACGGCGGCGGCGGCGGACAACTACGGCAGCGCGTGACCCGAGTTTTGATCTCATAACAGCTTTCGCCGTAAAAAATTGTACGAATCTGCGAAAAAAAGAAATCACTTCAGCGGAATAGGAGAAGTAGGACAAGTTTTATGGTTTACTAAAAAACTGATTTCTTTGTCAGGAAGCATGAGGGAAGTGTACACTAGTAGTCAATTTTTTCACTTTCCAATATCGATCCGGCGACTTCACTCTTGTTTTTTCAAACTATGACAGTTCTGTCAACCAACACACCACACGTGCAATTGGCCAGAAAAGTATCTGCAGGCATCTTATTACATTTATAAGGGTGCTCGCGCATATGATCGTACATGCACCTTCATTTTTCCCGATTTAAGAACGCTGGCAGGAGAAAAGAATACAATAAGCAACGCCCTATTTCCCCTCAACAAACTTTCTTTTGTGATTCTTATTGCCGTCTTTATTCATGTTCGTTACTTTACTTTTTTAGATAAACTTGAGAGTTTCGTTAAAAACACAACTTGTACGTTATCCCAAGTCGTAATATTCTTCCGGTTGCGCAAAATTTAGTCGATATACTGAATTACGGCTTTAATACGTTTGTCAAAACGAGGAATTATGAGGTGCGCTAGGTACGTCAAGACTAGCTTTTAGGCGCCGCAGTACACATTCAGCCAGCAACGCTAACGTATCAGTACAATAACCTGACTTCAAGAGTCAGAGTACTTGCTCATTGAAACTGTTTTGCATCAGGTGGTAACATGTTTTGTGGAGTGTATTATTAAAACACGGCTTTGTGATACCAGGTTTTGTCAGTTTAGAAGGGCAGGAATGAAATGGTAAAAGCGACTTATTAGCTTTGGGTGTGTAAAACCAACAGGTTCCCAGGCCTGCGAAGAAAGAAAAACGTTACATCTGGAAACCTTTAGGTGCTGTCAACAGGCGTATCGACAGTTAAAACGAGGAGTTGAAAACACTTACGTATATTAAATACAATGTCATTGCCCTAATACTAGAAAATCTCTAAAAGGCCGTCTACGAACACAATAAGATTATCTACATATCTGAAGATTTGCATGTGGGTTTTATATAGTCACGCTAGACGTAGGGACAAGGCATGATCAAACTTCCCTAAAGACAGGTAATTTAAAAGAGGATTAGGAGTAGGATCATCATCATTTTTATCAACAAAAAACAACAACTACATCGTAATAATATACAGAAGAAGGTTGTTGTAGGTCACAGGCGGATTGCCTTGCGAAATTCGCAAGAAATTGCGCATTTTGCTTAAAACAGGAGCCAGGCTGGATCAATGGAAACTGCTTTCTTTTATAAATGAGGATAATTCTTGTATTCAATGAAGGGTGAAGAAACTAAGGTAAAACTGAAGCATTTACAGAAAAATACAAAGCATGAAAAGAACACCGGCATCATCTCATCAATGCATTTTTATACGCATCGTAACAGGTCATCATACGGTGAGGAATTATATACGTCTGTCACATCAACTGAAGAAGCTTTGCAGGCCACCTTTTCATGAATCATTATAAAGTGTAATTTTTACTGGTATTTCTTGCGAAAAAGAATATTTTTTTTTATATTCAGCCGTCTGAGCACGCCATTTAGATAGGACGCAGCTTGGTTTGGTCACGTGCGCTTCTCAGAAATGATGACCCTGAAAAGAATACCTTCTGTGTTTTGGCACTAAATAACACGTTTCATGAATTGCAGAAACATTTGAGAATACTTTACTGCAAAGCTTCAAGACCGATGTTCTTAGAAAGATTTAGTAAACGGGCTTTCACCTTCGGCAAGGGCACAGCCCTATTCTCATAAAAAAATCACAGCATATTCACGGAGTGAATGATGATGAGTGGGGCGAAGCTTCCATCAGCCTGTCCGTACTTCCGTCCGTCCGTTCGTGCTTGTTTCCTTCCGTTCGCGCGACCATCCGCGTGTCCATTCATGCGTCCGTACGTCTGTCCGTGCGTCATTTCGTCCGTACATCCACGCGTCTATTCGTCTGTCTTCTAGTCTGTCCATCCGTCCGTCCATGCGTGCGTCCATCTAGTGAACACTTCAAGGATGGCCATCTCACATCTCGCATCCCCCTTGGCACATACCCACTCCGCATGTCCATCTATCCATCGGTCCTTCTGCTAGTCTGTCTGTCCATCCGTCCATGTGTCCGTCCGTGGATCCATCTCGCGAACACTCTAAGTACCGCCATCTCCCATCTCGCATACCGGTGGCTACGTACGACAACGGCGGAGGATGGACCTATCCACGCGCTAAGGAGCTTCGCCCCTGAAGCAGCTGCTACAGTTTTCTCAGCCTTTTCCAAAAATATATCGTGTGAACACGGAGCAAAGCCACCTTCCTATATGTGCGTGAAGAACACCAAGAGAATGATCACGCAAATAGGACCAAACACGCTTCAATGTAGGACCACTGGAGAGAAGCTTACTTTGAGGCCGGATGTCGAATCCTTCAGAATTCAGCCTTGTTGTATCATCTTCGGAAACCCACTTTGAAACCCGGTGTAGAACATAAAGAAGTTCCGTATTTGGCTTTTCAGAGTCCACCGCAAACTTCGGGCTGAATTCAAGGATCCCCCATATACAGTGTGGAATCGATGGGCCTTAGGGAACGGGAACACTGTCGTTAGCTTCCTGTTAAAGCACAACTGTAACAATCAGGAGTTGTCCAGCTTCGAACACTTCAAGGCTTCCGCAGAAGGGTAGAATCATACCCGAAAAACCATAGAGAACACCCTAAACAAAGACACAGAAGTAGCAGCAAATGGTTCATTTGCCGCTACGTTTCTGTTAACATTTTGTATCACCTTTTCAGGCAATCTTTAGCGACAGGTCAACTCCCTTCTGACTGGAAAATTGGTAAAATAGTGCCTGTGTTTAAAACCGGTAATAAGCATTTACCCGAAAGTTACCGTCCAATTTGTCTTACATGTATATGCTGCAAACTTCTTGAACACATAATTGCTTCCCATGTTTTCCGACACTTAGAATCAAATAATTTCTTCTTTCTGAACCAACACGGATTCAGAAAGGGTTTTTCTTGCGAAACACAGCTGCTAGAACTAACAACCGAGCTGCATTCCAATATGAACAGTAACCTTCAGACTGATTGTATCTTCCTAGATTTTTCTAAAGCCTTCGATCGCGTAGCCCATTGCCGTCTGATTTCTAAATTATCTGCCCTCCGATTAGACTCTCTTACCCAATCTTGGCTTCGCAACTTTCTTTCACTTCGTCAGCCGTTTACTATAATTAACAATTCCCCTTCCCCTCTTTCCCACGTAACTTCTGGCGTTCCACAAGGGTGCGTCCTCGGCCCCCTACTGTTTTTAATATTTATAAATGATCTGCCAAATAACATATCTTCCTGCATGCGTATTTTCGCAGATGATTGCATAATTTACCGTCCTATATTATCCCCCGACGACCATTTAACTCTACAAAGCAACCTTCACCGCATTAATGACTGGTGTAACAAATGGTTAATATCCCTCAACACGGAAAAATGTAAAATATTCTCCTTTACGCGCAAACAAAACGTTCGCACTTTACACTACACTATCAATAATTCTGCACTATCACAGGCATCATCCTATAAGTATCTTGGTGTCCATTTCACACCCAATTTCTCCTGGTCTCACCACATCACCACCATTAGCGCGAAGGCCTCCAAGTCCTTAGGATATCTACGCCGTAATTTACATAGCTGTCCCGCTCACGTCCGTCAACTAGCCTATCAAACCTTTTTCCGTCCCCAGCATGAATTTGCCGCTCCTATCTGGCCCCTTATCACAACTACTTAATTAATATTCTTGAAGCTATTCAGAATAGGGCGGCCCTTTTCATTTCACGCAATCATGACTATCATAGCAGCATAACGCAAATTAAAAACAATCTTTCTCATCAACCCCTGAGCACTCGTCGCGACATTTCCCTTCTTTGCCTCTTTCACAAATACGTGTACACCAACAGACCCTTCCCACTCCACCTCGATGTTCCTTCCATTACTTCACGTTGGTTGCATAATCACTTCAGTTTCAAGGGATTATACGGGGCAACTGATTCATTCAACTCATCTGCTCTTCCTCGCGCCATACGTTTGTGGAATGGTCTTCCAGATAACATCGCATCTGTATCAGACAATAATTCTTTCCGTCAGTTGCTGCTTACTCTCTTCTCACAATAGACTTGCCACTGTTCTGCACATGTCGGATTTTGTGCCCGATTATGTTTGTTGCACACTGGAAATGTTTTTTATATGGGCATAGGTTCGGCGTTTTTTGGTGCTTTTTCTATTGTATGTTCTGCAACTTATAAACAAATCACGGCACGTCGTTGAGGTAAAGCCAGCTGGCTATCTTTGGTTGATGTTGCCTTCATATGTTATAATGACTGTATTCGGTTCCCACTGTCGTGTGTGCACTATGAAATCGCCTTTACTTTTTTCTTGTTATCGCCTGTTAACTTCAAGTTATATTGCAATCCGCGTCATATTTTCATTGTGCTGATACGCTTTGTAACGCGTGGATGAATTTTGTGTGATCTGTAAAACTTCCCCAATTACCCCCCTTACTCAATGCCCTGTAAAGGGCCTGTAAGGAATTTGAAATAAATAAATAAATAAATAAATAATAATTTGAGGAAATATGTTAAAAATGAGGGGAGTAAAAGGAACCTGACTACTGGTGATTACTCTCTAGAGCTCTGACAGCAGAACGGCGGTTTTCAGTGTATGAAAGAGTAGTAAAGGACAGAGAGCACAGGGTAGAATACAGTGGGACTACACACCCACAAGTACACACGAGGACATAAGATATCTTGCAGTTCACTCGTGAAATGACCTCCTGTAGCGACTGTTTGCCATCCGGCCTCGCAGGCCAGCACTGCTCAGCAAGCGAGAAGTATAAATAAAAAGAGAAAGAAAGGAAATAAATAGGAAGAAAAATAGAAAGAGCAAAAGAAAGAAAAGAGAGAGTGGGAAAATAGAGGTAGGAAGAAAAAACCAAAAATGAAAAAAGAAAAAGAAAGAGAGAAGGGGAGACGGGGAGACGGGGGAAAGCGAAGAGAAACAAATGAGGCTGCCCAGCTCCGCACTTTCCTCACGCTTAGCACCACTAGAGTGAAGCTGTCCGATTGTCCTTTTTTTATGCGTGGGTTCACTTCAACTCGTATTAAAAAGAGCAGGCTTCTGGCCCGCAGCAGTAACGTCAAGATCGCGCTGGAAAAATAGCCTACAAGCGCTTCAGCTGACAGGGACAATGACCTGAACCCGTCGCTTAGTGTGGAGTGACATCTAGTTCAAACTGCCACCTTTTGTTTCTGAGTAAACTGAATAAATTTTCTAGAGCAGAAAGTTTATTTTTCAGTTTATTAATAATTTTTGGTGTTTTTCGTCCCACAACTTTCATATCCTTATGAAAGATGCTATAGTGAACTGTTCCCGAAATATTTACCAGCTAAGTTTATTCACCGCAATATTTCAGTTTAGTATTGATATACGCATGGTGAAAATGTGCCACAATGTTTCCAAAAGGTACCGAGAACATTGCACTGCTCAATTACGACAACATGCGAGTTTACGTTCGTATCACTATCATTAGGCTACCCATTAGCCAGGCCCATGGCCTATCCGCAACAATTCGCTACAGCTACGCCGTCACACGACAACCGCCGGAAACAGGTATGGTTTAAGAATGAATACTTTCTTGGCGAAAACATGCGAGCTGTGTTTCGTCACCATTATCTGTCGTGGTTTCTCGTGAATTCGCCAAGTGTATTAGGAAGAATTTTTTTCCTGCCAGAACATACATTGTTGTACCTTTGTCTTTCAGTAAACAGTAGAAAATGCAGTGGTTAACACACACGTGGAAAATGACAAACCATCGTGCTCAGAACAGCACGAGCGACATCTGAATTTTGAGACAGGCTACGTATAAGCATGCGCGGCGCCAAAAGACTGCCTGCCTTGCGGTTTGCGTCCAAGTTTATTGCCATGGCCAACAGAACTGGCGAACAGAAAATCACACACAGTTGCCTTTATCGTTTCCTAGACATGAAATTCAAATCGTGATTCCTGGACATCGCTTCGTACATATTTTTTCTGTCTCCATACACGCGCCCTGAATAAAGCTCGAGGTCGCTGTGATACCTTTTAGAGCTCAGCATCAAAGCTACTCACCATTGAGCACTTCTTCGCATTCTATGCGGCAGAGCATGCCGTCGTGGCATCTAAGTTTTCCTTTGTGCCTTCAAGCATAAGCTTCTTCCTGGTGAGGACGTTTATTTTTACCGAAAGTGATGCAAGCAGGCGAATGGCAACAACCGGTGACAACAACGCAGGTGGCCATATCTCTGTGCTTACAGTCGCAATCTTTTTGAGAGTGAACACAAGAAGCGTGTTGCCTTCGGTAATAATCGCACCGCTAGGCGATACATCACAGTATCTGCGCAAATGCGTTAGGAGGGCCGCTTCTCTTAGCGCGCATCACGTCATCGCCCTGCTCATGTGTCATCTGGTGGCTTATTTTCGGAATCCTTGGTTATCGTGTCATGATGGAAACTTAAGTTAGGTGTCTTTATTTTGAAATGGCGTGTTTCCTATGCCTGCCATGCAACTTGGTTTTCATCCTTTTCTTTTTCCTGCGTTGATTGATATGTGGGGTTTAACATCCCAGAACCACCATAGGATAACGAGAGACGCCGTAGTGAAGGAATCCGGAAATGTCGACCACTTAACGTGCACCGAAATTTGAGCACACGGGCCTACAACAGTTTCGCCTCCATCAAAAATGCAGCCGCCGCAGCTGGGATTTGATCCCGCATCCAGTGGGTTCCAGTACCTTAGCCACTAGACCACCACGGCGGGGCCTTTTTTCTGCGTTCTCGTCGTACAATAAGCAGGTAAATGAGCTGAAATACTTAAACTCTTAGTTGGTACACGTTCCGCGAAAGACAGGTACTTTAACGGAATTTGTATGTGGAGTTGTGTTGCTTGATGATACATTGGTATTTTTTATGTCCTCCTTTGAACAACAAGAGCACTGCTGCCATTATGGAAAGTAGTGAACGGATTCCGTGCCGACCGGTTGTGCCCTCGCGATCTCCGACGTCAGCGTAGTCCTGGCCGACCGGGCTGGCCATATACGTCATCTCCTGACGCCGACGAAGCTCTCGCAAGTGGTGCCCCGTCCTCAGACTCCTGTGACCGTGTTTCCATCTTTCCTATCTCTCCTATCCCTCATATTTCGTCGCTCGCTGTCCTAGCGCATCTCTCTCTCTCTCTACACCTTTAATCCTATCCTTTTAATCCCTCCTCACCCCCATTCCTTGTGAGGTACTGTTGAGGTGTCGCACCCTGATGCAGACAGTTACGGGGCTCACCTTTCTTTTCTTTTCCCTCTTATAACAACTTCCCCCCGAGTGAGCTGAAGAGGGCTGGCACACAGTAACGACGCCCTCGAAGAATCTGCCACACAAGGCGAACTGGAGTTCGTCCACAGCCGTCGCGTGAGCAGGGTGTCGCACCATACGTTCTTTTAGATGCGAAGCAGCTCTTTGACAAGTCTTTGTAACGCTGTTCCTCCGTCAGCAGTGCTCCCCTCGACGGAGGTGTTGGGGCGGTGCCAAGTAGCTCACGCCATCCTTGCAGTGCGCGGTGACGTCTTCCTCCCTCGCCTGCCGTGTGCTCACCGCATGTCAGCTATCACTTGCTTCAACCTCTCCACCGCGCTCAACGCTCGGGCCCACTTCTCACGTGGGCATCATCTCACCCGCGCCACCTTTCTCTATCTGAAGAATCCGCGAGCCGGCGAGAGCGCGCGCAGCGTGAGCCTCGAGAATCACGCGGCGCCGACAACGTGGAGAGCGTGCTGCTGCTTGCGGCGCGGTCACGCCGACGGCTGAAACGCCACCACGGCATGCTTCCCGCTAGTGTGCGTGTACCTTTCCCGGCTGTCGCCGGCGTTGAGATGGTTAGCCAAGCTGATCGCGTTCGCGAATGGTGACAGCAACACCGACGAGACGCGAGCCAAGGAAGCCGAGAGCAAGCGTCTTCAACGCATTGTGCCTCCCGCATCTTTGCGTTTCAAACAAACGCTTACTCGAGTAAAGTCTACATCGAGTTTCGCTTCAAACCGTTTCTGCAGCACCCGCGTGGACGCCTGTTTCAACCGGGTCAACGCCGTGAGCACCACTGCTGCTTCGCGTCTCATCAGGGTTCCCTGCGGGGAGAGGGTCTATAGTTCTTAATGTGTATTGCCACATAATTTCACAAATACTGATGGTTGCTAGGAAAGCACCACGATCTGGGAGTTTTATGTGTACTCATTCATAATAACTTTTGCAGTGTGCACCAGCACCAGGTCATGCTGGAACAAAAAATATGCGTCGGAGAAAGCGCTCAGCTTGGCACCCAGTGACAAATGAACTATGATCTTGAAAACGTAACGTACTTCAAAGTTTATTCGTCAATCGGGTAGAGCGTAATTGGAAGTTTAACATTCTTGCCATGTTGAAGTAAGCGTCTTTTCTGCAGCCGTGCGCGTGCAGCAGACGACACGCGCTAGCTCACCTGATGTGATGCGCGCGATGGTAGAGTTCTCGAAGCCCAGTTTCACTGCGCATGAGCGATGCTTCTTGCTGCCGCCGAATAACAGCGCTGGGAACTCCGAAGGCCACGTGCTCTCGTATTCACTCTAAAAAAAGATTGCGACTGTGCAAGCGATCACCAGATGGCCATTCATATTGAAATCATGGTGGCGTCCCCTATAGTTGGGGAAAGTTACAGATACGGTATGCGCAATGACACATAACATGGCTGCCTTGGGGAGGATCGCAAAGATCAAGAAATTAGTCAGCATGGGACTCTTCTTATATACAGGACATATTATGAGCTACGTTAAAATGCAACCACTATTATATATAGTTATAGGCGATAAGTAATAAACACCCGCTACAGATTATGCTTTAACAAGACTCTTTGATGGCCTAGTTCGTATTTAATAAGACATTACATTGCCGTGAATTTCAAAACACACAAAAACAGAACACGAAAACAGAGCCAGTGGCTCGTCCTCTCATTGTGTTATTGTCTTTGTGTATGTTCTAATTCGCGGCGTATCTTATGGTGCTGGTGACTGTGACAGTGCCACACACGAATTTTATATCGAAAGATGGGGGGGGGGCATAAAAGTTCCTATTCTGTGGCCTACACACGTGCCCGATGTTCAGTCACTCCCGAGATAAAAGAAAGGAGCTTGTTATTTAGTGTAATATTTGTGAAGTAGTTAGACGTCGTCAGTCTACAATATTTCATAGTGTTTTCTGAGCATGAGGCGACCCACACTGCTGCTGGACATTTTATTATATAATTGCTGAATTATAAACATTACACGGATAATGTAAATTGGTCCCCGGATTTCATTATTCTTCGCGCCTGTCAACAGCATAAGCGTCTTGGCGACGTTTCCTTATAGCATATATAACGGCACAAACATGACATGTATTGTTGCAATATATTTCACGGGCATTTAAAGTGGGAAGTATTTCATAAGGAAAAATGATATGGTGGTTGTCCATGACCAGCCAACGTCGTCTTCCTCTTCCTTCCCTTACTTCAACATAAAGGTAACTGCGACCGCGGCATCGGCCAGTAGCCGGCGCTTTCACCAGCTTTAAATCAAGTAAAATGTGGAAATGGTATTCAAATGCTGATATAAAAGCAGGTTTTTATAACAAAATCTACCAAATGACGGTAGCTAGTACCCTTTCACCGGATACATTTTCTGCGCCAGCTTTACTCGTACACACAAAATTGAACCCAGCACTAACAGGTAATCTGGAATTTTCCACCACCTATGCAGCATTGATAAAGACATTCAAATTACATCTTGGTAAAACATCTGCTGGTTTTCGGTAACGCAACACGAAACTTCAACAAGAACTGTGGTTTGTAGGAACCAATCGGGGTGAGTGTAAATATAGTTCAAACATTTTCTGAAAAAAACTTTTACTGTACTTTTTAGTAAACTTTGTCTTAGTAAACGTTTTAAGTTTACTGGATCACAGAAGTAGGTTTCGATTTCCCAAGCCATATTTCGCACTTATTCTAAAAGCAATAGGTAATGACACACCTTGAAAAAAGCTCTTGTCAGACCAGAATAAACTGTGCCCACTTGACAGCTGTAAGACACAACGGATTCGCTGTAACCAAGAAACGCACCTATGTTTGTTTCTATAACGACCTGTCTTGCATAAGCCCATTTGGGGGGGGGGGGGTATTCCGATTTCGATATGCGAGCGCAATTCTCTGCTTATTGCCATTTCGGAAACCTTTCGCCGAAAGTAGAAAAACCCTGGAAGAAAGTTTTTTTTTTCCACAACGAAAGTATAATTTATCTAGAAGACAGGGACAACTGTTGTTATCTGTACGGCTTGAAAAAGAGCGCAACACCTGCCATAGAGGTGTAGCGGTGATGGTGCTCGACTGCTGACTCGCAAGTCGCGGATCGGATCCTGGTCGAGGCGGCTGCATTTTTGACGGAAGTGACAATGCTCTATGCCCATGCACTTACATTTAGGTGCTCGTTGAAAAATGTCAGGTAGTCGTAATTTTCTGAGTCGTTCATTTCGACGTGTCTCGTAATCATTTCGTAATTTTGGGACGTTAAACCTCATCAATTAGTAATATTGTAAGAGTCCATTTGTAGTTCAAAATTGCAAGAATACTTCTGAGCAGCCCTTCATTATCAAGTGGGGATTGCTTCTTTGTGCAAAGAGAAATTTGAAGCCTATAGATAAGCAAAAAAAAAACGTGGAGCACACTTCAGTTTCGCCTTCGAAAAGAACGCGATAGCGTTATGAGGCCTCATCCACATCACCTTCTATAGATTGCTACCCTCACTTCTCTTTTCGGAGGGCACCGTACTCCAAGGCCGTTTCGAATTAATTTCATGAATAAAATTGCCGCCACGAGTCCGTAAACTAACCGGTGCAGCTGCACATTCGGTCGACGCTGTTGTTGATGGTATTAATTAATTTTACATGCTCCAGCGCTATATAAAATGGCGGGCATTTAAAGCACCCGCTCGTTGCTTAATTTAGACATTTTCACGTATTCTTTGCTCCTGCAATGCAATATTACATGCGTTTAAGAGACCTTTCAAAATACATTACATTCGCATAGGGCTTTTTCTCAATGTAGTTTGAAGCACTGGCCTAGCTCTGTGGTAGAATGCCTGCATGCCATTTAGAAGTCCTGTACTCAATAGCCACTCGACCCGATCGTTTCATTGCTTCTTTATTTTCATTTACTTCAATTTTTTTCTCGGACAACGCCGATTTTTCGCTCGCGAGCAAGGACACCGAAGCTGACAAAGGTATTTATGCAAAATATATTGTTTACGCATTCGCCTTAAAAATTACGGAGTGAGAGCTATCTGCCAACGTGATGCTAATTATCATGGTTTGCCACAAAAAACAGGACCTAAAATAGTTGGCCAATAATTTTCAGATACTTTATGACCAAAAACAGACCGTAACAGCATTTCAAGCCCAGCTGAGCTTGCACTACCTTTTATGTACTTCTTTGCATAACGGCAAAAGTTTTCACGATCATTCTTTAGTGTTAACTTTAATATTGCCGTGAACATGTGTTTAATCTAGACCCACAAACCGGTTGATCACTGTTTCACAATAGAAAACTTTTGGTACCTATATTCTTTGTCCGTATCCTTATAAAATTTGGGGAAAACGTTGCTTCCTGCGTGAATAATAATTAGGTTCCGCGAGGAAATTTTCTGTGATTTCCAAATTGTTTTGGTATTGAAAGTCTTTATATCAGCCAAGGTGTTCAATGCCTTATTCAAAGAAGTTTTGCGAAAAAAATAAGAAGAAACAGATGTATACTTCACTCAGAAGCTCTAAATTTTGGCTAGGCTGATAACCTGACAAGCTATATTCATGAAAGAAATATATATATTTACACCGACGGTACAAACTGGCAAGCTGGCATGTTTGCAGCAAAGCTACTCAAGCATTTTTCAAAACTGTAGACTGTGCGAAGTGATTTCGCCGCACGGAACACGCTGCTGTTACTTGTACACATGGTGAAAAAGTGCCGTGAATCTAAGTTACTGCATTCATACGAAACTAATCGGGAACTTTTCGGAGGCTGGAACGTTACACGTACAACACCGTGGACGGAACTGGGATCTGTACTTCACTGAACTGGCCGCAACAAGAAACTTGTTAGGCCACGTTGAGCTCTGCAGTAAGGAAAAGAGATTAAGGGAAAAAAAAGTAAGGAAATAAAACAAGAGAAAGTGCTCTCAGTGTCTGAAGATTCATGTGCGCCTGTTCATTAGTTAACCGATCGTTTTTAAGAATGGCAAACTGATCGCCGACTGCAGTGCCCGCCGTTGCGAATAAACGACTAAAACAGCTACATGACTGCCCAACGCTCATATACCATTAGCGTAATCTACTGACACTTATCATCTTGATGAAATCCATCTCATTGAGTTAATGATACTTACCACAGAACTACGAAGCTGCCAGACCTGCGATACAGATCCTGATATTAACTTTACAGTATATACGTACGTCACCACCTGTGAGGTTGTGATGGTCGTTCAGTTTACCTGCGTCTTCAGTGCGTTTCATTGGGTTGTTAACTGAACTGGAATAGAACACATTACTCTTGCGAAGCACGTGTGCTTATGCTGTAGGAAGCGTGTAATGAACGAAATAGCCAACGACGCAAATTGATTGCTATAAATAATGTCAGTGGTATTACTCATTGTAATAGGTCTATTCATCGGCAAAGCTCACCAGTGTGCTCATGACACAACTGCTGTCTCTCGAAACGACCACGCAAGAGCAGATATGGAAACTTGTGTCATTGTCTTTCAAGATGCCCCTTAATTTTCTTCGGTCCATCAGCCAAAATATTCTTTCAGTGTTGCTGTTCATTACGCGGTCTCTTATTTTGTTTATAGAAGGCGATATGGGTCATCCATAGCACTGAGTAATTAAGCACCAGAGCCGAGCAGTTGTGCGCCTTCTTATGACCTCCATTATTTCTTCAGCTTACCGAAGTCCGAAAGGCGGATGATGAAAACGCACGCTATATTATTACGCAGCTGGTCACACTGGCTGCACGCTAACTTCGAACTGCGCTATTTCAATAGCCATAACTCGTATTTCGGCGCTCTCTATGCGTATAACTGATGCCCTTTCTATAGAGTAAGATCACGTTATATACTTCTCATGGTCATTAGCCAATTTCTACGTTTGCTGGCACGAGGCACAAATTCTCGCGTAACAGTTCGCCTGGTGCGCTTACTGTACCACACAACATCATGCTGATGCCTATATAGAACGGACAAATCTTTCCCTTTCCAAGCAAACAATAATGCCACGAAACTCCAATGTTTCACCGCGGTGTGCGACTGTTTATCGAATCAAACTGGAACCCCTGTGCAAACTGATGGTCGTGCATTCAAATAAACGCATTTGTTTTAAAATATATACCTGGTGGTTTGAACGTATTGTTCACCATATATAACACCTCACCGTGCGATCCCGCCGTATAACTGGACTCCTAATTGCCATGAAAGACCACTTCTAGACATTTATTGTCCCCAAGAAAAAAAAAGCGCAGAACGTGGCACCTTCGTTGTTTGTGTTCGCAACGTACGTGCTGCAGGTGCTGAACTTCAGACCGTATACTGCACTTAATATAAATGGTGCTTGGCTGGAACAACAGCCGCAGCTTCCGCAATGCATAGCCCACCAGCATTCTGGAACGTTACCTACTACTCCTACGGCAAGGTGTTTCCGCGTGATGGTGATGAAGCTTTATCTCCGCCCCACCAAAAAAAATTGGGGGGGGGGCGAAGGATTTCGAAGGACACCCGACTAGAAGCTAGGTGTCGAAGGCACACGCAACGTGTGCCTAAGCTGAGCACTAAGTTGTCCGCTACCTCGCGGGCCTGCTGAAGTGCTTGTACCTGATCTTTGAGCACATACTTTTTTGAGCATCTTGTCCCATTGATCCTACATTTTTGCGAAGGTGCCGTATGTTGCATGGCAACGTAGCATAGACCACAAATCAACATTCCTGTCGCACTCGTCGCACACAAAAACGCCTTCGTAGTCTGGGTCCTTGAGTCTCATTCTCAAGTGACCGAGGTATATGAGGCCGTTTGTAATAGTTTCCTCTCATGGACAAGAAGCTTACTGGAGAGCAGTTGGTTACATTAAGCCCGCATTTCGGGCTAGTTTTGATAGTTTCTGACGCATCTTTGTAATCGCATTATGCTTTTATTACAATATATTTATTCATTTGTTAATCTAAAAGTACTTTATCAAGAGTCATTGCGTAAGGGGGTATTGCAAGATTATGTTCAAGAAATCTACAATAATTTGAAAACAGAAGGAGTGGGTATAAATACATAAAATATTCGTCATGTCAAAAATATTTAAAGTAAAGTCACCTATACGGGTGAGCATTACATCCATGACTATTTTGTTGAGAGCATTACGTTAGATGATATACAACAAAAAGAGACAAGAGAAATGCACTTCAAAACTCGACAGCTTACTACACAACAGAAACCAACATATTAAAATAAAAAAATTGTACTTACGTAATGAACGCGAGATAACTTGGCTATTACAAATAAGTCTTTAGCGGAAAGGTGCACAATAATAAAATACGGTGAAAACGCAATGATTAAAACAGTGAAATAAGGGTGGTATTAACCATTGTCTTGACAAATGTTTTATGAGTAGATGCCTCAAGATTTCTTGGTACACTCTCAGAAGCCATAAGAAGGTCGTTCTACAGCAGAACGGCTCTTGAAGAGCAGCATAGTTAAATGAATTAGCCCTCCAGTAAACACGTATGAAATTACACTGATTGTGTAATTATTGTCACCTATAAAGAAAAGTTAAAAACCGCGCAAACAATGGCGCTGTGTTATAGATGCATCCATGAAACAATCATAAGACAGCGATATCTCGACTGTTGAGCCGACGAATTGATAAGCTGAGTATGACTTGTGCAATCCTAATTGTATAGTCGTAACAACATCATAGGACATATTAAGTGTTAATGCAATAAGGTGAAAATGATATTTCATATCATCGAAAATTAAGCGTTACTACATTGACGCCAAATAATTTTCTCTTATAAACTAAGAAAAACAACGCTTAGATTTCGTCATGATTTGGAAATGTCTGCCTTACACGCTCTAACGCAGCACGACTCTCCGGTAAGCATTCTTTTCATGAATAGTCTTGCCTGTTGGTAACTAATATAGGCACATATACTCAACTTTCTGCTCATTTTATTTCGTAGGCTATTGAACATTGTGTGCATTCTGCATATATATTTTCAACCTACTTTAATACTTTCTTGTTTCATGGTATCAATTATATATATATATATATATATATATATATATATATTTATATATATATATATATATATATATATATATATATATATTGTCGCAGTGCAACGCGAACAAAACATGAAAGCAACTTGCGGCCGCTAAAAGAGCGGGCTCAGGATCAGCTGTACAGCAAGACGCCTCTTCGTTGTCTCGAAAAACCCCTGTCCCACTAGCTGGAATCTACAAAACATTCCTATGGTCGTTCTTTTATTATACACACGTGTCAAGTAATATATATATTATATATTATATATTTATATATACAATATATATATATATATATATATATATATATAGCACTAGCTAGTTCATGTCTATTTTCCTTATTCCTTTTACTGCTTTCTGATGACGTCATTACTAACTCTTTGAAAACACGGTGCCTTTGAGGAATATAGGTCCTCCTATTGAAACATCGGCCAACCTGTTTGACGCACTCTCACTGTTCACCCAGAGTATCGTACTACGTTGTTTCCATCTCTCGGCTCCCATCTTCATTTTCCCTTCTACATAGTAATTCGATAGCAATACCTGTCGAGAAGTGCACCGGTCGAGTCTTTGTAGACGTTCGCCAATGTGTAACGTAGCCTTCAAGTATACTCCTTAATGACTCAATTCCGCCAAGGCTGCTAGTGTATTGTACTTAGTCGAATGGCGTTTCGAGTATAAATCAAAGCCTCACGAGTAAATTTCTCGCACTCGTCCGAACTCTCATTCAACTGAGTAATCCTCTGGCTGAAGTTAATTATGAACACCCCCATCCTGAAGCTAGTTTGCTCCTGTCGTTGATTTATATCGAGAGTATATTTTATTCTATTGGACAAAGTAGAAATTCTTATTGATGATAATCAATAAAACTTGTTGCTCTTCTGGGCCTTTTTTTGGCGAATCACATGCGCCATTTATTAGCACAGTAAAGGAAATATATATATTCTAAGGATGAGAGAAAAACATATTGTCGCGCACGTGGTCTTGTTCTATGTTTCTTAAGGGCATTTTATTTGCGCTGAAAAAAAGGCGCTTATGAAGCTAAGCGATATATAATTGTTCAAGTTTTATACATATTACATCCCACTTATTATTGTAATATTGGTGCTTTTCGAGCTCACTGGTTCATTTGGAGTTTTTTGCACTCAACGTATGGTTTTGCAATCTTCCTAAATATTAAATCCTCTCGATCTTTTACAAAATAAGCTACTGTACGTGCCGACTTTTCGTGCAACTTTACCCCGAAAAATTCCACGTATGGCATTGCTTACGACATCAATAGTATAAGTAAATACTTCAAGGTTGAGTGAAATTAGAGTCCAGTTCAACTGATTTCATTCAAGATTAAATTACCTGTCTGGGAACTTCAATGTTTTAAATGGAAGTTGTCATCCGTCTGCCCTACGTCACTGAAAATGCTAAAACTATTGTCTTTATCTCTTGCCACGTGCCATTAAGTCCTTTCTACGTAGAGTTTCAGCCACTTATAGACAGTGTGTTTTTTTAAAATGCTGTCTCTTTTTGTGATAATTTCGTAAGGAGCTGACGTTTCTCTTGTTGATCACCTCGGACAATCTAGTGAATTTCGTTTTTTTTTCTGAGGAGGCAGTCACTTCCATTAGCATTTTATTTGATCTTGAATGTTTTGTGAAATGAGGGAGTTTGTGCATTTTTTGTCATTGTTCATTTCTTGACATGGCACTTTTACGCCAAATTTCATCGCTGCTAACAAATTCAATCTAGTTAACTTTCGTTCAATCTCTTTCTGTCGTTCTTGTCATAATGTACTAAAACTTCGTTTTTGTTCGTAAGAGCAATCTTGAATTCATCAGATTTTAAGCTCTCTTCTTCTGTGTCGACCTGTGTTTTTTAAGTACGTAATCTTTTTTTATTATTTTTAGGTTAAAACATATGCTCGCACTCACTAATTTGTGGGCACTTCTCTTTGCCTCAATGCATCACTTCAACTTCCTCTGCTACGCCCTGCACGCATTGAAATCAGTTTTTTTTCTGTTTTAGAGCTCTAATATGTCCACGAGCAGTTTTTATACTAGCTGGAGATCTCCTCACCTAGAGTTGTTTTTTTTTTCTTGAACCTTTTGCCAGTCGTACTGCTCTGGCTGACCATAACTTGACTAGACCTAACAGCGAGCTACCAGTGGTCTCGTTGGTTGGCTCGGTTTTCGCGAATGCCTTTCAGAACCCTGCAGCGTATTTTCGCAGAAATACGCTCATATACCTTGCCCATGGATTACACAAGCAGAAAAAGCATTTCTACCCATCTTCATCGGACACATTTTGCGAACAAAAATGGCACGAAATCTTTCAGGCGGTCGGGAGGCAGTCGTTTAACGTATCTGAGGCTTAGTCTCAAAGCTAACCCTGCCCAGTTTAAAAGTTCAGCTATAGAATCACAGGTTCGAATCTCCAGTTATTTTTTACCACACTCGACACACATTATCTTATAACCACCATATGCGGGGCGAAAAAACCTAATGTTGGAGATATGCTTACGCCAAGTTTTAGTCGCATTTAAGGCTTGTTTGGAAAAGCACCTCTTTACGGCCACGTAATGTTTCTTGGAACGAGGCTAGAAAAATTTTCATGCTCGTTTCTTTAAATAAAGAAAAAACGATAGGTAACTTTCGCTCATCAGATGGAATAAATAGCATTTTGAAAAGTAGTATACTGGGCAGTATGTGACAAAAATAGGCATATCACACGTCATGTGGCAATGGGTTTCATGTGAAGCAGCCGGCCAGTGGCTGTCTATAGACTGCATTTTTGCATTTTATTCAAGCGTTAGAGGGTGAATCGACGTGTTTTAGTTAGTGTGGTGGTGTGCACATCATACGCTTACCAGGAACGTCAACTACACTGGTGTT
This sequence comes from Rhipicephalus annulatus, assembly GCA_013436015.1. NCBI lineage: Eukaryota > Metazoa > Arthropoda > Arachnida > Ixodida > Ixodidae > Rhipicephalus > Rhipicephalus annulatus. The sequence continues at coordinate 1,089,063 of WOVY01014610.1, read as the reverse complement.
TGGTGAGGAAATTGTGGTATGTTGCGTCAGTACTTACGTTACAGCCCAAGCGTCAGAATTATCGAAACGAGGCTCCCCCTTACAATGCGATGTGAATATCATTTGTAACTTTCGTTAGCGTATTTCCTCGAAATCAAGTAACGCTTCAGTAAAAAGCTTGCTGAATTGCAGGAATACAATTGTGATGTTCACTAGAGCGCTGTTCCTGTGTTGACTCTGCTTTTTTAGCAATCGACGTTTACCCGGCATGTCTCCTGTATGTTAGATGTAAACTCGTATTGCTTATTTTGTCGGTATACCATTAACTAGCCAGCACCACAACCTCATTTGACATTTCCCTTACATCAGGCCAATGTAGGGTCCTTTTCAAGGCAGTTTGAAGGCCAGGCGTGAAACTCTGGTAGAATACCTGTCACGCCGCATAAATGGGTTTGGTTCCTGGTTGTATTTTGAAGTATGCTCTTTACGTTAGCCGGGCGAACGCTAACGATGTCGCTTTTCGTAAAGGGAAGCTGAAGCACTTTTCTAAAAAAATTACTTAGGAGCGTGTAAGGACAGTTTGCAGTTTGATCCCTGCTGAATTAGAAAAGCGATGAGGGAGTTTTCGAAAGTGAACGCCAATTGCACTTTTTCGTGAAAAAAACAGTAACTGTGGCTGCCCGGCTTCTTGAGACGCCCAGAAAACATGGTGACGCCATTCTCGGTATGCCGCGTCATTTGCAACAGCAGCACTGCTGAAGTGTCTCTTCTTCGATGAGCTCCGGCAATAGCACGTCAAGGGTTAGTCACAGAGGCCATGGTTGAAGATAAGAAAGACCACTTGCTCCGGGTCAGAAAAAACGAAAATGACAATTTTTTCCACGCCCACACTTTCAGCGAGCTCGCGGGAGCAGAGCAAGAAAAACTTTTATATTGCCTGTTCTAAGCTCCTGCTGCTACAACCGCGAAAACAATTATGACATCGTCAACAATAATGTCGGTTCTTCCTAAGCAAGAAGTTTTATTGAATTCTGAAATCTCTTCAGCTCTCCTTTCATGCTCTCGCCTTAAAATTGTCAATCTCCGTTCTCATCATTTATTGGCAGACATGAGCTGCCAATCACAAGTGGCGCATACCCGCATACCGCGAGCGGTGGGGTACGCGTATGTGCTACATCTGTCTGGATACAAAAAGGGCTTCGGCGACGTACACCACAGGATTTTTACGGTATTCATATCATGACCTGGTAGTAATACTTGTACAACCCCCTTACCCCCCTCTGTCAGTTTTGGACTACATTAATTATGAAGGCGAACACGAAAGCACTGGGACGTAGATGGATGGATTGACTATGAAGGATGGAAGGAAGCAAACAAAGGGAGAAAGCAGGAAGGTTAACCAGAAACACAGTCGGTTGGCTACCCCACACTGGGGGATGGGGAAGGAGACAAGAAAGAAGGAGGAGGAAAGAAAAGGAAAGAAAAAGGGAGAGAGAAACAGTAAACTCACTGAAGCGTGGAGAACTCCGTCACGAGTCAAAGGAGTTCACACAAACCTGTCGTCTTCAAAAACACAAAAACGCTTTCACTGCCTTGTGGGCTGTGAAGATTAATTACAGTGTGCAACGAGTGTACACTCGTACACTCGTCACAGTGTGTGACGAATACGAGTGTACACTCGTATTCGTCACAAAAACTAAAAGTGGCTCCTTCAGAATAATCTTTATATGGATATTTGATAAATGACGAGACGCAATAAAAAAGGGGGCAAAAAGTCCCAACGGGGTGCGGTGAAAAAATGCGGAACTGGCATGAATAGGAAACGTATTCATGAATGTGTATTGGTCAGTTCATTTTCAATCGCTATTACAAGGATTCACTGATAAACCACACTAATGTACTGCCAAACCACTCTACAATATTGGTGTCACTTTCCTTACAACGCACGCTATACATCATGTTGAATTAACGACCGTACGCAATACGACAAGCTGACTGCGGATCCTCTTGCGCCTCAATATATCATGCGGTGCCCTGCAGACACAGCCTGCTCAAATAATTTTTTGCTGTATTTTGACCCGAAGAATAATTATTGAGCAGAGGCGTGTAGCCAGAAATTGTTTTCAGGGGGGGAAGCACTTTGCGAGGGGGGATCGGCCCAATTTGCCACCCCCTGGATTCGCCACTGTTAGTTAGGGTGTAGAAAAGTCCACGCTAAGGAAATCATGAGAAAAAACACACTGGAAGGAAATTGGGGTGTTTAAGACCTTATGCGGTGTATCTTTGCGACAATATAGATTTTTTTATTTAAACTTACTATGACGCTGGAACGTGGCCATCGAATTCTAGGCAGGTTGCCTTGTTCAGGTAGCAGCTAAACAATATGCACTCTTTTCAGATGACTGCACAATTCTCGTCCTTAGACTGAGGCATAAGATAAACCTTTCATGAAACAGTTCTTCGTCAGAAGCATGTCCCTCTATAGAGGTACAAGGTGCTTGCGCAGTTTGAAATAGTCGCCTTTAGCACTTGTACATTCACAGTTTACAATTTAAGTAGGTGTAACGTGATTCGAGGTCATGCATGTGAACCGATATGTGCATCCGAAAGCGAATCTCGGGCAGCATTTGTTGTGGCAAAACGCATTCCTTCTTTTTTGTTTGTGTCGAGACTTATAAAAGCTGCGTGGGCGGAAAATGACAAAGAAAACGACCGGAAACCGGTGGCGTGCTCCTCACCACTCTCCAGCCGATCTGCGGTGGCCGATTCGTACATCCTGAGAATAGCTATCTAGGTCTCAATCTCTCAGTGTTAGGCGTTGAAACAGCTTAACCGAGAAGCTGAGGTTGCAGTATCAACCGCCCTAAAACATGGGCCATTATGGAGCGAGCACTGTAACGTTTTTAGAGAAATGCGGTGAACAAAATGCAAGGTATTAGCACTTTTTTCACTTGCAGAGTGAAATCATGCACACACAAAGACAGTTGCGAACATTTATACTTTGAACGCGCAGAATGTCGATGCTGTGGTAAGTGATTGGCCATTTAGGCTGAAATTGGCGTCTGTAGGAGGTTACGGCGACCTCGCCTATTGGTGATCGTTTGTAAGAACGACGTATTCGAAGCAAAGTGACCTGTTTTTTTCGTTCTGCCTCGACTACAGAAGATACGGTGTATCAGAAAGGACACCACAACGTCGAAGTCACCTAGAGGGAGTTGCTGCCATTACATTACGCGTGCGGTCGCATAATTGTCAAATTTGTAGTTTGCCTTATGAATTCCCATTGTGAGAAGAGTTCGGATGCTGCTTGTTATTCCTCCCACAAGAGCAAAGGACGTCAAATGGTCTACCCCTTCTTCTGTGTTCAGAGTCAGTCGAAAACCAATGGGGACCAGATGTTACCAGGCGTACTTTTCCAACCACCAGGAGATGCATGACAACTACAATCGCTCAAGAAGCTTGCACAAAGTACAGGTTAGATCAATCAGCCGATGATAAGACAGCTCGAACAAGGGCTTTCCTGGCTTCCGTATCAGTCCAACATTGGCATGCTTCTATGAGTGCGGCAGGGAACAAACGGGGCTCAGGATATCATATTTGAAATCAAGAACAACAAATAGACATAGGCGGCGCACGTAGCTCGTAGGAAGGATAACCGCTCGTCAATAAGGGTAACTGCTTGTGTTCCCAGAGAAGGAACACGCACTAAGAGGAGACAGAAAGAAGTGGGCCGATGAGAATAAAAATTTCCAAGGCATAACGTGGAAGCAGAAAAGCAGAAAGCACAGGACCGGGTTAATTGGCGGACCATGGGACAAGCATTTGCCCTGCATTGGGCGTAGCCAGGCTGGTGATGATGATGGTTCAGAACCCTTTCCAGTGATTGAAATGATGTTACCCCTTACAAGCAGGCGCTGTACACAGGGTAATCGATGAGTTTGAACGCCTGGGCCCAATTAATGGCTGTTTAGAGCCCCGTCGTCGAGCATCCAACAGCCATTTATCATCCAGAAAATAGACACGCTCTGGACGCTGGGTTCGGCACTGGAACGGGTCATTCCATGCTGCGGGACGTTTGCCAGATATATGCAGTTGAAGTCAATTGGCCCAGCAACGCCCGCCAGTCCATCACCCTTTCCTGCATAGAGAGGCGCTTCTCGCAGTGACGTGCAGCTGCGCTCAGTGTATCTTGGTTAAAACAATGCTCACAGGTTTGTGGATCTCAGTTTAGAGCTAGTTCTGCCAGATGGCGTGCTGCCCGCAGAATAAATAAATGTAAATTGGGAGGTGCTCTGTTCAATTCCAACTAGGATATCTGCTTGATAGCCTATACGGCTTTGGTTAGCACGTGCAAGAAATTAGATGATGAAGCCGCAATCGAGACGTTCCATCCCTAAAAATATGTCTCAGTAGATGATGTAGCATCGACTGCACAGAATGCACAGGCTATTCGCTTCAAAGCCGATTATCAACAGGTGGTGATCACTCCCCAACAGTCCCGCTTTTGTTCCCAGCAAACGGCACACATACCAAACCACCACGAGAAATCAGGAGCATACGTTGGAGCACTGGGACGATCCATATGATGTGTAGTTTTGTTCTGGTCATCAAGAAAAACCTTGTGCTCATCAGTAAATATGACTCGCATGATACTGCCGCTCATACTTGACGACAGATACCCAGCGTGCGATGAATTGCCCTGAAGTCTCCTTCAGCTAGCAACACATATCCAGGATGAGTTCGACACACATGAGCTATTTACGTGAGGCACAATCAAGAAACGCTCTCTCTACACGGAAGCACGTAAAACGAAAGCGCAATCCAGTGTGCGGGAGGCGAAAGTGCGCTGCCAGTACTTCTTGCCACTTGTTTTACCACGATAGCAAGAGAGCTTGCTTCCGAGGATATGAATTCACGGCATACACTGCAGCTTTGTCTTGAGGCCTCAGCGCATTGGTGCTGCTGCGTCAGTAGAGTTAGCTAGAAGAGTTTAGCTCACTTTATTGTCGGTCTAGTAGGGAGTTTCGGTGACATGTCGCCTTATAAGGCGAGGACAAGGAAGTGTGCGCATGACTGTGCTGGTGCTGTCGCACGAGTTCAAGCCTTGTGTCAAACGCTGGCCAGGAATGACTGCAATGCCTAAACTATGCTTCTGAACTTGTTAGGTTTCCTGTTGTAGAAGGGTTGATGGGTGGGCTACTCGTATATATTTGCAGCGTCTCAATGCGCCGCTCGTCAAGAAAGAAGAAGTTGGCATTTGGGCCGCGCGGCGGGTGCAGCGCGATAATAAAAAAATCAGTTCGAAAACTGAACGCTGTCAGGGCTGGATCTTTCCCGTGTTAGCTCCGACAGTTAATGGTGACCCGATAAAGAACACACAGCCTCGATCATCCCGAATGGATCTCGCCGGCTCTGCCACCCATCCTACCAGTCCTGACGCCCAAGAAGACGCCAGACCTTGCGGTGCTGCAGTCACTGCGATTCAAAATTTCAACCTGCCACCAGTTTCGCCCAACAGCCCCAGCACATGGTTTCTGCAGGTCGAGGCGCACTTCCTTCTACGGCAAATCACCAGCCAACAGACCAGGCACTGGCATCTGGTATTCTGCTTACCTCCGGACGTAGCCGACGACTTAGCTGATATTTTAGCGTCACCGCTCCCGAGCCATCCCTACGACACGTTGAAGGCAGCTATCATTTCCCGCAAGTCTGAGTCCGAACACAGCAGACTCCAACAGCTCATCACGGATACAGAGCTCGGTGACCGTCGCCCATCACAGCTCCTGCGACGCATGCGCCAGCTCCTTGGTGGCCCCTCCGCCCCTCAACAGGAGAAGCTGTTACGTGAGTTGTTCCTCCAGCGCTTACCGCAGAGCATGGTCCCGCTCCTCGTAGCTGCAGGAGACGTCCCGCAAGACACACTCGCTGAAATGGCTGACCGAGTGGCGGACTACTCTCGGGCACATAGCCTCAACACCGTTACCACACCACCACCGGCCACCGCTGCAGACCCGGTGCTCGCGAGCATCGAGAGCCGTTTCGACGCCCTTGTCAGGTGCCTCGATGACTTTGTACCTGCGCATCGTCGACCGTCATCCAGGTTCCAGATACACAGCCGCTCCTCGACGCCCCCACGTTCTCCGGAACTTCGGCCACCCGACGCGCCGCGGGACGTTTCATCCTCAATCATGTGCTGGTACCACCAGCACATGATTCGGTGCCTCTGCTCGCAAGTGCACTCGCCCGCGCTCCTGGTCGGGAAATGCGACGACCGGCCACTGACGGCGGCAAGTGGTACTGGTCGAAATTCATGCCGCCTTTTCTATGTTTCTGATAAGATCACTGGCGCTTGCTTCCTAGTCGACACAGAAGCCCAGGTTAGCGTCATCCCGGCCTCGTGTGCAGATCGCCGTCGCAACGAACAAATCTGCCCACTCCAAGCGATCAACAATTCCGCCATTCGCACATACGGCCAACGCTCTCTTACACTTGACCTTGGACTACGCCGTACGTTCCGCTAGATTTTCATCCTCGCTGACGTCTCGCAAGCTGTTCTTGAAGCTGACTTCCTCAGTTTTTTCAACCTTGCTCCTGTGATTCTGCCGACCGACACCCCCAGTCTGTCTTCGTCAGTCAGGATCTGCATGACTGCAGTCACGTCTTCGTTCGGCGTGACCAAATACGGCCACCACTAACACCAGTCTATGATGGCCCATTCCGCGTACTCCGTACACCTAAGGCGTTCACGCTGGACATCAATGGCCGTGAAGTCGTCGTGGCTGCTGATCGACTGAAACCTGCGTATATCGACGCTCTCGCGGCCACGGGGTTTCAATCTAAAGTCCAAATGCCGACATCCAAGCATGTCCACTGGGCGACTCCTCTGGTGATTCCTACGGCTCTCGCTCTACGGCGGGAGACCTGTAGCGTCTCAATGCGCCGCTCGTCAAGGAAGAAGTTGGCATTTGGGCCGCGTGACGGGTGCAGTGCGATAATAAAAAAATCAGTTCGAAAACTGAACGCTGTCAGGGCTGGATCTTTCCCGTGTTAGCTCCGACATATTCATAATGAAATAATGGAAGAGCAAACTAATGGTACAGAAGAGAGGAGACAAACCAGCTTGTTTCCTGTTACTTGTGTACGCTTCCTGTTGCCCAATAAATCGTCTAGAATGACAAGGGGCTGTACAGACGTAACAGTTGCCGACGAGAAAGACTGGACTCATCGACAATCGACCGACGTCAAGGAAACGACATGGTGACACCCGCCTGACTTTGGTCGGTTACCCGAATTCAGTGGCAGCTGTGGCTCCTGGAGATTCTGGTATGGGAGGCTATAGTTCCTCTTCGAGGCTAACTACATTACGGACGCATCAAATATAGGTGCTCATCTATTAACGCTGTGCGGAGAACAGACTTATGACATCATCTGCGCCCTCGTGCAACCCGATCAGCCCAACCAATTCAGCTACGAGGATACAGTGGAGATGCTCAAGGCTCATTTCGATCCAACCCCGTCTAAAGCATTCTGTAGGGCATGACAAAATGGTCAGTGATTACGTCATGGTGCTCAAGAAGCTGGCAGCAGATTGCGATTTCGGGACAAGCGCAAACAGTGCAGTGAATCCGACAATGCTGCCTATAGACGCCATGCTACGTGATTGTTTCGTTTGCGGTCTTTGGAGTGAGCAGGTCCAGCAACGACTGCTCGCATAAAAAGACTTGATGTTCAAGAAAGCTATCAAGCTCGCACTGGGAGCTGAAAATGCCGTCAAAGACAAGAACAACTAGAAAAATGAATTTAAAGAGTTTCACAAATTCTGCACAAGTACCTGCAAGATAGACAACCAAGGTGACTCGAGTACTTCTGCCCAAAAAAAGAAACAACACTGTTGGCGTTCTAACATGCAACATAGTCGGAACATATATTGTAACAGAATAGAAAGTTGGGCGAGTTGGTGTATATTCATATTAAAAGCATAGTCGGGACACTTGCGAATATCAGACAGCCTCCTGCAACTACTGCAAAAAACACGGACACATTGAAAAGGCCTGCCTCAAAAAAATACAGAGAGAGGCAAAAGTGATCAATGAAATAGATTATCCCCGACAACGTACCTCAACAGCTGCCTCAGCCCCATGACTTACCAGAGGTAGTTTTTTTACGAGCTCAACACCCTAGTCGACGCGTTCGGCACTCAGAAGATGATCAAGGAAACGGTGCAACAGTGCTGTCAATGCCATTCAACGCAGAAGAGCCGATTCAAAAGCTCCTTATCCTACCTGGCACCGTCCACAGACACAATGGAACATGGTGCACGTTGACTTCGCGGGACCACTACTCGGGCACACCTACTTGGTTGTTGTGAACGCCTACACAAAGTCGGTGGAAGTCCGGCACGTGACGCAAGAAACATCCGCTGTTGTTATCGACGTGCACTGAAGCCTCCTTGCAACGTTCAGTATTTCCCAGAAGGTCATCTCCGACAATGACCTTCCGGGAAATGAAGCAATGAAGCAGTCCTATGCGTCGAACGGCATACACGCTGCAACTTCATCAGCGTATTACTATGCAACAAAACGGCCAGACAGAACACTATGTGGCGGAGTTGAAAAGAAAACTGCTGAGAGATGCAGACAAGTCCGTACAATACCGAATTATAAGAATTCTGTATTACCAACACACTACGACGCACACTGCCAAATGATCGACACCTGCGATAGCAATCTTCGTACGAGAATTGCTCTGCCCTCTCGATCTTCTCAATCGGGAGGCGAATAAAGAAATTTCTAAGCCAGGAGGCATTGCCAACATCACGGCGCTTCGCTCTAAGATTTAGAGGGCTTTCCCTGAAGTTTTCAAAAAAACCAGATTGGATTGAAACTGAAATACTGCGCCGTGTTGAACCACAATCCTGGTTTGTAAAAAGCGACCAAGGAAATGTTCGGCGTCGCCTCAATCACATGAGAAAGACGAGTCAGACCGGACAAACAACCCGATCGCAGACATATTGGGGCGCAGCTGACGATATTTTGGACGCAACGCCAGAAGAGACGCCGTTGAGCTCAGCCGCTCAACCACTCGTCTCACCCGAGATGCAGGACGACACTTCCTCGCAGCCCTCAACGACACAGGTACTAATAGCCACTCGGCAACTCTTACCACCCGAGGTTGAGCGACCTGCAAACCGATACGGAGGCTTTGTATAAGGGCGGAAGAGCGACGCGCCGCCTTAGTAGACGACAACAAAGAAGTGCACGCGCGACAATTTCGGCACAGTGGCGCAAGCGCGGGCCTTGTGTGGAATGCTGGGCAGGCATGATTTCAACGCCTGAGCTACGCTCCTGAACTTGTTACATTTCCTGTTACTTTAATAAATCTTCTACAGCCACAAGGAGCTGTAAAGACGCAACAGTTGCAGTCATATGCATTTCATCGAAGCAACACTTTTGACGGCTGTTGCAGTTGCCGGGTCATAAAGTGACTACATGCTCGCGGAGGATGAATAAGGTACAAAATGAGCGCACGGTATGTCCGCGTGATATGCCGTATTTATACCAGCGGATCACGCAAAAATGACTCTTCGTTGTGCGAGGCGTGTGACATCCTATTTGTGCTGAACTGTCTAATGGGCAGGCTTTGCCATATTGTTTGCGAGTCAATTTAGTCACGCTAGTATTGCCTGCCCGGTGGCACATTTGTAGCCCAGCTTGAAGACGTCGCTGTAGGTGGGGTCGTCTTAGCAAACAGAATCACGGTAGGTCAATGCTTGCGTGTCCTCTTCAAAGGAGTGCAACAGTTCAAACCGATTGCTCGTATATATGTCAGTATCCCTTCCGCCTGGTGAAATTGAACGCTTGCCTACTGCAAACGTTCTAGGATAGTTTCAAAAGGCTAGTTTTACACGCACAGACATAATGCTTTCTTTTACGGTTTGGTTTATAAGGTGTCTACTTAGAAGCAAGCCTAGGCGAGCGATCAAGAAAATGAATGTAAGTAGGGTCTCATTGCGCTATCACGTTCAACCCGTTAAGGCGGAGCTCAAGTGCTCTTCAAGTGTTTGGTGCTCTCGCAACATGAAATCTTGGCGCTTCATTTCACATTCATTGATAGTAGTAAATTTTAAATGCGAAGCATTTCTTAGCGAGCTCAGGTGACTTTGAGCGTATCTATCTATCTATCTATCTATCTATCTATCTATCTATCTATCTATCTATCTATCTATCTATCTATCTATCTATCTATCTATCTATCTATCTATCTATCTATCTATCTATCGGTCTGTCTGTCTGTCTTTTTGTTTGTCTGTCTGTCTGTATGTCCTGGCCATTTCGATGATCGAATCTATACATAAATTTTTATGGCATGAACTGACTGTAATACGAGAGTACGTGACCAGCCATAACATGAAAATTATGATATGTATGTCAGAAATGTCATAATTTAATGTCATAAGCTTCCTGCTCTTGCGGTGGTTTCTTTCCCATGACATATTCCGAAACTTCTATGGCATCACATGACTGCATAGCGAACATAAGGGGCAGGCTCTAACGTAGAAATCATGACATGTGTGTCATTTAAGTCATGAATACATGCCGTAGGCTGATGGTACGCTCGTGGTCATTTGGCTAGCTTCACATGTACAAAATGTGCTATTACGCGACGTGAATTGATGACGAAGTTATGACTGGCCGGTGCAAACACGATACTCATGAAAGGCGTGTCATGTAAGAACATGACTACATGCCACGCTCTTGATGTGCTTGCGGCTGTTTCGCTAGCTTCACTTAACCAAATGTTGTGTTACAAGATGTGAATTGATGGCAAAAGTGCAAATATGATAATCATGACATTAGTCATAATCGTCATATAATAATTTGCATCAGCAAATATGATAATCATGATATTCGTGTCGTGTAAGAACATGACTGTATGCAACGCCCACGATGCACCCGCAGCCATTTCGCTTGCTTCACATAAGCCAAATATGGTAATAAGTGACGTGAATGGACGACAACTGCAACTGACACATCGATATTTGATAATTATGATATGCGCGTCACGTAAAACATGAGCACACACTACGCTCATAGCACGCTCACGGCCGTTTCGCTAGCTTCGCAAGTACCAAATTTCGTATACGTGACGTGAATTGACCACGAACACAAATGCCAGGTACAAATATGATAGTCATCACATGGAAATCATGTACGGCATAATATACAAGCCTACCATTGTTGGGGCTGGCATTGCAAACGTTAGTGGTGCCGTCGTTACGTGTCCGTGGAGAACATACTTGCATCTAATCCAGATACCTGTGTGCGCGTAGCCTTTCCCTTTGTGTTTACTGTGTATTACATTCATGCGCCTTGTAACGTTGTTGTGACCTTAAAGAACTTATCAACCTTCCTTACTCGTGCTTCGCATATCATCGATTTCAAATTTTACTTCGGATCTTCCAATGCTTTGTTGAAAAGTTTGCAGTTACAGTAAGTTCTTCCTCCCCCTGTCTTCTGGATCAATAAGGTAAATCATATAAAGAACTCAGAATGAACTTCTCCATGTATGCATTACACACTGCTCAAGTTACGTCGTCAGCTGTCATTCCTTAATCAGCATATTACGACTTTTTCGGGACATTATATGCTGAAGTATGAGATGCTTCAATATCAGGGTACGCAAAAAGCTACCAATATAAACTTTTTGTATTTTATTCAAGGTATTCTCTCAGACACTGACGAAACAAGTGGCGTATATGGTCACCTGGTGTGGCCAATCAATGAGCTATATTCAGAAAGGCCAAGATCGTTGCCTCCAGAATGTAACGGGACTTAAATAAGACCAGATAATTCAAATTCGCCTCGCGGCAAAACGAGATCTGCAAGTGGAATTAAGCTGATCAGGCACCATGTAAGTGGCCGTTGTTTTGTGGGCCCACGATGGCGAATATTGATTTTTTGAGTGCATTTTAAAAGGAGCTGCTGCATACATGCGTTATGCGCTCTGGGGATGGCTATGCTTTATGCAAATGAAAGTGTCTTAGACTAATATAAAGCTGCTTCCCTTATGACTTTTGTAGACTCATCGTTTCTCTTCAGCGAAAGTACGAAGTTTTTATGAAATGCGTATTCGAACTGCAGCATAACTCTTTAAAAGAGGTACGTAGGAACGTAATACAAAAAATGGGTGTGTATGATTATATGCTCGAGTGATAGCTTGACGAGTTAATCACGTTTCTTTAATCTTACACGTCAGTTAACTTCCGTCGCACGGATGTTCTCGATGAACGGCGCTTCTGTTCAGTGTGTGGTAAGAAGTCCTACTTGTTAATATTGGAAGACTCATTGTTATGACATGCAGTTTAGGCACGTTGTCGCTGTTTTGACGAGATTTAGTTAAATAACTCGTTTCGAAAAAAAACTTCCGGTGTCGCATTATGGTTGTAAGCGATAAAGCATCTTATGCATGACAAAAAATTTAGAAGGATTCAAATAAATTAACTGATAACAATATTGTCGGTTAGAGTGGCGACCGAATAAGGGTCGTTCGGGTGTGAGTAAAAATCGAACCCGGGTTGTTCGCGTGCCACACGAATGTTCTACAACATGGCAACATATGTGCTTGTGAATACAGTAAAAAACCTCTGCTTGAAAATTCACAGCAAGTATCTCATCCTCTACACACAAACACCTCCTGTATATATGCTTAACATTACAACATGAAATATGGCAGTAATAATGCAATGTTCAAGCGCCCCTTGCCCGTGGCCGTCACAAAATAGGATAATCTTTATGACTTCGGGTTTTAAAGCCGGTCACGCACTACAAAAGGGACACACGCTATTGCGCCTATTTCCTTAGCTGGTGCATAGCGAGTTCGCACCAGCTTCAGCCACTAAAAGTACGCACTAAGAATATAAAATTCTGGGTCCAAGTGAGAATAGAACCCAGGGTGAATGCGTGGCATGTGAATGTTTTATTACTCGCCCACGTGCCCCGCCACGGTGGTGAAGTGGCTAAGGTACTCTGCTGCTGACCCACAGGTTGCATGATTGAATCCCGGCTGCGGCGGCTACATTTCAGATGTAGGCGGAAATGCTGTAGACCTGTGTGCTCAGATTTAGGTGCACGTTAAAGAACCCAAGGTGGTCGAAATTTCCGGAGCACTCCGCTATGGCGTCTCTCATAATCATATAGTTGTTTTGGAACGTTAAACCCCATATATCAATCAATCAACCACTCGCCTACATCTCTGCTTGAAAACACAGAGAAAATAACTACCTCTGCTCATAAAAGCCGCCTTTTATGCTTGCAATCGACTACACAGAATGCTGGCAGAGGTTCATTTAGGAACGTGACACCGTTTGAAGTGGTCCCTGCATGAAGAGCATCGAAAGGGCAAGTGTAGGGCGAAGATCAAGAGAAAGATGTGATTGGAACAGGGAGAATATATATATATATATATATATATATATATATATATATATGTGTGTGTGTGTGTGTGTGTGTGTGGTGTATCTACGTATGTATGTATGTATGTATGTATGTATGTATGTATATATGTGAGTGCCTGACACCTTCACGCGTCCTCGTAGCAGACGGACTTCACTTGAGCTTCGAGGGTGTGTCATTGCTTGCAAGCCACATTCGCCATCTAAGCTTCAGGAGACCCATGGAAGGGACTTCCGCTGCTTGGCGCGATTCCTCATTTGATTGCGCTCGCCATCAAGCAGGTCGAACTGGGTAGCCTTCATCAAAGTGCCAGCCAACAGCACAGCCTAACTCAAGAAAGAGCACCGCATCGACAGCGTCCTGCACCCTGACAAACAAGCTTTCCGCAACAAAGAGCGGCACAACGAATGCACCACGCTCCCAAATCAACAACTCTCAATCTGCACAACATACCTCTAGCCTACAGCTGCCTGCAGTCGTGATGTCACTTGTGCCGTTTCAAGCACGGTATAGACTGCGAAACCGACTACTTCAAGAGAAACGAACTGACTACCACAACGCAAGCCTGGTGAGACTACTTTGTCTAATAATCCTGTGAGCTTTTTAAGGACCACGAAGGTAATAGAAAAACAGACTCGTTGTGAATCAAACGATTTGATGCTTAGAAACTGTGTCGCGGCATTGAGTGCGCCTAAAGGATTACAGCCAAGACTGCAGCCAGCCACATCGGAGATGTCAAAGGAGAACCAGCCAAGATGGAATAATACATTAAACTGGGAATCTGTTGAACTAACCAACATAATAATCAGCCATTATGATTCATCAAAAAGATCTGCGGAATCAGCAAATACAGTTATCTTCTAAATTTACAGCTAATGAATTGCAAATGCTCAATTCATACAGGTCACAAAAGTTGGTTGACCTGGATGCTAAAAAATCAAAGAAGCTCGCCCATGACAACATAACGGAAAAGGAATGCTCCCGCCGAGGAAGCATTACCACTGGAGCTAAAATTTGCCGGCCCGAGCAGCCAAAATCTCCGGAATTGAATAATATCGTCATTTTGTGTAGTTACGACATATCAAGTGAAGAACCTATTGTCTTGCCCCGTAGAATAAATGTTTGCCCTGCTACTGGAGGTTATAGTGAATATCAGTTAATGAAAGATCTTCACAATATTGAGGGTAGCATGTGCCTCCGTTAATATTATCATGGTCGTCCTTCAGCTGGCAATACTAGATGCTAATTGTTGCCATCTTATAGGATTTGAACACCTGCCTCCCAACGAGACAAATGTCTGGACTTACATATCAGAGCTGTGCAACGCGATATCTTTCAGGCATATGAAGAACGTACACATTTACATCGTAACTTCACTAGCAGAGAGCGAAAATCAATTGAATCTTTGGCTATTCGAAACGACATAATAATAAAACCTGCTGATGAAAGAGGCGCCATTGTAGTCATGGATAGAAGCATCTGTGTCACGGAAGGCCAGAGGCGGCTCAGTGATGCCTCATATTACAAGCGACTAGATCATGACCCAACAAACAAGTTTAAAACTATTGTACAGGAAACTCTGACTGCTCTCTTTAGTGACAAAAAATCAGCTATGTCACACTGAAATCAATCATAACGTTGAGACAAGCGCCTAGCAGGTTTTACCTCTTTCCCAAAATTCACAAAAAAGATGATCCCGGTAGGCGAATCATTTATGGAATTGGAACGGTGTCTGAGAACATTTCCCGCTACGTAGACAGCCTCATCTGCACCATTCCGTCCACATTCGCTTCTCACATCAAGGATACGAATTACTTTTTTGCATATATTCTTCACCTACAGGTTCCTAAATATTCGTTTCTCGTTACGCTAGATGTTACGTCACTATATACTAATATGCCTCCCTTAGATAGCATAGAGGCAATCCTGTGCGCGTACAACAATTGCGACGCCGATAAACCAGTTTCCGCATCCACGTTAGCTGTGATGCTTAAGCTCATTTTGGAACTTAATAATTTTGAGATTGATGTTACACATTACGTTCAAGTTAGCAGTACATCTATGGGCACTATATTTGAACCAATCTATGCGAATATATTTATGGGGCTCCTTAAAAACCAGTTTCTTGTGGACTACGAATATAGGCCATTTTACTGCAAGCAATTTATTGACCAAATTTTTCTTATTTGGCATCTTAGTGAATAGCGGTTTCTTTCTTCTATAGCAAATTTTAACGACGCTCTTCCGACAATATCTTTTTCGTATTCGCATTCACCTGTCAGGATAAACTTCCTTGATGTCATGGTCACTTTACTTAAAAGGAAGCTGATATCTAATGTTTACAGGAAACCCACAGATAGGCAGCAGTGTCTTAATTTTAGCAGTAGCCTCGTTAAGCACATTAAAACTAGTATTCTCAAGCAGTACGTTTTTCTGATACACGCGAATTTTCTCGTAACTGTGAACAACTTTGTAGCGCGCTTGAAAAACAAAGTTATCCATCCAGCATAATCAAAGGTGCTTTCATACGTGCATAAGAGCTTGTTCGTTCAAATCTTCTGGGTACTAAGAAAATATCCGAAGAAATCTCACGTACAAACCTAATTTCAACACATGCAGCCTCAGCTTCGAATGTCACTCGTAATTTAAGAAAACATTTCAACATTTTAATGCACAGTGAGCTGCTCAAAATAATCATCACGGAAGAACCACGCGTGGTCTACCGACGATCTCAACTGAATCGCAGAACCTCCATGATTCAGTAACTTCATCGAAAACGACGCGTTGAGGTCATGAAGGTTGTCATCCTTGTAAAAAAACACGTTGCAAAGTGTGCGCGCATATGATCATATTTATAACAATTTCAAGTGGCTCATCTACCTTTTCGATATTATTCCTTGCTGACTACACATGTGACACTGCCAACGTCGTCTATCTCCTAGAGTGTATAACTTGCGAAGCTTAATACATTGGTCATACAGATACTAGCTTCCCAATTTGTTTCAATAATCATCGTGCACATGCCGTAAGCTTCCCCGATCTACCATTGTCCAAGCATGTCAGTATGCCTAGCAATAGTTTAGAGAAAATTAGGGCCACCAATTTTCACTCCCCCTTCAAAACGAACCTTGACAGGGAAGTAAAAGAGCACTTCTTGATCCACAAATTTAAAACTATTCCTTCAGGTATAAATGAAAATGTAGGAAAGGTCACCTGTCTCGCAATAAAATAGCATGGCTTTTCCTATCATTAATTTGTTCATTCGTGTGGGCGTTTCGTTTTGCTCTGTCCTTTATTCATTCATTTATATTTGAAACTTCAGAGTTATTTTCACATGTCATGCCATCCACACTGTACACCCCGTGTTGATACGCAATGATAATTTCAAATTCGTATATTTATGTAATTGTTATATTTGTCATGCTGACAGTCTTTTGCAACCGATATCAATATTTTTCAATGTATTGTTGCCGTACTGATAGTTATATAATGCTGTACACACGCACACACACACACGCGCAAACACACACACACACACATATATATATATATGTGACGCTACAAAATGGAGACACGTCGTGGTCCAGATGCCATGCGTTTATTCTAATGCACGCGCACTTCCTCTTCGTCGGCTTCTCCTAGAATCACCTTGTGAAAGCGTCACACTTCCCCCTTCCCTCGAGAAAGTCTCAGTTCAGAAGGTTCAAAATAACGCCGCAGTTTCCTAACATGCACAATGTCAGAGTTTCTGCGTAAGGGTAGCACGAAGCGGTTGATCTCATAGTTCACTGTTGAGACTTTGCGTAGAATCTTGTAGGGTCCTTCCATGACAGAACTCAGTTTGCCGTTGTTGGGATGCCATGGTGTCTCGTAAAGGACAAAGTCACCGACTTGGAACTCAATCGGAAGAAATTTTCTATCATAAATGACTTTGTTCTTATTATGGTAGGCGATAGAATTGGTAACTGCAGTTTTTCGCGCTTCTTCGATGGTTTCTTCTCGTTGTTCCAGTACAGTAGGATAAGATGGAATTCCATACATCAGGAAGGAAGGTGCGTAGCCGGTCACTTCGTGGGGCGTTCTGTTGTAGTCGTCAATTACCTCCGGAAGCAGCTTAGTCCAAGACTTCTGTGCTTCGTCATTGATCTTACATTTAAGTCTCGTTACGATAGTCTGGTTTGTCCGCTCGTTCATGCCGTTGCATTTTGGATGATAAGATGGGGTGAATAGTTGGTGTATACGATTATGTTTTAAAAACTGCTTGAATGTTCCTGCAGTAAATCCTGTTCCACGGTCTGAAAGGAGCTTCCGTGGTTTTCCAGAAGAAAAAAATGTTTTTAAGCATGAAATGTAGGCGTCGCTATGGTGTCTATTGCATAGAGGTCGAAGGGCTCTTCAGCTGGAGGCACTGATTCAAGCGTCCCAAACTTTTTTGTTTTCGTCTTCTTGCATCTCTGGCATGTATCACAATGCCCAATGTAAGTGGAAACATCGGTTACCATATGCGGCCAATAATATTGCGAAGACAGCAGTGATAGCGTCTCCTTCACTCCGACATGCCCAAAATGTTGATGTGCATTCTTCAGAATGGTTGGGCGTAGTTCATGGGGCACGTATATTTTCCGTAGTCCTTTTCTTTTAACGATGATAATGTTATTTTTCAATGAGTGCGTTCCTTTTCGACGCTCATTGTTGCATCGCTTAAGGTCGTCGTGTGATCGAAGATTAACTATTGGGGCTCTGGAGAGCGCATCTGCTTCGACATTACTTGCGCCCTTTTGATGTTTGATGTTCACATCATACATTGACAGTTTCAAAGACCACCGGAAGAGACGACCTTGAGGATTTTTAAAATTCTTCAGCCACTGGAGTGCAGAGTGATCTGTGACAACAGCGAATGACTTTCCATGAAGGTAGCAATGCTATTTATCAATGGCATCTACAATGGCAAGACATTCTCTTTCTGTAATAGCATAATTCACTTCTTTCTTAAGTAGTTTGCGGGAATAGTAAGCAACAGGATGTTCTTTGCCTTTGTCATCAGGTTGTTTCAGTACTGCACCGATGCCTTCGCCAGATGCGTCACAGTACACAGTACATGGTCTCGAAGGGTCGTATATGCGAAGCACCGGTTCTTCAGTTATCCGCTCCTTCAGTTCACGAAAGGCTTGCTCGCATGCTTCTGCCCACAGCCACTTGCTGCCTTTGTGGAGTAGTTTTGCGAGTGGAAGGGCGATATCGCTGAAGTGGGGGATGTCCTGACGGTAGGTGTTTACAGTGCCCAGAAAACGCTGGAGATCTTTTTCTCGTTTTGGTGTAGAAAATTTGAGTATGGCAGCCACATTACTTTGCTTAGGTGGCACTGTTTCTTGTGAAATTTTGTGGCCCAGGTATTCAATGCTGCAGCGTGCAAATTGGCACTTTTTTCGTTTGAGTTTTACGTTCTCGGTTTTGAGAGCTTTCAACAGCGCCTCAAGGTGTCGTATATGATCATTAAATGTCTCTGAGTATACGACCACATCGTCAAAGTAATTAATAACATTGGTGAGCTGCTGTTTCGCTATTATTGATTTCATGGCTCTTTCAAATGTAGCTAGAGCATTCTTCAACCAAAATGGCATTACCAACCACTCAAAATGACCATCAGGCGTTACAAATGCAGTTTTCTGAACATCATCAGGATGCATTTGCACATGCCAGTATCCCGACGTTACGTCCAACGTAGTGAAAAATTCCGCCTTTCCTAAGTGGTCAAGAATATCATCTATACGTGGAATCGGTTGAAAATCAGGTACCGTTATGGCATTGAGTTTCCGGTAGTCAATGCATAGACAAGTGCGTCCTTCCCCTTTCTTTTCTGCTAAAATGACAGTTGCGGTGTAGGACGATAATGAAGCCTCACAATACCTTGCTTGAGGAGAGCGTCAACTTGTTTGTTGATCTCCACTTTGCCTGTGAACATCGGTATGGTGCTCGACGAATAGGGACAGCATTGGTAAGTGTGATCCTATGTTTCAAAGTAGTGATGCACTCAGTATCTGTCTGAGATTTTGAAAATATCTCGTCATACTTGCTTAAAAGAGAGTTGAGTGCCGCAGACTCATGCTCTGATAAGTTTTCTGAGGTAAGGGTTTGCATCAGCGGAGCTTGAATGGTTTTCTTTTCATTGTGATGCGGAATGTTCATATTCTCACGTGCTTGTGTCTTTGACTTGCTTTTCAGATTCACAGAAAGATTGAAGTATGAAGCGCTGTCTAGACCAAGAAATAATTGCGTTCTCATGCCTCGCAGCACATGTGCATAAACTTTCTTTATGACGTTCCCAATTTGTAACTGAACGTTTACGTGACCCAAAGTTCGAATGCTTGATGCAACTTGCTGCACCATGATGCTGGAGTCTCTCATCAACTGAAGTTTTAGTTGTTTGTACACATCCTCGCTGATACAATTATTTGTTGCTCCTGTTTTGAGAATTGCATTTACTGGCTTTCCAATGATGAGAGCACTGAAGTGTATTAATGAAACTCTGGGTTGCCCTCCTCGTTTCCCCGTTCAGTATCAATAGCGGATACATTGCCATGGCGCGGAAATTTGTTGTGCCAGTGAAACTGTCGTGGGAAACCAGCAGCTGAGCAGTATCTACATTCGTTTTGCGGGGCACGAGGTTGAGGAGTTATCGTTGGCTGCTGTGGTCTGCTGAAGAGACGTGGAGCTCTTGATGCGATACTAGCGTTACGAGTAAAGAAACTCCTCTCACCCGTTTTAAAGATGTCTCGACCCATTGAGCAGCGTTGAGCCACTCTAATGACTAGTTGTAACACAGTCAGGCGAGCGCCAGTTCCACATCAGGAGGAACACAATCATTCAGTTCACAAATAATGTGGCATTCTTTAAGGCAGCCAAGGAACCCAGTCACTTTTTCTCGTCGTAGTAGTCCTTAATGGTCTGCCCTCCTTTCAGTCGGTAGTGAATTAAGAGACGGAAGGCATCTCCGTCAGTCGCAGCAAAGCAGGCTTGCATGTCGTGCTTGATATTGTTTCAAGTTGTCTCGCTGTTGCCGAAAATCTCAGGTACCACTTGAACGCTTCCCCTTCAATGTATTCGCTGAAGTGACTGACCCGATCGCGGTGAGTCCATGACGCCTCTGCGTCCTTCATGTCGAAAAGAAGCCACTTGTGGATGGGGACGTCTTCTGGTGTTCCCTTGAACTTTTGTATGTTGAGCGGAGGCTTTGGCTTAGCCATGGCACGTTGATGAGGTCGATCCTGTCGACCTGTGTGACGCTACAAAATGGAGACACGTCGTGGTCCAGATGCCATGCGTTTATTCTAATGCACGCGCACTTCCTCTTGGTCGGCTTCTCCTAGAATCACCTTGTGAATATATATATATATATATATATATAAATATGTATATGTATATGTATATAAATTCTCAGTTCAAATTTACTTTGTGATTGTAAAACTATAAGCCTTTAACTTAAACATCCTGCCGCTCCGTTCTCGGCTGATACCCCTTTGTAAGTTTGCGCAAGTATTAGAAGGATCATCATCATTATAAATGGCGGACGACAATCGTCTCTCTGTCGCTCAATGCATGTGTCAATTACCTTCAGGGAATGCTACATTTTGGTGCAGTCATCAAGCGAACACATATGTGGGGGACAATTTTCGTTGACCGGACGTTGTCAATTGGAATGAGCTTCTCCAACTACAAAATGTAAGGTGAGCCAGCAAAAAACCTTGCCCATGATATTATAACAGCTCACCTCGTCGAATGCGTGCTGCATTCAGCCGGAATACACCCGTGAGAAACTTCTCAAGACAGGATCCGCCAGTCTGGATTTGCAGCTGGAAGATATCGCGGACTGGGTCTTAGAGCCTTCGCGCCAATGCACCATTCAAGAGAAAAGTTCGGCCGACGTAAGCTTTATAATGACTCTCATCGAACGACAGCAACGACAGATTATGCAGCAGACTGAATTTATGACAACTGTACTGAGACTGCATGATCACTAAACGAAAGTAGTGGAACCAGATATTTTCAAGGAAAGCGTCAGAAGCCCTAACTACTGGCTTTTCTTTTATGAATGTGCATGTGAAATAAAATGGTTGAATCTCTGATGACCAAAAGATTGAGAATATGCGCCGCTATCTCAGTATTTCAGCCAGAAAGTGGTACGACATGCAGCTTCTACTTGAACCACAAGCATGTTCGCATGACGCGAAAATGATTTTTTTGTCAATTTTCCTTCGCAACACTGTTGAATGTCGGGGTGCTGCTCTGCGCTTTACCTACTACTTTTACTTCTTCCTAGAATACTTTCTCGGAAAACGGCGCCTGTTGTACGAAGCTGAGCCTAAGCTTGCACCATCGGCAGATGTAGCTTTAATTATGCAAGGTCTATGAGCTGATGTGTGCAGCCAAGTTCAGATAAGAAACCCAAATACATTTGAAGATCTTCAACCATGCCTAGAATATGTCTTGCCAACAGCTGAATCACCACGAACACTATCACTCTGTAAAACAGAACAGCTTTCTGACTCAGCTGAGCTGACCACGCCACATGAATTGAAGGCTAATGAACAGATAGGCCGGTTGCTTTTCTCAGCCTTGTGTTTAAAAGAAAGCCCACACCAATATTTTAGTCGTAATAAGAGCAATCGTCAACATGACGTATGGTAGGTTGCTGAAGTGTTGCCGCAAGAGAACCTGAGGGGGAGGAAAACTACCAAATGACGGGCGTGTATGATGTGTACATCGTATCCACTTTCTCCCTTCACGTTCCAGTTATAGTAAATGACGTTGAAATGAAAGCTCTCATAGACAGTGGATTATTTTTGTCGATAATGAATAAGACGCTCGAGGATGTAAGCTGCATGTATGCTGGGAGAACCGTGCGTGTTCAAGGATACGATAGAATCGTGAGTTCACGTAATGAGTGGACGCTTGTAATTCTCAAATATCAAGGTCACAGCATTACAACCGAACTGTTGGTGCTGCCAGATCTCACGAGTTTCTGCTATCTCTTTCTGATATGAAGAGGTTAAAGATGAACATTTACTAGGACGACAAAGTTCTGATTGAAGGCCACGTAGCAGGAAAGGATAACAATTGAGTCACCTGCAGACATTTACTGCGGAAAAGATATACCAATAAAAAACCCGGTGCATAGTATACTACCCTCCAGCAAATATATCTCATGAGGTTCCTTTTGACTTCACAAACAAAACGTTTGTTCGAAGAACTCCATCAATTATGTCCAGCAAAAAAAGACTTGGTTAAAAGCAGAAAAACAACTGATGCTTGATGCTGGCATAATTCAAACTTCCGTATCGTCATTTGCATATATAATAGCTGTCGCTCCTAAAGAAAATGGCACTTTTCATCTGTGCACGAAATACAGGGCCCTTAATCAACAAACTGACTTGATACTATTCTTAAAACCAGGAATTGATGACGATATTGATGAGACTGGCGGCTACCGTTGATTTTCAAGATTGGACCTTTGCAAAGGCTTCTGGCGAATTCCACTGACAGAAGACAAAAAGAAGTACACTGCATTTATAACGCCACTTGACCAAAATGAATATAACCACCTACCGTTCGAGTGGAAGATTTTTTCAGCCTGAAGTCAAAAGATCACGAATGAAACCCTGAAGCCGTATTTGGGTATATTCTGCAATGTTTACATAGACGACATCATAGTTTACTGAAAAACAAAAGAACAACGTCGGAGACACCTGTCCCTAGTTTTGAAGGCGCTAACCATTGGAAGTCTCAAAGTGAACTTCAAGAAAAGTGCTTTCCTTTAAGAAAATGTCGTGTTCTAGGGAAGAGTCTTTTACGGTTCCCCAAAAAGCACAAAACAGAAATCCGTGGAGAGAATCTGAAAATTGGTAAAGACCTGTTACATACATTCATTGCGTGTATTCCTGGGACTGGCTAGACACTTTCGGTCATTCTTTAGGGACTAAGCGACTAAAACGAAATGTCTCACATGCGTGACCCAAGAATGTATATCTTCTCAGTGCGATTTCCACAAAAATGTACATCTTCTCAGTGCGATTTCCACTGTGAAAGGGCTTACAGTGAGCTTTTGAAAATAATATCGTCGTAGCCTATCTCATGGATCCCAGACTTCTTACCGTTCGTGCTAAATACAGATGCGTAACATTATGTGACGGCAGCAGTCGTTTATTAAAAGCCGATAGACCTGAATCATCAAAGCCTTATGTAGTAGGATATTGAAGATACACATTGTAGCCGGGTGAAGTTAACTACTTAAAAACAGAAAAAAAGCATTGGGCATACTGAAAGCTGTGCAGTATTTTGGTACGTACCTAGAAGGTACAAGATTTATTGTTTTTACAAATTATAACGTACTGACTCACCTCCTCAGTACGTCACAACCAAGAAGCCACATCGCAAGAGGGGCACATTACCTGCAACGATTCTATTTAATCATTTCGCATCGTCCAAGTTTTCTACTCGCAGATGCAGACGCACTGTCCAGGCTTTTGACACCCACAGCAATTGACGACCCCGTATAAATCAATCACTCAAAACTCAGGAAAAGAACCGAAGAACTGAAATTCATCAATAGAAAAGGCTACGCCTCATCAACGGTAGTTCTTTAAATTCTGCATCTTCACCACGACTATTCAGAATCAGGTGGACATGATGCTTTATGGCGCATGCACGACAATTTCTAAACAATTCATGTGGCCAGGTATGACACAAGACATCAGGAACTACATTCGCACATGTCGCGAGTGTCAAACAAAGCCAAGTACAAGCAGCCCCCTGACATAACTATAACAACAAAGCACTCCAGTGTCACATTCGACGATATTCATTTGAACTTTGCAGAGCTCAAATAAAAAGGGAAGGGGTCAGGAAGACACAAGCTTTCCTGCTCGCTATCGATCAGTGCACTAGATCGGTTACAGCCAGAGCTAGAAAGAAAGACGCTAACAGCGTCATTAGTCTAGTAAAGGCAGAATGTTTCCTAAATAAGAAGAAATTGGTGTGTGACAACGGACCGGCTTTAAAAAGCACAAAGCTTTCAGAATGAGCGAACGATCATGGCATGAAAATCATGTTTTGCTCCCTTTACCATCCAGCTGTCATTTAACTCGCTGAGCGTGCTATACGAGACGTGAAGCAGTGCATGAAGAAATACCCGAACTTTCTAGGAGGTTGGAAATGCTGTCTTGAAGCTGCTGTAAGACACCACAAGCGTTCCTGCACAAGTGGTCTCGGATGCAGTCCATTGTTTGCAGGTTCAGGAACTCTACTAATGCTACCAGCACACCATGAACTGTGCCTTTTGAGAACCTGGTACTTTTCAAGAAAAAAATATTGCGAAACAGCAGGAAGCCTACCAAATAAAAATGAAGAACTTCGACAGCTAACGTAGTTCTGACATACCAGACATGCAACCCTGCCAATACGTTATAGTACAAAACGGAGTAGGCAATCCCAAAAATACCTTTTACCGACCCTTTCAAGTTGTCAAAACAGCCTAGCAACATGGCACCTTGAGGACCATGTGGTACCAGGTACTCTCTGAGCAGGCAGAATGCACGTCAATGAGTAACACTTTTAGATGTTCCACCAGGAGGTGGGAAAAACGAAGTGCTTCCGGATTTAGTTTCTCACACCTCCTGGTAATGATAGGAAGATGAGGTTGAGACAGGGAGAGTAAATGGCGGACAACATCCGTCTCTCGGTCGCTCAATGTAAAAGTTATTTACCTTCAGGGAACATTACAACTCGTTAAGGCGAAATCCAAGGGTCCCACAGTTTTCTTTGCTCCTGCTTCCGCCGTCACCGCTACTTCTCCTGCTAACTAAAATTAGTACAAGAAGGTAAAAGGGCTTGACAAGTATGTTGAACTATTTTTACATTAAACTTGTACATGCCACCACGTACATCGTCGAATTCTTTCCTCTCGACTCTTGTGGCACATACCGGTACACCACAGGCCACGGAATGTGGGTATGAGCCACAGGTGGTTTACAGTTTATATCTGCAAAGGAACGGTGAGGACAGACATGGGTAATGTAAATTTTGAGAGCATTAACAAAAACTTACATCAGCAGCGTTCAGTCTACAAATACACAGATGGATCAATAGATGGATTACCTTAATTAGCTCTTTGCTCAAATTGTGTTTCGCCCTATAAAAATTCAAAGAATAAATATCAAAGACCCAGCACGATTCAAACCCAAGCATCTTGCGTGGCCACCACAAAATCCACGAGAGAGCCACGCCATGTATCGACACGTCTTCAGAAAAGGACCCTATCCAGGAGTAACTTTGTGGTTGCAGTGCTGGCTATCTGATCCTATAAACATTGCATATGTACCTCCTTGATAATAGCGTCGCATCGAGTTAATATCATTTATGTTTTTGGGAGCCATGCACTGAAATTGGTCTATGTAGTACAAGCCAGCTGTACCATTTTCAAAAGCACAAGCGCTACATATTAGCTTACCTCGTCTGTTATTGCAACACCCATTTACTGTTATCATCATTAGGCAAATGTGAAGAACTGTTTATATAAAATATTTGCGGCTATTAAACGTGCGCGTGGTGTGCAACAGTTCATATATATTTATCATCATTTAGTAGTGGTTCTCTTGATAAACAGCTGTGGCCACCGAAGCGCGTAAGGCAGGGTGCTTGAGCTGCACTAAAGTGAAACCTGGGAACGGGCGAAACATGTAGTGTGCAATGGTCTAATCAGAGCCGCCAGTTCGATATATATATATATATATATATATATATATATATATATATATATATATGTGTGTGTGTGTGTGTGTGTGTTTGTGTGTGTGTGTGTGTGATGCTTTAACAAGGTGATTCCAGGAGAAGCCGACGAAAAGGAAGTGCGCGTGCATTAGAATAAACGCATGGCATCTGGACCACGACGTGTCTCCATTTTGTAGCGTCACACAAGTAGACAGGATCGACCTCATCAACGTGCCATGGCTAGGCCAATGCCTCCGCTCAACATACAGAAGTTCAAGGGAACACCAGAAGACGTCCCCATCGACAAGTGGCTTCTTTTCGCCATGAAGGCAGCAGAGGCGTCATAGACTCACCGCGATCGGGTCAGTCACTTCAGCGAATACATTGAAGGGGAAGCGTTCAAGTGGTACCTGACAGAGATTTTCGGCAACAGCGAGACAACTTGGGACAATATCAAGCACGACAAGCAAGCCCGCTTTGCTGCGACTGACGGAGATGCCTTCCGTCTCTTAATTCACTACCGACTGAAAGGAGGGCAGACCATCAAAGACTACTACGACGAGAAAAAGTGACTGGGTTCCTTGGCTGCCTGAAAGAATGCCACATTATTTGTGAACTGAATGATTGTGTTCCTCCTGATGTGGAACTGGCGCTCGCCTGACTGTCTTTCAACTCGTCATTAGAGTGGCTCAACGCTGCTCAATGGGTCGAGACATCTTTAAAACGGGTGAGAGGAGTTTCTTTACTCGTAACGCTAGTATCGCATCAAGAGCTCCACGTCTCTTCAGCAGACCACAGCAGCCAACAATAACTCCTCAACCTCGTGCCCCGCAAAACGAATGTAGATACTGCTCAGCTGCTGGTTTCCCACGACAGTTTCACTGGCACAACAAATTTCCGCGCCATGGCAATGTATCCACTATTGATACTGAACGGGGAAACGAGGAGGGCGACCCAGAGTTTCTTTAATACACTTCAGTGCTCTCATCATTGGAAAGCCAGTAAATACAATTCTCAATACAGGAGCAAAAAATAATTGTATCAGCGAGGATGTGTACAAACAGCTAAAACTTCAGTTGATGAGAGACTCCAGCATCATGGTGCAGCAAGTTGCATCAAGCATTCGAACTTTGGGTCACGTAAACGTTCAGTTACAAATTGGGAACGTCATAAAGAAAGTTTATGCACATGTGCTGCGAGGCATGAGAACGCAATTATTTCTTGGTCTAGACAGCGCTTCATACTTCAATCTTTCTGTGAATCTGAAAAGCAAGTCAGTGACACAAGCACGTGAGAATACGAACCTTCCGCATCACAACGAAAAGAAAACCATTCAAGCCCCGCTGAGGCGAACCCTGACTTGAGAAAACTTATCAGAGCATGAGTCTGCGGCACTCAACTCTCTTTTAAGCAAGTATGACGAGATATTTTCAAAATTTTAGACAGATACTGAGTGCATCACTACTGAAAAACATAGGATCACACTTACCAATGCTGTCCCTATTCGTCGAGCACCATACCGATGTTCACAGGCAAAGTGGAGATCAACAAACAAGTTGACGCTCTCCTCAAGCAAGGTATTGTGAGGCTTCATTATCGTCCTACAGCGCAACTGTCATTTTAGCAGAAAAGAAAGGTGAAGGACGCACCCGTCTAGGTATTGACTACCGGAAACTCAATGCCATAACGGTACCCGGCTTTAAACCAATTCCACGTAGGATGATATTCTTGACCACTTGGGGAAGACTGAGTTTTTCACTACGTTGAACGTAACGTCGGGATACTGGCATGTCCAAATGCATCCTGACGACGTTCAGAAAACTGCATTTGTCACGCCTGATGGTCATTTTGAGTGGTTGGTAATGCCGTTTGGGTTGAAGAATGCTCCAGCTACATTTGAAAGAGCCATGAAATCAATAGTAGCGAAACATCAGCTCACCAATGTTAGTAATTACTTTGATGATGTGGTCGTGTACTCAGAGACATTTACTGATCATATACGACACCTTGATGCGCTATTGAAAGCTCTCAAAACCGACAACGTAAAACTCAAACAAAAGAAGTGCCCATTTTCACGCTGCAGCTTTGAATACCTGGGCCCGAATATTTCACAAGGAACAGTGACACCTAAGCAGAGTAATGCGGCTGCCATACTCAAATTTTCGACACCAAAACGAGAAAAGGATCTCCAGCGTTTTCTGGCCATTGTAAACACCTACCGTCAGTACACCCCCCCTTCAGCGATATCGCCCTTCCACTCACAAAACTACTCCACAAAGGCAGCAAGTGGGTGTGCACAGAAGCATGCCAGCAGGCCTTTCGTGAACTGAGGGAGCGGATAACTAAAGAACCGTTGCTTCGCATATACGACCCTTCGAGACCATGTACTGTGTACTGTGACGCATCTGGCAAAAGCATCTGTGCAGTGCCTAAACAACCTGATGACAAAAGCAAAGAACATCTTGTTGCCTACTATTCCCACAAACTATTTAAGCACGAGGTGAACTATGCTATTACAGAAAGGGAATGTCTTGCCATTGTAGATGTCATTAATAAACGGCATTGCTACCTTCATGGAAAGTCATTCACTGTTGTAACAGATCACTCTGCACTCCAGTCGCTGAAGAATGTTAAAAATCCTCAAGGTCGTCTCTTCCGGTGGTCTTTGAAACTGTCAATATATAATGTGAGCATCAAACATCAAAAGGAACGCATTCATTGGAAAATAACATCATCATTGTCAAAAGAAAAGGTCTACGGAAACTTTACGTGCCCCATAAACTACGCCCAACCATTCTGAAGAATGCACATCAACATTTTGGGCATGTCGGAGTGAAGAAGACGCTATCACTCCTGTATCCGCAATATTATTGGCCACATATAGTAACCGATGTTTCCACTTACATTCGGCATTTTGATACATGCCAGAGATGCAAGAAGACGAAAACAAAAAGTTTGGGAAGCTTGAATCACTGCCTCCAGCTGAAGTGCCTTTCGACCTATTTGCAATAGACACCATTGGATAATTTTCCAGATATGGCTCGTCAAAAAGGTTTATACACTTGGTTATTGATCGTGCGGCTTGCTATGTATGGGCGTTCGCTCACAAAAGTGATAACAGCGACGCCTACATTTCATGCTCAAAAACAATTTTTTCTTCTTGAAAACCACGGAAGCTCCTTTCAGATTGTGCAACAGGATTTACTGCTGGAAAATGCAAGCAGCTTTTAAAACATAATTGTATACACCAACTATTCACCTCATCTCATCATCCACAATGCAACAGCACGAACGAGCGGACAAACCAGACTATTCTAACGAGACTTAAATGTAAGATCAATGACAAACCGCAGAAATGTTGGACTAAGCTACTTCCAGAGGTAACTGACGATTACAACAGAACACCCCACGAAGTGACCGGCTACGCACCTTCTTTCCTGATGTAGAGAATCCCATCTTAACCTACTGTACTGGAAGAACAAAAAGAAACTGTCGAAGAAGTGCAAAAAACTGCAGTTACCAATTCTATTGCCTACCAAAATAAGAACAAAGTCATTTATGATAGAACATTTTTTACGATTGAGTTCCAAGTCGGTGACTTTGTCCTTTACGAGACACCATGGCATCCCAACAACGGCAAACTGAGTTCCGTCATGGAAGGACCTTACAAGATTCTACGCAAGGTCTCAACAGTGAACAACCGCTCCGTGCATCAACCCCTCCGTGCTACCCTTAGGTAGAAACTCTGACGTTGTGCATGTTAGCAAACTGCGGCGTTTTTTGTACCTTCTGAACTGAGACTTTCTCGAGGGGAAGGGGAAGTGTGACGCATTAACAAGGTGATTCTAGGAGAAGCGGACGAAGAGGAAGTGCCCGTGCATTACAATAAACGCATGGCATCTGCAACACGACGTGTCGCCATTTTGAAGCGTCACACACACACACACACACGCATATATATATATATATATATATATATATATATATATACATATATATATAAATATATATATATATATATCCTTCATGAAACTATTGATGAAAAATAAGCATTACTATTATAATTATTAATATTTTTATTTTGATTATTATTATTATTATTATTATTATTATTATTATTATTATTATTATTATTATTATTATTATATTGGCTGGCTGGTGAATAGTTGCCAAGCGAGAGCAGGGGGTACGTATTTCTGTCATGGACATGACGTAAAATATGTGCTAAGAGATTGCAAAGAAAACCAAGAAGAAAATACTTTTGTTACCGGGCGTCAAAACATCAACCTCTCGCTCCACAGCGCGCAGCGCGGAACCACTAAGCCACGGAGAACGCTATTTGTATACACCATGTACCATTTGGCGGGCCTCAGAATTCCGCAACCTCAGTGCGTTTTCGTCATCCGCAGCGTGATGGCACAAAGGGCTCGCGTTGGGTGCCCTCTAAAGGTCGTCCTCTCACATTTCAATCAGCGTGTGCCTCCACGGGGCATGGTCTGTCCTGAGCGTGCACTAATCAGACTCGTGATTCGGGAGAGCACGAAGGTTACTTCGCTCGCTGTTGTGGCCGCATTTACGAAAGGAGCACGCTGCTCGCATACAATGAAGTAAAAATTGTGACAATTGTTCGCTCTCGTCCTGCGTATACTTGTGCGTTTGTTCTGTGCGTCTTTATTTATGTTCCAGCAGCGCGCTTTAAGTGTGGAGCTGTGAAAGCTGTTCGTCCGTGCTCATCCTGTGTCTGTTCATTTGGTGCGTGCTTGCTGCTTGAGTTGCATGCTGCAAATTTCCAGCGGTTTGCCTTTCTGCACGCGACAATACAATTGCTTGCGCAAGCAGTCATGCCTTTGGCCTTGTAGCAAAACAATGCACAGAAAACGTTCAACTGCCTCTTTTGAGACACCTTTCATTTTCGTGTTACACCGAATCCTAAAAAGAGGGATCAGCTAAATTTTTCTCATCAACGCACTCACCAGCAAAAGCTGCCTGCTTTTTGAATCTCGAGGGTGAGCGAGTGTTCTTGTCTTTTGAGCTGATAGCTCAGAATTATTCGTAAAACAAGTTTTTCCGTAGTCAACGGATGCAGTTCTCTTGTTTCGCCATGCAGCGAGCGGGGAGGTGTTTGCGCCCTCTCATATGCTTCCAGAGTAGAATCGTTACAACAGCGGTAGCAGCAGCAGATGACGAGCACGCCAGCACACTAAGACCCTAAGGTGCTTCGCCTCTATGAAACATTACGCCGCAGTCATCTTCCCCCCACATGTTTCGCATAACATCGATACGCATGGTAAGAGATCAGCCGGCTTTGTTATGTACAACACTGGTCCGCTTCGCAAGTGTTCGCGCATCAGTTTCTTGCTACGAAGGCCACCGTGGCAAACGTCTTCTGTATTTACCGTTGCCGTCATGATGCGGCGCATATATATATATATATATATATATATATATATATATATATATATATATATTAAGTTCTTACAATATATATATTTATATATATATATTCACTTTGATTTCCCGTGAGCAGCACAACATTGTTTATTTCGTCATTTCAGCAGGGTATGGCTTTCATCAAATTGAGGGTACACTTTCTTGGTGCTCAGCTTCATAAATAATAAATAAGAGAGGGAGAGAACGAAAGAAAGAAACAAAAGAAGGTAAAAAACATAGAGAATATGAGGTGGTTTCCCCCGGCTGCACCCTTCCACTTTAGTTCAACTTTAAGTCAGTGCCATTATCAGTCAGCGCCATCTGCAGCCATAGCGGCGCTGACTGACTTTCCCACGTTTAAATTCACATATAAATCCAATAAAGTGGTTGAGGATAGCAGCTGTGATAGCTCAGTAGTTAGAGCATCGAGCGCGTTATTCGAAAGTCGTAGGTTTGATTCCTGCTCACGGCAAGTTAATTTTTCACCCACTTTTCTTTCTTCTTATATACATTACAATGATTTTAATAAATTTTCCT
This sequence comes from Rhipicephalus annulatus, assembly GCA_013436015.1. Taxonomy (NCBI): domain Eukaryota; kingdom Metazoa; phylum Arthropoda; class Arachnida; order Ixodida; family Ixodidae; genus Rhipicephalus; species Rhipicephalus annulatus. Next base: position 1,056,904 of record WOVY01014610.1, on the reverse strand, counting down.
ATAAATTCCTTGGCATTATTGTCTGTTTGATCTCATTATTATTGTGTCAAAACACGGAAAAACGAATCCTTAGGTATAGACCTCTTTCCCTTATTCATTAACGTTGGTCTCGTACTGGCAGACTTGGTGCCGTTAGGTTGTATACGAGGGACTAGTGGTCAGCTGCCCACTCGTAATGAGTAGACGTGCTACGTGACACCACACAGGCTCAAAAAAGGGTGTTCCACACTCGCAGCTATGGATACAGATGGCATTGACTGACACTTGCTCGTTTAAATTCACATATGAACCCAATAAAGTAGCTGGGGGATAGCCGCCGTGATAGCTCAGTGGTTAGAGTATCAAACGCGTTATTCGAAGGTCGTAGGTTTCATTCCTGCTCACGGCAAGCTATTTCTTCAGCCACTTTTTTTTCATCCTATTTACATTACATTGGTTTAGATAACTTCCTCTATACAATCCTTGTCCTTATTTTCCGTTAAATGTCGTTATTATTGTGTACAAAACACGGAAAAACGAGCCCTTAGGTATACACTTCTTTCCCTCATATATATTGTTGCGCACAAGGAGGACCAGGACGTATACGGCTGAAGAGGACCGTTTATTTTGGTCGCGAAGAGAAGCGCCGGAGCCGCCAACAGGTTGATGATCGCAGTGTCGTCGTCTTCATTCTTGCTCCAGCTTCGGGCAGCTAGCCTGTTCACCCATCTTCGTTTTCTTCCCAGGCATGCGCAACATTCCTCCCCTCGCAGACAAAGCCCGCCGTGCGAGGCAACTGATTCACCTTTGTGTGCACAACTTCAGTCGGGCGACATGGACTGCTTGGGTTTTAGCGGCTCTTCTACCACTTCTCGTGAGGCGAGCTATTGTGTATGTGACTTCCGTGATTTTGTCGAGAACAACAAATGGTCCGTCGTATGTGGCCAAGAACTTTTGGCATAACCCGCGTCGTCGTACCGGAGTCCACAGCCACACTAAGTCACCTGGATGGTAAGTTACAGGCCGGTGGCGGACGTCATAGCGTATCTTCGATTTTTCCTGTGATGCCAAAGTGCGTATACGAGCAATATGACGCGCTTCTTCTGCAAGGCAGAGGATTTCGGTGACCGAGAGGTTCTCGTGCGCCGAGAATGGCAAAACTGTGTCGAGTGTGTGCCGTGGCGGTCGTGCGTACATCAAGAAAAAGGGGCTATAGCCTGTTGTCTCGTGCTTAGCGGTGTTGAACGCGTACGTTATATATGGTAGCACGTCATCCCAGTTCTTGTGGTCTGATGCCACATACATATAGAGCATGTTTACAATTGTTCGGTTGGTGCACTCCGTGAGCCCATTTGTTTGCAGATGGTATGGCGACGAGTGAAGAAGGCGGGACTCACTCAATCGAAGCAGCTCTTCTACTATATCTGCCGTAAATTGTCGCCCACGATCACTGATGATCACGTGAGGTGGGCCATGTCGGAGGATATTGTGCTGCAGCAGGAACACAGAGACGTCGCTGGCAGTTGCAGTTGGTATGGCCGCCGTCTCACAGTAGCGCGTGAGGTAATCGACACATACAATTATCCAGTGATTGCCCTTAGCCGACTTTGAAAAAGGGCTCACGAGGTCAATGCCTACCTGTTGTAAAGGTGTGCTTGGAGGTGGCAAGGGCTGTAGAAGACCAGCCGGAGCAGTATATGGGCGTTTGTGGCGTTGACACTGTGTGCAGCTCGCCACATATGCCTCGACTGACTGTCGCATTCCTGGCCAATAAAAGCGTTCCTTAGCACGGTAAAGCGTATGGGCAGAACCTAAATGTCCGGACGTAGGATCGTCGTGCATAGCACCTAAAATCGCTGTTCGAAGGCTTTCTGGCACTACCAGAAGGAAACGTGCGCCAGTGCTGGAAAAGTTCTTATATAGGAGTCCGTTGCGTACACAGAAATGGCATGCCGTAGGAGCTGTGCAAAGCGATGATAGCCTGGTGTCCTTTCGCTGTTCATCTTTGAAAGAACTGACGTCGGGAAACTTTGGTGACACAGAAGCTACGAGGTGATCGAGGTCATCGGCGTCACACTCTGTCATGCTTAGTGGCATGCGTGAAAGGCAATCTGCGTCGGCGTGTCGTCAACCACTTTTGTACGAGACTATGAAGTTATACTCTTGGAGCCGAAGTGCCCAGCGCGCTAGACGGCCGCAAGGATCTCGAAGGTTGACGAGACAACACAACGAGTGGTGGTCGGTGACGACAGTAAAAGGGCGTTCATATAGGTAAGGCCGAAACCACTGAATCGCAAATACTACCGCGATCCATTCTTGTTCTGTGACAGTGTAATTCTGCTCGGGCCTACTCAAGGAGCGACTTGCGTATGCAATCACGTGCTCGCGGTTACCATAGCGTTGAACTAGGACGGCACGAATTCCTATGCCGCTGGCATCCGTATGCAGTTCGGTTGGAGCTGATGGGTTGAAGTGTTGAAGAACAGGCCGCGACGTCAGGAGGAACTTCAGTTGACGAAAAGAGGAGTCGCACTCCGGAGTCCACTCGAATGGAATGTTCTTCCGTAGCAAACACGTCAGCGGATATGCGATATCGGCAAATTTAGGTATAAAGCGGCGAAAATAGGAGTAAGCGCCAAAAAACTGCGGAGCTCCTTCACAGAGCGCGGCACATTGAACGTTTCAACGGCTGCTGTCTTCTGGGGATCTGGACGGATGCCCTCCTGATCGACTAGGTGTCAGAGAACAAGGGCTTGTCGGTCTCCGAAGTGGCATTTATTTGAGCTAAGAACAAGGCCAGCGTTTCTTATGCAAGTCAGTGCAGTATCCAGACGTGAATTGTGTTCGCTGAAGGTGCGGCCGAAGATGACGACGTCGTCGAGATAGCACATGCAAATGCTCCACTTCAAGCCACGAAGAACAGCGTCCATATATCGCTCGAACGTCGCCGACGCGTTGTACAGTCCAAATGGCATCACGTTGAATGCAAAAAGGCTGTCAGGGGTTACAAAGGCTGTCTTTTCTTTATCTTCAGGATGCATGGGAATTTGCCAGTAGCCCGATCTTAAGTCTACAGAGGAAAAGTAAGAGGCCGAATGCAGACAGTCTATGGCATCATCAATACGTGGAAGTGGGTACACGTCTATTTTTGTTACAGCATTCAATCGGCGATAATCGACGCGAAATCACCAGGATCCGTCTTTCTTTTTAATGAGAATTACTGAAGCTGCCCATGGACTTACCGACTCTTGAATGATACTGTTTTCAATCATTTCGTTCACCTGCTCATTAATAATTCGCCGCTCGGATGGCGAAACACGGTATGGCTTTTGTCTAATCGGATTGGCCAAACCCGTGTTGATAGTGTGACATGTCCGAGAAGCAGGGATTAGGGGCGCTTTGTCTTTCTGCGCAAAGTCGAATGCAGAGACGTGCTTCGAAAGTACATTGACCAATGTTCGGCGTTCACTTGTGCTCAGCGACTTATTCACCATTGACAGTAGAGCCGTTTCAAAACTGTGACTACAATGCTCTTCCGGCGCATCTCTAAGCTGGGTCACCAGTAAGGCCTCGTGTTGTCCACTGACGACAGCTAACTTTAGACCATCTGGCAACATCACGGGTTCTGTAGAGCAATTGACAGTCCAGAAACCAGCGCGTCCACGTCTGATCGACACCACACAATGTGGGATCAACACATTCTTTTTCATGCAGTTGGTGTACACTGGCTCTACGTTAGCATCAAAGTTGGCGGAATAGCTGTCGCTGCAACCAACAGGTACACGAACGGTTGATAACGGTGGTATGATAGTGTCGCCACATACACACAATGCCGTCTCACCATCCACAGGATTTTCCAAGAGTGCTGGCGGAACGTGATCACTCAAGACAATTGTCTCTGTGTGGCAGTCGACAGTCGCACCGCACTCCCTCAAAAAGTCCATACCCAAAATAACATCATGTGTCGCCTGCGGAATAATCACGAACTCAGTTGGGATAACGCGGCCTCCGAGAAACACGTCAGCTTGACACACACCAACAGAATGCAGTGCCTCACCACTCACTCCGCAAAACTTCGAAGCTTGATTCCACTTAAATAAAACCTTCCGCCCTAAGGTATCTTAACACGCACTCATGACCGAAAGGGTTGCCCCCGTATCAACCAAAGCCATCACAGGCACATCGTCAACAAAAACACGTACTTTGTTCTTGAGCATCAACACAGGAGGTATTTCAGATATTAGCACGTATCCGGTGACCTCACTTCCATCGGCCGCGCTTGCTAGTTTTCCTGTGGCAAAGAAGACGTGTTGCGACGCCGTGGTGAAGGAGAACGGGGAACACGAGGCGGTAGAGGCGTCAAGCTCCTATCAGATGTAGGGGAGTGGTTCCGGAAGCTGCGTGTCCAGTCGTCTTCACGAGGCAGCAGGTGTGTTGCCCTAGGGTCGTCGTGCGGTCGATCAGACGATCGTGTGGAGTGTTGAGGTGGGCCATAGTACGTTGCTCGAGGGTCGTCGCGAAGTCGTTCGGAAGGCCGTGCAAAGTGTGGTGGGTGGCCATACCGTGGGGCTACACGTCGACGGTTGCAAAATCGCGAAATATGTCCTGGAACACCACAGGAGTAGCAAACCATGCGAGGTCGAAATTCTGTTTGTTCGTCAATGAATCGAACATCGTCTTGCCTGGCGTAGTGGTTTGGTTCGTCCCGTATATCAGAAGGATAGACCGGGCATCGCGAAGAAGGTGGACGCTGAGGGCGCCGGTCATGGCGAGGAGCTGGCAAGCGTAGTGCTCTCCTTGGTTGTGGGGGTGCGCTGTACTCAACAGCTGCTGCACTGACCATCGATTGCCAAGGGTTCGTAGAAGGCGGTGGCGCAGGCACAGCCTCACGTGGCACATATACCGAATGTTGGTCGTTTATAGAATGGTGATCAACTGCTGAGTGTGTCTGTTCTCTATAGCGAAAAATTTCTTCGCGAACGATCTGACGAATCGTCGAGGACAGGTCTGGGCAGGAGCTCGTGTCGATGCTGGGAACCGTTGTAACATTTGTGAGCCGGCCGAACTTTGGAGCAATCCTGCGCATTTTCAGCTGTTCAAAAGTTCGGCAATGCCGAATCACGTCGGACACCGAGCTCAGATGCTCTTTTCCGATGAGAAAATTATACACATCTTCGGCTATGCCTTTCAGCAAATGCCCTACTTTGTCTTTTTCTGACATCTGATCATTGACCACCTTGCAGAGCTTCAGCACATCCTCTATATACGTGGTACATGTCTCACCTGGTAGCTGTGCGCGTTCAGACAATGTCTGCCCAGCCCGCTTTCTTTTGATGCTCGAGTCGCCGAAACACGCTTTCAGCTCCGCAACAAGAACGTCCCATGTCGTCAGTGTGTCCTTGTGGTTGTCGTACCACACAAGCGCAGTAGCCGTAAGGCAGAAAACCACATTACTGAACTGAGCGGCGGCATCCCAGCCGTTAGGCCGCTGTGGTAGCTCAGTGGTTGGAGCATCGAACACGTTATTAGCATCCCAGCCGTTGGACTTGCTGACTCGCTTGTACTGGACGAGCCAAGCGTCGACATCTTCTCCTGATTTTCCTCCGAAGGTTGGTGGGGCCCGGTAGTAGGGCACGGAACCCATTGGAGTTGGCCTTGAAGCGTTAGATGGCTGATCTTGGGCCATTACGATCGGCGCAGGCGGGAGTCCGGCAAGGCGGCGGCTGCGGTGAAGTCCTGCAAGTGAAGCTCCCGTCGTTGGATTTGTCTTACCCAGCACCTCCACCAATCTGTTACGCACAAGGAGGACCAGGACGTATACGGCTGAAGGGGGCCGTTTATTTTGTTTGCGAAGAGAAGCGCCGGAGCCGCCAACAGGTTGATAATCGCAGTGTCGTCGTCTTTTTTCTTCCTCCAGCTTCGGGCAGCTAGCCTGTTCACCCATCTTCGTTTTCTTCCCAGGCATGCGCAACAATATATATATATATATATATATATATATATATATATACAAAATAGTGTTTTCAAACTCGTCGCTTGGCTTATGGATGGCGCTGACTGTCACTCCTACTTCTCAATTCACATATAAACCCAAAAAAGTGGATGAAGGGAAGGCCGCTGTGGTAGCTCAGTGATTAGAGCATGGAACGCGTTATTCAATTCCTGCTCATGGCTGGTTATTTTTTCATCCACTTTTCTTTCTTCTTATGTACATTTCATTGGTTCTAATAACTTCCCCTGTACATTCTTTGGCATAACTGTCTGTTAGATCTCATTAATATTGTGTTAAAACACGGAAAAACGAGCCCTTAGATATACACTTCTTTCCCTTAATATATATATATATAACAGATAATAATGCCAAGGAAGGTATAGGGGAAGTTATTGGGCCAATTGTTATGTAAATGAGAAGAAAGAAAAGTGGGTGAAAAGATAACTTGCCGTGGGCAGGATCCGAACCTGCGACCTTCGAATAACGCGTTCGATGCTCTACCACTGAGCTACCACGACAGCTATCCCCCAAGCCACTTTATCGGGTATCTATGTCAATTTAAACGTGGGAGTGTCAATCAGCGCCACTAGTAGCCATGGCGGCGAGTGTGGCACACTATTTATGAGCCTGTTTGGCGTCACGTACAACGTGAACCTATTTCTAACTGGCAGCTGACCAAATAGTCTCTCGTATACAACCTAAAGGCACAAAGTCCGCCAGTACGAGACCCTCGTTAATGAATAAGGGAAATAAGTATATACTTAAGGGCTCGATTGTCCGTGTGTTGACAGAATAACAATGAGGTCTAACAGACAATAATGCCAAGGAATCTATAGGGGAAGTTACTAGGTCGATTGTAATGTAAATTAGAAGAAAGAAAAATGGGTGAAATAATAACTTGCCGTGGGCAGGATCCACGGCAAGTTATCTTTTCACCCACTTTTCTTTCTTCTCATTTACATTACAATTGGCCTAATAAATTCGCCTATTCCTTCCTTGGCATTATTTTCTGTTAGATCTCAGTTATACTGTGTAAACACGAAAAACGAGCCCTTCAGTATACACTTGTTTCCATTATATATATATATATATATATATATATATATATATATATATATATATATATATATATAATAAAATAAGGCGTTTAAGAGTGGTACTCTATTATAACTAACACAGGAGAGCGGTCACCACACGACAAGTGGTAATGGCGGAACCAGTCCGAGTACCCAGCCATCCAAACGTCGTCTTCTTCACCGACTGAGTCATACCCCCTGCCTTTCTGAGTAGCACTCATCTTCACTACATTTTCTTCCTTCCGGAAAAGATCCATCCTGGTGACTCATGGGCAGGAGACAATAGAGAGTTCATAATACGGTTTTAGGCGGTCTATGTAGACGGTCTCACGTCCACGGCGTCGTTGATCATGGGGCTGCTCTAGCGGCTCGACAATGTAATTAACGGGTGAAGTTTGTTTAACCACATGGTAAGGGCCGTCATACTTGTACGTCAGTGTCGTTGAGAGACCAAGGCTGGTTGAAGGGATGCGAAGCGAGACAAGGTCACCTGATGCATAAGAAGCCAGAGGCGTCGGGCTATCGTGGGGGTGTTTCTGGCGTTGCTGTTCAGCACTTGTGAAGGAGTGGGCAAGGTGACGATACTCTTCCGCGTATTTAGCAGCTTGTGACATCGTCGTCGACTCAGCAACATCCGGGTGGTAAGGAAGGATGGTGTCTAGCGTGCAAGAGGGCTCGCGACCATAAAGGAGAAAGTATGGAGACAAACCAGTGGTTTTCTGGACAGCAGTATTATGCGCGTATGTTACAAAAGGGAGAATACTGTCCCAGTTGGTGTGGTCTGTTGCGACGTAAATTGCCAGCATATCTCCTAATGTACGGTTGAATCATTCTTTAATGCCATTAGTTTGAAGATGATACGCGGTGGTGGTGCGATGAATGACTTGGCATTCCTTGAGAAGCGATTCGACGGCGTCCGACAAGAACACACGCCCTCGGACACTCAGGACTTCGCATGGTGCACCGTGACGTAAAATCTGATGCAATATGAAACGACCGACGTCACTGGCTGACGCAGACGAGAGTGGTGAAGTTTTTGCGTAACGCGTAAGGGGATCAATAGCGACGATTACCCAGCGATTTCCAACCGGTGTAATCGGAAGAGGTCCATACAGATCAATACCAACACGGTCAAACGGTCAGGCGGGACAAGGTAAGGGTTGTAGTGGAGCTGAAAAACTTGGAGTGGGATTCTTCCGGCGTTGGCAAGTGAGACAGGAACGTACGTAGCGACGAACGTAGCGATAAATTCCACGCCAGTAGTAGCAGTGGGACAGACGGGTGTAGGTTTTCAACACTCCATCATGGGCGCATTGTGGGTCGGCGTGAAAGGAGGCGCATATGTCTTAGCGGAGACGTCTGGGAATGACTAGGAGCCATTGGCATCCTTCGGAGAGATAATTCCGTCTGTATAGCAAACCATCTCTGATAACAAAGTGCTGTATTTGACGGCACGTACCTCTAGGAATATTTTGCGAGGGAGCTCGACTTAACTAGTTGATAAGTGAAGTGATCCAAGGATCTTTCGGTTGCTCCTGTAGCATGTCGCTGACACTAAGTACAGATACGTTGGGGGCAAGAGAAGACGGCAACTTGTCGCTACATTGTAGAGATGATCGGGACAAAGCGTCTGCGTCGGAATGTTTCCTGCCAGATTGGTAAACGACGTGAATGTCGTACTCTTGTAGCCGCAGCGCCCAACGGGCGAGCCGGCTGGTGGAGTCTTTTAACGAGGAGAGCCAACATAATGAGTGATGATCTGTAACCACGCTCAATGGGCGCCCGTAAAGATAGGGTTTAAACTTGCCTATGGCCCATATCATGCCTATATAGACACTCTTTTTCGGTGACTGAATAGTTGGCTTCTGCTTTTGTGAGTGCACGGCTGGCGTAAGAGACGACGTACCAATCAAATCAAGGTTTACGCTGGGCGAGCAAAGCACCGAGGCCAACTCCGCTAGCATCCGTGTGTATTTCCGTCGGGGCAAGAGGATCAAAATGTCGCAGTATAAGAGGTGACGTAAGAAGGTGGCGGAGTGTGGCAAATGCATCATCACAAGCTGACGACCAACTAGAAAGGTCGTTGTTGCCGGCAAGAAGGTCAGTCAAGAGCGATATGATGGAGGCGAGGTTGCGATTAAAACGACAAAAATATGAACATAAACCGAGGAAGCTGTGAAGTTGTTTTAAGGTCTTCGGCTTAGGAAATTCGGTAACGGCACGGAGTTTCGTCGGATCCGGAAGAATTCCATCTCTAGATACAACATGACCCAAAATTAGGAGTTTTCGAGCGCCGAAGCAGCACTTCTTTAAGTTGAGCTGTAGACCGGCGGACGTGAGGCAAGTAAGCACCATCTCGAGCCGCTAAAGATGCGTTGAAAAGTCGCTTGAAAATATCACGACGTCTAAATAACACAGATATGTCTGCCATTTCAGGCCACGGAGGATGTTGCCGATCATGCGCTCGAAAGTGGCCGGTGCAATGCAGAGCCCGTATGGCATGACGTAAAATTCATATAAGCCGTCATGGGTAACAAAATCCGTCTTGGGGCGATCAGCCTCAGCCATGCGAACCTGCCAATAACCTGAATGCAGATCTAGTGACGAGAAGAACTCCGCGCCTTGTAAGCAGTCAAGGGCATCGTCTATGCGAGGTAGCGGGTAAACATCTTTGCGCATGATCTTATTCAACCAGCGGTAGTCGATGCAGAATCGCATTGAGCCAATATTTTTCTTGACTAGAACAACTGGGGATGCCCACGGGCTGTTAGAGGGCTCAATAACACCTCGCTTCAACATGTCGTCAACTTGTTCCGCGATTATGCGACGCTCAGATGCCGATACCCGATACGGACGCTGACGTAAAGGAGCGTGAAGGCCAGTGTAGATTTCGTGAGATACTGTGGAAGCACGGCCCAAAGTCAGTTGCTGGTGGTCGAAGCTGGCGCGGAAGCGCTCGAGGAGGGCGATGATGTCAGTGCGCTGCTGGGCCGTAAGGTTGGTGTCAATGCAGCGCGAAATTGCGTCGGTGAATGATGGAGAAGAGGATGACGCGCAGCATTCAACAGCGTCAGTAGGTAGCGTAGTCGAGTGGTCGGGAACTACACGTGCACTCGAGAGATCAATGTCATCGGCAAAGCCCAAGCACTCTCCGCACAGTAACTTGTAAGGCGAGGGAAACGGATTTGAAACATAAATTGCACTTGATGCATCGTGAACATTCAGAACGGCGAAAGGAATCAGGAAGCACTTGCGGCGAACAGCGGTTTCAGATGGCGTAAAAAGAACAGTTGAGCCACTAGAGACGTCACAGAAAAGCGGAACTAGGGCGGATGAGAACGGGGGTATCGAAGTGTCGGCGGCAAGGAAAAGTTTTGCAGGCAAAAGGGACGGGTCGAACATATAACGGAGCGAACACCACTTCGGCGCGAGCACAGTCGATGACGCCATGATGAGTGCAGAGAAAGTCCCAGCCTAATATAATGTCATACGAACACTGCGGGAGCACTACAAACTTGACGACATAAATATCGTCAGCAATAGCGACACCTGCTGGGCATGCGGCAAAAGGGCGAATTCGTTGCTCGCTCGCAGTGCTCAAAACGAAGTCGTGAAGAGGCATTGTGACTTTTTTTAGTCGACGGCAAAGTTTTTCAGTCATTACAGACACTGAGGCGCCAGTATCGAGCAATGCAAAAACAGGTATACCTTCAACGGAGACAGCAACGACGTTGGACGGCAAAAAACAACGTCTTGTGGAGTTCGAAAGATCCGCAGTTCTTGCCTTCGGAACTTCGGCTCCTAGTTTTCCTCAGGGACAGGGCGATGTCGACGAAGCAGAGGGGAAAGGGAACGGCGTGGGGGTGAAGGCGACCAGTGTCTGTTGAAGTTCCGGCGAGGTGAAAATGTATCCATGGTGGCGGTGTCGCCATATACAGCAGGCTCCGATCGTGGTGGGAAATCGTAATTGTTGGGCCTGGCGTCGTCACGCAGGAAAACCTCGCCCCGTCGACAAAACCGTGCCACGTGAAGCGCAATTTCACAGGTGAAGCATATGGGGTGGTTGTCTTGAGTGCGTCAAGGGTTCTGAAAACGTGGAGGTGGTGGTCGGGAGAAAGAACGGACAGCCTGGTACATAGGCTCAGTCAGTACGACAAAGGGCCGCGTGGACGTAGGTGTTCGCGACAAAGAAACGTGGCCGTTCGCGACAGGCGGACGTCGGGTTCCGTTCAGGGCTTCGGCATAGGTCAATGGAGCAGCCACAGGTGGTGCGTGAGCTGTTGGTAGCGCCTCGGACACTTCCTCCTGGACTAGTCGCTGTATTGATGGCGTTAAAGTAGATGGGGCACCTTTGGAGGTATAAGGCACGAGGGTTAACTGGCGTGCGACCTCTTCTCGTACAAATTGCTTGATCTCGAGAAGCAAAGTGGTGTGGTCCATAGCAGTGCCAGCCGACGTTAAAGCGGAGTTTGTTGCACATGGCGCGCTGGCACGACGAGCGGTGTCACGCTGTTTTCAGAGCTCATCATAGCTCTGACAAAGTTGGATCACTTCCGCTACCGTTTGTGGGCTTTTGGCGACAAGCATCTGAAATGCGTCGTCAGTCACGCCTTTCAAGATGTGTTTGATCTCAGCTTCTGTCGTGGCCGAGTTGGCACGCCTGCAAAGGTCAACCACATCTTCGATATAACTGGTGTAATTCTCCCCATTCTGCTGAGCACTTGTACGCAAACGCTGTTCGGCCCATAGTTTGCGAAGCGCTGGACGGCCAAACAAGTCCGCAAACGCCGTTCGGAAGGCCGACCAGGTGGCGAGGTCTCTCTCGTGATTACGGTACCACAGACTGGCGACGTCGGTCAAATAAAATTGGACGACAGTAAGCTTGTGCGCATCGTCCCACTTGTTGTGCTTGCTCACCAGGTCGTATTTGTCGAGCCAGTCTTTCACGTCTTTGTCATCGGTTCCACTGAAAGTAGGCGGATCGCGTTGCCGAAAGGAGCCGAGACAGACAGGAGCTGCAGTAGTTGGAGCCGAGGCGGCCGCCTGCTGATCGTCGTCCGTGGACATTGTAGCAACTGGAGGCAACGTACGGTTTTGCCATTCTAGGATTAGGCGTTACCCAGCACTCTCCACCAATTAAAATGAAGCGTTTTAGAGTGGTACTCTTTTATAAAACAGGAGAGCGGTCACGACACGTCAAGTGGTAATGGCGAAACCAGTCCGAGTACCCAGCCAGCCAAACGTCGTCTTCTTCACCGACTAAGTCATACCCCCTGCCTTTCTGAGTAGCACTCATCTTCACTACATGATATATATATATATATATATATATATATATATATATATGGTGTTTGAGGAAATGTCTTCAGTGTTATTTGAAAAAAAAAGACAGAAAGGAGGCACCTGCAGAGTTCCCTTCAAAATTACCGAAGGCATCTTCATGTGTGTAGAAACATTACTTACGGCAGTAAAACAGAAATTATTACAAATAACTTTGTAACCAGTAGAAATATATGATCAAGCCTAATGGGCGAATTGAAGTTCTTCCTACGAAGTCCATAGCCATTTTGAAATTTTGGAATGACAGCCACTGGTAATCACTTCGAAGTGATGAGTGTTGGCCAAATCAAATTAGTTGACGAAAGCGATACTGATGCCTTAAACAGCGCATCTACCATGCACTTCGACAACGCTCTCAATGACAACACTGTTTCCCTCGCCGTTATCAACTGGCGATTGAGACACTAAGCTTTGTGGCCGCGTAATATATTTATATATATATATATATATATATGTGTGTGTGTGGGTGTGTGTGTGTGTGTGTGTGTGTGTATTGTGAGCATGATTCATGAGTGGTGTGTCGTATATAAAATACGACGCAGCACCCTTTTCGTCATATGTGTACGGCACAAAAGAATGGCGGTGCTTTGTTTCTCACATGTCCATCCTTCCAGGGGGGGCATTCACCACTCGGCGCAACCTGGAGAGCCTTTCAGGCGATGGAAATACCAGCCTCATGTCGCAACACTGGGCTCTCCTGGGTTGTCGACACAACCGGCAAAAAATAGCCCAGCGTTGCGTCATCAGGGTGGCATTTTCATCCCCTGCAAAGCTTTTCAGGTTGTGCCGAGCGGTTAATGCTCCCCCTTGGAACAAGAGCATGTGCTAAACAAAGCACCGCTATCCTTTTGTGTCGTGCGAGCAAGAAGTAGTGTGCTCAACGTCAATCACATGAGCCAAATATGTTGAGCAAACAGGAAAGTGCCTTAATGTTCGTCTCAGATAGCACCAGCGCAACCTGTTAGCGGTTACCTGCAATCATTTCGCGATGCACTGCCGAGACTGGCTGCTCCCGCATTTTGAGGGTAGCACTGTCTCAACCAGGCATGTAGAATAAATTGTTAGATTTTAGGAGCAGCCGAAATTCAGAGGCTAGGTGAAAAATGTGTAAGCGGGCTTCTGTTTCCCTCTCAATCAAGGAAATTAGTTACCTATAGCGCATGCATTTTCAATAGTTGTAATCCGTGATTCGCACTGTTACATTTAATTTCAATTTTATACGTTTTAGACATTTCTATGTTTTGTGATTATGCTTCCTTCGCTTCTCTGGCTTTAACATGTTTGCCTCAATCGGTTGAATCAATTATATTTTTCACTACTTTTTATCGGGGGCGTACACTTCGTCACGTAGGAATTTTAGGCTACGCTTTTACCTTCAGTTGATTGTCGGTTTGGCCAGCAGTTGTTAGGTGGTTTTTTCACCTTTATTCGTGTTATCTTTCTGTTGTTTTGAGGCGTGCCTACGAAAGGGCCTTGCGGTCAAAATAATCAGTAGTGAGTTCAGCACAGGGTGTGTGTGGGTCTTTCCTAAATGTTCTGTCTTTTTTGCATTAGTGAATTCATCGTAATTATGAACCAACTCGCGCAAGCAGATGTTTCAGCTATACTTGATTCGTAGATGTACGTAGCATGCGCTAACGAGACCACCCTTTGAAAGTCAGCGTTCTTCTCCAAAAGAACGTTTTGTAACCGGGACATAAACAATTAAAGACTGCTTCTCTCTGACACAAAATAACAGCGTTCTAAGTATCGGTGAACAATGTGGAGCTACGACGCGCTCGATGTCATGTCATACAGCCAACGGTCGAGTGACTTCAAAAAAATGACAAAGTGCACAACTCTAACGCTGCTAGCTCACGCTCACGAAAATTAATGAGAAGAGGATTCTAACACGCTTTGCGGTTTTGATCACATAATTAGCTCAGATTAAAAATACCTTTTCGGTGGTTGTTTCAAACAGCACGCTCGTTGACAGATTACGAAAGAGAGAAAGGAAGCCCAACAATATCAACAACCAAAACTTCCAAGTATGTTGATGGCAGAATATTGAACAGAATGAAGGGGGAACATTCTGGACACTTCAGGAAAATACTTTTTATGCTGATGAACCCGTGCCCTAATGGTTACTCTTTTCCTCTCTAGAAATTGATAGCGCACCTCTGTACAATGTTTAATTAAAGTTTTCGATGAAAAATGGTATGTCAAATGAAATCACTTGGAACAGTCTAAAACCTCTTTATTTCATCTTTTTTTTAGTTTACAGAAGGTTAGGTGTTCGTTATTAAAGTAACAAGGCTGCCAGAATTATTCATTTCTTCCCAGTACCTGAAAATGTCGCAAAAGCGGTAGTTTAAATGACGGAACAGAACAAATGTGAACATTGTTGTTCACCAATGTTGTTCTATATAGAACGGCTGCACTTGAAAACATCATGGTGTTTCAGCAGCTAAATCTTGATTTCTAGGCAGAGTTAACTATATTTCTTCTTAGTTAATTTGGTCGTTCATGCCTGTCCTTGCGAACAGTTATTATATTATTATTATTATTATTATTATTATTATTATTATTGGTTGAAAGTAAACCTGGCAATACTGCGCCGACCAAAGTAAAAGTAAAAAATCACACACGGGAAAAAGTCGTTTCGGCTGCCACGCGGGAAGCCTTGTTCACAAGAGAAATCCAAAACTTGTGTAAAGCCGTTCACCTTATGTACGTTTTGATATATCCTCCCGACAGCACGCATATACTGATGCAGATTACCATCATTCCTGATTAGAGTGCATGGAGTGGCTTGTATCACGATCGACTAGCGATAAAGACGCCGTGAACGTCTTTTTTCTCTAGCGAGAACACATGCCTTCCCCCCGTTGGTTGTGTGACCACCTGACGAGTGCTCAGCCAAGGCACTGGGGAAAACATTTTTGTTCACGTCTAACGGTGCTGCTTGAAACACCGTTCAATGTCGCCACTTTCACCGATATAGACATCGTCACAATCCGCGCACGGAACAGCGTACACTACACAGGGGAACTTCACTTTGGCTAATCTGTTCTTCACATTTACGAGTGATTCTCGCAGTTTCTGGTCCGGAACAAGTGCCACACTTACGTTTTTGAAACGCAGAACATGGCTGAGGGCTTCGCTTATAAAGAGAATATATGGTATTCCCGCACGAGTTTTACCAGATGCAATACAGGGCAATCGTGGACGTGCCATTTGTCATTCGACAAATATGCACGCTGCCTGCGTGATATATTGAAGCGTACTTACATAAGACAAACTGCTTTACACATGTTTTCATTTAACTTGTGAACAAGGCTCCTTTGTGGGATTGGAAACCTCTCTATTCGGTGTGTTTTTTTACTTTTACTTTGGTAGGTACAGCGTCTCTAGATTTTTTACCTTCAACCTTGTATCATCTCGTGCAGACGGGCTTTCGTCAAACTTTAAACTCTATATGTCTTTCAGGAGAGGTCGGCGTCTACAAAAGGCTCCCGTCACTGGTTTTAACGTATGTAATAATTTGCTTCAGAAGCTTTCGAATGACAGTAAAGACTTGCAGCAGCCAAAACTTTATCCAAATTTTTCATGTGAGCATTAGCCACCAATGATGCATATTGAGAATAAATAGTAGAGTACTCAAGACCCACCATAGTGGAGTAGTGGCTAAGGTACTCGGCTGCTGACCCACAGGTCACAGTATTTAATCCCAGCCGTGGCGGCCACATCTGCTATGGAGGCGAAAATTCTTGACACCCGTGTGCGTATACAGGTTGCAGAACCTCAGGTAGTCAAAATTTCCGGCGCCCTCCCCTATGGCGTCTCTCATAAATCTATGGTAGTTTTAGGACGATAAGCCCAAAAAGTTATTGTTCCTGTTATTGAAAACAACGTAAGCCTTCAATCAAGATTTGTCGAGCCTATAACTCAAACTTAGTGATTATTTAGTAGTTTAGATCTATGAAGCATGTATGCCTGAGCCAGATTCTCTGAGCATACAAAAACCTGTCACCGTATGTCCTGGGCCTCTCTGTTTGCGTTTGACTGTCGCGTTTCTCTGGGCCTTAAAACAAGGAGGAAAAAAGTTGATAGATTCCAAGTACAGTGGGATTGGATGTTGTGCGAAGCACGATTGAGGTAAGTTGAATGGTCACAATAAAATGAGAACAACGTTACAAGGCGGACGTAATTTATGCCATACATGACACGCATGCAATACTTTTCTTTCTTTTTCTTTTCAATACTGTTCGCCCTATCGGGCTGTTATAGGGTGGGACAGTTTACAGTACAAAAAAGTAAACAAAACAGCATGAATACACAAACAGCGTAGCACAAACAGCTCAGTGCAAACTGAAAACCCAGATGTACACAGTGCGAAAAACATTTATACAAAACAACAGTACTGCAGTTATACATAAGAATTTCAATATTATACACCCAGTGGCTGCAGTTTTTCGTCACAACTCTCGTGTGAAATTACACCATCAAATATTTCCGGGCTTAGTTTATTCCAGTCTTCGATTGTCTTCACCATGATACAGTGAATTGTCATACTATGAAACAGTTGATAAAAATCTTAGTATTGCTATTTCTTTTCGTGAAGGTAAACTTGGAAGATTTGCTCTATTTATGAATGCAGTGACGGATTAAGTCCTTCTGTATTTGAAAAAAAATAAAGCGTGCGGGAAGACGCTACACTCATGCGATCTGATTTATTTGAGTTAGACGGTGCGAATCCCACACTACACCATTGTACCAAGGTGGGTCGAACAACCGTAGTGTAAGCCTTCAGCTTTGCATGAGGAGATGCCTGTTTTAGTTTGCGTTGTAGCATTCCCAGCTTTCGCTGAGCTGATCCACAAATGTTGGCAACATGCTCACTCCAAGTTAAGTTACGCGTGATAGTAACACCTAAGTACTTCAACTTCAATGCTTGCTGAATTTTCGTTCTCCCGATTTCGTAAGTAAATTGTGACGGTGACTGCTTTGTTGTGACATTCATGCAGACTGACTTTTCAAAGTTAATTTGCATGTCATATGCCACACACCAATCGTAAATTTTGTTTAATGATTCGTATAACAATGCTTGTTTATTGGCACTCTTAACCCGACAAAATAAACAGTCGTCTGCAGACAGTAATCTGTAGATCCACATTAGCAGTAATATCATTGACATAAAGCAAATATAACAGGGGTCTTGTCACAGAACCTTGGGGCACTCCAGAGGTGACAGGCAAGCAAGCCGAGTATTCGTCAGTGATTTCCGCAAGTTGGCACCCATTATACAAATACGCCTCTATCCATTTTATGACAATTGGGCATATACCATACGTTTTCAGTTTCCGTATTAGTTTCATGTGGCAGACTTTATCAAACGCATTAGAGCAATCTAAGGCAATAACACCAACTTGTCTTTTCTGGTTTACAGCATTTGCGAAATACTGTATTGTCTCACAGAGTTGTGTAACTGTTGAAAAGCGTTTGCAAAAATCATGGTGCTTGGAATGAAAAAACATATTCTTCTGCGAACTGGACCAAATATTTGCTAGTGATATGTTCAAGTAGATCACAAGCAGTACATGTTAAAGAGATAGCACGGTAATATTTTACTTGTAAGTTGTCTCGAGCGTGAAAGATCGGAACAATGCAGCCTATCAACGAGGCATCCGGTAAGGTGCCTCTTTCAAGAGATGTTGTGTATATTTCAATTACAAAATCTGAGACCCATTCACAGTAGCGTTTTAGAAATGCATTGGGTATTTTTTCCCGACCAGAACTTTTCCTCACATGTAGAATAAGCAGGAGCGCAACATTACCTTCCTTAGAAATTATTACATCATTTGTTAGTTCAACGTTTACTAGAGTGTTTTTAAAAGGACATTCACGCTTGGTGTAAAACTGTCAAAGGTCCCGATAATTAGGCAGGCGATCGCTGGGCTGATTCCAAGGGCCAAAGTATCGGCCCCCCAAACTGCACCACGAAAGCGTGGACAATTAAGAAGTGGTCCCACTTGGCGCGCCAGCGGACGCTGGTGGTGGCCCAAAGAACGAGTCAGAGCCGAGAGTTAATAATCAAAAATAAATTGTATTCTTAAGTATGGCAGATCAAACGTTACACAAATATGTGCACTCGACAATAGTTGAATACAATATGTCACCAATCAAACAATGTACTACACAGTACAATCAGTCACACTCGAACAACGGACACAAACAACAATGCGCGCTACATTGCAATCACATGCATCGAACAAACAAGACACTTAAAGATTAAAGAGTTCGCAACCTATTCAGTCCAATGCCCTTGGAACAAAGTCTGAATGATACTCTTCCAAGAATCACTCATACAAAGTCCAGCGCTGTTGTCGATTCACTGCCCCCGAAGTTTGTTTTCCAGGAAACCTCGCGTATTCAATTGGCCGCTATCCAAGCACCGAAATTCTTCGCCGGTAACTCGTCGGTTTCCCACGCGTTGCGATTGCAGGACGTGTCTTCGCTCTCTGGCGGTAGACTCACACGATTATTCTGCTGGTAGAACCCGCCTTTACCCTTCAGGCGGAAACCCTTTTCATCACCTGCTTTGTCATTGACGACAAAAGCCTTCGCCGACACGGTGGAATGACCCTATGCACACTTGATCAAAACTTCCTCGATTTCCTGCCTACGCACACTGGCGTAAACTGTCTTCTTCACCTGCTTTATCACTGAGGACAGAAGCCTTCACCGACACGGCGGAATGACCCTACGCACACAGGCGCAAACTTCCTTCATCTCTTGACTTTAATTCTCCGCTGCTTGCTCAAATACCTTTCGCGCTACATTCCAGAAAATTTTAACCGTTTCGTCAGCGCAATGCACAGCCAAGGCTGGGGAAAGTGCGAGACGTTTCGAGAGCCGTCTGCGACACGTGACGCAACTCTGCATCACCACGCCCCGTTCCTTAAGGCAACATATTTCTAGGGCTTGCTCGGCGACCGATGTGAGGAGGTTGGTTGGCGAAACTACGCTTCCGAGGGGAGAGAGACGGCGCGCCCAGGGAGTTTTTAGATGCTTGTTTTTTTTTTCTTTTCTAGCGCCAACCCCGAGGCACCCCCTCTGGCGCCCGGCACCGTCAACGCCGCCAGAACTCGGGGACGCGCTTCCTTTCTGAGCGCTCGCTTTTGACAAAGACACATTGACATAGTAGTTGTTAAATGCCTAAGCCATTCTTACTGGTTCACTACAAACTGCCCCGCTGACTATTACACGTTCTATCTTTGATTTCGAAGAAGACAAGTAGCTCCAACACTATTTAGGATTATGGGCCATGTAATTAGACACCGTAGTTGAAAAGAAATGAGTTCGTGCATCTGTCAATTCTTTCTGTATTTGAGTGCTGAGGAATGAAATCGTTAATGCTATGCGAGAAATCTTTTTGCGTGCACGTCGCAGTTGGCGCTTTAAATGAATAATATTGCGAGTTACTCACACGTTCTCCCGCTCAACTCGTTTTACTTTTCAAGGAACGAAGCGTGATAAGCAGTCTGATACCAGAGATTTAAATTGCTGCCACATTATGTTTATGTCTTTATCACGTGGAAGCATGTCGAAACCTACTTCCCGGGCATCCCGAATTGATGTCTCATCAGCGCGTTTAAAATCATATACGGAGGCAGTTCGACCTTTATTTTGCGTTTTATTCATCACACTGAACCTCGCCGCGGTGGTCTAGTGGTTAAGGTACTCGGCTGCTGACCCGCAGATCGCGGGTTCGAATCCCGGTTGCGGCAGCTGGATTTCCGAGGGAGGCGGAAATGTTGTAGGCCCGTGTGCTCAGATTTGGGTGCACGTTAAAAAACCCCAGGTGGTCAAAATTTCCGGAGCCCTCCACTACGGCATCTCTCATAATCATATGGTGGTTTTGGGACGTTAAACCCCACAAATTAATAAATCGAATCATCACACTGAGAGCAGCTACTACTGGTTTGTGGTCTGTTATTCCGAGTTCAACAGTGACAGCATGCCTTAAAATTGTATCTGACAAGAATATTATGTCTAGAGTTGACTGACAATGGTCGTGTATTCGTGTTGGACTATCCATTACTTGGATAAGGGTATGATTACCATTGATTCTAACATTAGTTCCACGTGCGAGCGATTTAAAGAACCTGTAATTCTATTACGCCAATCAACACCCGGTAAATTAAAATCGCTCATAAGTATTATTCTGCTTCTTCAATTCGAGTTTGCATATAAATAGGGATCGATTTTATCAAAGAAGTCTAATGAACTTGCTATTTCTCTGTATACAACACCTAGAAGTATTGTAGCCTCGCTAAGAGATAGCCTACATGAAACACTTCCACGTTCATCGATGTCCGGTAGCAATTTATACTATATAATGTTTTTTTATCAGCAGGACAACACCACGACCTGCGCTCGTCCTATCAATGCGAATAACGTTGTAACGTATGAGAAATAATTCCTCGATGTTAATGTCAGCGTGCAGCAAAGTTCGTTATTCCTAATAAATGAGAGTCATGTAGTAAGAATAAATATTTTAGTATGTTCTACTTATGAACAATGCTTCTGGCGTTAACATTTATGAGTCTCATTTGCTGTGGCTTATTATGTCATGCACTGCCGCCAGACAATAAAACGGAATCTTTAGGTAATCGGACACATGCTTGTGCGTGCAGAACCCATGTGTAGGATGTTTCATTGATATACAGCCTGTCGTTAAGAAGCTTGAGTTTCGCGCTGCCTGTTTATCTGATTGATTAGAGCGCCACAGTTCTTTTCTTTTACCTTGCGTTTTATATGAATAGTCATGTGAAATACTCATGCCGGTTCCTTTGAGTTTTTAGCAGTTCTGAAAAATTACTTCTTTTTCCTTGTTATTATAAAGCTTCGAATTAAGCGGTCTATTTCAATTCTCTCTCTTTTGCGCCAGTTTGTGAATTCTTTCAACTGAGGTTACGTTAACACTTCGGTGATATAAAAATACCATTCACTACTGAGTCTTAAATTGTTTCTTTTTTTTCATTGGGACTTTCCTGCACTCCATAAACGATAACGTTCTTTCTCCACTTCCTGTCCTCTAATTCAACAATCTTCTTACTTTGCTGTTGAATTGTCTCTTCCAAGTTCCGTACTGTGGTTTCGAGGCCCTCCAATCTCGCACACGTCGCGGCAACTTCGTCAAGTGTTTGTTCAAGTAACGAAAGCTTAGAATTCATTTCTGTCTTGGATTGAAAAATTTGCTATAGCAGTTATTTTTTGGAATGGCTGGGATCAGTCTCAATATCTCTGTAAAGTAAGAGTGTCAAGCAAGACCACTGCAGACTTATATCAGCACGGTTCATTGGGAGCAGCAGCATAGTTAAACACAAATTCGGATTTAAATGAAACAGGGGAGTAAAAACAACCTGTAAAACAATACATGCGAGTTCAGGCGACATGACTGCACAGCTGCTGCCGCTCCTAAATGAAGATGAAACGTCACCGTAGCTGCTTTATAGGGTCCGGAAGGTCTGGTGATGTGGCTCCGCCCGACAACGCCCACTTTCTTGTCCATGTGACATGATCCGCTAGAAATCGCAGTGCTGAAGATTTGCTGAAGGGCACGCTGCTTTGTCTGGTTGACGTATGGAATGGGACGGTTAGCGGCAGGATCTGTAAAACAATCCATGCTAGTTTAGGTGACGTGGACGAAGGGAGCAGACACCAGGTTGAATAATGAACTGTTTATTTGGGCCGAAAGTGTGGCCACGTAAAAAGAAAGTCAGTTAACAGAAAGACACTGGCACTGATAGCGGCGAGCAGAGCGTCGGCCGTCAATTAACGGACAAGCGATGCAGCGCTTCCGCATTTATACACGTGGCGTAGGACATTCTAGCGTTATCGCTAGTGACCGCGTAGGTTTTAGAATAATCTGTAATTTCCGCGAAGTAGGCATTCTCTTAACAAAACAATCTGCAATAATCGTAAACCTTCTTGAACTAGGTGCAGTTTGCGGTAAGCATTTTATATGTGGGGTTCAACGTCCCAAAACCACTATATGATTATGAGAGACGCCGTAGTGAAGGGCTCCGGAAATTTCGACCCCCTGGGTTTCTTTAACGTGCGCCCAACTCTGAGCGCACTAGCCGACAACATTTCCGCCTTTAACGGAAATGCAGCCGCCGCAGCCGGGATTCGATCCCGTGACCTGCGGGTCAACAGCCGAGTACCTTAACCACTAGACCACTGGCGGGGCCACACCATTTCATTGACGGCAGTTTTATAAGCCCTGATTTCGACGAGCATTGATAGGATGTTTCTGGTGTGCTTTCATTCTATTTTATGAATTGAGTTGCGGTGGTAATGTGACCTTTGGAACAAGCACTCCTTATGTTATATGTCAGAGTTGTTGCTTAAATACCCATCCGGTTGGTCGGTCGGTCCCAGTGTCCATGTATATCCACGAAATGCTGACTGTCCTTCCGTACAATCTAAATGAATGTGATCGTGTGAGACTGCAAGATATATGCGCTGAAGAAAGTAGACAACTACCCAGAGCCCCTCTTGTATGCCGTCTTTAATCTTATACTACCTGAATTCTGATACAGTGTACTTACTATGTTTTTATTTTAACGTATACGTTGTTTTCTTAACCACGTTCACATGGATATAGGTGTTCACTTCATTAGTATACAGACCAACATGCTATAAACCGATCAAGCATCTCTCGTCAATTATCAGCGCTACATATGGCAACTCTGCAGTAGAAAGTACGTGCGTCCATACAACACCCTCTTACTATATTTGTGTAATGTTCACTCGTAGAAACTTTACTAGCTTACTTCGGGGTAGGCTAGACTAACTTGAGTCTAGTAAATAACTTCATTCCATCGATTCACTACAAGAAACAACTTTTTAAGCGGCTTGAAAAACAAGCAGCTCTTTCACGCTCCAGCCCTTTCCTCAGCACCGTAGGAGGAAAGTGCATCGTAAGAATAGTGATTATAGTGAATAGCTGGTGCTTTGCTGGGCCGTGATATATACTGTCTCCGTCGGGGCAACGACATAGCTATGTGTCTGGTGAGATGCCGTCGTTCTCCTTTTTACCGTTATCAGAAAAGTGCAGACAGCTCTCTCGACTTTATAGAGGCGGCCAGGCGCTGAACTGCGCATCGATAACTATGCAGAATAGCAGTGGCGTACGAATGTAATATTTTCCCGCCGCCAACCGCGCCGACGGCAATTTTGTACAACCCAACCGGCACCAGCGTGGAGGTAAATTTCATTATGCAGCGGTAATGTGCGACGCATATCACCCGTGTAGTGGCGCCAGAAAAAAAACTCTAAAGATATATTTGAGTGGAATGAAAGTACGAGGGGGAAAAGGAAATCAGTCTGACGGCGGTTTTCACTTCAGGAGTTTTTCTTTGTGGTGCTTTCCTTGGCCAGCCATCTAGCCGTCATCAATTTTCATCCCACGCTCTCTTTCACAAAAAATCTCGCTCGAGATATATTGTTCGAGTTGGTTATTCTTGCTACCGTACACGCATGAAGTAACGTTTCGCGTAATATCCTATGTTAGAATAGACCTCTACCACAGGCCTCTATCGGTATATTAGAATCTGGGCGGTGTATTTTAGCTCCACTTGTTGCGAGATATGCAGCGGATAAATTCACTGATGTTGCGAGGTAAAAAAGAGAAATTTGAATTAAATTTTTTATTACAATGAAGTAATGCTTCTATGAGTTCATTGAATAGTTGCACAACTCCGTAAGCGGCTGGCTTTAATTTTTCGTCTTTTTTTCACGCAAAACATAAGAAATAACGCAAGCGAAAAATAACGCAATGGTAAATAAAAATGAAAGTAAAACGTTTTTCATTACACGATTTTGTTTTTTTTGCAATGGGCATAACAACCCCGAAAAAAATGTTCAATGTTACTAGTGTAAAGAGGTTTATTGGGCGAACCAAACGGGCAGGTGGCAGATTGGAGATAGCGACAGGTCGAGGAAGATGGAGAAGCTCGAACGCCGATCTCGTGGTGCCTTACTCTGCGATGATGCTTGCTGTTCCCTTTTGTTGTCATCATTCCTTCATTATAATTGCCCTCGTCGAGAAAGATCAAGCCATCCTGGCGATCTAACAAGTGGGAACGAGCGGGTCGAAGTACGGCTTCAAGCGGTCCACGTGAACAATATCGTGTCCACGCCGACGATGGTCACCGGGTGGCGTAAGCGATTCAATGGCGTAATTGACGGGCGATGTGCGCTCTACCACGTGGTATGGGCCATGGTAATTTGAAAGTAGCTTGGTAGACAAACCAGGTGCACAGGGTGGTACATACAGCCATACAAGGGTTCCAGGGGCGAACTTGGCGGCAGGAGGGTGGTCGTCATCGCGGGCCTTTTTCTGGCGTTGCTGGTCAGCCGTAGTAAACTGCTTCGCTAGTTGGCGGCATTCTTCAGCGTGACGGGCGGCTTCAGACACGGTCGTGCACTCAGATACATCTGGTGCGTATGGCAGCAAAGTGTCAATTGTGTGCGATGGTTGACGTCCGTATAGAAGGTAGAATGGAGAAAAGCCGGTGGTGACTTGGGTAGCGGTGTTGTACGCGTAGGTCGCAAACGGAAGAACCAGGTCCCTTTTCGTTTGGTCAGATGCCACATGCGTCGCGAGCATGTCACCCAGGGTCCAATTAAACCGCTCAGTGAGGCCATTCGTCTGAGGGTGGTAAGCAGTACTCATCCGGTGTACAATATGGCACTGACGGAGAAGTGCTTGGATTACGTCGGATAGAAATACACGGTCCCGGTCACTGAGGAGCTCGCGAGGAGGGCCGTGACGCAACACAAACCGATGGAGGATGAAAGATACGACGTCCTGAGCGGTCGCCGTAGGAAGAGCAGCGGTTTCGGCGTACCGTGTCAGGTGATCTACAGCAACGATAGCCCACCGGTTACCTGCTGTGGTCAATGGCAGTGGTCCATAAAGGTCGATTCCGACGCGATCGAATGGGCGGTCAGGGCACGCAAGTGGCTGTAGTGGAGCTGCTCCTGCATTCGGTGGCTGTTTTCGTCGCTGACACTCGTGGCAGCCGCGAATAAACTGTGGAACAAAATTAAACATCCCACGCCAGTAGTACCGCTTCCTTAAACGCTCGTAGGTCTTGAAGACCCCGGCGTATGCGCATTGCGGGTCGGAGTGAAATGATGCACAGATTGTAGAGCGCAGCTTTCGGGGAATAACGAGCAGCCACTTCCTGCCGTCTGGTGAGTAATTGCACCGGTACAAGAGGCCACCTTGAATGGTGAAGTGCGAAGCCTGGCGTCGCATTGCTCGAGTGATGGGAAGTGTCGGGACCCCAGATAAGACGTCCAGAAGCGAAGTTATCTATGGATCGTCGCGCTGTGCAGACGTCATTGTGTCGATGTCAAGAGCGGACAGCGCGTGTTCCGTAGAAGATATAGAGGCAGCCTCAATCGACAGGGGTGATCGCGAGAGTGCATCAGCATCGGCATGTTGGCGGCCGGAACGGTACACGACGCGGATGTCATACTCTTGAAGTCGCAGAGCCCACCGAGCAAGGCGACCTGGTGGATCCTTCAGCGACGACAATCAACATAAGGCATGATGGTCTGTAACTACAGCAAAGGTGCGGCCATATAAGTATTGGTGAAATTTCACAATTGCCCAAAGTATGGCTAAGCACTCTTTTTCGGTAACACTGTAGTTTACCTCAGCCTTGTTGAGCGTTCTGTTGGCGTAGGCGACGGCATACTCAGGGGATCCAGGCTTGCGTTGAGCGAGAACTGCACCGAGACCGACACCACTGGCGTCTGTATGGATTTCAGTTGCAGCCGTGGGATCATAGTGGCGCAATATAGGCGGTGATGTCAGGAGACGGCGAAGAGTGGTAAATGCGTGATCACATTCGGAAGACCATGATGAGATGTCGTTGGCAATGCTTAAAAGTTGGGTCAAAGGGGCAATTATGGAGGCAAAGTTGCACACAAACCGACGAAAGTAGGAGCACAATCCTACGAAGCTGCTTAACTGTTTTACAGTCGTTGGTTTGGGGAATTCAGCAACAGCGCGTAGTTTAGCCGGGTCGGGAAGAACACCATCCTTTGATACGACCTGACCGAGAATGGTGAGCGTCCGAGCAGCGAAGTGGCATTTCTTGAGATTCAGTTGGAGCTGCGCATTCTTCAGACTCGTGAGGACATGTTTCAGGCGTACAAAGTGTGTTGCGAAATCGGGTGCGAAGACGACGATATCTTCGGTAGCAGAGGCATATGTTCCATTTAAAACCCCGCAGAACCAAGTCCATCATGCGCTCGAATGTGGCCAGCGCATTGCAAAGGCCGAAGGGCATGACATTGAACTCATATAGCCCGTCCGGTGTCACGAATGCTGTTTTTGGACGATCACCATCTGCTAAGGGCACCTGCCAATACTCCGAACGCAAATCTAACGACGAAAAAAACTCGGCACCTTGTAAGCAATCAAGGGCGTCATCAATCCTGGGCAAAGGGTATACGTCTTTGCGAGTGATCTTATTTAAGCGCCTGTAATCAACGCAGAAGCGAATTGTACCATCCTTCTTCTTAACAAGAACGACAGGTGATGCCCATGGACTTTGGGAAGGTCGGATAACGTCGCGCTTGAGCATATCGTCAACGTGTTCGGTGATAACCTGACGTTCCGTGGCGGAAACACGGTATGGTCGCTGTCATACTGGCGCGCTGGAACCTGTGTCGATGCAGTGGAAAAAACTGGGAGTTCGGCCAAGGGTAGGTTGAGCAACGTCAAAGGATTCAGGAAACTGGTAGAGCAGCGGAAGGAGCTCAGAGCGTTCAGATGGCGATAGTCCGTCGGCAATCGATGAATCGAAAAGCTCGCAAGGTGGTATATTGGAAGGGTTGAGGGCACTGATGGCGTCGTAGTCACTGGAACAATCTGGCGGCATGGTAAAAATTTGTTCTTTATGAATGGCATGCACGTGTCCAAGAGATTCGCCTTGAAACAGTTCAACGGGATACGGAAGGGGATTGATGAGGCAAAGAGCACTGTTTCCTTAAGAAATAGAGAGGGTTGAATAAGGCAGAAGAAGTGATCTTCGACTAAGGAAGAGGCTTGATGGCTCAAAGAATGCAGCTTCGTTCCTAATGCCGTCACAGAACACGGGGAGCAACACAGCTGCTGTCGGAGGAATTTCAGTGCCTTCTTTGACGACGAGTTTGTGTACGGCGGGCTGAATGCGGCTGGTTGGTTGGTCGTAAAACGGGAAAAGTTCAAGCTCCGATCTTGCACAATCAATAACGGCATGGTTACGCGATAAAAAATCCCATCCAAGTATGATGTCGTGTGAGCATGACGAAAAGACAATAAACTCAACAGTGTAGTGGTCCTTCGCGATCATCAGTCGGACAGTACAGGCAGCTACAGGCTGAACCGGGTCCCCATTCGCTGTTTGCAAGGACATCATATTAAGAGGCGTCGTCACTTTTCGGAGCTTGCGGCAACGTTTAGCGTCTATCACGGAAACGGCAGCACCAGTATCCACTAGAGCATATGCTCGAGTACCTTATACAAAAACTTCGACAATATTCGACGCAATGTCCGAGGACTTGAGCATTTTGACAGCGAAGTTCTTGCCTTCTGAATTGTGGCGGTTAGTTTCCCTCGTGTTCAGGAGCTGGCCGACGACGCATGGGTGACAGGGAGCGACGACGGGATGATGGTGAGCGACCAGGCATAGTACGCGGAAATTCCCGTGAAGACGAGCTTAACTGAGGGTCAGAAGTTTCCAGACGGGATGAATAAAGGTCCATGAAGCTGTCCTGTGTCCGGGCGTCTGTGTATCCCGGCACGCGACGACGGCAGGAACGGGCGATATGTCCAGGGCCGCCGCAAGCAAAACAGATGGGCCGGTTATCGCGCGTTCTCCAAGTATTGGCGACGAGGGGACCAGTCCATGCGGCAGACGGGTGAGTCGAGGCTGTGGTGGCAATGGGAGGAACCCAGGCGGTGGACGGCTGAGTCGGGGCTGAGGTATACGGCAGTCCCTGGAACAGCGGGGTTGGTGTCGCTGCGGCCGCATTAGTGCCTCAGCGTAAGTAAGAGGCGCGGTGACGGGAGGCTGCTGCAAGGGCACCAGCATAGCCTCGGAAATCTGCTCCTGGACCACATGTCGGAGCATGGGAGCCAATGGTGGTGGGTGTCGCAGTGGCTGTTGGTGCGAGAGCTCCTGGCGTTGAGCAAAAGGCAGCAGAGAAAGCTGCCGAGCCACTTCCTCTCGCACGAAGTCTTTCATTTGTGCGAGAAGGTTTGTCTGGTCAGTCATAGCATCCAGTGCGGTCACTGGTCGGATTGTCTGGAATGAGCGTCGCGTCTGAGCTCGTTGCCTCCGCAATTCATCATAGCTTTGGCACAAAGTCACTACTTCTGCCACAGTGCTAGGAGACTTCGCGAGAAGCATCTGGAAAACGTCATCCTCGACGCCCTTCATAATGTGCTGTATCTTCGCACTCTCGCTCATGGAAGCATCGACGCGCCGGCAGAGATCGATCACATCTTCTATATATGATGTGAAAGTTTCACCTGGCTGCTGTGCCCGTGTGCGCAGACGTTGTTCGGCGCGTAGCTTTCGTAAGGCAGGATGACCAAAAAACGGCACATATTGCCTCCTTGAAGGCGGACCAATTCGCGAACTCGGTTTCGTGGTTCGTATACCACAGCTTGGCCACGTCGGTGAGATAAAAATTGACAGTGCCTAACTTAGCAGCGTCATCCCACCTGTTGGGTCCACTGACTTTCTCGTATGACGACAGCCAGTCCTCGACGTCCTGGTCTTCGGTACCGGCAAAGATCGGGGGATCTCGCTGATGAACCGGGCCGGGGTAAGTAGCGGCCGGGAGAGGCATTGTTTGTTGGGCAGCGTCAACTTGCATGGTCGACGGCAGGGTGCGAGATCGGAGTTCCAGGTTGTAGACGATGTGGTTACCCAGCACGATCCACCAAATGTAAAGAGGTTTATTGGGCGAACCAAACGGGCAGGTGGGAGATTGGAGATAGCGACAGGACGAGGAAGATGGAGAAGCTCGAGCGCCGATCTCGTGGTGCCTTACTCTGCGACGATGCTTGCTGTTCCCTTTTGTTGTCATCATTCCTTCGTTATACTAGGGATACTTATAACATTCTAATAATGTGAAGGCCAGAATGGTTTGAACCTAACTGATACGCGATGCTCTGAACACACGTTACGACGTCTAGCCACCTGTAAAATGGGTTTTCAATGTGCGAAAGCAGTCCGCCACTCCGGATCAGTTTCTGCGGTGGTATGCTGTTGACCCGATGGTTGCTGGCATCATCCCGGCCGCGGCGATTGAATTTCAGGGGAGGAGAAATGGTAGAGGCCCGCGTAGTGTGCGATGTCACTGCACGTTAAAGAACACCAGATGGTCGAAATTGCCGGAGCCCTCCACTCCGGCGTCTCTAATAATTATATACTGGTTTGGGATGGAAAACTGCCGCTATTAATAAAATTGAAAGCAGTGCAAGAACATGCAGCCTAGCGAGCATGCAGAAGCTGCCAAATTGAGCCTGGGGAGAGGGAGAGTAGTAATTTATAAGTAGGAAAACGATAAGAAATGTCATCAGTCATCAGAATGCGATAAGTCATCAGTAGCTCACAAAGAAACGAATAAGGAGGATTTAAAAAAATAGAGAAATTAGTAAAGATTGAGACAAAAGTAAACGATTAGAAGACGCCTAAGAAAGTCTGTGGTGGGGCCCTGATCAACCTGCGGTCGTTTAAAAGAGGACATCGTGGGGACGGAACAACAGTCAGCCACCCGAGCCCCCATGCATGCTTAGCAGGCTTTTGGCACAGGACAAGTGCCACCGCGGTGGTCTAGTGGCTAAGGTACTCAGCTGCTGACCCGCAGGTTGCGGGATTGTATCCCGGCTGCAGCGCCTGCATTTCTGATGAAGGCGAAAATGCTGTAGGCCCGTGTGCTCAGATTTGGGTGCACGTTAAAAAACCCCAGGTGGTCGAGATTTTTGGAGCCCGCCGCTACGGCGTCTTTCATAATCATATGATGCTTTTGGGACGTTAAACCCAACAAATCAATCGATATGGCACAGGACAAGGTGTAAAGCACGCGTCTCACTCTTCTTCAAACTAACTGCACTGCTGCTCACACGAACGGTGCCAGGAAGACAGAGGCGCGTATCGCGCACTCGCGTGTATTATTTTCAAATGCAGAGCATTTTTTAGTCGCACAATGTCAGGCGTCGGGCGTCGGTGGCGACGGCCACTACTGCACTGCACATGCCCGCGCCGCGCGTATCGTGTCGTATGCTTGCTTCTCGTGCGAACTGTTTGCCCCCCAACTCTCTATATTGCCTCGCAAGACCGACGCAGACAGCGTCTGCTATATAGTAAAAATCGACTGCTTGAGCTGCAAACCGTTCACTGGCCACCCCGTATATGTATGCGCACTGAATCGCACATCAGCGTTTCATCACTCGTTGAAGGCAGCGCTTCTCTTTCATTCAATGGATAAAAAGAATAAAGACAAATTAACAAATAAGCATTAACAAACCGTACCTAATTGTGCAAAATTCACGCGATGCCCTCACCTCTTTGCGACGCATTTACTCGAGTACCACTCCGTGGAAACATGCCGGCGGCCTTTTTTTCTTTGTTCACTTACGCGAATGCTGTAAAGACGAAGCGGACGTAGTACAGGGTAGCTGGGCTGCTCGATCTTTATTTCTTTGTTGTTGTTGTACGGTCAAGTGGTTACCATAGTTTTGTGGGCCTAGAAACATAAGATTTAGTTGGATGTCAGCTGTCTGGGCGCGGGCTTCCTGCTGTTTCCAATGGCAACCGGCGTACATGGAGCTGCTGATGACACCCAAGTATATCTGTCTATTGATATTTAACGCTTCCGCCCTATAAAAAAGCCTATGAACTCGAACTTGGTAGTATTGCTTCAAGGCGTAAAACAGCACAAAAATATTACTAAAATGAGAGGATACCTGTAAAGACACCAGAAAGTCAGCGCTCTTCCATGTCTTTCTCTTGTTTTAGTTTTTCCAACTTGTGTCTCTTTCTCTTTTTTTATGTTATTGATGGGGATATAATAGACGATCGGAGGTCAGAAAAAGTCATTCAAGTGATTTGTTATACACTTTTAAGCCCTTGTTATATGCAGGTAAAAATTTACCCGCTTCCTAGCTATACCTAGCACTTTAGGTGGGATCTGATAAATTTGCTTGAGTATACAGTACGCAACATTCTTCTTTTAAACTATACTTTCACCCTCTTACATGACGAAGCGATGACGAATCATCAGAACAGCTCGCTTCTATGTCCGCTGGGTCGCTTATCTTGTCATCGATTGGAAGAAAATATAATTACATAACTGCAGGGCCAAGTCATTTTTACCCGTGAGCATCGGTCCGCGCGTGGCACTATGGTTTGCATTGAGGTCGGCAATGCTCTTTTGGGAATGTTCCAAGAAAATGCGCCACCTTCTTTCAGATACGGGGTTTTTCAGCTTTTTCGAGATGTTTGCTCTTTCACGTGTGGAGGACCCGCTCGAAACGTGCGGCAAGCTGTAAGCATCCGACTCGGCGCCAACTTGAAGAGTAAATAAGTGTGGTGCGAACGGAAAATACACAAAACGAACGAATGGAAGACATCGAGTGCTTGAAAAATTCGTCCTGAAGACGAAAAAATCAATAAACGGAAAGAAAACGTCAGTCTCCTGCAGCAGCGTTTTATTCCTCGGGCGAGTTGGCACTCCCGCATAAATACAACCCGCGTAGAAAGCAACAAAGAAAAGCAATAGATAGAGGTTACACAAAGCGAAGTTTCATGAAAGAGGCCTTTGGATTGGTTCTTCTCCTCTCCTTGTTCTTTTTTTCCTTTTTTTCGAGCTAGTTTTCCAAAAGACAGATAGATGCTTGCTGTGGGAATTGCTTCTGTGGCCGAATCGCAGCTATAGGCCTTCCAACACCCCGAATAAATCACTAGCATAGAGTTGAGCATTCACACTCGGCAGAATTCCACTCTTTAGCATCATAGATATCTGTCCTCTTCAAACAAAAATCAAGTTACCGTGCTATTGGTATATATATTTACCAGAAGTGGCATACACTCAACCTCATTTAACGTTTATGGTGCTCTAAGTTTTGTAAGCGTGCACTGCTTATTAACTTGTGGGATATATGTGGCACTAGATTAAGAACACAGAGTGGGGACTTGTCAGTAATTTTGTCATTTATCTCGCGAATATACTAGGTAGAAGTTGTGTTTATCTAGTGGACACTGTTGAAAACAAAGTAAGTCGAAATTGCATGAAAATTGGTTCTCTTCCTATTTAAGCAGGAATGTGGTTCCAGTTCGTATAGCGTTGCACCACGGTAGGGTAGTTAAAAAAAACTATTACATTGTTTCCTGGATTCGCAGCACGCGAACCAAAGTAGTTAGATTGTTATTGAAAATCGACACTGCAAAATCCAAAACTGACATTTCTGCATACGTCACTGAGAAACATTTTCAACTTGCGTGTCCTTATATGAAGCGGCGCTTCGTGTTAGCTCGTCTTTTTTCTTCCTTTTAGGTATGAACCCACTTACTCTTTGCATAGGGTAGCAAACCGCGTTACCTGCTTAGCCGGGTTACCTGGTTGCAACTAGTTACCTGCTTTCCCTTTTTTAAACACGAAAGTGTTCTGTGACCGGGTCCCCCATGGTTCCGCTGACGTACTTTCGTCACAGAAGTGCCGATGAAAAATATATACTAAAAAATTGGAAAGAAAAAATTCGCAAAATCGAGTAAGCAACCTCTCAATTCTGAGCACGCGGCGCTAACCACTACGCCACAAAGCGTACGTTGTTTGGAGTGCTAGTGGCAAGCCATTTATATTCACTTTACACCGTTCAGCAGTACTGATAGCTTCTATACATTAGCGTGTTTTTGCTATCAGTGGCGAAATGGCGCGACGGGCTCGCTTTTGGCGTGCTCTAAAGTTCGTCGCCTCCACGAAGCCCTCTGTTCACGGAGCGTGGTCCCTCCTTCGCGCGCGCTGATCAGACTCGCATTTCGGGAGAAGACGGAGCTCGCTTCGCTCGCTGTTGCAGCCGCGTTTATGAAAGGAGCGCGCTGCTGACACACAACGCACGAAGCTTTGACAATTGTTAGTCGGCGCTCGTCCTTTGTATGCTACTTTCGGGAGTGCTTTCTGCTAGAGGTGTGTGCTGCAAGTTTCGAGCTACGTGTCGTTCCTAACGTAACTTGAAAATTTGTTGGTGTTGCAGAAACAATGCACAATAAACGCTCAACTACTTCTGTAAAGACACACGTGTTTCACTTTCGTGTTACATCGATTCCTCTATAGGGGAATCAGCCAAGTTTTTGCTGTTTTTGACATTTCCACCTTGTTTAATCCGCCCGTATTATCTAGCCGCTCTTAATTGAGGCACTAAAATATGCTCATTAATTGTTTAAATTTAGATTACAGATAGAGTACGCAATACATTTCTGTAGTTTTAGTAATCGTGCCCCTAAATCAATATTTTAACCGTTATTGAAAAGTTTTTTTTACCACTTACGTCTGAAAAGTTTGTAGCAGCAGTTTTTTCATTGTATTTGTCTAAATTTGTTTCTATTTTGTTGCACCATTTTATCTACATTTTTTGTTTTGTTTTCATACCACAAATTCTGTAATTTAGCTGACTTTTACATTTTCAATTGTCTCGCCTAAACTAAGAGAGCAGGAATTTCTAAATACCGGAGGTGTCTTTTATTTCCGTTTCAGAATAAGTGCAGCGCAAATGAAAAGACTACATGACTAATGCAACACACGCGCACCATAGGCGCTCATCATTTCTCTGCCGTCCCAGGAAAATGACGAAAGTGCAAAACCTTCTACTGCAACTCTGAAATTGAATTTCTTTGGTTTAACGAATAAGAGCCGCGATGCGATTATAAGCTAAGCCCTAGCGGTGAAACCGGAATCAACTTTGACTGAAGTTCTTCAAGGAGACCCTAAAACGGTAATTTGAAATTTGGTCACCATTTGGGCTAGAACATCATCAAATCATTTGCATGGCAACATTAGCGACACGTCGTGTACCAAGCCAACTATGGGCAATTACATCATACTATCTTTCTCACCCCTGCCATGCCTCCTAAAATCAGGAGAGACGCTGCTTCCTAAGCGATCGCAGAGCTCTAACGAGCGCACTCGGCAAACTGAGCTTCACGCCGATAGGTTGCGTGCAATCTTGAAGGCCACCACAGAGTGCGCCTGGCAGCTAGCAGGTGGTCTGGCTACTGAAACAACGTTTGCGGAAGGGTTGTTGTTTGCTTCGACAGGTGCCACCACCCTACGAGCCGATCTTAAAGCCAATCATATCAGCAGCTTTAGTGACGTCGCGTTACCAGAGCTTGTTATTCTGTGAATGGGTGTGTTAAAGCGCGTTTCGCTGAGTCGCAGCGATCTGCAGTGACCAGTGACTAGCAGCTTTAAAGCGTCACAATGAATTACACAGTATAGGAAGAAAGCTCAAATTTGTTTGTAAACGACCCTACAACATTGCCTATCGGCCCATTGTGTACAAAATTGCCAAATCAGTTTAAGGGTCCCTCTAACACGCATCTATACGTCCGCGTATGCTCGTGCGTTACTCCTCCATCTATATGCGGTCACTGTATATTCTACCGTGCTCGTCCTTTTAGCGCAGCTGCACCAACACTTCCGCTAATCAAGCACGGCGGGTATGCATGCGACCCTTCATTCGTTGAAGAAACAGAGAAACGCATTTTGGTGGAACATAACACAGACGGGATGATTAAATGACGTGAGAATGTGTACATATCGCTACACGACGCATGACATAAAATAGGACAAGTGTACACCAACGACACACAGGCGACACGTGGTAAAGGGAGCAGGGGAGGTGGGGATATGCGAGGTATGATAAAAGGGGTGTATGCGAAAATTCATCAGATGACAGATTCATAATTCGGGAATTCCCTGAGGCGATCTATAACTCGCTCATTTACGGTACCACCAACTTGAACAGCCGTTTCTGTTCGGCATAATTAAACCTCGTGGATTGGAGCCGCTGACTTGTCTGGCACTCAGCCCTCACGCCACTATATCCGGAAATGAACGAACTCAGTACGCCCATACTGCGCCGTATATACGTTCTTCTGAGTTCGGCACTGCCCTGGGCTCCGCCTAAGTAATTGAATAGGGCTGAACGACGTGTCACGCAGTACGTCAAAAGAACCACTACCACGCTGTCAACTAACAACGCATACACTGCAACATTAGTTTGGCAATCATGACCCCGCAATGATTCTCGTTATCTCTTTGCAATATAGTTCCACGTCGTTTACCGGCTACGTGACCAGTTTTGCGGATGTAGGAAGGGGTCTTACCAAATCCACCTTTTATTTCTTTATTTTTTAATTAGAACAAAAACTTGTAGCACTGGGGAAGCAAACAGACCACGCGGATGTCGTAAAGCGCAAAACAAGCCGTAAATGTGCGAACTAACATTGTGCTACCTTTTATAGGTGATATTACTGTTTCTGCGAACAAATTTTGCAGAGCTGGCTTTTCATGGCTCCATTGCTTGTCCTAAATCATACTGCTTTGTCGCTATGGCAAGCTGAACTAATGGAATCCATTAGCGAGAAAGAAAGGAACAGCTTGGGGCTTAACTATGAAAGCATGTCCTGCTTTATGGCAATATACCCTCTATACGCAAAATATATGTATTCAAAATATACGTATAGGGTGGGCGCACACATTGGCGTAATAGGAGGGGGAGCATGGCAAAGAACCTTCGAACCTCCCCCTCTGAAGGGGTAATCTGTGCGTGCCTATGGCTATCTTGCTATCAAAATCTGACACAGAAAAATGTCTTCATTTGCAAGCATGTCATTTAACGTTGCACCGGTCGAATTACCCGACATTGACAAGCCTACGCCCACATGACTAAGAGTAAGGTGTTCGATTACATGTACCGTTCAACCTATCCCGACGTCATTCTACCTTGCTCCTCCGTGTCCGACCTGGAGTTGGATTCTCGGATGCATATTCATTCTAAATTTAAATGGCTGATTATGTGAACTTTTTGGGTGCAGCGAAACTATCGCGAACCGTACTTGAGAAGGCATCAGTTTCGAAACCCAAATATCAGACCTTTCAGCCACATTGGGCTAGCGATACAATCCACCTCTCACCGAGTACGAAATCATAGGGCACTGGTCTACCCGGCCTTTAGCGTGAGTGGCTACAAAGGCTTTGCCTTGGTTCCTTTGGCTGCACTAAACAACTTATCGTTTCGTGCAATCCTTCGAGACAGTGACCTTACAGTCTCGTTACAGTCTCTCTCCTACTGTTTTAATATTTCGCACACATTTTTCTCTTCGTCAGTGTAGGGCAGCCAACCGGAGCTCTTCCTTGCTTACGTTGTTTTTCCGATAACTTGCTCTTTCGCACTCTTAATAAAAAAAACATGCTTTTAAAGGTAAAAAAAAACTTAAAAGAACGCAGGATGAATGCAGGTCACACGAAGACTGCATCCTCTTCTAATTTTCTTCCTGTGTTTATGCAGTTATTTATTTATTATCCACTGGTGAATTCCACCTTTTTTGAGTTTTAGAAGTAATTAATATTTATGGTTTTTGGTGTTAAACGCCCTAAAAATTGGAAGATTCCACGTACGGTGGAAATCGATGATATGCGATGCACGAATGAGGAAGGTTGAGATGTGAATTTAAAATCAGCACAACCTTACGAGGCGGAGGTAAATTATGCCGTACATAACTTCCATAACACAATTATCATGTAAGGACCTGTCATTTACTTTCGTAATATATTCACGTCACCTGATACTAAATTTGGTATGAGTGAAGTTAGCGAAATGCCGCGAATGTGCTATGAGTTTAGCATGTAGTCAAGATTCCTGCACGCATGTTCATCGTAAAGTAGTCAGTGTTCACACTCCGCAAAATAATTACGTAAATAAGTAAAGAAATGAATAATCGAAACAGGCTATGACGTCTCACGTGTTGTACAAATGAATGTCATGTGAAGTAGTCAGCGAAGAGCTGCTTATGCAGCGCTTTCAGCTATGTCTTACACAAGGTTGATCGACGACGTCTTCGTAGTTTGGGTAGCTGTGCGCGTAACGTGGGCTTACTAGGTACGTTGAAAACACAGGCGTATGGAGTGCAGCTCATTGTCTGATGCAGCACTGGCACTTCGGTTCCAGCAAAGACACCAATTTTGTCTAAATGAAGCGTAGGCAGTGTTCCTTGGCGTATTCCAGCGGAGATGGGCACAGCCTAACTCCAGCGTAGGGAGTCAGTGAAAAACGTACGGAAAGTATTGTATGTTACAGTGCAATCCCCTACCGTAACAACTACTATGTCTTTCTCTTTTCTAATTCACGCAAAAAGTGCCGTCCGTCCACCCGCCCACCCGCCCGCCCACCCGCTTGCCTGTACGTCTGATTCTCTTCTGATCACCCCCTTAAATTGGGGTAAACCAAAATTGTTATGGGAGGGTAAGATGGTTGAAGATTGTGACTCGCTGGTCATGACATGTATAATGTGTCAGTCCCGTCGCATACGACGTCTAACCCTATCCGCCAGACTTGTGCCACATACAAGAGGGCGATATGTGTTATGCATGATTGACAGTCTAGCCGGGAACGGCGAGAACAGATATGGGTAATTTTTATGCACGAGCGTTAAAAAAGCTGAGAAAGGCAGTATTGACTTGGTTAATTCAAAGAATAAATGTGAGAGTCCCAGTATCAATAGAACCCTTGGATTAATCAAACCCCAGCAGAACATGCCAGGTCTCGGAACTAGTTTTTAAACGCACCTAATGTTAGTGAAACGTCCATTGTAGTTGTAGTGCTGTTTAGCCAAAATATGATACAACGCCACGTCGAATTCATTTGAATTGTAGTTGGTGCCATCCGCTGAAGCTGATTTATGTAGCAGTGTCTAGGGCTATCATCATCGGGAGTACAAGTGCTTCATATGAGCTTACCGCTTACAGGTGTTGCTGATATTAACGTTGCTATCGGCATCGTCACGCAACTGTAAACAACTTCCTATATAAAGTCTATACGGCTGTGTAACGTGTGTCTGTGCGTGCATTTGCACATATGTTATAGCCACTTTGTAAAGTATCGCGCAATGAAAATGTTACAACAAAGTCACCATAAATACGCATGCTTTGCATAACACCAATTCCCAAGGTACGTGGGATCTGCCGAATTTTTTCGCACTCATGGCGAAAGATACAATGAACCCTCTGTATACCAATGTACCACTAATTATGTGAACATCCACGCTGAGCTTACCTCCTCGACCATACACTATCATCCTTTCAATGCTGAGCTACAATAAAATAAAAATCCAAGCTATTGCCACTGGCAAGCATTTTAGAGTTGGTAACAGTGCCAAGGACACGACTGAAGCAAACACACACACACGCGCAACGAGAGAAGTGTTCACCGATTTCCTGTCAAGTTTTTTGCGTTGTTCCTTTGTAATATGCTGCTAAAATCAATTGCGCCAATTCGAGCAGCAAACAAACGGTTGACGTATCTTGGTTCGTAAGCTTGTTTTGGAATATGACAAATAGCCTTCGCTGATCTTTCTTCCTCGTTCTCGGAGCATGGAATGAAAAAACTTTATTTCGGTCCTGCAGGACGCGCTTAGCGCGTAGCGGGCGTCTCCCACGTAGGGACCGACAGGGAGTACCTGGCGGCCGCTTCGTGGGCCTGCTGGACGGCCCATCGCTGGTCGGCGAGAAGTGAGCTCCTGAGGGACCTCTCCCACTTGCTTGAGGTAGAGTCGGGAGGAGTTGTTCTACACTCCCAGAGCATGTGTTGGAGTGTCGCTGTGTGTCCACATGATGGGCATGTGTCGCTGGGGTATGCATCGGGATAATAAACGTGAAGCGTGGCAAGGTTTGGGTACGTTTGTGTCTGTAATAGGCGTAGGGTTAATGCCTGTGGTCGGTTAAGTTTCGGATGTGGGGGTGGAAAAATGCGGCGTTCCAAGTAAAAGTGCTTTGTAATTTCATTGTACGTAATTGGTGCATCCCGATTGGTATCCAACCCAGCAAGATGAGGTTGCCCTGTGGCAGTGCGGTCGGTAAGTGCGCGCGCTGCATCATGGGCGATCTCGTTGAGGTTGGATAGGGCACCCGGCACCTGGCCGAGATGGGCGGGGAACCAGATGACAGTGTGGTGCTTCAGGGCACTAGGGTCCGCATTGCGCAGGATACGTAACGCCTGGTCGGAGATTACTCCGCGTTCGAAGGCTTTGATGGCCGGCCTGGAGTCGCTGTAGATGAATTCCCGTTTGCTGTCGAGCATAGCTATAGCTATAGCTACTTGCTCCGGTACTTCGGGGTTTCGGGTGAGGATTGTGGCTGTGTTAAGAGTCTGCTGCGTGGATGATACCGCGACCGCGGCGAAGGCTTGGTTGTTGCGATAGGCAGCGGCGTCCACGAAGGAGACGTTGTCCGCTTCCATGTCTATGCGCTTGAGAATGGCGGTCGCCCGCGCAAGGCGCCTGCCTCTGTTGTATTCGGGGTGTACATTTCGTGGTATGGGAGCGATCGTAATAAGGTCGCGGATTTCACGGGGAATTAGAGTCAACTCTGGGGGGTCCCTGGCCCTCGAGGAGAAGAAGCCGAGCTCGCGCAGAATATGGCGGCCCGCCTTGGTTGTAGTGAGTCGGGTCAATTGCACACGTTCCTGAGCTTCGGC
This sequence comes from Rhipicephalus annulatus, assembly GCA_013436015.1. Classification (NCBI taxonomy): domain Eukaryota; kingdom Metazoa; phylum Arthropoda; class Arachnida; order Ixodida; family Ixodidae; genus Rhipicephalus; species Rhipicephalus annulatus. The sequence goes on along the minus strand of WOVY01014610.1, from coordinate 1,016,703 downwards.
GATCTCTTCTAGCGTGTTATGTACGCCAAGCTCGAGGAGTTTGTACGTTGGAGTGGTGATAGGGAGGCCAAGGGCTCGTTTGACCACCTTGCGAATAAGCGCATTGAGTTGATCGCGCTCAGCCCGTAGCCACTTGTGTATAGCGGCAACGTATGTAAAATGGCACAAAACAAACGCGTGTACGAGACGCAGCAGGTTGTCTTCTTTGAGGCCATGGTGCCTGTTGGCTACTCTACGTACGAGTCGTATGGCATTCTCAGTCTTAGTCCTGAGCTTGTGTACTGTTTGGGTGTTGGTTCCGCGGGACTCGATGATCATGCCGAGGACCTTGATGGTGTCTACCCTGGGTATAGTACGACCATCTCGGGTGTGGAGGGTGATATTGCGTTCCGCCGGAGGTTTCCACCCTTTGGGCTTGGCACCCCGGCGTTTGGGCAAATATATCAACAGCTCCGACTTCGCAGGTGAGCACCTGAGACCGGTGTGGTCAAGGTAAGACTCGGTGGTGTCGATAGCCTCTTGCAGGGCGGACTCAATGAAGCCATCCGACCCTGTGGAGCACCATATGGTTACATCATCCGCATAGATAGTGTGGTTTAGCCCGTCTATTTTTGAAAGTCGTTCGGAAAGCCCGATCATCACGAGGTTGAAGAGCGTGGGTGAGAGGACGGATCCCTGAGGAGTGCCCCGCTGTCCGAGCTCCACTTCTTCCGACACTAGGTCTCCTACGCGGAGGACGGCTCTGCGCCGAGTGAGAAAAGAGCGTATAAAGTAGTAAAATCGATGACCTAGGCCGAGGGCTGCGATCGCTTTCAAGATTGACGAGTGCGTTATGGTATCGAAGGCCTTTTCTAAATCGAGACCGAGTATTGCACGAGTGTCCCGAGTGTTTCCGCCATCTAGAACTTGATGCTTTAGGAGTAACATGGCGTCTTGAGTGGATAACCCTGGTCGGAAGCCAATCATGTGGTGCGGGATGTAGCTGTTATCTTCGAGGTATCGACCAACCCTGTTGAGGACGACGTGCTCAGCCACTTTGCCCACACACGACGTGAGAGATATGGGGCGTAGGTTATCTAGGCTCGGCGCCTTTCCCGGTTTGGGTATGAGAACCGTGTGAGCTAGTTTCCAAGCATCGGGTACCTCACCCTTTTTCCATATCTCGTTGATAGTGTCAGTGAGGTAAGTGACGGAAGAATCGTCCAGGTTGCGTAGGAGCTTGTTGGTGATGCCATCGGAGCCAGGGGCTGAGCGGCCATTGAGCTCATGGAGAGCTCGGCGCACATCTTCAATAGAGAACTCGGCGTCTAAGTTAGTGTTGTCGCTGCCAGAGTAATCAGGGTGAGGGGTCACAGGGCCCGTGGGGAGCGGGAGATATTTTTCCACGAGGTTCTTGACAACATCTTCCGGTGACACTGTTCGTTTAGCCTGATGAAGTATCTTCACGATCGAATGACGCTGATTTGTGCGGGTGTTGGTTTCATTGATGAGGTGTTTGAGTAAGTTCCACGTTTTGCCATTTCGAACCTGACCATCAATAGAATTACAAATTTCGTCCCACTGCTGTTTTGAAAGGATGCGGCAGTGATCCATCATGGTCTTGTTCAGCTGAGATATGCGTTTGCGTAACCTCCGATTAAGGCGCTGGCCCTTCCACCGGGCCAATAGAGACTGCTTGGCCTCTAGTAGGTGGGCGAGACGACTGTCCATCCTTTCGGTTGGAAGGTCTGTGCTGATAGCTTTCGTTGCCTTGTTTACATCAGCTTTGAGCTGGGCCGTCCACGTCTCGAGGCTCGGTGGGGTATCGGGAGGAGGTCGTTCTGCGCGGGTCTTACGAAGGAGGTCCCAGTCGACCCACGTGTACGACTTGGTCTTCCTGCTTACTGTGGGGAGGTGTACAGCCAATATGAAGTGGTCACTACCGAGATCTACCGCGAGGTTGGACCAGTGGGCGTCGGAGATATTCTTGACGAAGCATAGATCCGGCGTAGTATCTCTTTGCGTGGACGTACCAGTGCGAGTGGGGAAGGCCTTGTCCGTAATGAGAATAAGGCCCATGTCATTCGCACTTTTCCAAAGCTCGTTACCTTTGGGTGTGTCGTACGTGTAGCCCCAGGCGCTATGCGCAGCATTAAAATCGCCTGCAATCACTAGCGGGTTAGGCCCCGCGAGGCGGACAGCTTTCTGGAACAAGCGTGTGAATCTTTGTCTATGGTGGCTGGGACTACTGTATACATTGAGCATGTATACGCTTTGTTGTGATATATTTCCAGGGAGAATTTCGACCATAACGTGCTCAATTTCAGGCACATTGAGACTGTGCGCTGTGCAGGTAATCTTGTTAGCGACCAAGGTGGCGATACCGCGTCCTCCCGAGGGGCCGGGCAACCACTGGTATCCGGAAAACGTGGCGGTTGGTACTACAGTCTCTTGTAATAGCATGATGTGAGGTTTGGCTTCGTGGCTACGGAGGTATTGCTGCAGGAAAACTTTCTTGTGGGTGAAGCTCCTGCAGTTCCATTGCGAGATTCGCAACTCGTCAATTGGCCTGGCCATCTTGAAGCATTTATGAGTTGGCCTGAGCACCCGGTGGGTGCATAAGGTCCGCGTGATGCGGTGGACTGGGCACGGCTGTACGTTGCGACAACGGCTTATCCGCCGCAATGGCAGGGGCGACGACGTGATCAAGATATTGCTCCACTTGGCCCAAACGATTACCGTGTACCGCGAGAGTAGACTGCACGAGAGCCATGCTTTCGCCAAGAAAGCGAAGGCTTTCCTTTATCGCCGATAGCGTGCTCTTAATGTCGTCTAACTCTTCCTTTAAAGCTGGCTGGTCGTGGGCGACCGCGCGTTTCTTGGGTGCGCTCTCGCCGTCGTCGTTACCAACGCCTACGGGTTGCGGCTGCAACGGAGTGACTGCATTGTCGTCGTTGTCGGTTGGGGGCATAGCAGCGCGTGCGTTTCTGTCAGTTTTTAGTTCGGCAATTGCAACTGTGAGTTTGCGTATTGTTTCTTTCATCATCGCATTTTCCTGCTTTAAGATCGCTATCTCAGAGGTGTTGTGTGTATCATGCTCTGGGAGTGAACCCGACCCTACCTGTGATGTAGTGTTTCCTTTTCTCCGGACGGCGTCCGCCCAAGTGAGAGGTCCCCGCTTATTCTTGCTGACGTTGCCTGGCGATGGTGGTGCCGATGGGCTAGGCGATCGTTGACGCGAGACCCCGGTGAGACTGGGGTGAGGCCTGGAACCGGCATGAGGCCCGGAACCTGAGTGGGAGCCGGAGCGTGACCCGTGCCGGGAACCTGAACGGGAACCGTGACGTGAACCAGAACGAGACCTGGAGTAGCCTCACGATATGGATCTGGTTGGGTTCCCACTTCGCGCGCTGCGGGAGTGGGTCCGAGGGCGGCTCCGGGACCTCGATACACGCATTGTGCGGTTCCTGGGACGACTCCGGGATCGGGACCGGGATCGGTTGCCATCGGATCGACCATCTGTAAAAAGCTTCGAGGCCTGGTCGTCGTCAGTGGTTGGGTTGAACTCGTTCATTGCATCGTAACTGTTGTGTCGTGTCGAGTGTACTCGCTCCCATCGTCGTCGGCGCACCACGTATGGAATGTGGTAGCATTCTTTACATTCCCTGTCGGCAGTGAGGTGGGTTCCTCCGCAAAGCTTGCATGTTGGTGTGCAGCGGTGTTCCTTTTCGGGGTTTGGCACGCTGCAGCCTCTGCAGATAACGTCTCCGGGGTTCGGGCACACGTTCGCTCGATGGCCGAGCCGACCACAGGTGTAGCAAATATCTATCTGTCTACGGTATAGTGTACATTGAAGTAGCACCGATCCGTATCGCACAAAATTGGGCACAGGATGTCCATCAAAGGCCACAATCACTGCAGTGGTACTTCCGATGCGCTTGGCAGCCAAAGCTAGTGGATTGCGGTCGTTGACAATCTTCGCATCAATGTCCGCCGAACCGTCTTGCACGGGAATCCCTCGAATGACACCTTTGCATGTAGAATGTGGTGCCGCTTCGTAGGCACTAACTTCATAGGTCTTGTCAGCGATGCGGATTTTTTCAACGCGCACGTAGCGATTAGCATTTTCTCTCTTCGGCGTACTTGCTACTAAGATATTCTGTTTAATATTGGGGCAGAGCGTGTCTGCTTGCTGTTCCGATGGGCTGATACTTGCCGAAGTCGAAATGGCTTCAGCGATTGTCGTTGGGCCAACCCTAACGATGTTAAGACCCCCTCTGGGCCTAATGATAATGCGGATGTCATTCTTTGGTAGGTGAGGCATTCGGCTTTCTCGAATAATCTTGTTCTTCACATTTTCTCTGTTGCGGGGCTTGTGCTCGTTGCGTTTCAAAGCGCTTTATGACGGCACACGTTTGGAGCCTTCATTTTTTGCTCGGCGACACGAGGCGGTCTGCCAGCCTTGATCTGGCGTGATTTCTTCAGGGTCAGAATATGGCGCATCTCGGAGCATCTTCTTATTCAATTGCCATTTCATTCTTGCTCTTTCTTGGTTTCATCTTTTTTCTCAACTTTACGGCTTCAAAAATGGAGCTATAGTGAGCTAGACAGGAGGGCGGGGGGGTCTATTTCTCTGCAGTTGTTTCGGCTTCGTTTTCTCCTTATACTGTCATCATTCGCGAGGTTCTACAACGCATTTCTGGTTGTCAGAATTGTATCATATTTGTTTATATGGGCTTGGACCAGTAAGTTTGAAGAGCACTCCTTATTATATGCCTGCAGGGTCAATTGAAGCTTGTTTCTCGTTATTCTCGCATACGAAGCTTCTTAGGGCGCTTTAACCAGAAATTTATTTTGAGAGTTTGCTCGCCAATGGCCTCACTCCTACGGCAAGTCTTTCACTGAGGGAATTATAGCAAGACTCACTAGTTTAAAACAAATTCTTCTAGTAACGGTTCCAGACTGAAAAAAATAGCGCTCACATTCGCTTAAAACGACACGAAGGCGAAATCCATCTACCTTGTCATCTAAGTCAATGCAGTACTCCTCCTTCACTCGCCCATTCCTCTGAAACTTTGTGCACCTAACGTGGTTTTGCACTGTTTCCGTCATCGTTCCTATGGCAAGCTGTTCGCACTTCACCTGGTTTTGCATTACCTCCAGTATCGGCCCATCTTTCAGCATGGGACAATCTCATGCGATGGCAATATCATGTGAAGATAATTGTGTCACGTAACACAACTGATGTCACATCACGCGATGACCTATGACTTCATAATCACGCGATACATGATATAGGGACGTCACCCCGTGATGATATAATTTTGCATTACTTGTGTTGACGCCGCCTCCGATGGTCAAGTATGGCGCCTAATGACCTATTTAGGCTATTCACGTTAATAGATAGAACATAGCAATGAATAGTTAAAGAGCGCAGCAACGTTCAACCACCGATGTTATCTGGCTCCGATACCGTGTAATACAGTAAAAGCTAGTAATTTCAAGTTTCACGGGAGTAGAAAAAAATGTCCGGATTAATCAAATAACAAGTTCATGAAAGTCTTAAGAAAACAATAAACGAGGGACGATGTCTGAATGCCGTTTTTGTGGTTCTTGTACCACATTTCGGGACTCGCTCGCTAGATTCCGTGCCGACTGGTTGTGCCCTCGCGATCTCCAATGTCAGCGTAGCTCTGGCCTACTGAGCTGGCCCTACGTCATCTCCTGACGCCGACCTTCGACGACAGCGCAGCTATGACCCACCGGTCTTTCTCTACGCCATCTTCTGACGCCGACAAGAGCTCTCGCAAGTGGTGCCCCATCCTCGGACTCCTGTGACCGTGTTTCCATCTTTCTATCTCTCCTATCTCCTCAATATGTCCTCGCTCTGTGGCCTAGCGCATCTTTCTCTCTTTCTATACCTTTAATCCCATTCTTTTGTTCCCTCCTCACCCCCATTCCTTCTGAGCTACTGTTGAGGTGTCGCTCCCTGAAACAGACAGTTACGGTGCTCACTTTTCTCTTCCTTTCTCTCTTAGAACCACTTATAGAACCAGTTATCGGCAACGTCAGTGAGATAACTTATGACGTGAGTTAACTTGTCCGCGTCATCCCAGTTGTTGTTAGCGGTCACCAGTTCGTAGGGGGAAAACCAGTCTTCGACGTCAGTCTCATCAGCACCGCCAAAAACCTTGGGCTTTGGCAGCGCTGGGGGTGCTATAAGAGGAAGTGGAAGGGCCAGGTTGATAGTTATTAGTGGCCATAATGAGAGGTAGTGTTCGGTTTCGCAGCTCCAGGTTCTGGCGACAGGGAATGGCTGCACCCTTCAACAATTCAAAAGAGGTTTATTGACGTGTGCTGCGACGGCAGCTCTACAAACAAAACGCGATCAGAACAGAGCACCGTTCAGGCAGATGCCGGCGACGATCAGCGCAGTGCGAAGCGAGCGAGACAAGGCAAGAACCCAATACCCAAGCTTCGACGATGCCACGTTGTGACTGCTCACGGAGGATCTACTTGATTTATAGATGGCGATGCGCAGCAGAGCTCGAAGGCTCTTCAGCGCGTAAACTACCACCAGCGAGATGGTGTGATGTAGGCGCTTTAACAGGCCATCGCCCAGCTCGTGTTTCACCAGAGTTGAAATGAGCATGCCTCCTACGTGTACTTTGGCCTATAGCGTGGCTTGCCCTGTGCTCGCGTGCTTATCTTGTAAGAGCGGTTAAGGTTGTACGTCTTGTGCTTGCACCGAAAGCTTTGTGCTGAATCTGCAGACTGTGCTAAGGTACTCATTTCGCTCACTGTAACGCCAAAGTTAATGAGAGAAGTGAGCTGCTTGTTAGAAGAATCGAAGAAAGGTCCAGTTAGCTGCGCATTTAGTGGGTACTGGCAGCACCCTGCTCAAACACAAAGAAGTAACAGCTTTGAAAGTCTCCCGTTCACTCGTCCTTTGTACAACTCTGCATTCTTTGCGTACTTATTTCTTCGTGTTTGAGCACCACGTGACAAGATTAAAACTGTTTGCCGTTCTTGGGCTGACACTCAAATTAGTTGTTATCGCATTCATCGCTTCTCCCTCACAGAACAACAGTGACATCCCCCCCAATAATAATGTGTAGTTCATATTAATCACCTTATATTTAGGTGCTCTATCATTCATTTTGATCGTATTTATTCTGTTCATTTGTAACACCATGGATTTTGTTTTGTGTCCTTGTCATGCAAATGTTTGTCGTTTTGTTATTTATCCAATATTTCTGAGTTCTCTACATCAATTATGCAGTTATCAACGTTATCATGAATACAAATTTTCAAACAATGCTTTGTATTCAATGGTATTTACACTGATTATGATCTTTAACTTTACTCTCCCACAACACTTCCTACTCCTCAAATACAATAAAAGCTCAAACTAGCTATTGCTCGTCCAACTCAGTGCTTATAAATAACTCTGACCTAAACTTTGTTTACAGACAAAAATATTGGTCTAATAGAAGCATGTGACTTCGGTACCACCTTTTGCCTATTGGCCTCCTGTAATTTCTTTCATCATGGCAGTAATCTGATTGGGAAAGAGAAAGTTGCGTTACTTGCCCATACGTTACTTCCCATCTGCCATACGTTAAACTATAGCTTCAAAGCGCCAGTGCCCCTGGCCCTGAGAGTACCAGAAATATAGCAAAATAAAAAAATAAATACTTGCATAAAGGCTCTGCACGGCCTGCTTTCAGGCATACATTTTTTGTCTACTTACTGAGACACGGCTTGTAAGGTCGTCTTGTAAACAAAGCATCGCTGTGTATAGTGTGACCGAAACTCCTGAAGTGTATTTTCCTTCACCCCACCCCCTCTCCTTCCCGCGCTCTCTCTACTCCGCCACTCTTTTTATGGTAAGGTCAACAAGTAATTAAATTCTTTGAATTCCACGCACGCATCCTGCGTCAATGGCACAGGATGCTCCCCTTGACACATTTTATAGTCGGTTATCACACCGGAACGCACCCCTTATTGACAAAGGGGTCAATATACATATATTACGTGAAGCGGCCAATCCGCTTTATATATAATAAAGTTGCAAATATGCAGTGTGTGTAACGCCGTTTTTCATGCTTGTCAGAGGCCCGTACACTTCCCACCATATAGCGTCATTCGCAAAAGATAGTCGGCTCGTGCAAAAACCCACAAATGTGACGTAGCGCCAAGGTAGCGCTAATGCGTTGACGCACTTGATTGATAGCGAGCAGCACACTGTAGTACGCATACCTGCATGAGAACGAACATTGTCGACTCGTGTGATATCCCTAGGAATAGAAGGCAATAGACCTCCCAACTAAACTTCGTAGTACTGGGATAAGGTGCCTGATTGTTCATTAATTTGTTTATCGACAACTTCACGATGAAAATGATCATCTAAGAGGGGCTGCCGGAGCCATACAGAGGCACCGATTTCCCTAAATATATTTATTTGAAAAGAAAATATAAAAAGTGACTAACTTCACCGCTGTAATTAAGGCAATACGTCACTGTTTATCTGTGCTGGCATGTATTGCATTCGTAGCTGGTCGAGGTACACAGCGCAGAAAACGAAGTCAGAGTAAAAGATGAACTCAAGAGGAGCGCTGACTCTCAACTGATAAATTTATTGAATAAAGATCAAACATGCACATTTATGCGTGCATGCTAGCGCAAGAGAAAAAAACTAAAAAAATAATAAAAAGTACTGTGTAGACACGAGGTTGTAAGGTTGTAGAGCATACCAGTTTGGGGCCTGTTCATTTTTGAGGAATATTGAAAGTCACACGTAATTCGAGTTATTCATGAAGAAGTGAAAGCTGATCTCACGCGGCGTGCGCAATACGCGACCTCTCTATTACGTCAGACAGCAACTTCCCGTGACAAGTAAGTGACGCATTTTGAATGAAGGGGCTACGTGGCCATTACCTTTCATGGAAAAAACAACGAGCCATCTTACCTGCACAAGCGGATCGCCACTCCTTTGCGTGCGGTGTTTGGTGCTTTTCTATTGCGAGGTCTGATAGAGAAAACCGCAATCTGAACATTTAGCAACACTTGGAAGCGCGAAAGAGAGTGGCAGCCACTGCGAAGCTGTTTCAACACAGGCGAAATTGTTTCTCCTCTCTATTCGCATAGTTTAACAAAGAATTATATAAGCACCACATGTTGTCGCCAATAAATAGGCTGTCTATCTGTGCATTTCATAATTCTCACAGATTTTTTGGCCGCATGCTGCTTCGACACCCTTTGATAAAAAAAAATCGTCATTTCATTGCCACGTGTAGTTTAAGTATGACATAACAGAGACGTATGGCTCGCGCTCGCGATCGAACACATCTGCGCATAGTACGAAGCCCACGGCAGCAAGCTTTGAGTACCTTTCTCATCAAGTTAATCTAAGCTCGTTAAACAAGAGATCACCAAATTCTCCTTTAAAATTGCTTTGAGCAAGTTCTGATCATACGCACATAAATTGAGTTTTCTCGCACAAGCAAATAGTTTGATCAAAGCAGGTGACCCACAGCATCTCATCACTTGAGTAGCAAAATGAGTTTTAAGGACAATCAAATAGAACATGCATAAACCTTTTAAGTGGCGTCAATGATTGACTCACTGAGACCTTTTATCTATAGCCCGACCGTATTCCAGTTCCATAGTCTTGCAAAAGGTATATCCAGCAATTCGGGCGTCAAACACGTGCGTGCTTTGCTCAGTCTCTGCCAGCTTAGTTCACATGCTCTGAAGGTTCTCTGAATTACGTCTTGACGAAGACGTTACATTGTCCAAGGGGGACACTGTGCTACGCAGGCCGGATTTGATGACACAACTATGAGCAGTCCAACACGCCTTCGACGTCGTGAACAGTCTATAGGCCTATCTGTCCCGACGTTGGAATGGCCCGCTACGTATTAGTTAAGGCCCCAATGAACCTAAGTAGTTTTTCCATACCATACCAGCAAGAACAGCACCAGCCAGCGCGGTCTCTGTGTTATCTTCTACATACATGACTTATCACACGGTTTCAAGAATATAGCCAGCAAGGTTAACATACGGGTGCTTTTTTCGGAGCGATTTCAAAGCTTCGTAAGGTGATCCATATTTATTGTACCATGAAACGTAAAGGTTTTTCGTTCCGTGTTAGTAAGGTGCCGTCTACTCTTTTTCACTGCCTTACCGGGAAACATATATATACCGAAAAAAGTGATGCTAGATCCGGGTAAAATTATCTGCGGGGAAATAGACGCACGTACAAAGTAATTTTATTGATATTTAGGGCCGCGGTTCCGACCTTCACCCGTTGTCGAAACGTCAAAAAAGTTATTCGTACGTGCATCTACTTCACTGCGGATATATATATATATATATATATATATATATATATATATATAATATATATGTATATATATATATATATATTTATATATATTGTACAAACCTACAGGAGCCCAAATAACAGACCCCACGAGTTCTCGTAACGTAGCAGTTCTGGCAATGCAGTAGCTGGTCATCTTCGTCAATATTGCAGGAGCTGTGGTTGTGCTCATTCACTTTATAATTGCATCTTCATTGACACTAACAACAATGAAACAGCCCGTGAAATTATTTAGGCACGGGAAATAACGATTGCGGGGGATTCTTGCATCAGCGCAGCGTCTTTTGACATAACAAAAAATCGATTTGTATTAGAGAAAACACGGCAGCGTTCCTCCCCCCATGTGTGTAGCATTTCGTGTGCTTATATAAATCTGGTCCCCTCTCCCAAGGGATAATATTTTATTTTATTTTTGCTTTGTCGACCCAGCCAGGTCTCTCGGCGCCTGCACGCAATTGGTGAAGATATATACTTTACCACTTTTGTATAAACATTCAATTGGAAGTGAGCGAATCCTCCTGGTGTCGCATTCTTTGTCTTTTTTGTGTGCTACAAGTTTCGCCATGTATCGCTTCCGACACTCTATTAGTCACATAATTTCAAGTAGCTGAGAGGCTGCGTTTTCCCATTCCGGGCGTGGCCAGTTTCAATATTTTTTCAATGAGTTTCAACGAGTATTTTTCATTGGGTTAAATTACGTGTAAGTTCCGTGAGTTCTTATAGATTGGTATGCCATACATTGGCATGTATGACAACTTTATAATGCCAACAACTGCCCTCATGTCTATGAATAAAAAGTTAACTAACGAGTTTTGTAAAATCATTTCCACATTGTCATTTTAGTTGCAGTGCAGTTGTTGTGAAATAAATATACACTCGCAAAGGTGATAATAAAATGGAACAAGCATTAACGTTTTGGATCCCATATTAGTCTCTTGTTCATCAATGTTTGTTCGTTTTTATTTTTTCCTTCACGAGTGTATGTTTATTGCACAGGTCTGTTCTTTCGCCAGACAATTGTTAGTCAAAAGCATAGTTGACACAGCACTTTCGCCGTGGCGAAGAGTTTGTGCGCGAAAACGAGAAGTGGGTCATTACCATATAATTACTTTTAATATGTGTGTTCTCGAAAAAAGGAATAATCTGTATACACACGCGTTCTGAAACGCGTAGATTAGCCGAAGACTGCTTATTTCAATAAAAATAGGAATAGAATAAGTACTACACACGTTTCTTTATTTGATGTTTTTGAGGATGGGTGACTTTGGTTCACCATGCTTTGGCTTGTACGTTAAGTATTAAACAAAAAGACATCAGCTCTATTCTGTGCACTGGTGGCAGCACATCATGCCTTTTATTTTTTCAAGAGAAGTAAAAAGGCTCACCAGGAACCTTCATCGTTTTGGCAGCACTAGGAAAGAATACTGTCCTCGAGGTGTGCTTCAATGTGGATTATGCCATTAGCAGCCTGTGTACATTCGCGTGATCGCTGTTTCTAAGCTTCTTGAATGAATTTGGCTCACGCCTTCTCGCGTTGGCAAATGCGGATAATGATTGAAAGGCCTAAAACGAGAATGCGAGTTCGTTCGTATTCGTAATGAGCGGTTATAATACGTAAAGCAGAAACAGTTACAGTCCTCTGCAGTACATGGCTGTGCTATCCGCCGTATGGTGCAAACAAACGGCTGGTGCTCTCCGCCAGACCACTGGCCTCGATCGTATTTCATGCTTTTAATTTTATTATAGGTGGGTGCACTTGGACCACTAACCATGTATCCACAAGTATCATTGTAAGGTCCCATAAATCAAGTGCCCGTGTCGATGCATGTCCATATAGATGTACATTGAGCTTGTGGAGGAGCACACAGAGTGCTCATGCATGTGTACTTCTGTATTCAGGTTCTGCGCAGTTGGTACATCAAGATTCCCCAAAGTTCGAGCAGCACGCACAGATGCTCCACTAACCTAGCACGAACGAGTCTTGTATCTGCGAAAACACTGGCCCTTCCGCCCCCTATGGAGTCTGCTTCCACATGGCGTACACTCCAAATAATCACCTTTCCATCTGCGACCAACCATTCATTTGTAAAAGTCTAGTTTTTGCTCGCAGCCAGTGGGTACTTCATTTCTTTACACCTGTACCTAGAGACATGTATGCATGACCAACCCACACAGAATCATGCAGAGTTTTGGATTTTCTCGGAGGCGAGTCACGATCTTACTTTTGCAGCTGTGGGTCGGGGGTATGGGCAAAGGCGATGCCCTAAAAATAGAAGGAACGCGTATCGGATGATGACACACCGAAAGGTCGGTGCGTTCGTCATCAGCCTGGCGAGGCTCATTTACTCGACGCCCCGAGCTGCTACGCGGCAGAGACAGGAGTCCGGCCATGCGCAAGGCTGACTCCGGCGCCCAGACTCGGGGGCGACGTGGAGGTCGGAAGTAAGAAATCCAGGAAATGGGAAAGCGAATGCCTGCTACCGCTCAGCGTGGAGTGGAAGGCGGAGTGGAAGGGGAGCGGCGCGTGGCGTTGTTCATTTTTTGAAGCGTGGTTACTTGTGTGGGTCATCCACCGAAGTGTACTGAAGAGCAAGGCGAGTGCGAAATAACAAGCGGGATTGTCATGCCACGCCGCGACCACTACAATAAAGACAATCCGCGTATCGTTAGCACACTTACGCGTAAGGGTAATGAAAATTCACTCAAGGAGAGCCCCCATCTTAGTCCTGCCCACGTTATCTCGACTGGACATCGACTGATTGCATGTGCCCACGTCAGCATTTGTTCGAATGAAAAGGAGCAAGGACATACTGCCTTTATTGGCAGCAAATCGCGACAATCGTCGAAACAACATTTGCGCATTTGCACTTAAATACCCGCGAACGGTTTTGTCCACGTTGTCGCCAAATGCGAAGTGATAATTGCTGCGTTTCTTTCTTTCTTTCTTTCTTTTTTCTTTCTCTCTTTCCTTCTTTCTTTCTTTCTTTCTTTGGGGGAGATTCGTTAACGCACGCGCAATTGTCCCACAATACCAGGATGAAGTAGGTGGCAAAGGACCGAAGTTAAGGAGGTCTTTTAGGGGCGAGGCTCCTGAAAGCGTGGGTCATGCGTCACCTGTATGTAGCAGCCACCTCTTGTTTCAGTCCTTGGAATGTCCGCTGGATGGCGTAACTTTCATAAAATTAATATATGATGAAAAGATGCACATAGCGGCACTTGGAGTGTTCACAGGATTGAAATACATACATACATACATACATACATACATACATACATACATACATACATACATACATACATACATACATACATACATACATACATACATACATACATACGCGGCCATCGAATGATTCACAGTTTGCCGATAAAACCCTTCAAAGCTTCGTCTCACTCCTTGAATATGCTATGATTTTTTGTCTCCAATAGTGTTCCAGATTGTTCGGGAGAGAAAATAAATGAGAAAACAAATAATAATCGCTGCCCCATGAAACATCTCAACAAGTCTGTGCACTGAGAAGAAATTAATGAGCTATCTTCAAATGCTTTATCGTGGAGTGCGACGTGTGCGAGTGAATTCGCGAAACGTCTCAACGACGGATTGATATCTGCATTGGTACAACTATGCCAATGACTGGACATCCAGACTCGCACAGCACCCATTAAGGTTGCTAATGTTTGTTAGCAGACACAAGCGTTTTATGCAGAACGCCTGATCGGCTGACTGCAGAAATGATGGAAACTTTTGAGATAAAAAAATTGGTGCATAATGTGTCGGTGTGTCATGTGTTATGCAATCAGGAAAGGAGGTATCGTTGCTGTAGAGGTTCCGGAATAACATAAAGCTATATCAAACCAGATTTTTGTCAGTGCTGATGAAGGAATGAACCCTCCACTGGGCATGTGTGATATCTTGCGTTGGTCTCGGTTTCCTTTCGTGTCCCTCGGGCTCTCTGATACTGATTATGCTGGTAATATTCAACTCTATGTATAGTGAAGTTAGGACAGCTCAGCAGAGAGAGACAAATAAAGAGGCAAAAGAAACGCTGATAGGTCATAGGAGATATTTGGTTGGCGGCCCTTTACTGGAGAACGGAAAAAGTGGTTTGAAAGAGGAGAAGTCTTTATGGCACCACAAATTCGCCACAATGGCACACTTCTAGAACTAAACTCCAACATTGTCATTGCACACTCACAGAGGATCGTTCAGTCAAGTTTATATCAAAGCAATTGCGGCTCCGCCCTCGCAATGGCTCGCGGTAAAGTCTCGTGAATTTTAAAATCTATGAGGTCGCGATTCTCTAGCTGGCCTAGTAAGGTGGAGTGGGCTCCATTTTTGGAGTTAAACTGGGGGCAATCGCTCAGAAAATGTGAGAATATTTCGCTGGGCCAGCCGAGGTCATATTATAGGCAACCAGCTTTTGCAACACTCGGTGAATAAGCATTTGGGAAGGTCACTCGGAGCCATCGACGTACCAGCCGATTAGAGCCACGTGTTAAAGGTTGAAAAGAGTACTTGGTTGAATATTAGGATCCAATGTATGCAAGCGTGTGCTTGTAAACGTGGGAAAAAAAGAGAGGCGGAACATACTCTAGATATCTAACACCCTACTAAATACATGTACATTGGCGTTCCACGTAATCTCCTAGCCTTGTCGCTTCAGTCCTTCTGAAAAATGTTAACTACGTAATGTGAATGAGTTCTGCTGAATCTCTCAAGGTGGCTGAAGAGTAAAAAAAATGAAATTACAGTGCCGCACTTGTAGCATGAAGCCACAGTAAGACCTGTACGAGTTTCTAAGAAAGGAAGTTTCTTAATTGCAGAAACATCGTCCTAGTGTGGGCATCAAACTGGGGACGAAAGCCTTTCCAAGGTGGTCACTCTATGAACTTAGCTAACCAGGAAACAAGCACTCTACAGTGCAAGGCCACAGATTCACAAAATACAAGTTCAACCAGATTGATTGATTGATATGTGGGGTTTAACGTCTCAAAACCACCATATGATTATGAGAGACGCCGTAGTGGAGGACTCCGGAAATTTTGACCACCTGGGGTTCTTTAGCGTGCACCCAAATCTGAGCACACGGGCGAAAGTTCAATCAGGTAACATATAATTAGCTTCGTGAACCCATCTAGTGATCAAATTGACAATATTTGGTTCTTCTTAAAATTCGTTCTGGTTGAACGTAGTGACAGCAGTATCTTTCACTCGTGGCTCCTTTTTACATCCATCCAAATAAAAAGCACAAAACAAGCAAATCACAGCGTGCTTTGATTTTGTTTATTTTTTCATAGCAGTTTCCATGCTCAGAGAAGCTTCAACAGTGCTGCTTCGAACTTTGTCACTTAGGATTCGTGCAGTCAAACCTACGTACAATTTCTTAAGTGCTCAATCACGTCGTAGCTTCTTGAGCTGTTGGCGTTAGTGTGAGTGCTGTCAGCATGGAAAGCATTTTGATACTGCGTTTATCAAAGAGAAGCCGTCGCCGTCGTTTATTTAGAGAAGCCGTCGCTTTCACGTTGCTTCCACGTGTGCACGAAAGCACACCTTTTTCCTTGTGTCTATTACGTTGTCAGACAGATGCACTGTTTCGCCGCCGGAGGAGCGTAAATATTTACAGATATTCTCAATGTGTATTGGGGCAGCGAGAACCAATTAGAGAACCACAGATTCAGAGGAATCACTGGAGCTTGGTGGCTTCGACTGCAAAAGCAGAGGTGTCAAAAAATAATGTTACGCGCTCGATAACTCACTAGACACGTGGCATGCCGGAAAATATTACGAGCGCGTAAAGATGCAGTTGGAAAAAAAACAGAGCAACCTATTTCACTGTCATCTCGTCAATGCCCTAAAAACAAGTCTGCCAGCAACGAAGAGCGCTCTAGACAGTGCTGCCTACAACTATTACTAGTAATTCAATGAGGAATACGGCGCGAGTGCAGGAAAAGAAAAAGAAAAAAAGAAACGCAGCAGGAAACCGAGGTACGTATCTGCCGAAATCACTGAGAACCTGCCGAGCAGTTATGCACGAAGCACTGGCGAAATAGCAAATCAAGGACGCTGTACCGGACATGCTCCATGAGATGGAAAGCACGAAAATCCGAGTGAGGCTGGAAGAAAAAAAATAGAGCAATGAAATGGACACTATACATGTCTTGTGCGTGAAACCTAGGTACGTCTAAATAAGGAACATCCTATATGGAGATGCACAAGATACGAAGGATTTATTTTGTGCCAGCGTAGGAAAACTCGAGACGTAGAGGAAGATTGGATACGTGCACAGTGAATGGTATAACACTGCGCACATAAACACATTCACGAGAAAAGGACGAAGTGAACAGACGGGAAAAAGTTTCTTTATTAACAAGCCAATACGTTATTCTATCGACCCGTAGTGCTTCTTTTCTGACAAGTCAAGATAACATACTCTTCCAAGTATATCCCCTTACGCTCAGTGCACCGAACATTACTCGGCAGGCTTTCATGGCGTTCGTCTATTTTTTTATTACGCAAACGTGGCCAGTTGGTTCCTTTCAATTCACTACACAAGTTTGGTTGCCCAGCAGCACTCATTGTAAGGTTTACATGTTTAGGAACACTTCGTCCTAGCTAGTTGGTTGTATTGGTAGCTTGCATGTTACGCCACAAACGGCTGAGATGACATCAAAAAAGCATAATCTTGTGACTAATCTGATTCGGTGAGATAACATCATCACTGAAACGTTATTGGGCCTTTGTACATGAGCATTGAAAGAACCAGCAGGTAATGTACTTATAACACTTACCTGACATCACTAAGTCCGCGTCAAACTGTGTTGGCACCCAGTGAGGCTATTTAAAATATGGCAATGTGAGCTATATTCATTGCACACTCTCTACTCATTCCTTCATCCACGTACTGGGTCACGCGCGCTTTGTTATGTGGTTCTTTTTCGTGTATGAAAAAAAGTATATTTTATTTATTAGCATACTCACTGCTCGTTTTGTTGCACATACATCTCACTACAAACTATACGAAATATTTGATTTTATCTACAACGACCAAACCATCACAGGCTGCAAAATTAGCACTGCCAGCGTGTTATTGCCGAAATGGAGTTAAGCAGCTATTTTCCCGAAAATTGTAATGCTGGTGTCACTGGTTTTGAACGAGAAATGCAGATAGATGCAAATAAAAATCATTTTCATATTTTACCTAAAAACAGACATTCTGTGTGGCAGGCAAATGTTCTTCGGCAGAGCCACGTCAATGCTTCACAGAAATTGCTTTAAAAATTGAAAGATAACCAATGCAGGTGCCATGTGGTGCTAGGAGTCCCGTTAATGGACGTAACATCGTGTCGCAGAATTCTGAAATCGCACCAGGCATGTCACCTTGTAAATTGCGCAACGAATGGGGGGTCTAAAGACCAATCTATTCCAAAGCACCCAGCCATAATTGATCATCATCAGTGGCATCAACTTAATCATCAAACATGAGATGTTGCACGCATTTTCTTATTCACATGTCACTTCGACATGACGTTCTGTTTTTGGATACCGTTCTTCATGGCCTCCCACGCTGAAAGGTAGCGACAACGTAGCAAGCCACAAGTCTGATACTCCGGGCCCTTCCTGCTTTTTGATTTCCCATTATCAAAAAGAATAAATATGCAAACACAATGTCGATTTGAGTAGTGTACTTTGCCGCATGTGCTCGTCCTCTGAACATCACAGTCACATATTTTGTTGGCAATATTCACACAATCATGTGAACTAGGAATAACAAAATGGAAATCCCAGACCATTTTTGGGCGCTTCAAGTATTATTCAGCTAAAGAACCATGTTATGTTGATGAGCTTTTTTTTAACATATTGCTAAAATAAAGAACAACTGGGCTTGCTAATAATGAACAATTCACCGCTTCTAGCAGTGATTGCACTACTCTAGAGCTTCAGTCATTTGACTAAGACACCACTTCAATAGTATATCCACCATGGTGCATTTATAGTGGCCATCGTGCTCGACTAATGACCCGCAGGTCGCGCAATCAAATCCCGGCAGCGCAGCAGCATTTGCTATGGGGGCAAAAGTGCTCGAGGCCCATGTATACTTATATCTAGATGAACGTTAAAGAATCCTGGGTGATTTAAATTTCCGGAGCCTTGCACTATGGTGTCTTTTATAATCATATCGTGCTTTTGGGGCGTTAAACCCTAACGATTATTATTGTATCACCACTTCGAAAGTAGACTGAGTCTCCACATAAAACAAGCGCTTTTAGTCAATATACGATTGGTCACGTTTCCATACTCCAGCAATCACTTGTTTTTTTTTTCTTAAGGTCTTGGCAACTTGACGCAAGGTGTCCATACCTCAAAGCTATTTCTTCTACTGCTTCAATCGTAGTGAGCCTTTAATTCTTTAAAATATGTTATAACGAGAGTGACATTTTGGGTAAGTTGTTATTGCAATATTTCAGTACGACTGCACACCAAAGAAGACGCTGGATGTGCCTTTATCTCTAATGTTCATATCTTTTTTTATTGTGCAGTCCTATTGAGGTATGACATAGCGGTTGACTCGTGTGCAAGGACATCCGCACGACCAGTGTTCAGTGCTTCCACACGTGGTTTGTGCTTCCACGTGCATGATGATTTCAATGATGATGTGCCATGCTGTCTCAATTGTGCTCCGCGGCCTTGTCATAGCTTCATTACGATGGAGTCACGCTTTCCAATTAAGGCAGCCCAGCGAGTGTGAGAGGTGACTGTGTCCAGTTCAACTAAACATCTGTCCCGAACACCATGGGTCCTGCGTGAGGCTACACTAGGCAGATAGCGTACGCACAGTGCAAGTCACCGCACGTGCGGCTCGTCAGGTATTTCCACGCAAGCTGCTCGGCCACGCGATATGTGGCCTGGGCGCGGCTCGTTCCGAGCCAGCCCGTGCGGAGAGCTCCTTAATGGTTCTAGGCGCTGAGCGCACGTAGACACCTTGGACAAAGAAAGGCGGACCACGTTCTCCGGGCTTTAGGCCTAATGGGAGAGAACCAGGGTGAAAGCCTGTGCGATACGCAGCCGCGCGGCGAGGGCCTGTCCCGCTTGAGCCAGATGCATGGCCGAAGCGCCGGTCGCGTTACCAATTCATGAACGGCACGTCGCTGCAGGAGAACCAGGACAAACATAAAGAGAAAAAATAGGAAGGTATGAGAACGTAGAAGGTAATAGGAAGAAAGCCAAAACGCTGATTAATAGCAGCCCCTTTTGCTTGTATTCTTTAGTTTTTAGAAGATTTTGGCGGGCACAGATGGCTCACATGTTCCTTTCGGTGACAGTATTTCAGTGCCTTACAATTGTTGCACTTATCGGTCTGCGCAATGTGCACTTGCCCGTATTCAAACTTTTTCGAATGGTGTAACCTATTCCGTAGCGAAAATACCTTCTTTCTTTTTAGCTTGTGCGTGCGGAAAAGTGTAATAGTAGCGTAGTACGTTTACATTTTACGACATTTGCGAACAAGATGAATAAAATGAATCATGCAGAAACAGTTGTCGAGTCCCACTCTTATGTCAGATTTCGACAACCAATGATCAAGCTCGTAGTCACCGTTGTGTTTTGAGTGTCACCATTTTTAGGCACAGGTTTCACAGTAAATCGTATTAGGCAGTTCTAAGATGTGGCACCCGGAACTTAGCGTACGCACTCACATCGGGTTTCGCTCCTGTGCCGACATATGTCACACGCTAACAACTCATGGTATAGTGTTCTGCCAACTTTATTCTTTTACACCTCCACAAGCAGGTTTCCCCAAAATCTTCTTTGCGCTGATCTCATGAAGATCCGAGACAGATTCATCTGAGCTTCGTTTCATGGTGAGTTTTGTTTCATAGCTAACAAACCTGTTTATTAAACGCGTAAGGGAGCACTTACGTAAAAGTAACCACACTAACGAAATCAAGAAATGAGCACTCAATTCTGAAATTAGTGAAAGAGGCAGATGTATATTTACAGAAAGGCTGAGTGGTCGGCCACTCAGCCTTTCTGCTGAGTGTCTGACCACTCAGCAGAAACGTGCACTCAGCATATCGTGCTCTGGCCGGCTGTTCTATACCGGGGGAGGGGACAGGGTATGAATAAAAGTAATGTATGACGATGGTTAGATAGAGAGGTGAGCGTATAGAATCATTTTTAAGCAAAATAAAATGTTACAGCCTGAGTTACCTTCACCGAGCCGAACCCTCACGTGATTGGGTCAACGATCAGCGCATAGAACACGTGTTCGAATTGTTTAATGGTTTTGTTGCACCCGTTTTGGCGTCACTGCATTCGTTCCACTGCGTTGCGGCAGAAGAACCATGCCTTTGAAATACGATGGTCGAGTCGCCATTTGTGTACATCGGGAGGGGCCCGTTTTTGCAGGAAGAGCCTCCACAAACACGCTCGTCATTCGCGAAATCGGGGAAATAGAGACGTGGGCCACAGCTGGCACGGCACGGAAGGCGAATGTTGGCTACGTACTGGGAGTGACCCTCGGAAGCAATTTGCGGTTTTGAGAGGAATGTGGCCGCGCCGGCCAAGTTTCATGCAAAGTGGTGAACGAGAAGAGAATACTTGTTTCGCTGGGGGTGGAGAGGAGTCGAGGTGGCGGGCGGCATCGTTTAAAGAGCTAGAGAAGCCCGACTGTCGACAATGGGGAACTCCTCGGCGGCGCGTATTTATGGCTTCAGAAGGACAACAGTGCGGAGAGATCTCGCTTTGGCTTGCGTGGGGCGGAGGGCAAGCTTACTTGTTCGAGGTTCGCAACATACTAGCCAGCTGAGGGACTCACGAGTGACGGCACCGGGCCAGGCTGACTACACTGAAACAGAAAGAAGTTGTAAATAAAAGGGCTCTAGGACACTGCTGTGGTTGTCGCACAGTGTTGCTCCGAAGATGTACTGTAGAGGGCAGGATCTAAAGGGGGCGGCTACAATTTAGACTGGAATATCTCTGCTTCTTTTTTTTCGGTATTACGATCTGATGCACTCATTGGTCGGAATAGGGTGAGATATTCGAAGAATGTTTCTACCCTATATCACGATTGTTTATAAACGAGGTGCATGTGTGAATGTAGAGAACGCAAGCTGAGAATCGGCCACTGCTGGGTAATAATTTTTGTGCACCTGATCAGATTTTGCCTTTAATTTCAAATTTTAATAAACAGTTTTGTTCTGGAAGTTCGTCTCTCTCGTTGAAAGGTGTTCGCAGACGATCAGGAAGAGGCATCCCAAGTAGCGTGAAACGCCGCATTCCTACCAGCCTGGCATTCGTCGTTTTAATTGTCTTCCTTATAGTGTAGTTGCTCTTAAGAAGGCTACGACTGCTCTTACGACCACAGTTGCACTGTTGGTGTAAGGCCAAGGGCCCAACACAGTCTCATTTGCTGATGATCTATTGCGGAATCATTCAATAAAAAGCAGTGTTTCCCGCTCACGTGCGTATGCTGGGCAGCCAAAAAATGTGTGCTCCAGTGTTTCTGGCACCTGACAGTGTTCACAATTGAGACCAGAGTCACTGTGGCTCTTGATATGTGTATAACGTAATAATACAGCTATGAGAAGCAAGTATTAAGCTGTCTGCGACATGCGAAAAAAGTTCTCGAAGATAAGCAAAATATTGCTAAATTTTATTGGATCATCTTTCAAAAAGTTCTGAATGGTTCTGACGCCTGCTTCATCTTCTGGCTCCTTTCTTCTGAGTGTTAAAAGCATGCAAGATAAGAAAATAGTGTGTGTTAAATTTAATTGACATTTCAAAAGTGTATCTATAAGTGATGACAATTGTCTACAATGCTTCTCTACAAAACTGCATTCCCTTATTGACCTTGCTGTTTCAAAACATGGCATTGTAAAATTACTGTTAAAGCTCAATATAAAGAAATCCAAGCGCCTAGTAGTATATATCCTAATTATGTTAAAGCGTTACGCAGAATGGTGAGCGAAATACTTGCACGTTCTGTTTACAAGATCTGTTAACGAAGGAACATTACAGGAATACTGGAAACTTGCTAGGGTGAAGCCTTCACATAGGTCAGGGGACAAAGCTTGTAAAAAAACATTACAGGTCAATTTCATTAGCTTCAACTTTCTGTTCTCTTGGAGCATATCATTTACAAATATATTATTAGTTTTCTCGATGAACAACAAGTGTTAACAAATTTGTCACATCGTTTTAGAAATAGCCACTCTACAATCACGCAGCTCGTTGAGGTCGAACATGACTTCGCTTACTCTATGAACAAAGTTAAAAAAACAGATTCCATATTTAAGAATTTTAGCAAAGCATTCGATAATGTCTCTCATGTTAAACTTCTTCATAAGCTCTGCGCTGTCTTAAAAAACGACAAAATGATAAGATGGATTACAGTCTACCTAACCGGCCGCCGTTAGTTTGTAGATGCGGATGAAACAGTGTCAGATACAGTTCCTGCAAAATCTGCCGTCCTACGGGGATTCATTCTTGGACCACTTTTTTGTAGTATACCAATGATAATATCACTAACTCATGCATAAAAGTCAAGCCTTACGCCTACGACTGCGTGATATATAAAAAAATAACAAGTCAGGAAGACCAGGTTAGCCTGAAGAAAATTTTTAACTAGGTAGTTGATTGGTGTAATTTATGGCAATTGTGCATCAATTTTGAGCTGACTGTAGACATGCCGGTAACAATAAAAAAGAAGCCACTACTATTTTGCTATGGCACAAAACACCTTCTTTTATCAGAAGTTACACATTATTAATACTTAGACATTTACATAGCAAGTGGTCTCTCGTGGTGAAAACATCTTGACAAAGTGCTAGAAAATTGCAGGCGTAAGTTGTTCTTCTTAAGGCGTGTATTGAAATTGCTCACACCAGAAGTACGTTTGTTGGCACAAAACAATCCTCCGTCCTGCGTAAGGATACGCCGTCCTTATATGGGACCCGTTCACTAAAACCGACCCAGCAAAATTAGAAAACTTACAAAAAAAAGCTGTTAGGTTCATCTTCATTATGTATGGTGGCGCTTCAGTCACAAACCTCGTATCTAAAAGTGGCCTACTTGCTATAGGTAGCTGAGATCCTGTATGTCGTCTGAATTCTTTTAGTTGATGAAATGCCAGTACAAGATACGCACGTCCCATCTTGCATATACGACAGGTTACGTTACCAGGTACACATACTCACTAACGGATACTCCTTCACTACCGCCCCGCCGCGGTGGTCTAGTGGCTAAGGTACTCGGCTGCTGACCCGCAGGGCGCGGGTTCGAATCCCAGCTGCGGCGGCTGCAATTCCGATGGAGGCGGAAATGTTGTAGGCCCGTGTGCTCAGATTTGGGTGCACGTTAAAGAACCCCAGGTGGTCTAAATTTCCGGAGCCCTCCACTACGGCGTCTCTCATAATCATATAGTGGTTTTGGGACGTTAAACCCCACATATCCATCAATCAACTCCTTCACTACACGTGCACACTATTTAAAATACTCTTTTTTTCGTAGAACGATTGTCAATTGGAAGAAACTGCCCGATAAAACTGGTACAAAGGACACACTACCGCAAGTCAAGTCTCCCTTCAATAGCCAGCAGATTCCTTGTCTAGCTGAGATGTTTCATGTGCTTATGTTTCTTGTTTTGACTTGTACTAACGGATTCTCTGTTCAATTTGAAAATTGTTAAAATGACGCCGCTTGCCTTTTTATATTTTTTTGAAAGCACGTGTATAAAGAATTTTTTCTGTTCATTTCCCATTGTTAATTTTTGTCGTGTCCACCTATTATGTACTATACTGCCAAAATCTTGAAGAAAGATCGCCATATCTTCAAATAAATGATTAAAGTGCTACCCCAGAGGAGATGATGTTCATCGAAGTCGCCAATTACAATGTGTAGGCTTTTTACGGCTTGCAGAATGGTTTTCAGGTGGAAGCAATCAATTTGTGCGCTTGAGCGCATTACCCTCCTATTACTCAGAATGTTCGCTTTTTATCTGTTAGTCATGCTGACGCAAGCATTGCTAGTATGCGACGCGATGTCCTGTCTCAAGTACGCCAAATCACGGCGTATACAAACCAAAACTTTGCTCGCAGGTTGATCATTACGAGATTAATTCTGGATATACCCAGATATATGCGAAATGTAAAATCCAAATTAGGCTCCCAGATAACGGTAAGTGAAGCCCCGTCGTGGTGGTCTTGTGGCTGAGGTACTCGGCTGCTGAGCTGCAGGTCGCGGGATCGTATCCCGGATGCAGCGGCTGTATTTTCGATGGAGGCGAGCATGCTTACGCCTATGTGCTCAGACTTGGGTGCACGTTAAAGAACTCCAAGTGGTTGAAATTTCTGGAGCCCTCCACTACGGCGTATCTCATAATCATAGGGAGGTTTGGAAGGTTAAGCACCACATATCAATCAATGGTAACTGGAAAGTGGTATTTAAAACCAATTGCCTGAAATTCGACAGACGATCAGGTAGACCGAGAACATCAATTTCCACAACAAGTGACGGACGCATGCGTTCTTCAAACCATATTGGCTTACTGAAGAACCACGATCAAAAGCTTGGAAACCTTCGTGGACAGTAAAACGTTAACAGGCGTAAAATAACTCAGTGAGAAGCCATCGGTACCATGATCAAACGCAATCTCCTTCTTCTCCGTTGCCTTCTTTGGCTGGCTGTGTTTATTATATTTTGAACATCCCGCCCCGCCCCAAAAGAAGTACGAAGCAAGTCAAGTCCATACAGCTTGTACGGGACTGTTCACTACAGTGCCGACTTTTGTTTTGGTGGAGCAAGACCACACTAGTACACTATTACCAGTACGTGCCTGCTTTACTCGAGGCAGCGACGAAAAGCATCGGGCTTTTTGGTCGTGTTGCACTGTGACATCACAATCTACCATTCGACTTCGGTTGGAAGTTTGACGATACCCATGCGGACGTCACTATACTTTAATGCTACCTTTTCTATCTCACCCGAAGACGATACAGTAGCCTCTGTCGTCAGCACAGCCTCCCAAGGGGATCATTCCTGGTAGCCTGTGGCAAAGTTGACCTTTCATATGAGCGGCGTTCCAGAGAAGACATGACTGAATTTCCACCAAGTAGGCATGCAGGGTGTAGCGTAACGAAACGTAGAGTCATCGAGGAGCTTGTCTTCCTGTTTTTGAGGTTCCTTCTGGCGCTCGTTTGACCTTGAGTTATACGCTTTAAGTCTTTCGTCATAGGGTTCGGCTCTTGGCCGCAAGGCGTTGATAGAGAAACTTTGCTTCAACTTTGGGCAGTTACTCCGTCTTCTGTGCTTACGCTGTTGACATCGTGGTGCATTAACCCTTGAGGGAAAGAAAGCCTTGTCGATGATGCACACGGCAGGCATGTCACTTGCCATTCGATGAGGTCATCACTCCGATGGCGGTCGTCTTTTCATGGTAGTACTACGGAGTGTCGACCGGCAGACTGCTTGTTTGTCTGCTTACACTGTCGAAGGTTTCGGTCTAAGAGAGTTTTGTTGGAGTCAGTTGTAGTCATGAAGTGATGCTTCGAGAAAGACTGTGGGATCTCTATTGTAGATTCCACCTGTGTGGTATCTACTCTCAGGACGCTGATAACATGAGGTAAACAGCCTAAAGAGTACTGTTTGCCGACTGGTCCATGTAGAGTCTAGCCGAATATGGTGTCGATTGCCACCAAACCTGGGACGTCAGGCATCAGATGACTTCGTCGGTAATTACTTGTCACAGATAATCAGATCCAATAAGCAAGTCAATCACAACGTTTGGTGTGTCCTTGGCTGCGTGATGGTTTGCTAGCCACTTGCCTTGTTTTCTCAGTGCTTGAATAAATTCGTTCTCAGCTGATGGCACAATTATATAATGGCAAATGGTTGGGACTACTACAGCTCCTAAGCGAAACTCAGCCTTGTTGGATCTGTCTCGAAGCCCTACTTCAACGGCGTCATGACTTCCTGTATAAGAAGAACACGTGCTTTCAAAAATGTTCAGAGCTAGACGTATCTTGTGGACCACACTCAAGTTGAGCTTGCGAGCTATGTCTTCTTTAATAAAAGTCCTTTGGATACCTCCATTCAGAATTCCTCGAATGCACTTGCCTTTGCCTTTTTGATCACGTCGGTGCAATATGTCTGAAGGTAGATGACGTTGTCCTTAGCTGGTCTACCGGTACACATTGATTTATTACAGTAAGAAAGAAGCTATGAGAAACGTTTATAGTGACACTTGCTGAGGTTGTTGTTGCAGTCGAAACCCTGCGGTAATTGAAATCACATACGCTTGAAGCGCGGCTTCCCCGGCAGGAACTGCAGGTGAGCTTAACCCTGCAATTCTTTGCTCGATAACCTTTTGACGTGCAGCGGAAGCACCAGCTGTCTTTTTCAGCTGCTCTTTCTAGATCTCAAGCGGAATAGTGGCGTGGCAGCTTCGCGTTCCATGCTGATCATTACGTCAGAAGAAACCCTGCAATGTTGCGATAGATGCGATGTGCATCACTGACGCCATAGGGACATCACCATTCACTTCGTCAGTGTGATCGTCCTTTGCCGTACTTGGACTTGGGGCTGCATGCTAATCTCTGTCTTCGAGCTCCACCCGCATGAAGAGTAAAAGGTCGTTCAGCTCCGCGTCGAGAGCTGCCACATCTACTGGTACATTTGAAGAGGAGGTTGGAGCAGCACCTGCGTCGAAATACTGTGTCAAGGCGCGGCGCCATTTTTCTCGCTTGAAAGAAAGACCGATGTCTCTCGGAAGAGCTTGTAGCAAGATGTTTACAAGCATAGCTGAATACGTGAGTTTGGCACGTTCAGCGCTCCGAGGCAGCGAACATTCAGTTGCGTGGCATCGTACAATCTTCGTAACCCACGGATGTCATTGGCGGTTGTCACACCTTGTAGATTTCTGAGTGCTGTCAGATGGGGGTGTATATTCGTTTTTTCGCCGAATCTTTGCAACATGCCTATGGCACCGGCGTAGCAAGATTCGGCCATGGGAAAACCCGCTATTGCTACTGCTGTGTTCCCAGACATATAACTTTTGAGGTAGTAAAACTTTGTGGATGGCTTCAGGTCGTTATTTGGTGAATGAGCTGTTAAAATTGCTTCCACAAGATGTCACCTGTGAACGTTGGAATCTGCAGCTGCGGCAACGGGGGTGCCATGAGTATTGCGGGAGCTCCGTTTCCGAAAACCGTTGATTCTGTGTTTTCAGTACTGCAAGCTTGAGCATGGCTGTTCTGCTCTCGTTACAACTGCGTGATTTGGCAACGTAGCTAGGCGAGCATGCTGACAGCTTCGTCTTGGTATTCCGCGATAGTGGTGTATACTCCTCTTTTCTACATCATGTTGGGATATACTGATCAAACTGCTCGTTAATTTGCAACAGCTCGTCCTAGCTAGTAGAGAGTCGTTGTTTTTACAGCTGTGAGGTTCGCAATTAGTGACGCTGGCGATGTCAAGCAAGATCCACGCTTTGTGTTCTGCGCGCGTCGTGCAGATCGCTTGCCTTTGAGTCAATTCATTCTGAGATCCCTGCTGCTGGCTGACTTCCTCTGACGCCGATCCTCGCATCCATCAGCCGAGTACTCGCCGCCCGCGACGTGAAGCAAGAGTAGGAGCCCTGTGCGCCGTGCGTAGAGGGAAGGCTTGTCCGCACGTGGAGTTTTGGCACCAAAATTTATGGACGCCCAAACGTTAACTGGCGCGGAATAACTAAGCCAGAAGCCGTCATCGCGATGATCGAACATGATCTTCTTTTTTTCCTTCACTGGCTCGCTGCAATTATTGCATTTTCAACAACCTTAGTTAGCTGCAGAGTAGCGTTAGCAGCATAGTGTTTATGCCTCTAAGAATCTTACGCATTCAACCCATCAAAATTTTAAGCATACACTAGGTCTCTGTATTATTCTCTTTTCATTTCCAGAGAAAAATAAATAAATTTATTAAAATAAGGAAGATTGTTTATTGTGGGCGTCCAAGTCACCATTTGTTGTTGAGGCTGACCATGCGTGGTCAAGGATAACCGATGGGCTTCCCTAGTGCACTTTATTAAGTCGTGCCCCAACGAGAAAACAAGCCTCCCCTAATTATCTGCGATACGGCGTCTGTCAGACGCTACGTGCACTAGTAGATCATGTATTAGAGTGTCTAAGTCGAGTCCTACCCAGACACTGTGTCACTTTGTTTTTCAAGCAACATCTTGCGAGTTCAAAGTAGGTGTTTGCATTTGGGGCCAGTCCTTCGCCAGTCACCCGACTAGCTTCAGATGAGGTCGGATTTTGCTTTGTCTTCCCAGTATGTGTGTCTTCAGTATGTCTTGAAGTGTGACGCTGGTGTCTGAAGGGCGTTCGTTTGAGTGGTACGTATAACGGCTCGATCAGTTCCACCTCGATCTAGGCGGTCTACCCTATTGTTGCCTTTCACTCCGGTGTGTGCTGGACACCAGACAGCAACACGCCGCAGCTCGGAGGTGTTCAACCAATGCCACAGAATAGAAGTATATTTATTGGGGAAGAAGAAAAATTATTCGACGTGGAGAAGAAAAAAAACGAGGGCTTCAATAATGTAAGCAAGTTTACTTAGATCGCCGGAAAAGGCTGTGCAAAGATAGCCTGGGCTCAAAAGTTTTGGTTTCGCACTCGCTGAGCTACTGATCTTCGTGCTCCTCTGAATCCATGACATCCTGCTTCTTTTCCCCCATTCGATAAGAATACTTTAATCCCGCGATTCCCTTCATCCAGACATTGTAAAAAAACAAAGGAAAACAGTTATTTATAGGCAGGCAAGCGCCATTTCCGCAGCCCGATACTGGTCAAGGGAAATAGATAAAGCATGTAGGGATGGGCATTTCAGCTTCACTATCGTGAAGCCTGAGAAGGGGCGATTGATGCCACTACTTCTAGTAAACGCGCACGCTCCGGTTTTTCATAGATAAGCTACATACTAGGAAAACCTCCCACCGGCAATACATTGCAGGTCAAAATCCAGTGCCTATACACCGGGTGTTCTAAATAAGCTTTATGATTTTTTTAAATATTGGGCGCTCGAAGGCACGTCAAAAACACTTGTTCAAATAAGTTAGGCAACCAGGGGGGGGGGCGGAAATGTAGATGATAATTATCACTGTCAGCCGCCCAAATAACTAAAATCTTTAATAAACTTTTCTGGCTGCGATAAGTCGACATGTCTATATTGAAAAAATATAGGCAGTGGCATTTGTACAGAGTATCAGTTGTAAGATTTATTATAGCACACCTGTGCTCCGACATATGCGGCTGCGAAGTTTAATTGTCTACCGCATAATTACGCATGCAAGAAGGTGAGGGTCCGCGCAAAGCTCCTCCCTAAAGTGACGCATCTGTTCCCTGTTGCGTTTAGTGTGTGAAGAAGGTGGAAGCGTAAGCTTACATAACAATTACCCTTGCCCTCTCGGCCGGCGAAACCAAAATGTGCCAGCGCGGTGCGCCATTAGCCTTACGCATGATCCTGATGAACGCGATAAGAGGAGACCATTTTTCGCGACGTTTTTTTCGTGACTTTTGATCACATGGAGACATCTCCTTGAGAATGCGTCAGGGTGCCCCTGGTGGCACAGCGTCTCTCCACCTTCCAATTCGGACCACAAAGGCAGTCGTCGATAAAAAATTTGAAATCGACGTGTTCGCGTGCGTAACCTCGATGCCAGAGCTCAGCATCTGACAGATTGCAGATCACTGCGGTCATAGAGTCAGAAGAGTCACAAATGTTCAATGAAAGCACAATTTTCATATTTATCACATTTAACTTCATTAGAGCCTAAATGAGGTGGACTTTGAAGGGCGAGTTGATTTCTGCAATTGGGGCTCACTAAAACTGATCAAGAAAATGACTTTTTGCACAAAATAATTTGGACTGAATGAGGTCAGTTTTGCCGAACTGGAAGTTTTATTCTTCACAACGCCCATTATTGGTCACAAGGTAACCGACACTGGCTCTGGCAGCACAAGCATCAAGTTAGCTGGAGTGTGAATGTGTGGTGCGGCATACTCGGGGACAGGATCATCGGACCTCACTTTTTTTAGGACACTTGAACATAAAGGTGTACACAGAATAAATATTAGGTGTTGTCATTGATGACCTTGTCTGTAGTCTTTCCTCGAATGACCTGTGCCAATTATGGTTTCAGCATGATGGTTTCAGCATTATGGTTTCAGCATGAGCACCACCACATTTTTCTTCCAGGGCGAAGAACTGGTTGGACAGACGTTTTCCACAACAGTGGATTGAGCGCGCAGTAGTGATGTTTCGGCCACATAGATCTCTTTATCTTTCTCCGCTCGGCTTTTTTTTTCTTTTGGGGCTACGTTAAAGATACAGTTTGCGTAACAGAGCCTATGATGGTAATGACATGAGGGACAGTATAACATCTCCCTGTGCGAGTATTTCTGCGCAAGTGGTGCGCCGAGTCATCGAGTCGACGCGATAGTTGTTTATGCTTTCATGGTTCGTTGTTCCTGCAAATGCCCGGAGGCAGGCATTTTGAACACTTTTTGGGGCATTGACGTCTCAAGAGGTTAGGAGTTTCGATGAGATTTGTGCATGATCAAAATAAGCTTATGTAGCAGCAGAAAATATGCATTAGTAAGGATAACACTGTTTCAGTTATTATTGGTGGAGTTGTTGCTCTTGATTTTGATAAAATGATTGATTGATTGATAAGTGGGGTTTAACGTCCCAAAACCACTATATGATTATGAGAGACGCCGTAGTGGAGGGCTCCGGAAATTTAGACCACCTGGGGTTCTTTAACGTGCACCCAAATCTGAGCACACGGGCCTACAACATTTCCGCCTTGATTTTGATAAAAGAGACAGTAGTCAGACATCAGCAATCACGCTATTCGCGTAGACCCGGTAACAACCACAGACGCTTCTCTATTCATTATAACGCATGCGCACTAGCATCCAGATTTCCCGCTCGCACCTTTATCTTGGCATGGTATATGCCACTATCGGAAGAAGCTCTGCAGTTTCGTGTTACAATAATGGTGGCAAGGGTTCTTCAATATTTTATATCAACGGCCGAGAGGGCAAGGGTAGCTGTTATCACTTATATGTCTACGCTTTCACCCTCTTCACACACAAAAAAACAGCGCCCACAACAGACGCGTCACTTAAGGGAGGAGCTTTGCGCTGAACCTCACCCGAGGCATTCGTAATTATGCGAAAGACGATGGTACTTTGGAGTCTGTTATCTCGGAGCACAGGCATGCTGGAAAAAAATCTTTAACTGAAACCACGTACAAGCACCACTGCTTACATTATTTTTTTCAATAGAAACATGCCAACTCACCGCAGCAAGTAAAATATTCATTAATAAATTTTGGCAAGTTGGGCTGCTGACCACGATATCATCTCACTTTCCGTTCTCCTGGCCGCTTAACCTATTTGCACAATAGCTTCTCACGTGCCTTCAAGTGTGTAAGGTGACTATATATATATATATTTAAAGCTTGCCGGTACACGAGGTTGCAGGTGAAGTATTGTGCCGCACGAGCAATCGGTTTTTCAATCAAGAAACGGGCGAACACACGCTGCCTGCGTTGGCGTTGTCTCTATTGGGCAAGGACACGTCCTCGTTCCTTGCGAGCTGTTATTTCAGCGTTCAGAGCAGAGAGAGAGATTCCACAATCAAAGCGCGATGTTCACTTTCTGTCGTTGCACGACGAGCGCTGAGGCGGAGCCGAGAGCCACCTTCGCCAAGCAAATGGACAATCACAACAACGGACAATCCACGCCCACACGTCGAGACCCAAAGTGCTTCACCCCTAAAAAACTAAGGGTTTCAGTGAACGCGGTTTGCATGCAGCACGATGCAAAATGAGCAAACTTGGGCTCTGTTGTGCTTCAAATACGGCATGGTATTGTTCGAATAGCTTTTCGCGTCAGCTACAGATGAGATTGTGGTCCAAGTTTAATCGGTTTCATGCGTTTAAACGCATGCATATTCCGCAGAGAGCGGGTTCTGTTTCCATCGGTGCTAGTGTAGTCTTTTTATTTCGCTTGTAGTGTTCGTTTTTCGTTTAAATAAAGACTAATTAATTTATTGCACCTATAGTGTATGGTTCAGTTTTAGGATCACTACACCAATGGTTTTTAATAACTGTTCATTGGTGCTCTAAGCATGAAAATATTCATGAGTTGTACGAACGAGAAACAAACGTTTATTTCCGAACAGTGTTCCGAGAAACACCCATCATGAAAAAATATTGTTACGAGGTTGGTTGCTTCTGAGCAAGATGTATTTGCAGAGTAAAAACTACAGGCAAGAGACACAATGGCTGATTGGCCCAGTCGCGCGCCTGTCAGTCGCACCTCTTCCTTTTCTTCCTCTCCGTAGCAGGACCCCCGGGCGTTGGAGCGCCGTCTCGGCGAGAGTCCGGAGAAGTGCGACAGAAGTAGGGTTTCATGCGCGAAACATGGACAATGTCAACTAGTGACGAACTTGGTGACGTACTGGAGTGCAATGGCGCTATCTCGTAGGTTACGTCGTTAACTTGACGTAAGACTAGGTAGGGTCCGGCGTATCGGGACAAAAGTTTTTCGGAGAGACCTACACGGCGACACGGTGACCAGAGGAGCACGTGGTCACCTGGGGCAAACGTTATATTTCGATGCCGGTGGTCGTAGCGGGCTTTTTGCATATCCTGTGACCTGGTGAGGCGAGACTGGGCAACTTGACGAGCCATGTGAGCCCGATCAATGGCTTCGCGCGCGTACTCGGAAGCAGATGGCACGAGAGGCAAGGTGGTTTCAAATGGCAATATGGGGTCGCGACCATATAAAAGATAAAAAGGCGAGAATCCCGCAGTGTCATGTCGAGAGGAGTTATATGCGAAGGTCACATAGGCCAACGTGGTATCCCAGTCTCGATGATCATCGGAGACGTACATCGAAAGCATCTCTGTGAGCGTGCGGTTGAGACGTTCAGTTAGGCCATTAGTTTGTGGGTGGTAGGCGGTAGATAGCTTATGCGCTGTAGCACACGAGCGAAGGAGGTCATCGACAACTTTGGACAGGAAAGAGCGGCCGCGGTCCGTAAGCAGCTGTCGGGGTGCACCATGGTGTAAGATGACGTCATGAAGAAGAAAATCCGCGACGTCAGTGGCGCAACTGGTTGGCATGGCCTTTGTTATCGCGTAACGGGTCGCATAATCTGTGGCGACGGCAATCCATTTATTTCCGAGTGTCGTCGTCGGAAAAGGGCCAAGAAGGTCGAGTCCCACGCGATGAAATGGTTCAGAGGGGACTTCAATTGGGTGAAGATATCCAGCTGGCAGCAAAGAAGGTCTTTTCCGGCGCTGGCAGAGGTCGCAAGTGGCGACATATCGACGTACGCTGCGGTACAATCCAGGCCAGAAAAATCGACGTCGCACGCGGTCGTATGTGCGGGAAACGCCGAGGTGTCCCGCTGTTGGTGCGTCGTGAAGTTGTTGAAGTATGGCAGGCCGTAGATGACGAGGGATGACAAGCAGAAGCTCAGGGCCTTCAGTGGTGACGTTGCGGCGGTAGAGGATGCCGTCATGCAGCACGAACATACGGGATTCAGCGTCATGGCTGTCAGACTGGATGGCGTCGATGATAGTGCGCAATGACTCATCCCGTCGTTGTTCGATGCGCATATCGCTGACGTCTGTGAACGCCATTACTCTGCTCTCCAGGTCAGGCGCAACGGGATCAGGAGGATCTACCGGATATCGAGAAAGACAGTCTGCGTCCTTGTGCAAACGGCCAGACTTGTAGCTGACGCTAAACGAAAATTCCTGAAGCCTCAGAGCCCAGCGAGCCAGACGTCCAGTCGGGTCCTTCAGAGAAGTCAGCCAACAGAGGGCGTGGTGGTCCGTAACGACAGTGAAAATGCGACCATATAAATATGGCCGAAACTTGGCGACGGCCCAAACTAAAGCTAGACACTCTCTCTCGGTGATGGAATAATTCATCTCCTGGGGAGAAAGCAGGCGACTGGCGTAAGCTATCACGCACTGTCTACCGTGGTGCCGCTGAGCGAGAACTGCGCCGATACCGTGGCCACTGGCGTCGGTGCGAACCTCTGTGGCAGCAGAAGGATTAAAGTGGGCAAGTATGGGGGGCGTAGTTAGGTAGCCGATGAGAGCGGCGAACGCTTGAGCCTGCTCAGGGCCCCATGAGAATGTGGTATCCTTCTTCAGCAAATCTGTCAGTGGCCGGGCAACGTCGGCGAAGTTTTTCACAAAACGGCGAAAGTAGGAACATAAGCCGACGAAGCTACGGACATCGGATGTAGAACGGGGCACTGGAAAGCTACGGACGACGCGGATCTTTTCGGGATCTGGTTGGACACCATCGGCGTTTACAATATGGCCCAGAATGGCAATCTGACGGTGACCAAATTGACACTTCTTGGAATTGAGTTGTAGCCCAGCTGTTCTGAAGACTGCGAGAATTGCAGCGAGACGGGTCAGGTGGCTATCGAAAGTAGATGAAAAGACTATCACATCGTCTAGGTAACAAAGACAAGTAGACCACTTGTAACCACGCAGGAGAGAGTCCATCATTCGTTCGAATGTGGCAGGGGCGTTACAGAGTCCAAAAGGCATGACCTTAAACTGGTATAAACCATCTGGTGTAATGAAGGCCGTCTTCTCGCGGTCCATTTCATCGACAGAAATCTGCCAGTAGCCGGACCGAAGATCTATAGACGAGAAGTATGTAGCCCCGTGTAGGCAGTCCAACGCGTCATCGATGCGTGGTAGCGGGTACACGTCTTTGCGTGTGATCTTGTTTAGGTGGCGATAGTCAACGCAGAAGCGCCAGGTACCATCTTTTTTCTTCACAAGGACGACAGGGGAGGCCCAAGGACTACTTGATGGTTCTATGACACCTTTGTTGAGCATTTTGTCCACTTCTGCTTGGATAACTCTACGCTCAGTGGGGGAGACACGATAGGGGCGTCGGCGAATAGGACTGGCGTCACCAGTATTTATACGGTGCTGAACAGTGGATGTTTGCCCTAGAGGTCTGTCGTCGAAAGAAAAAATGTCGGTATATGACGCGAGAAGGCGATGGATGTCATTGGCTTGCGCAGGATTGAGGTCGGGTGCAATCATCTTCGAGAAACGATCTGGCCGAGAACAGGTGCTGTTCGCTACAGGAGACTGAAGTAAATCAATCTCGGTGGTGAGCGCTGCTATTTCGAATTCGTCAGCATTAGATACGCTGGCCAAGAACATGCCACGAGGAAGCACTTGAGGGCACAAGCTGAAATTGAGAAGTGGAAGCGAGGTACAATTGTCAGTAACAGTCACAAGCGTATGGGGAATGGCAATGTTGCGGCTCAAGAGGACGTCGGCGAGAGGAAGGAGGACATATTGACCATCGGGAACTTGGGGCTGTGCGGTCAAAACGACGAAGGTGGCTGCCTGAGCTGACAGCCGCACATCCTGAAGAGAGCACAGGCGCGGCGGGGCAGTGTGGGGTTCAGCGACTATCTGAGGCAACTCTAGCTGAAGAACGCCTGTAGCACAATCGATCAGAGCAGAATGATTCGACAAGAAGTCCAGGCCTAGGATAATGTCATAAGGGCAGTGGTCAATCACGGCTAAAATGACAGAAGTAGTGTGGTCCTTTATACGTAAGCGGGCAGTGCACAGACCGAGAACCATCGGCGTGCCGCCATCGGCCACACGGAGCATTTGTGCAGCCGCTGGTGTCAGAACTTTCTTTAAACGTGTGCGTAGGCTTGAACTCATGACCGAAATGCTTGCGCCGGTGTCGACAAGTGCTTGTACAGGTTCGCCGTCTACTTTAACGTCTATTACACTTCGTCTGGTGGGAACGGAAAGAGGATTTGCTGCGGAAGTCGTCAATGCAGCACCACCTCCGGGGGCTGCATTTCTCAGTTTTCCGAGACAACGCGGCCGGAAGCCACGGGGGACGAGAAGCGCCGTGGCTGCGGCGAACGGGACGATGGACGACGTGTTTGCGGCGATCGAGACTGGTGCCCACGTGGTGAAGGCGAGCGGCTGTACCAAGTGTTCCGAGAATGGTCAATGGCATTGGGCTCTTCGGCAGGTGGAAAGGTGCGGGCGGTATCGTCGAAACGGGTCATATTGGTCGTTGCGCGATGTGCCGAGGACCATGTGTTGCGGCAGTAACGGGCAATATGTCCAACGCGGTGGCAGTTGAAACATATAGGGCGGTCATCTGCAGTTCGCCACTCAGCCGGGTTGCGAGTACGTGGAGAAGACCGTCGGTCGGAGAAGGGCATCACGAAAGGGCGTTCGCTGACTCTAGGCGCGGTGACATGGCACACGGAATGCACTCCGATGTTTTCAAGCTCCTGGCGCACGATGGCTTGAACAAGAGGAACAGTAACAGGAGTGGCATCGGTACTGCGCGAATAGAACGCCGAGGGCGCCATAGCTTCCAGTTCACGACGAACAATGCGTGTAAGGTCTCCCGGCGGCGATGCACGTTGTGGTGTTGACTGGTCCTCGCAAGTAGATGTTGCAGCGGTGTTTGGGAGTCGAGCGAATGTTTGTAGAATGCGGCGACTTTTCACTTGCTCGAACTGACGACACTCTTTGATGATCGCGTCTACGGTGGAACAGCCCTTGCACATCAGGAGATTGAACGCGTCGTCGGCAATCCCTTTCAGAACATGTCCCACCTTGTCACCTTCTGTCATGTCGCTTTCGGCCTTTCGGCAAAGGGCCAGCACGTCTTGAATGTAAGCGAGGTATGACTCCGTAGGGGATTGGGCACGGCAGGCCAATTCCTTTTTGGCGGCGATCTTCCGACTGGCGGTTTTGCCAAACACCTCTCGCATCTTTGCTTTGCATTGGTCCCAGCTTGTGAGTTCTTCTTCATTGTTCTCATACCACACCTTGGCCGTGCCTCTCAAATAGAACAGCACATTAGCCAACTGAAGTGTGGGATCCCATCTGTTCGGCACACTCACTCGTTCAAACATGGCCAGCCAATCATCAACGTCGACGCCATCGGTTCCGCAGAATGTACCGGGATCCTTGAGAGGCGTGAAAACGTACGGTTGCGACGCCATGTTCGTCGGAGACGCTGACGTTGACGCGGAGGGCTGAGCATTGGCCATGGCTGGAAGGGCGATGCGACGTCCGCTGCGGAGCTCCGTTGCCTGATGGTTACCCAGCACCTCTCACCAATATGTTACGAGGTTGGTTGCTTCTGAGCAAGATGTATTTGCAGAGTAAAAACTACAGGCAAGAGACACAATGGCTGATTGGCCCAGTCGCGCGCCTGTCAGTCGCACCTCTTCCTTTTCTTCCTCTCCGTAGCAATATAGCACGACTGTTTAGTCAACCATGCGTGCCGAAATAAAATCAGAAGGTACTGCTTATCAAACTAGCCATTTCTGCTAATGATGAAAGTGCCTCGTAGTGCCTCCGTTACTCTGCCTTGAGCATTATTTCCTGCAAACGTTTCTTATAGCTCCAGGAAGCAAGATACACGTAGCAAAATTCTCACCAATTTATTTATTATCTCATTCCTTACGTGCACAATTTTCGCGTTTGGTTTGTGGGCGCATGAGTTAGGAATTGGCGTAAGAGTGAAGGTGGCTTGGTTAGGTGACCACACAAGGCTGTGACGTACGTCGTGCTGAGTATGGTTTGCCCTCGCGCACACGTGCCACACAAGCGCCAGCAAAACAAAAACGCACTGACAGCAGCCGTGATGTTTTGCCGGCACGTATGTGGCGGAGCTCCAGAGGTCACTCAAGTCAGCCACAGAGGTCACAAAGTCAGCCACATACAATGACACATTAGGAAAGGGGCAGGCGCTGCGATGAACCTTCGTCCCCCATGAAGGGGAACCCAGTGTACGTCCATGCTCACTACAAATCTGGTGTGAAGTCATTAAAACTTTCGCTGCCATTCTGCGTCAGTTTTGGAAGCGCTAGCGATGAGCTTCCATCGAGAGAAGGAGCATTTAGCTACACCTTGGAAGTGAATTGAGATATATTCTAAACGTTTGCTATGTCCGACCGTTTGTATGGAATGTCCTTGCATACAACCGAAATGCCGAACAGGTTTGTTATAGCTTCGAAATTTGATAGCACCACCCAGACGCTGATGAACCCACTTTGGGAGGTAACCGAGGTCGCATTATGGAGGGACCGCGTTACCGCGAAGCCTTAGTGACTTTATATGGACAGATCATGCTCGAGGCAAGCTGTCATAGAGAAAAAACAATACATCAGAGTAGCGTGAATAACTTGCTTGTGGATAGATGTATAGTTATGTCATGCGGTGTTAAGGTTCGGAAGGAAGGACGCTGGAGGATACGAGAACAAACAGGGTTTATTGCACTATTCACACATATTTACAGCAAAGAAAGGTTAGTGGTTTCCCAAACCACGAGCGTGGTGGTTGAACCGTTACATGGTTCAGAGCGACGTCCAGCACTCTGCGGTGTCGTTTTAAGCCCTGTCGGGCTTCTCCTCTCCGAGTGGAACACCAATCACACACACACAACAGGGGAGGGGGACGAGCATGCTCGGTCCACGTGAACGTCCAATATTGAGTCGTGCACACGGCACTGCAAGGTGGCGCCAGCAGGGCTCTTCCTCGTCGTGTGTGTGCCGCTAGTCGAGAGTTCCCACGATCCTGACAGCGTACATCAAAGGGTCTGCCACACAGCTCGCCTAATTGGCGGGGTGATTTGCGGTAGCCGCCGCGGTCTCTTTCAGGAAGATGCTGTCTTTGTTGTCCTCTCTCGTCGTGGCATCGTTGCGACACGATGTCTCATCCTCCGGCTAGCAGGGACAATGCCTGGCCGGCATAGGCAGTCGGCCGGTCGGCTACTTGATTGAGGATTAAAAGAGCCGCGCTCCCCCGTCAGCTCTGGCACCGGTCACGCCAGCTTCCCCGTTGCCCGATGAGTCGCCGAGGGCATCAGTTACCGCTTCTGCTCAAAGAGACGACAAAAGGGTCCGTAGTTGAAAGTCAGGAACTCGCCTTCGCTTGTCACATGGCCTGGGTAATTACTCAAATCTTCGACAGCGTCTGGTAGACTGGGTGCCGAAGGGATCGAGAGCCTCTCCAAAGGACCGGCGCACGCACAATGGCGTCTGCCCAGATGAATTTCCAGGCGAAACCTAACAGCGGTCTCTCAGCCTGTGTAAAATGAAATAATATTCTGTTGGTAAAACTAACAAAAATAAAAAGGTGGAGAAAACAATCCTACAATGTAGCGTATGTTTTTTTCTACTCGTTAACACAAAAGTATTCGTACACACATGGAAGCGATTCACGTGGCGGATCGAAGGGCAGCGCTTCTCGGAACCGGCCTGCCTGCTTGCTCGCCTGCTCGCCCGCCTGACTGCCTGCCTGTTCTTTCTTCCATCAATCCGTCCGGCTGATAGAAACGAGCGCTCAACAAAGCGTGCACTTCCAAATTCTAACCGCTACATGAAATGGTAAATAGAGACGCCGAGCAGACGTAACAGAAATCGGCGTAAAGAAGAAACAAGTATCATAAAGACGACTCGCGCGCGCCCCCTCTCTCCCGCAAACGCACCGCCGCTACGCTGACCAACCCTCTCGTACCTATCACTGATCGAACTCCAGAAACATCGAGAAAGAAGGCGTGAGTCGCTCCTTCGTTGTGTCACAGGTCGCGGAGAGTTTCAGAAAAATCTCACCCCTTCCGCAGCTTTGGCTGTGCTGTGCGCCACCGAAATTTCCAGAACCCACGGCGAACGTATATCAGCGAGCAGCGGAAGCTGGTCATCAGGAGAGGGAGTGTTTTTACACCAGCGTGCAAAAGCTTGCCTTACAAGCAGGAGTTGAGTGTGTGTTTACCACACGTGGGCGAAGACGTGTTCTGCAGTCGTAGCACGTGAGTGTCCGGCGTGTTACCGTCGAATAAGTTTTGTTATTGAAGAGCGGGCATTTGACGGTGCGAGGTTTCCTGGAAGAGAAACTTCGGGAGCAGCGGAGCGACAACCAGCACTAGATTTCGAGTGAGTGTTTCCTTGGAGTGAATCATTAAAGCTTTGTTCAAAGAACATTGGACTGAATTTGTTTCAGGAACATTTTACTTGATAAGTGTCTTGGTTAGTTAATGACTCAGAGTGCATTGTAGCGCGTGTTGTTGTTTCTGTCTGTTGTTTTAAGTGTATCTAGTTGTGCAGTGTAGCCCGTTGTTTTGAGTATCTTGTGATGGGTGACGCATTTTATTATTTTATTGCCAATTGTGCATGTTCGTGTTTTGTATGTTCTGTGGTATTTGAGAATATATTTTTTCGTTATCAACTCTCGGCGCTGCGTTGTTCTTTAGACCACATCTGGCGTTCGCTGGCGCGCCAAAAAGGACAAATTGTAAATTGTCCGTGCTATCGTAATACGTTCCTGAGGGGCCAACACGTCTGCCCTCGGAATTAGCCCGACGATTGCCTCCATAACTAATGACACCATTGACAACGGCCATCCGTCCTTCTATTTGGCTACTCACTAAAACTATGACAA
The DNA here is from genome assembly GCA_013436015.1 of Rhipicephalus annulatus. NCBI lineage: Eukaryota > Metazoa > Arthropoda > Arachnida > Ixodida > Ixodidae > Rhipicephalus > Rhipicephalus annulatus. Next base: position 975,807 of record WOVY01014610.1, on the reverse strand, counting down.
AAATTATGCCACTTGGAAATGTGTACCTGACGACATACTTAAGACCATTTCAGATCCCAGTTTGGTGAGAAAAAACGACTCCTGAAGCGACAGAAGTCCAACATCACTGACATGCATTACTTTTTTATCCCACAGTACGCGTAGTACAGCCTACGTTCTTATACATCATGTCGTACACTCCAAGGTGCTAAGAGCATTCAATGTAAGCCCAAGAGCATACGACAAATCAAGAGAGCAAAGCAGCTTATGCCTCCCGCACGTCTCCCTCTGTTCCAGCTGCCATTAGACTTGAGTACCACTTCGAGGCTGAGAGTGTTCATTGATCCATTTCCAGTCGTTTCTCGATAGCAGTTGTGCGAATGAGCCGTCGGTTACGTTCCACACCCATTGGCTCCCTACCAGGCGGCTTTGTGCCCTACGCCAAAGTGAAAACGACTTGAGATGACGTCGCGAGCGACGTCATCTCAAGTCTGCCGCCGCTGCTAATAGGACCTACTCGGCAAGAGGAAACTTTTGGCGGGCACTTTCTACATTGTCGCAGCCATCGCCTGAATATTGCTATCGTCGAACGACTGCAGTGAGCAGCAATAATAGCACCGAAGTTGCCTATACGTATATAGAGATAACTTACGACTCGATTACACTTGGTTCTATAAATTAGTAATTCATAACTCTGTCTTTCTTTTGAGTCGAAAGTTCTTTTTCAACAGCTGTCGAATTCTGTTATTTTACTTTCAAACGGGCGTTTAGTGTTGAATGCAACTTAATAAAAGGAGAGAGAGAGAGAAAAAAACTCGGAGAAATCCACCTTGCCCAAAAGTTAGATAGTGAATGAGAGTGTAGCTATGTGCCAAGCACTTGCTGAGCTTGACAACGTGAATAATGTAAATGTAATTCGCACAGTAAACGCTAGCGCTTTCAATGTCATTTAGCAGAGTAGAGTGCACCAGCTGACTTTAATAATTTAGAAATGGCCATGAGTTATACAGGAGTGGTTCATGTCTCGAATTATTTATGTTAGTGGTTCTCAACAAATTTTTCGGAAATTCTTTGTGGACCGGTGGAAGTGATAAAAAGACCTTTTGCAATTAGAGAAGAGGGACTATATATAGACGCAAAATGCAGAGCGTGTAGCACGTGCTTCTTATTTCCCCCTAGAAAAAAATAGTCAAACTAAACTGCCACACCAATTCAGTCGCAACAGATTGTCAATATTCTGTGCGGTCTGCAAGCACAGTTTTTCTACCTGATGATTGATATGTGTAGTTCAACGTCCCAAAATCACCATATGATTATGAGAGACGCCGTAGCGGAGAGCTCCAGAAATTTCGACCACCTTAGGTCCTTTAACGTGCACCCAAATCTGAGCACACGGGCCTACATCATTTTCTGCCTCCGTCGAAAATGCAGCCGCTGCAGCTGGGATTCGACCCTGTGGCATGCGGGTCAGCAGCCGAGTACCTTAGCCACTAGACCACCGCAGCGGGGCCACTGTGTGCCTGTTTCCAGCTGTTTCCTCCTCCAATATCCGATTCTGAAAACGTAGGCTTGCGTACATATGCCGTAGGAAACTACAATGAAAGCTGGGAAACGATTCTAATTCGAACCAAAAAGTACGTAAAAATTCATAAACCCGACGTTTCGGAACCAGCGTGGTTCCTTCCTCAGGAGGGCTGAGGCTACGTTACAATGGCGTCTCAAGGCACGCGCGGGGTGGTTAATGAGCCTACCCCCCCTCTATCTCGTTTGGCCGCGGGGCAGATCATAGCCCACGTGCATGCATACACAAGGGGGGGGGGGGTCCGAGAAGACGGCTGATGTTTTGGGCCGTTCGCTGTATATGTCACGATTCAAGTAGTAATTTTCTCCTCTAATTACTCTTTCTTTCAAAGATGGTCGTTGCGTCGAATTTTATCCGGTGGTCAAATGTCTCAGAATGCTCGGCGACAGTGGTGCGCTCGTTGTAGAGCTTCCGGACGTCGTTGGCGTGTTGTTTGAGTTGTTCGGGTAGGTTTCTTGTCTCGCCGATATACGAAGACAGGCACTCGGAACACGGGATATTGTACATCACACTGGAGGTCCAGTTCACTGTTGGCAGGTCTTTCGAGCGTAGGAGGAGACAGCCCAGCGTACATGAAGGCACGTGTGCGATGCGAACCCCTTCTTTGTGGAAGACCTGTGCCAACATCTCCCTGGGTTCTTGGACATATGGCACCGGTAGGCATTAACGGAGGGCTTCCAATTATTGCTGGTTGTGGTTTCCGTATTCTCTGTTGCTCTGCACAGCGGGTCACGGAGAGAGAGAGAAAACTTTTTTATATCTATTTACAGAGAGTATGTGGGAGGGGGTCCGCTGCGAGCCACCCCTCAGAAACACTAGAAGTGCTCTTCATCGCAGAAGTCCATTGGCGTCCAATGCGACTAGGACTTGGTTGACCAGGGTCTTCTGGCTCGCCAGGTCGGTGACGGTCGTATGAAGTTTGTTGTGTATTTGTTTTTCCTGATGGTAGCTATTACGCGGGCCTCTTCCCTCTTTCGCTCCGTGTCATTGGAGCATATGTTCTTAGCTCTTCAGAGTAACATGGTGACAACCGAGTCCTTGTGGCAGGTGGGATGAGATGCATTATAGTGAAGGTAGCGGCCGGTGTGCGTTGGCATCCTGTGAACAGAGAACTCCAAGCCGCTGCGCTTGCTTGCCACCTGGACGTGGAGAAAGGGAAGCCTGCGGTGGCTTTCACACTTGGCCTTGAATTGTATGGCTGGGTGCACAGAATTTAGGTGCTGTCTGAAGCTTCCGCTTCAGACGTCTTCATAAAGAAAAAGGAATTGTCCATATAACGAAGTAAGTGCTTTGGTCACAGCGAGAAGGAGATGAGTGCTTTTTGTTTTATGTGCTCCATGGTCATGTTTGCCGTCGTGACTGATATGGAAGCTGCCGTCGCGGTTCCACTGTTCTGCCTGAAAATTGTTCGTTTGTAGGAGAAGTATGTACTAGACAGACAGAACTGCAGTAGACGGCAGAGCTCATCAATCACCAAGGCAGTCCGTTCACTCAACTAGGCTTGCGTCAGGCTCAAGCACAGCGTGGGCAGAGCACACAGCTAAGGGCACTGGCACATTGGTGAACAATGAAACGACGTCGTGCGAGACCACGCAATCCTCGTCGTCGATGCTCACCTCTGACGCTAGCGGTACCAAGTGGCTGGAGTCACGCACACAGGTTGGTGTCTTCCGGGTTAGGACGGTGATAATTCGGTGTAAAAAATTCGAAAGGGCTCGACATGGAGAGGAAATGAAATCTATAATTGGTCGGAGAGGGACGTCAGACTTGTGAATTTTCGGTAGTCCATGGAAACCCGGTGCAGATCCGTTACGGTAGATTAGTCGCAGGTAAAGTGTTCTTTGTTCTGGGTAATGCTTGAAAATTGTCCCGAGTAGCTTGTTTAGCTGTGTCTGGGTTTGCTTCGTTGGGTTCCTTCCTAGCTGCGTGTATGCATCCCCTTCTAAAAGAGCTGAAATCTTCCCATCATAGTCCCAGCTGTCCAAGACCACCTTGAAATTGCCCTTACCGGCGGGCAAGATGACAATGCTCTGATCACGTCGAAGTTCTCAAAGTTCCTGGTTCTCCTCTGCGGTCAAGTTCTTTTTCCTTTGTAATGGTAGTTTGGAAAAGATCCCAATTGATTGCAGACCATTTTTTTTCTCCGGCGCTTGGCCTCACGCTCTGGACGGCTTCGTTTACAGCCGCGACAAGTTTCAGTTGACGGTGTGTCGTTGATACGTAATACCATGTCCGTTTGCCAGAACAGCTGTTTTTCGACCAGTGAGTGGACCAGATGAAAGATCGGTGACAAACCTGGTGTTTTAGATGCTTTGCAGGGAACTATGGACATACAGGCAGGAAAGATTTTATCCTGCGTGATCTTGTGCTTTTTTGTCGTCAAACAGAGTCTGCAAACTTCTCGAAGCTGTTTATTTTGCCGGCTACGTGAAAATTGGAATGGGACCTGAAGGGGCCCTGAAACACATTTTCAAGTGTCCAGGCAATGAACTCTCTGGAAGAGCTTATTCACTCATGAATAAATGGCGAAGAAATTTAAAAGTCCGTCCAGTGCGAGTGGAGTTACAAAGATTCATCGCATGCTGGGATTGCATTCTCTCTTTTCTAGTCCCGACGAAAGCGCTAGAAGCTAAGCAGGGAGGAATGGCCGGCGCAATAAAAAAATTGAGGAACTCGCCCTTAAGAGTGGAACGCGAAAGCAAAATCTGTTAGCGGTTGAATGCGTTAGTGGTTAAAGGGCCCTTGTGCACCCTCAACGCGTTAGAGGAACGCGTTAGCGGTTGAAGAGCCCCTAGTGCGCCCTTCAACCGCTAAGTGCATACATAAACATATGTTTTGTTACACACAGGCACACAAACACACACACAAAAACAAACGCGCGCGGCCGCAAGCGCGACGTATCTATTGCAATGGTACAGGTTTTCCATCTATTTAACCGCACTTTTTTAACAAATTCATGAAACGTGATGGCTCGTTAGTTGTGGGACACTACTTGACATGAATGTCCCACAAGCACTCATTGATGAGCAAGACTGCGCAGTGTGGCACAGTTTGCTAGAACGGCGCTCTGCTCTTTTTTATAGGCACCCGGTTGATCCTTTGAGTTACCAACGTCCAACCAGAAGCGCCGCTGGCCGTTATGTCAGAATCCTTCAACGGGGCCCGCCACTGGGCCGCGTCATGCTAATCAAATACGGAGCCGCTGCGCATGGTTGCGCCCAAGGACGAGTGGCGTTGCCACGCATTGCGTAAGACTCGCCAGACTGGAAAACGCCGATTGCTTCAACGGGCTCGTGGGCTGAGTGAGCTCGCTGTGCGTTGCGTGACAGACCGGCGCCACCGCTTGATGACGTCATTGAGTTGATTGCGCCAGGCGGGCTCAACCGCTGGCCTTGATACAGATTGCCTTTGCAGAGGCATTGACGTTCGGAGTGCAATCCCAGGCATAACAGCATCAATGGAACAACTGCCCATTATTTTCGAGCCCTTCCGCAGAGTTGTTGGGGATTTGGTGGTGCCGTTGCCAAAAACAAGTGCGGGGAACAGATAAATTATCACACTATTGTGTCCTGCCACAAAGCTTTCTGAGGCGGTACTCTTAAAAGAGCCAACTTCGGCTGAAGTAGTCGATGCTTCACTTTCTATAGTTTCGCGCCTCGGTTTCCCTACCGAAATGCAATCAGACCAGAAAACAGTATTCACGAGTGTTCTCACGACAACGTTTCTCGAGAAGTGTGGCGTTAAAGTTTTGCATAGCTTGGTTTACCACCCACAAAGCAACAGTAGGGAGAGCTGGCATTCTACCCCCAAAAAGGTATTGAGAGTGGTTTGCCATGAAAGGAAGTGTGATTGGGGTTGTTGCTTACCGGGCACGCTATTTTCGTTGCGCACAGTGCCGCACGAGGGAACCGGGTTTGCACCGGCAGAGCAGGTGTACGGCCGGAGTCTTTGAGGTCTGCGGAGGCTACTCCGTGAACTGTGGGAGGACGATCGGGGGCCTAAAAGTGTGATATGAGTGAGTATGTGTTGAACCTAATGCAAAGGTTACACAAGTGTTGTGAGATCGCGAAAGGCAACCTAGAGGTACAGCAAGACGCTTCAAAGCGCTACTATGATAGAAATGCTCGGACGCGATCATTCAAGACTGGCGACAAAGTGATGATTTTGAGGCCGAATCACCAGAATATACTGGCTGTCCACTGGGATGAACCTGGCGAGGTTATCAGTCGCCTTTCAGAAGTATACTACACCGTGAGATTACCCGGAAGAAATCACGAAGACAGGGTCTTCCACGTAACCTAATGAACCCATTTTGAGAGCGAGCAGCAAATGTTTGCATCGCCATGAATGTTTCAGAAGAGGTTTCTCCAGAGGCACCTTGTTTTCTTGGGAACACGGGCCCTAGTGTAAAAGAGATAATCGCGTGCACACTTTACAAATACGAGTCGGTAAAGATAAAGTCAAGGATTTGAACAGCCTTATTCAGGAATATCAATAATAATTTGTGGAAAGGCTCGAAAGGACTCATTTGGTACAACATGACATCGAGCTGACTAAGGAGGTGCCTTTTAGCTCGAAGGCGTACCGCATGTCTCCACGACAGATGGACCTAATGAAGGCGGAAGTTAAAAAGATGCTTTGCCTTGGCGTGATTAAAGAAGCGTATAGTGGCTATTGCTCCGCTTTGATGTTAGTTGAGGTGCCGGAAAAGGAACCACGGCCATGCATCTATTATCCCATGTTAAATGCGATTACAAAAGACCAGGTGTACCTATTGCCCAACTTAGAGGAAAGGATGGAACTTGTAAGCCAGGCTACCTTCATTTCAACCCTAGATATAGTGAGGGGATATTGTCAAGTGCCCTTAACAGAACGAGGACGTCGGTATGCAGCTTTTGTAACCCCTTTTGGCGTTTATCGGCCCGTCACCATGATCTTTGGTTTGAAAAACGCACCCTTTTTTGTTTTTTAAGGTTAACGAATTGGGTGCAAGAAGGATTTCCGGTGCCATATCTGTATGACGTGGCCGTGTTTTCTAATGGTTAAGAGTCGCATTTGCAGGATACTCGAACAGTGCTTGAAAAGATCAAAGAGGCGGGCCTGAATATTAAAGCCGAGAAGTGTCAGTTTTGCCACGCCCGTGTCATGTATTTGGGACACAAAATAGGACACGGAAAACTGGAACCAATGAAAGCCAAAGTAGCGGCGATAGTCAATTTCCCAAAACACGTAAACAAAAAGGAGGTGCGAACATTTCTAGGGATGACATTTTTAGGAATGACAGCACTACATTACAAATTATTTGAAGCTTGCCAGCACGCTAACCGACAGCCTCCGAAAACATGAATTGGAAGTGTTAACTTGGGGCACCGAGAGGGAGGAGGCTTACCAAAACTTTAAGAAAACTTTGTCTTCTGGGCCTGTTCTTGTTGCACCAGACTTAATCCGAGAATTCATTCTCCAATGAGACGTCAGCAGCCGAGGTCTAGGTGTCGTCCTGGCCCAACTTAACGAGCGTGGTGAAGATCATCCTGTGCTCTATCTCATGGCGAATTCTACTGGTAGATCTAGAGTGGTCGCCGAAATCTTGGAGCGAGCGCACGGAGTGTGCCGAATGAGATCTGCGAGTGGAACACGTGAATTCCCCGCCTGAGGTCTCCCCGGAAGTACTTTACGCATACGTCACTAAACTGGTACCAGAAACTGTTTCTTTCCTGCTCTCGACGTTTCAATGACAACTGTGTCGCCAGTTCAAAGCTCGCATTTCGACCACGCAGTCTCGCGGAAAGCAGGGCTACCGCTTTTTATTTTAGGAATGCAAACAAGAGCACAAGGTTACTAGACTGCCAGAAAAAAAAAACGCCGAGGGCAACCCAGCTGCCCGACTGTACCGAAAGTGACGGCAACGCATTCTCAGAGTTCCGACAAAATCCGTCTCTGCAAGACGGAGCACGCGGAACGCTTCGTCGCGGAGTGGATCGCCCTAAATCTACAAGTAGAAAATGCGAACTTGCTCCGAATCTACCAGCGAAACACGGATTGTCAGCTTTGGAGCAAGAAAACTTGCTCCCACTCGACGAGTGGAATTCGCGATCAGTAGGAAGCTGACGCTCTGAGATGAAGCTAGTACCTCGGAGAAAGAATGCTTGTCCATTGTGTGAGCAATTCAAAAGCTAGGATGCTATATTCAAGGCACAAAATTGACGGTCGAGACTGACCACTGCCCGCTTTCATGGCTGAAGCAAATGTCCAATAAAAACAGGAGGCGGTTGAGATGAACTCATACTACAGGAATATAACTTTGAGGTCAAGTATAAAAAGGGGAACCAGAATAAGGATGCCGGTGAACTGAATCGCGGATTTTAAAAGTCGAACACTGATTTTCTTGTTGCTGTTTATTTGTGACTAACGTGCTCCTATCTGCTGTTTTTTTTTGTTACTAACGTGTTCCCATCGCGGTTGAGGTCACGGCACTTACATTCATTTTCAAGAGCTGACCCCCACAAAAATAGAGGGTAGAATCATGAGAGCTATAGCGTCCGCTGGGCGTGTCGCTCGAGTACACCGACCTGAGTGTGTGTGCTTGTGTTGTGTATCCCAGGGACAGGTTCACTGGTGACGCGAGTGCCGAGGCCCAGAGAGGCCGAGTGTTTTCACCTATCGTCTCGACGCTTCGGGTGACCTGACAGTTGGCCACCCTCGAGTCGAGTCTTCCGGCGGCGGAGGAGTCTGTTGCGTCCAACTGCCAGTGACGTGTTCGAGATGGGTGTGCTGTCGCCACAACTCGGTTCCGCGAATGCGGCGACTGTTACTAGAAGCTGACCATGGTGTCGCGAGAAGGGTGGGCTGGCGCAACAACTAAACCCCGCGGATCGCGGCGGCTGTTTCGGGAAGCGGAAGGGTCGATGCTGTTTCTGGAAGCGGATGGGTCGACTTAACAGAACCGAGCAATCGTGCCCTTGCAGCTGAGGGGGAGTCGGACTCCGTGCTGATGGTTCACATCCCTCTATTCCTCCTCTTACTGCGAGATGCCCCTGCCTTTCGTGAAATGGACCGAGGTACCGAGGGAGAAGGAGAAAGGCGGGAACGACAGGGGTAAGGAGGACGAAGGGGGACTAGGGACCGGGGGCCCGAGAAATCCGAGATGGCGGGCGCCGGATCAGCGAGGACCACTAAACGTTTCTTCTAAATGTATGAAATCACTTCTTCAAGTTTCCTGAATGGGAGTCGTGCTTTCATCACCGGCCTCATTTTGGTATCCCACCCAATGTACCCCACCACGCTACAACACACAAGCAATTCTAAGGACCGCAGCGTGTATCACGCTGCGCTGACAGTGCAACACGATTCTCAAAAAGGCGTGTTTCCACTGCTTTGCTAAGACAACACGGTGGTGGCACCTGCCCGTGGCTTTGCGTTCTACTCCTTATCACTTCCTAGAAAGGCACGCATCTTTCGCCGCGGGCGCGCACACCTTCCTTCGTTTTCGAAGATAACTGCCAGATGACGCTCGTGTCTAACGTGCCTCGATGCCTTCGCTGCACGGACCGAGACTCTCGTAACGCAGCGCTTCCAGAATACAATTAACCGATTTTCACGCACAGTACATAAAATAAACGTTTTGTTCACTTTCTCCACACGCAAGACTATAGTCTTTCGACGACATTTCCAGTAAAACATGCAGATACGGGGCCCCTTTTTTTCTTCGAATCCGCGGCTTACTGTCAGCGTGATAGCAAGCCTGCGCGTGGCCACGGGATGGCCTCTCGAGGCGGCCGCGGTAACTGTACAGCCCGCAACATGGCATCCGAGTTTTCGTGTCGGCTTCTCTCCGGCCGTCCCAATCTCACGGAGAGAGGGTAATTTCAAAAGTAGGCATGACCATGTCCTCCTTCACGCCGCGGCGCTCGCCGCTGACAGTCGGTAGAGTTATTGTAATAAAGGTAGCCTGTACAGTAACTTTAAAGACCGCAAAAGCTGCCACGTGAGCCAAGAAGCCTCCCAGGCTAAAGCGGGAAGCTTCCCTACGCGCTGTGCTAGGAGGCAACTTTGCAGCTGCTCTGCCAGTTGTCACGTGATCATAGAAGGCCGTGGGAAGCTTTGGGCTGAGCGGAGCCTACGCGCCACGACGTCACTAGAAGCGCATCAGTATGTCGACGGCGCCTATCACAGTGCCTATGGCAGTTTGAGGCCATGTGTTCTCGCGCTTTCGTGTCGTCTTGTGACGAGTAGGTAATTTTAGCGCTAGCGGGAAGTTTTTGAACACTGAAAGACTAATGGAGAGAAGGATGCAGAAACGTAAATTATTCATACTGAGCTGTTTGAGCTAAAGTAATACCGATCCAAATAAACGTGTATACGTGGGTTGTTTTAGCAATTTCAGTTGCATACAAACAAAAAACTACTACATTACGAGAACAAGAAAGAAAACAGACGATGCCCAAAAACCAAGTGTTATTTTTTTCAGGCAGCAACACAAAGTTTGCGAGAAAAAGAAACAAAAATAGAAAATCCGCACACATAGAAGCAATGTGACGTTAAACAGATCGGAATCATACATCCTTCAGAAGGAGCGATATGAAAGGGAAGCTTACGCAGGCTTCACTACTATTGTAATGTGAAAGGCTTCAGATACAGTATTTTCGCGATCATCACAATAGTCTGAACGTTTAACTTGTGCTGAAAAAACTGGGGTTCCTTAAGCTTCTCCTTTAATAGTTAAACGTGATAGCTGCATCCTGTTCTTAGTGCGTACTTCAACCCCTTAGTACTTAATGCATAATTCTTATTTTATAATGATACTCGAGAAGTTTATATTGTGTATTACTACAATGTAATCGACGAAGTTAAGAATGGCTGGTGTGAGTGAAGCTATCGCGCATGGCTGCATTCTGTCTAATGGGTATGATGCTTTAAACCACGGGCAAATATGTGCGTGAAATGTTCCCGAACTTCGTATGCACTGCGTACGTTATTCTGAGGGAATATGCCGGTGTTTTGCGTGCACTAACGTGCGTATATCTTGTAATGGGTGGCTGCCTTCATGCCACAAGGTCGTTATTACAAATCACATATTCAGGCATCCGATTGCAATGTACGTTTCTAGCACGCAATATTACTGCAAAATTGCAAGTTTTATTTTGAAGCCAGTGTGAAGGATATGTGTGTTGGTAAAGCAGAAGTTCTTTTCACGGCATTTCCAAGCTGAGGAAGTTAATTCAACTGCATTTTCAAGCAGACGTGTGGCTGTGTGGTGGAACCTTTCTTTGCCACGTAAACGGCCTGGGTTCGATACTCATCCTCACCCAGAAGATTTTATTATTTACTTTATTTGCATATTCCCCAATTTTCTGGGGACGCATAAGGTAATTTTAACACAATGGTGTTATAGAATTCATTTAGCAGAAGTTTCAGTGCCAGTATCGGCGTGGGCATTGTTGGTTGTGAATAAAAATTACAAAGAATGAAAATAACAGGAGCTTCATCAGTTATGAACCCACAACGCAAGTTTCCGTGAATACCTCCGTCTAAGGTATTGCTGAAGTATAAAAATATACTGTCAGTTTGTCCATTATTATCATCAGATATTGCGTAAGAATCAACTGCTCTAACTGATTCTCTTACAGGAAATATTTTCTTACTATATGCTATCAGCTAGTTGGTGCCGACTTCTCCTTAAGAAGATTCACTGCACTTAGCTGTAACGTGCACGAGTATTTTACAAGGAAATGACAAGGATATAACCGAAATTTTTCTTGACAAACAATCATTTCTTTCCTCATGGTGATGACTAGAGCAGTCTTTCATCACGTTGCCTCGCACTTAGCAAGGAATGTCTAAACTGACGTCAAACTTGACAATAACTTCGACATAAAGAAAAAGCAAGATACATGGTTGCAGATTTATTAACTCCAGCGAAAAATGTGTTCAGGTTTAATATTCTCCTTCTTACATCGATGTAAATAATAAAAACAAAGTGGTTCAATGTGAATGTTTATTGAGTATAGGCTAGAGAGCTCACAATATGCTACAGTAAAATAAATTCTAAAATGCTAATCGATAAGGTTTAACCTGGAACTCTTTCTGATTACCCGACCTTTCTGCTATGTGCTTCTATGACCTAAGGCATTGGACAAACGTCTCATTTATTTGTGATCAAGTTCGATACTCTTGTATTGAAAATGAAATGTACTTGCAGATGTGCGCTGCACGTGTAGAACCATTTTTTCCTTAATGGGTGAAAATAGATGTAGGAATGTTCTTTTGAGTCTGCTTTGTTCTCATCGTAGAATAGTAGTCCTTCTTATCATTCACTACATTTGTTTGCACACTCGTTTTGGTTTGTGAGACAAAGAAAGTATTGCAACAATAATGGCACATGCTGTGAAACCTGCAGCTAGCATATCGCGAAGATGAATTACCCACTCTCGTTTTCGCAATTTAAAACTGCGTGTTCAGATGGTCGGTTTTATTTTAAAGTGGCGTTTCCCATGTGTGAAACCATTTAAAAATGACAAAAAAGCCAGATGAGAGTGAACCCTTTGAAAGTTTCAACTGTCGGAATATATATGCAATATATCGCGACAAATAAAAACATTCAATAGGCATATTTATGTTGCACGAGAACAGAGATGTTGGCAACTTCGTGGTAATTGATCTTTGGCAATGTACGACGCTGTTTAGACGATAAAGAAGGAAAGAAGATTGCTACGAATGTCTTTGATCTAGTTGTCTTCATCATTGCCGAATGAGCGCTGCGAGTTACGAAGTATGAACATTTTTTCTGAAGGTTCGTTCCTGGAACTCTGCTCTAAATCATCGTGGCATAAATAGGGTAAAATCAGCGCTGGGTCGTTTCTTCAAAATTACATGCAAACATTCACACAGCGTAGCTGTAGTCAGATTACTTCGCCCCCTGTCAGCAGAGGGCTTTGCGGTTACTGCCTCTTCCATCACTCTTGGTTTAGACCAGTGACCAAGAGGACACGTTTTGTTATTAATTGATGCACGGGTACGAGCAAGTGTACAACGCACTCGCACCCTTTTGCTATACAGAACTACAGCCTTAAAACACGTGCTGCAGGCATTTAGGTCACCATGAACACGAGCACCCTACTTCAGGCCACAACGATCTCTTTGTTTCTCGCATTCACATGCGAAACGGTCTCTCTCTCTCTCTCTCTCTCTCTCTCACTTTCAATTGCTACGTGCTGAATACAGTGCACTAATTTGCATATTCTTGTCGCTTCGAGATTAGGTTCGTTGACACATCGTGCAAGGCAGCCTTTTCAGAGAGCAGTCCGCTGGTTATTTCTGAGCAATTTGCGAGAACCCATTTGTCGTTGCAAGACCATAAAAAATAAGATAGATACGGACATAAGCGTGCTAAATTTGGGAACTACATCCAACACGCCCTCGCATGGGCGTCTGCGCAAGCAGGCGTTTGTTGTGGGGTGACACCATGGACCCAAGGGAACGGGAAGGAGAAGGGGGGGGGGGGGTTTGGCGGGTAGAGCCAAGGCCGGGTGTTAGAATCTTTAAGGCCCCGCGGCAGAGGCAAAACAATCCTTTGGCCTCAGTTTCACGTAGACGGCACCCATGAGCTGATTTACCAATGGGAAATAGGTAGTCGCCTTTTCCTGTTTATCTCTGTTCCCATACCTTCACCTTTCTCTCCCCTTTTTGTCTTTTGCTGCCTACATCTTTCTTCAATTTACTTCCGCTTTTATAGGTGGTAGGAGTTACATTATACGGGTACCCAACCTTGCCTAAACCATATTTTGTTATAGTAGACAAGTACAGCTGGTGTATGCGTTACCTTCGCGTCTCGTATCGTGCCCGTGCAGAGCTGCGTGTTGGGCTGTTGGCATGGTTGCCATAAATGCACTTCTTTCATAGAATCATCAAACTTTTAAAGACGATAGTCTTTGTTGGGGACCTTCGACGCAAAAAGTTTGGTTTGTCTTTCTGTCTGTACGTTTGTCTGTTTCTCTCCTTTTAACGGCACCGGGTACGTGAAACGGCCGACCCTATGCGCAGCGCCCACCAATGTTGCTCAAGATTTAGCGCTTATACTTGTGCAATTGTCAATTGATGATTCATTTGATTTGTGGGGTTTAATGTCCCAAAACCACCATATGATTATGAGAGACGCCGCAGTGGAGGGCTCCGGAAATTTTGACCACCTGCGGTTCTTTAACGTGCACCCAAATCTGAGTACACGGGCCTACAACATTTCCGCCTCCATCGAAATGCAGCCGCCACAGCCGGGATTTGATCCCGCGACCTGCGGGTCAGCAGCCGAGTACGTTAGCCACTAGACCACCGTGGCGGGGCAACAATTGTCAATTACAAAGCAATTATTGCGCATGTCTGGGGCACCTTAACAACACGAATACATTCTGCATGTGCGTATTTTACTAGAACAGGTATACATAAGTAATTTTAAGGACCGTAGCGCTTATCACGCTGCATTGACCATGCAACGCTTGCACTAAAAGGTGAGCGTATCCAACTCTTTGCTAAGACAAGACGATGGTGCCACGTACCCATCACATTGCGTTCTACACCAATCACCTCTGAGACGGGCGCGCACACCAGTTTCAGAGCCACGCGCTTCGTTTTCCAAGAAAAATGCCAAATAGCGCTGATGTCTCACGTGTGACGTGAATTGATGCATTCAATCGCCTCCGCTGCACTATCGAGGCACTCTAACGCAGCGTCTCCAAAATATCATTCACAGATTTTTTTGCGCAGAACATCAAACAAAAGTTTTGTTCACTCTCTCCACACGGAAAACTATCGTTTTTCGACCAAATTTGCAGATTAACATGCAGATACGGGACCAATTTTTCCCAAGTGATTTTATCCTCAAAAGTTTACGCACCTATTCTACCTTCTTGGTTCACCGAAAAATAGAGAAACACTTCCGAAATACCAGTTTATCCACTGTGAACAACCAACCACAAAAGTTCCAGCAATCTATCTTTTCTTTCGGCAAAGAGCCTAAGAGAAACCATTGGACATCACTATAAAGCAACAAAGCTGTCTAGTGACGACTTGCTCCTTGGAGTTAAAGATAAATACCGACATGACAAACATGCGCACCTCTTGGCATTTGGGGACAGCCCAGTCTCGGTTAGCGCGCTTTGAATCATAATCACTGTTAAAGGCGTGCTCTCAAATGATGGTCTAAAAAACTCACTCAATTGCGAATTCTTCGTGTATGTGGACCAAGATGTGTTCTACGTGCAGCGCTACAAATCAGGCGAAAAAACGCAGCGATTCCAACCAAGCCCCTCATTCTTGTCAGGGTCCCTGTCAGACCGTTCGTTCCAAACCCATTACTCTGTTTTGAATGTCAAAGGTTTGGACGCGCGTCCCAGAGATGCCGAGGGCAGCTAACGTGTGCCAGGTGCGGCCAAATCTTGTCACCTTGCAGATGACTGCAGGGATTATGTATATTGTGCAAACTGCGATGGTCCCCACCCAGCGTACTTCTAAGGATACCCAGCCTGGAAGAGGGAAAAGGAAGAGATAACTGTAAATGTAGTAGAAAATTCAACATTCGAGGAGGTGCGACAACGTATCCCATACTCATCTCGAAACACACCAACTTTCACCGTAGCGGTGCACGAGAGGGTGGCACCACAGTGGCGTTTTGCAGTTGCCCACACCATGCGCCGCGTATTTGGGCAAACGCCACCTGCCTCCATAGTGGGAGCAGCCGAGGCTGCCCTGCCTTCTCTGAAATCAGCAGCACCAGATGCGTCGGCACCTTCTGGTAGTAGCCAAAGCTCTCTTGAGACCAAGGATGTCCTGTTGACACCCGTCACGGTGGGTTTGAACCCGTCGTCTCTTGAGGTGAAGGCTAAACAACGTACACCAAAGTGTCCAATGTTTCATGTCAAGCTATGGAGACAGCTACACTTAGTCGAATAGCGAAGGTAGCGCGCAAAGAGCGGCGAGCCCTTCTCGACTGCTCTAAGAAGGATAAAACTCTAATTACAGGGCCTAAAGGCTCCGTAAAATAGTGAACCTGTTTTTTGGCGCACGCACACACACAGCCCAGGTTAACTTCAACATGGATACTATCATTGAATGGAACATCGGAGGCTTATAGCACCACCTCGATGACGTCCAAGAACTTCTCGGAAAGTTCGAAGCAAAAGCCTTACACCTTTAAGAATGCACACATGTCCAAGACACACAAACTTTCTTCGACAACACATTATTTACCGCAAAGATTGTGAGGATGTAGCTACATTATCTGGGGGTGTAGTCTTTATTATTGACAAAAACATAGCAGTACAGCATTTGCCACTCCTAACGGCCCTTCAAGCAGTGGCTATTCGAGCAGTACTTTCAGATAAACTCATTACAATATGCTCATTGTGTATATATTTCCCCATTATCAGCTCTACCAATGAGATATCGATTCGTTATTAGATGAGTGCTCTGAGCCCTTTGTTTGTAATTCTGGGTAATTTTAATACACACAATGTGCTGTAGGGAGAATCTCGCTGTGACAATTGAGAACGGCTTATCAAACAGCTTCAATTTTCGTCTAGGTTATTTCTATTGAATATGAAAGAACCCACATATTTTAGCCTCGCAAAGAAAACATACTCCACGTCTGATCTTAGCATTTTATCACCGTACATTTGAAAGTATTTCAAGTGGAACATTTTCAAAAACCCATAAGGAAGCGATCATTTCCACGCAATTCTGAGCACTGAAAAGCAAGGTGACCTTCCACCACAGGCCCCTCGCTGGAAGGTAGACTTAGCTGATTGAGAGCACTATTGAAATCTTTTTTACGTGACGGGGCTTAAAATATGTCCACCTTAATCATTGATAATGACGTAAAGTATTCTACAGCTTTCCTACATGATGCTGCGTCGAAATGTATTTCTCAAACTATCGCCAATGGTTGTAAGCAACGGGTTCACTGATGAAACAATGCATGTAGGAGTGCGCGCAAAGCACACCATGAAACGTGTAGACAGCTTTGGGATTACCCCACAGCTGAAAACTTATAAAAAACTTCTAGCACATAGATTTGAAGGCACGAAGAACGCGACGAGAAGCCAGACAAGAGAGTTGGGTGAAGTTTATATCAAGTATATCTTGTACACAGACGAGGCAAAAATATGGAATATAGTGAAGAAGATGGAAGGTCAGAAAACGTACTCACTACCACTAGTATATACCCAAAGCGAATGCTTGGAAGATCAAGCGAACTACCTAGTAGGCACGAATTTTGAATACATATCAAGCTCCTTACACTATAATGAAACCTTCCAAAGATACTAATCCGAAAAAAGAGAAGTTTGAACGCAAACGTTCAATAAACGAGACATACAACCAACCTTACCGTTTAGCAGAACTGCAGGCGGCACTAAACTGCTGCAATAAATCTGCCCTTAGCTCTAATCGCATAATATACCAGACGTTGAAACACGTTCCACATGAAACACGAAAAACCCTCCTATGACTTTACAACGCTAAATGGTCATATGGTGAGATCTCCTCTCAGTTTAGAAGGGGACTATTATAATTCAGTTCCTAAAACAAGGAAATGATTCATCGTGTGTTTTAAGTTATAGGCCGGCAGCGTTAACAAGTTCCTTTAGTAAGGTATTTGAAATAAAATTAAGAACTGCGGAATAATACACTCGTCTTAGAATTGAACAGACTGCTTGACCCCTACCCGTGTGGGTTTCAAAAAGGTCGGTCCACATCACACCATTTATTACGCATCGAGGCAAAAACACGTGAAGCATTTGTCCATAAACATTTTTTCTTTCGGTATTTCTCGACATAAAAAAGGCATACGACACATGGCGACTTGGGATACTAAGAGACCTGTCGCACCTGGGTGCCCGAGGCAGGATGTGGACCATTATTGAAAGTTACGTGTCCTATCGTACATTTCTTGTTCGTGTGGGGAACGTCTTATCAAAATATGTTCTTCCGGAAACTGGAGTGCCTCAGGGTGGTGTCCTTAGTTGTATGCTTTTTATCATTAAATGAATTCCTTGCGTTCTTGCCTCCCAAGCAGCGCATTTTATTGTACATATGTTGATGGCTTACTGATAGGTTTTAAATCATGCACTCTTGCGATATGAGCGACAGGTACATCTTAGTTTGAACAAAGTGGCCAAGTAGGCAGAGGAAAATTGGTTCTGCCTCAATCCGCAAACAGAGCACCTGTATCGTAATTTCTAAAAACAGAGGCCCCTGTACCCTGATCCCGAATTCGATCTGCACAGACACCGACTACCGGTGAAAACGAAATACAAATTCCTAGGTCTAATCTTAGACTTTAAGGTCACCTGCGTGCCACAAACTAAATATCCTAAAAAGTACATGACAAACAACGAATATTTAAAGGTGCTAACACACAAAACATGGGGTAAAGATAAAAGGTGTTTTATTTATTTCTACAGAAGCCTTACACGCACACGTCTAGACTATGGGGCATAGTGCATCAGTCTGCCACGCCAAGCGCCTTGAAGATGCTTAACCCCGTTCATAATCTAGGCACTCGTTTATCTATAGGTGCCTTCAAAACAACCACTGTGGAAAGCCTCTATGTTGGATCAGACGAGTGGTCACTCCAGTTACAGAGACCATACTTATCCTTCGTGTATTTCTCAAAGTGCATGCAAATGAGGAACACCCCGGATAATGTACCATCAATGACTTATCCAGCAGTAATTTTTTTGAAAAATATCGTACAGTGCGAGAACCTTACTTATTGCGTGTGAGGTGTTTGGCGACGGAAATTGACGTCCCGCTCCTCGAAAACGTACCGATGGCCCCTGCTATACAGCTCTCACCATGGCGGTGGCAGCTCATTCACTGTGACTTATCTTTCGTAGAAGTCACAAAGCGCGCCCCTGTTGCACACATTCGCATGCGCTTTATATACCTACAGATGAAATGTTCATGCTCCAAATTTTGCACGGATGCATCGAAGTCTAATTCCGGCGTCTCATACGCAGCGATTGGTCCATCTTTTTCATATGCTAGCTTGCCCAAAAAAGCATATTTACGACGGAGTCTCATGTAATATTGTCAGCCGCTAAGCACACAAGGGAATTAGGAATATGCAAAACTGTTATATACACAGATTATTTAAGCTTTGTTAACGCTTTAAAAACAATTGCAATTCACCAAAACTATGTGCTTGTAAAGCTATACGCTATCCTGTATGAAATTTACACATCTCTACAGAACATCGTGGTGTGCTTGATTGATTGATTGATTGATATGCGGGGTCTAACATTCAGAAACCACCATATGATAATGGTAGACACCGTAGTGGAGGACTCCGGAAATTTTGACCACCTGGGTTTTTTATCGTGAACTCGAATCTGAGCACACGGGCCTACAGAATTTTCGCCTCCAGTGAAAATTCAGCCACTGCAGCCGGGATTCGATCCCACGACGTGCGGGTCAGCAGCTGAGTATCTTGAGCTACTAGACCACCGCGGCGGGGCATCGTAGTGGGCTGGGTGCCAGACCACCATGATATATAAGACAATGTACTGGCTGACCAGCCTGCTTCATCTGTTCATACAGACGTTGACAACACATACACGGCAGTTCCAGTAATGGACCGCCAGCCCTTTTGGAGGAAAACGCTTAGAGCTTACTGGCAGTGCTCTAAGGCAACGAAATCTCAAAATAAATTACATGTTGTCGAGCCACACCTCGGTAATTGGCCACCGGCTCCAATGTCATGCCACAGAGGAGCCTCAATCTGCAGACTTAAGATAGGTCACACATACAGTACACGCACTGTTGGGCGGTGAACCGCCTATATGCGGCAAGTGTGGCGAGCAACTTACCTGGCTTCACGTTCTCATACAATGCGATGAATTACAAGGTATTCGAAAAAGCACTTCTCATTAGCCTGACAGGGAACACTTTCCACTGCATCGTAAGATATTTTTATACACTGAACCGCTTTTTAAACAGCACTCGTTATTCCCGTTTGTAAAGAACCTACGTATTTTATAACATATTTCAAAAAAAAACCCGTAGCATGACCTCTCATCAGAGGTTCCAACTACGGTAGGTACTTTAGAGAAAGCACCATTCTCGCCGCTCTTGGACACAGGGGCGTTGACAAAGCATTTTTGCTGTTCATACTCCAAAGTTTTGTTACCGCGAGAGCATGCAATTCATTCCTACAACGCACCTGTTATGATTTTAGTACGTGTAAGTTTTACCTGCCTTTAGTGCGTGAAACTTTTGGCCTTCATGCAACCACACCACATAACCATATTTCAACTTCATTATCAGGTCCTGGCGCTTTTTGGCCATGAAATGGCCCTAGCGCCATTAAACTACACATATCATACATCAAACACGCGAGGCTTTGTAAAGCCCACGCACACGCACACCAATTGTTTCTGCCTAATTACACTAATCGGGCTAATGGGGACGCTACTCTAAAACTTTATGTGTCATCTCCACCTTTTTTTCATGCCATAACAAACTAAGCGCATTGCCCGAGAGCCATTTCACTGTATGCCCCGCATGCGCGTGTGCACAAGACAAACTGGGACGACAGAGCCACCGGACACCGCGCTCCCCTGCAGGGTAGCACAAGGGGCGCGTTATGTCCACCTTTCTAATTATGAGCTACCTCCGGCTCGTTAGCTTATTTGATTTCTGTCCTTTTGCAAAGGCTGCACGTTCGCCATGCATCGACGTATATTGCCAGCTCAGTTCGGCTGCTGCTAATTGTGCTGCCCGTCCACTTACGAGCGCACCTTTCTCGTCTCTAGCTCGCTGCCACCACCCCATTACGCAAGCTTTCTGAGGTCAGTAAGGAGCGGCTGCACAGAGAGAAGCCTCGATGGGGCAGAGGCCACTGCGGTATGAAAAGTAGCAGAAGCTCGGCATCAAGAAATACGTCCCTAATGTGCGCACTCGCTCACCCTCCTACCTCGTAGCAGGCCAGACCCTTAGCAAAGTCTTTGCGATGCAAATGAGAAGAGCCCTCTCTTTTAGCGAACGACTTCCGATTGTGGATAAATTCGTCCTCTGCTGGAGTCCACGGCAAGTAAAAGGCACTTAACTACCCAACGCGTAAAAACAGTGGGCGGCTTTTTATATAGCAACTTCCAGTTTTCGACATAACATGAGTGTTCTTCTCTGGAAAGCCGGAAGGCTCTTTTTGTTTTTTATCTTCATAATTGGGTACAACTTTTTTTCTGGCCAAAGCCTCGTTTATGACTTATGGCTATTTATGCCGAATTATCTTACATAAAGGAAGGGGTGCGTAATATATAGTGTACCCTAACAGAAGAGGAAGCACGTAATGTTTGTCACCTTCACCTTAGGCTTGGCCTCGGTCACATATTTACAAAAGGGCCCGATTTCAGATTTAGAAGACACTGAGAAATTTTACCCTAATGTTGTATATCCATGTTGGAAAAGACGGAAACAATAAAGGCAAAAAACCATTAGTATACGTGCCCTGAAGTGAGAAGGATCAAGATGTATAGCTTAATTGCTGCAGTCCATTTTATGTAATGTGGCTGACCGTCCTCGCGTCAAAAAAGGACTTACATGTTTGTTCAACAATAAACTGCAGTGCGATTCCATCGACTGTTGGCTCACAAGCAATCTCGTATAAGTCCACTAAGTGGCGGATTCCTTCTCGCACTCTTGTTGTAAGTGCATACGCACATTGCGTATGAAAACAGTCATCAATCAAAGCGATCACAATGTGCTGCGTAACGAAACCGCGGTAATGTCCCACCAACCGCACTGTGTCGCAGCTTTAAGATACAAATAGCAGGACACGTGCACAGGTGGTGAGCTACACAGTCAAAGCTCAGTTCTTCCCGCAAACAATTATTTCAGGGCCATAAGCATCTTGTTCACACGCAATATACGTCAGATGTAATGCAACTGCTGGGAAATTGTGCACTTAACTATGCGTTTCACCACATCACGTTACTTACTTTTAAAAAGCGTATACATATACAGATATGATTGAGGATGAAACAGTTCTTGATTGGGTGTTAAAGCGTCTCAGTGCGAAATTGTGCTTTCATACAAATTTTTAATGTTACCGTTGATACTTACGCGAGAAGAATGTCCTTGATTGTGTCAAAACTGGTGAATAAGACTCGTTCACAGGGGCCCAATGCATACGAAGCTGTGTGTGAATTGTGTATTTTATCCCGTAATTATCTTTTTTGTGTGTGTTATAGGCCACCAGACAGAAGCCTTGATGGCTTCTTTTGTTTTTATGAGACTATTTTACGTTTTTCGTTACATAGTGCGTGTTTTTCGGTATCGGCACGGGACTTTAACATCTATGCAAATATTGCACCAAACGGCTTCAAAAATGCTGTTAGTTCACCGACCAGAATTGAGAACAGTGCAACTTTACCGGATATGTTCATTACAAATTCCAACGATAATAACACAATTACAGGAGTTTTGTCTGAGGATATTAGCGACATCTTCCTATCATCCTCTTTATGAAAAAAAGCACCTTACGAGAACGTAAGAAGCGGATGGTAACCATTCAAGATATCTTTGAATCTAGCCTAAAAGCTTTTAGAAACGAACTGCTTGGTGGTAGCCATATTGAGATGCTTTCAATGAAAAACGTAGAATAAGCCTGTAATACATTCTTAGACAAAATCCTAGATGTTTATAAACGTCACTTCTCCGAAAAACAAGTTCGTTTGAACAAGAGAATGCGTAAGCCATGAATGACCCCAGACTTGCTCAACAAAACTAAATATAAAAATGAATTTTATCACAAATTTTTTGTAAATAAGAATTCTGACATTTCAAAAGAATATAAAGTATACAGAAATCGGTTAAATAAACAAATTAGCAAGCGCATATTGCACTACATACATACCAACTTGGAAACCTGCGCAGATAAGACTCACACCTCATGGACGAAGCTGAACTTAGTTTTTAACCGTGGTACAACACGGGCAAGTGTGGAGAATCTGACTATAAACTTGCGCAGCGTATCAGGAGCTGAACTTGCAAATATATCGAATGGCCAATTAGTCATTATTACATATATTGAAATGTCTAGTGATTTTGTTCAATTTCTACCGGATCCAAATTCATCTTCATATTTTTTGAGCCTGTAGGGGACCAAAGTGTTTATTCCGTTTTCTCGAAACTTATAAATACTTCATTTCGTGTTGCTGATGGTATGCAGATTAGACCCATAAATATGTGCTAGATATCCTTGTTCCTTATATCACTCACATATTCAATCACTGTTTTTCAAATGCAACGTTTCCCGAAAGAATGCAGATAGAAAAACTCATTGTTTTATGTAAAAAGGCGACAAAAATGACATTCAAAACTACAGACCCATATCTATTATGCCAGTGTTTTCTACAGGGTTAGGAAACCTTATGCACCGTCAACTGTACCAATTCTTAGAAAAACACAATTTGATTTCCCCAACTCAGTTTGGTTTCAGAAAACATCGATCTCCGGACATGGCAATATTAGATCAAAAGGAGTTAATATTGTCTGAATTTCATAACAAACGTGCCGATCTCGGTATGAGTGTTGATTTTGTAAAGCCTTCGACAATAATCAGCATTCCATGTTGTTTGAAAAGCTACAATACTAAATATTTCGTGGTCATGCACAGACCTAATACAAAGTTACCTTAAATATCGTAAACAGGTAGTTGAAATAGATAGAAAATTCTCAGAGCTGAAGCCTAATACTAAAGATGTACCTCATGGAAGCATCCTTATACCCCTTCTTGTTATAGCCTACATAAATGCATTAACTCGTATTTGTCCAAATGGTAAATACGTTCTTTATGCCGATGATGTTAGCATGTTTGTTTCAGCTGAAAATAGTATCGCGTTCGAGGAAAACAAGAACCAGTTTCTGTTGAAACTAAAGCTCTGGTCATGCTGTAATAATTTGAACAGCAACATTAGTAAAACAAAGGCGGTACTATTCTGACCTAAGAATAAGCCTGTTAATGAAAACATACATCTAGAGTATGGCGATCCTTATAATGAGCTAGTAAATAGTATAAAAATTCTTGAGGTTACATTTTCGAGTAATATGCTTTACCATGAACACAATGATAGTGTTCTGGGTCAGTTATCTCGTGTAGTGGGTACAGTGTACAGTGGGAAAACTGTTCTACCATACAAGGTAAAACTCTTACGTTATAAATCACTTTTCTATTTACATCTTCTCTATTGTTCCATGGTATGGGGGACTACAACTTACACGAGCTTACAAAAACTGTACCTGATGAAAAAGAAGTATATTAGAATCATTTTTAACTTGTCCTATGATGCTCACACAAGCGAAATATTTCAACAGCCTGGAATACTACCCGCACATCGTCTCTACAATTTTAAGTTAGCTTTGGCGATCAGGCGTGAATTGAAAGAAAGCCGACATTTTCTGTACGACCTCCCAAAACTGCAGCCAAATATTACATCGTTTGAAACACGAAATGAAGAAACATGGAGAATAAAAGCTTCGAGAGCAAACTGCTCCACACATAAGTTATCCTCATAGTTCCTACGTTACTTGATAAATATGTGGAAGCTGGCATAGATTTCGTGCCCTGTACACAGACTCTATCGCGCGAATTACACATGGTTAGTTTTTAAGATTTCTTTGCAGTTGCTGTATTATCATGGTTGCTATTTTTATTTTTAGAATTCATAGTTAATTTTTTACATTTTAATGTATTTTAATTTATTTATTTATTTATTTATTTCTGTTGTTGCTGTTGAGTTCACATTGCTGACTGTTTGCCACTGCTGTCGTGCTAAAAGGTGGCTGTGGGCCTTTGTCAAGCTGCCTCTTTCGGAGAGCAGCTTTTACCTAGCTGTCTTTCATCGAACTATTGATGGAAAATATAACATTATTATTATTTATGCTAGTTCCTTGTGCAGCGCGTTTTTCAGACGGTGACTATACTGTAGTGTATTCATACGTGGTCAAGGTGGAAACGGCTGCACTTTTTTTCATATTAAGCTGTCCACTTTTATATATGTAATCTATGCTCCACAACATGAGGGTCTACAGGAAAATGAAGTGGCCCATAGCGGTGACCGGGAGGACGTCAGCCTGGCTGTCCTGGGACCAAAAAATACCTAATCTGTGGCTGCACAGATGGAAGTTGTAGACAACACCTAATCGTCGCTACTTCAAAACTACAAACTTAAGCCGCGGGTGCACACTCCACCCCATCCAAAACTAACCAAACGAGAGAGCGTGATCTTCAGACGCCTGCAAAGCAACAAGTACATACATGAAACACTAATGCGCCACCTCTACCCAACGATGCATGGCTGCATGTGCCCGCTCTGCAGCGTTCCGCACACCCTGTCACACTTGCTCCTGGAATGCCAGTACCATGCAAACCACGACATGCAACCGGAGCAGGACTAAGCACCAAGGACGAACAATAAGCAAACGTAGGAAGCAAAGCTCGTCCTCGAATATCTGGAAGAGCCCCACCGCGGTGGTCTAGTGAGTAAGGTCTAGTGACTTGTAACAGGTCCGCAGGCCGCGGGACCGAATCCCGGCTGCGGCAGCTGCACTTTCGATGGAGGCGAAAATCTTGTAGGCCCGTGTGCTCAGATTTGGGTGCACCTTAAAGAACTTCAGGTGGTCAAAATGTCCGGAGCCCTCTACTATGGCGTATCTCATGAATATACGGTGGTTTTGGGGTGTTTACACTCCACATATCATCATCAGGACCTGGAAGACCGGTGACAACTCGTCGCCAGGGCCAAGAGGGCACTCGAAGGTAGAGGGTTCCTGGAGTAGGGAACACTCCCACCTTAGGGTGATACGGGGCATCGCTCGGAACATGTTTTCGAAATAAACGTTTATTTCTCTCTCTCTACCTTTGATACTTACGCGAGAAGACAGTACTTGAATGTGTCAAAACTGAGAGAGAAGGCTCATACACAGGCACCCAGTGCATACGAAGCTGTGTGTGAACTGTGTATTTCATTTGTATTAGTTCCTTGTCCAGCGCGTGTTTCAAACGGTTACTATGCTCTGATGTATTCGTGTGTGGTCGAGGTGGCGATGGTTGCACCTTTTTAGTAGTAAATTAGGAAAGGCAGCAGTTAATATGTGCCCACCCACACAAAACAAAACAAAAACATTTTGCCACCGTGCTCATGACACAGTGGTGAAATGTTTTTGTGCTTAAGATCTTGGCTGATTTTTAAAAATGAAGCAATAAAGAAACATTACGAGAAAGATATGGCACTCGGTAATCGGACGCCGTAATAGTTTGTCTTCGTTATGCGTCAGTTGGATTCATGCTGATGTATATGCGCCTATATAGCTACTTCTTTAGCTGTGCCAAATGTTTGATATTTTTGTTCATGTGTCTTCGAGTCATTGTCAGCTTACACCGACTCAAGTACTTTATCATGGCAGTTTTAGTTGGGATAACTTAATAATTCTCAGTCGGTGGTCTTTACTAATTGCATGTACATGAGTTAGCATGTGGGGTTTAACGTCCCAAAGCCACCATATTGTCACGGGGTCGTGACGTGGCCGAAGACAGGAAACTTTGTGTTGGGATTTAAGTGTTTATTTGGGCGAATCTGTGCCAGGTAAAGGGAAAGTCTAATTACAACAGCAGTCTTGCACAGATAGCAGTCTCGGACTGATAGCGGCGAACGCAGCGTCGGCCTTCGATCAACAACTGACAGGCGGCGAAGCGCGTCGGCATTTATACTCTTGCCGTCGAATGTTCTAGCGTTATCGCTGGCGGTGGCGTAGGTTCCACAACAATCTGTACCGTTCGCACAGTGGGCGGGATCTTATCGAGATGATCTACTACAGTCCGGAACCTTCTCGAAAACTGCAGGCGCTGTTTGCGCTGAGAATCGTGTGGTGTTTTGGGACGATAACAAAAACTTGGGAAAAGGAACGTGGCATTGCCCCCCTCTGAAAAAAGGCATCGTCCCGATGCCTTAACTAAAGATGAAATTACAATAATAATGGAAGAAAGTACAATGAATAAATTACAATACAACAATAATACAAAAAACACTGGTTCAGTTAACGCGCATGAAACGGCTTGAGGCGCGCCACATAGACGACTTCAGGTCGCGATCGGCGTCGTTGAGAGTTCGTGATGCCGTCAGGGACAACCTCGTAATCAAGTGGGCCGAGACGTCGAACCACCCTGTACGGTCCGAAGTACCGTCGCAGAAGCTTTTCACTTAGTCCACGTCGGCGTATCGGCGTCCACACCCAAACACGTTCACCGGGCTGGTATTCCACGAAGCGTCGTCGAAGGTTGTAACGGTGGCTGTCGGTCGTCTGTTGATTCTTGATACGGAGACGCGCAAGTTGTCGGGCTTCTTCGGCGCATTGAAGGTACTCGCTCACATCGAGGTTTTCTTCGTCGGTTACGTTGGGTAACATGGCATCGAGCGTCGTTGCCGGGCTCCTTCCGTAGACCAATTTGTATGGAGATATCTGCGTCGTCTCCTGCACCGCCGTGTTGTATGCGAAGGTCACATACGGAAGAATGGCGTCCTACGTCTTGTGTTCGACATCGACGTACATTGACAGCATGTCGGCGATCGTCTTGTTAAGCCGCTCGGTGAGGCCGTTGGTCTGTGGGTGGTACGCTGTCGTCCGGCGGTGGTTTGTTTGGCTGTATGCCAAGATCGCTTAAGTCGGCAGTGAATGCTGTTCCTCTGTCGGTGATAAGGACCTCCGGGGCGCCGTGACGTAGGACGATATTTTCGACGAAGAACTTAGCTACCTCGGATGCCCTGCCTTTTGGCAAGGCTTTTGTCTCGGCGTAGCGGTTGAGGTAGTCGGTAGCTACCACGATCCACTTGTTTCCAAAGCCGACGTCGGGAACGGCCCCAGTAGGTCCATACCAATCTGCTGGAATGGTCGGCAAGGTAGATTGATTGGCTGCAGAAGTCCCGCTGGCCTTGTCGGCGGTGTCTTGCGTCGCTGAAAGTCCAGGCATGTTCTCACATAACGAGTGACGTCGGTGGTAAGACGTGGCCAGTAGTACCTTTCTTGTATCCTCGCGAGCGTGCGAGGAACACCGAGGTGCCCTGCCGTCAGATCGTCGTGCAGGGCCTGCAGGAGTTCTGGTCGCAGAGCTGAAGGCACCACAAGGAGGTACTTAGCTCGAAGCGGTGAAAAGTTTTTCTTTTGTAGAAGACCGTTTTGTAGAAAGAACGACGCGAGTGCGCGCTTGAGTACCTTCGGGACTTCGGCGGTCCTGCCTTCGAGGTATTCTATTAGGGCCTTAAGTTCCGGGTCGGCCCTCTGTTGTTCAGCGAAGTCGTCGGTAGTTATCGTTCCTAAGAAGTAGTCGTCATCCGGGTCGTCGGGTAGCGGTTGGTCGACAGGCGCACGAGAGAGACAGCCGGCGTCGGAGTGTTTTTTGCCGGACTTGTAAATGACAGTAATGTCATATTCTTGAAGTCTCAGGCTCCATCGTGCGAGGCGACCTGAAGGGTCCTTCAAGGTGGCTAGCCAACACAATGCGTGGTGGTCGCTCACAATATTGAAGGGTCTGCCGTAGAGGTAGGGCGAAATTTCGACGTAGCCCAGATGATGGCGAGGCACTCCTTTTCTGTTGTGGAATAATTTGCTTATGCTTTCGATAGCAATCAGCTGGCGTAACTAATAACCCTGTCAAGTCTGTCAGCCCTCTGCACAAGAACGACGCCAAGAACTACGCTGCTTGCGTCAGTATGTATTTCTGTCTCGGCGAATTCGTCGAAATGGGCAAGTAACAGAGGCGTCTGGAGGCGATGTTTAAGCTCCTGGAAAGCGTGTTCCTGCGGCGGTTCCCACTTAAACTCGACGTCGGCCTTGGTAAGGTTAGTGAGAGGATCGGCGATGCGGGCGAAGTTTTTCACGAACCGCCTATAATAGGCACACAGGCCCAGAAATCGGCGCACGGCTTTCTTGTCAGTGGGCGGCGGGAAGTCGGCGATGGCGGCTGTTTTCCGTGGATCGGGACGAACTCCAGACTTGCTGATAACGTGCCCCAGAAACAAGAGCTCCTCATACGCAAATCTGCACTTTTGTGGTTTTAGTGTGAGTCCGGAAGTCTTGATTGCTTGAAGTACAGCTTCAAGGCGCCGAAGATGCTCGTCAAAACTCGAGGAAAATACGACGACGTCGTCCAAGTAAACAAGGCAAGTCTGCCACTTCAATCCTGCCAGTACTGTATCCATAACGCATTGAAAAGTTGCAGGTGCTGAGCAAAGGCCGAAGGGCATCACCTTAAACTCGAAGAGGCCGTCCGGTGTTATAAATGCCGTCTTCTCTCGGTCTCTTTCGTCGACTTCGATTTGCCAATAGCCAGTCTTGAGGTCCATTGATGAAAAGTACTTGGCGTTATGGAGCCGATCAAGTGCGTCGTCTATTGGTGGGAGAGGATACACGTCCTTTCCTGTGATTTTGTTCAGGCGGCGATAATCGACGCAGAAACGTAGGGTCCCATCCTTTTTCTTCACTAACACCGCGGGGGATGCCCATGGACTCTTGGACGGCTGGATAATGTCATCCCGCAGCATTTCATCAACTTGTCTCTTCATGGCCTCACGTTTTCGCGTTGAAACCCTGTACGGACTCTGACGAAATGGTCTGGCATTTTCTTCGGTTATGATGCGATGTTTCGTGATTGGGGTCTGCCGAATTTTTGATGACGACGAAAAGCAATCTTCGTATTGCAGGAGCAGGGCTTTGAGCTGTTCTTGCTTATTGTTCGGAAGTCTGGGATTGACGTCGAAAGCTATGGGAGGGGCTTGGTTCCTCTGAGCAGGTTCCGCAGAATCGGCGAGGGCGAAAGCACTGGTGGCTTCGACAATTTCTTCGATGTATGCGACCGTTGTTCCTTTGTTCACATGTTTGTAGTCATTGCTGAAATGTGTGAGCATAACCGTTGCTTTGCCTCCCCGCAGCTCTGCAATTCCTCTTGCGACGCAAATATTTCGGGTGACCAACAGATGCTGACTGCCTTCAACGACGCCTTCCAAGTCAGGTGATTTAGGAGCGCCGACTGAAATAATGATGCTTGAGCGAGGCGGAATGGTGACTTGTTCTTCCAGCACATTCAAGGCATGGTGTCCTGACGGCGTGCGCGGCGGTAGTGATTCTTCTATGGATAACGTTATCGACTTTGTTTTTAGGTTGATGACAGCACCATGGATGCATAAGAAGTCCATGCCAAGAATGACATCTCTCGAGCAAAGCTGTAGGACTACGAAGTCTGTAGGATAAATACGGCCGTTAATGGTGACTCTCGCTGTGCAGATTCCTGCAGGCGTTACGAGATGACCTCCGGCTGTGCGGATTTCAGGGTCTTTCCAAGCTGTCCTTTCTTTAACTTCGCGGCGAACGACCAACTGATGGCAGAATAGTCGGCTCCAGTATCGACGAGAGCGGTCACACTGTGGCCGTCGATAAGAACGTCGAGGTCGCTAGTTCGCCGTCTCGCATTACAGTTAGGGCGTGGGGTCGGGTCACGGCTGCGTCGGCTTGTTCCGCTGCTTCCATGTTGCATCATCAGGCCACCTTCGGTAAGTGAGCTTTCGCCATCAGGGCTTTGCCTGTTTGGCGTTGTGTTCGGAAAGCTCCGTCGTGGCGTCGTCGTCGTTGGAGGATCTTCGGTAGTTCGTCGCACAGCAACCGCACCTCCACAGGTTGCTGCCCTTAGTTTCCCGGATACGGGCTAGGAAACCGGCCCCGCGTTGGGCCAGAGTACTGCCGGTGGTGCGGTGACGTGCGGCGGCTCGGCGACGGCGAACGCGAAGGGCTTGGTGGTGTCCACCGAGTTCCTGTCAGGTAGTCGGCGATGTCACGTGGTCGTTCTCCTGGCTGTGGACGTGGTGCATTGACGGCGAAGCCACGCAGTCCCATCTGTCGGTACTGGCAACGGCGGTATGTGTGTCCGGCCTCGCCGCAGTGGTAGCAGAGCGGGCGATGGTCAGGGGTGCGCCAGACGTCAGTCTTCCTCGGTGCACTGCGCTGGGCCGCTGGCGAACGGTATGACGTCGGTGGGGGTGGTGGTGGCGGTGGCGTCTGTCGACGGAAGTGCGATGGGGCGGCAATTTGGCGTGGACGGGGAGGAGCGTTGTGGCGCAGTGCAGCGGCGTAGCTCATAGCTTCCAGCTCGGGCAGCGGTGCGTGGGGAATTTGAAGCGATTGCCGGACTTCTTCTCGCACAATGTCGGCGATCGAATCCACTTGAGGCTGCGCCGAAGGCAATAGTTTGCGCAGCTCTTCCCGCACAATCGCTCGGATCGTTTGACGCAGGTCGTCGGAGTCACTGGCTTCAGCAGCAGCGCAATCTGGAGTCAGGCGACGATTATACTGTCTGGTGCGCATGTCCAGGGTTTTTTCGATGGTGGTCGCCTCGGATACAAATTCTTGGACGGTGTTTGGTGGATTCCTCATTAGTCCCGCGAAGAGCTCCTGTTTGACCCCTCGCATGAGGAAACGAACTTTCTTTTCCTCAGGCATGTCTGGGTCAGCGTGACGGAATAGGCGGGTCATCTCCTCTGTGAAAATTCCAACCTTTTCATTTGGTAGCTGAACCCGGGTCTCGAGTAGAGCAGCGGCCCTCTCTTTGCGAGCGACGCTCGCAAACCTTTGCAGAAATGCGCCGCAGAAGACATCCCACGTTCGGAGCGTGGACTCCCGATTCTCTAGCCAGGTCCTTGCGGTGTCTTCCAGGTAGAAGTACACACGACGGAGCTTTTCTTCGTTGTCCCAGTGGTTGAGGGCGGCCACGCGGTCGTATGTTTCTAGCCAGGTTTCCGGGTCTTCAAACGATGAGCCATGGAACGTTGGTGGTTCCCTGGGTTGATGAATGACGATCGCAGGCTGGGACGCTCCTGTTGTCATTGTCGCTGTAGTCGAGGTCATGGTCTTGGTCTTCCGCGCCTTGTCTTGTAGAAGGCCGTACTCCGGTGAGAGACCTTGCTGTCGGCGGCTTGTTCGCTGCTCTTGGTTGGCGTCGGTGTCTTCTCCGCGACGGGGGCTGGGTTCACGGCTTGACGGGGGCGTCCGGTACATGAACGAAGCAGCACCTTCACCAGATGTCATGGGGTCGTGACGTGGCCGAAGACAGGAAAGTTCGTGTTGGGATTTAACTGTTTATTTGGGCGAACCTGTGCCCGGTAAAGGGAAAGTCTAATTACAGCAGCAGTCTTGCACAGATAGCAGTCTCGGACTAATAGCGGCAAACGCAGCGTCGGCCTTCGATCAACAACTGACAGGTGGCGAAGCGCGTCGGCATTTATACTCTTGCCGTCGAATGTTCTAGCGTTATCACTGGCGGTGGCGTAGGTTCCAGAACAATCTGTACCGTTCGCACAGTGAACGTGATCTTATCGAAATGATCTACTACAGTCCGGAACCTTCTCGAAAACTGCAGGCACTGTTTGCGCTGAGAATCGTGTGGTGTTTTGGGACGATAACAAAAACTTGGGAAACGGAACGTGGCAATATGATTATGAGAGACGCCGTAGTGGAGGGCTCCGGAAATTTCGACCACCATGGTTCTTTAACGTGCACCCAAATCTGAGCACACGGGCCTACAACATTTCCGCCTCCATCAGAAATGCAGCCTCAGCAGCCGGGATACGAACCCGCAACCTGCGGGTCAGCAGCCAAGTACCTTAGCCACTAGACCATTGCGGCGGGCCACATGTACAAGAGTTAATGAAGCCAATAGGAAATAAAGCCATGGAAAGCATGCGGGACAATACTTGCTCTACAATAAAGAGCTAAGACACATTCTCGTTTGCAGATACTATAATACCAGACAGGATACAATCGTAGGCCCAGGTAGCGTGTACAGCAACAACGTCCAGCACGAACCACTCTTGTAGCGGTGACGATGTGGCTGCAAAACTCTGCAGGGTGCACTTCTTCCTCATTACAGTAGCTTCAGATGTTGTGCAGTAATTATGCTAGCTTAATGAAAATGAATCAAACTGAACGCATAAAAGTTGTTGGTTAGTAACCAACCAACAACTTTCGAATTACTCACCGTCTATAGCACTGGAAGGGTACATCAAGAATAGCACGCTTACTTAGTACTCACCTAAGGCAACTGAACTGACTATCCTAAACGTTCATCAGCCTACATTTTTCGTTTAAAGTTCATTTCATTAGCCTGTTTTAAGATATTTGCTTGGGCGTTGGCAGCAATATAATTCTACTAACAAACTTTCTTTACAATTTCTGTCCCACGCAAGCCACACTTGCGAATTTTTCGATGTTGTACACATTGCCAATAGCGACGCTTTTTCAAATACTAATAACGTCGCGGTGAAGGTCTGGTAGGTAAAAAACGACAGGCGTTATTTCAGGAACGGAGGTCGCCTACTACTAACCATATATAGGTCGGCGAACTCATCCATGAGTAAACTCACTCGGGCTCACTCAGACCCAGATCAATGGTCGAGACCGTGTGAGTCCAGTCGGATGTTATTTTGGTTAGTGTGAGTCCGAATAAGTTCGCCTAAAGAGAGTTTGTTTTGGCGAATGCGAGTCCGAGTCAAAGGCGGAACATATACTTCATGAGTAAGTCTGAGTGAGCTTCACAATTTTTGTCAACGTATGCCCCTAACCCATATTTTCACATTAGCGTGCTAGAAAAAACTATGCAATAATGGCAGGCTGACGCTGAGCTGGGTCAAAAATTAGACCGGCAATATCACAGAGAACCCAACCATCGTGCCTTCATTGCTTTCATAGGTGTCAGATGTGCAAACCAGGCTCTTGATGGGGTCCTGATCCACTTTTTAAAGTATTCTTAGAGTGGCCCCATTATTGGTCTTTACTGCCTCACAATTCGATTCCCCAAACATCTCTCGAATCCATCAAGAACGATTGGAGTTACACGGACTGCTGACCCGAAAGTTACGTGCTCGAGTGCTTGCCGCAACAGCCATCAGGTGAAATGTTAGAGCCCTTTGTATTTATATATCTAGGTGCACGTTAAAAGTGTGATTGAAATTTCCGGAGCCGTCCACTGCGGCGGCTTTCGTGATCACATTGAGTATTTGGTATATAAATTTTCTGCAATCAATATCATTACCGTGATAGCGTTAAAAAGCTTGTTTCGCTGAGAGAGAGAGGTAAATATAGAGGAAAGGCAGGGACGTTAAGCAACCTTGGCTCGGTTGGCTACCCTACACTTGGGGGGGAAGGAAGAATAATAAGAAGGAAAGAGATAGAAAAGTAGAGGAGTAAAAAAGAGATGGATAAATCGTCGGCGTCAGCGTCATTGGTTCTGAGCCAAAAATCATCATGTCCGTAACCTGAAAACTGAGAAACATACTGCTACGAAACCCCAGAGAAGAATATGGTAGGAACGAAGACAATGTTTAGTATGATCTCATGCACACTGGGCTCCATCTTGTATGCCTGCCTGTTTATCCTTAGTAAATATAATTTTAGACGCCTTTTCCCTGTAACATTTCCGTTTAGGTGCTGGATATCGTGTGTAGAGGAATTTCGGGTCAAGTGGTCGAGGCAGGCTCACATTTAGGAGCTGCGCCCATCAGTTTTTCGAAGACGGGCGGTAGGAGGGTGAGGAAGAGCAACGTGGATTAGTGTAGCGGGTCATGCGTCCGGCGAGCGATGGGAAGCGGTTCGATTGGGCGGCCTTGGATGACAGGGATCGATATCTGGGAACCAGCTGGTGGCCGTCGAGTGTTGGAATATTGCGACCATGGCTGCGAATTTCATGAAGTGTGGCAACGACATGAAATATGGCCGACACGTTCACAGTTGAAGCCGACCAACCTGTCATCGGAGGTTCACTATTTCGCCAAGTTTCGGCAATGTGGACGGCTGTCCGGTCCGCGGGACATATCAGGTGTACTGGGCAGTCGGTAGTAAGGTTGGTTAATGGGGCATAGCGTCTGAAGTCCAGCGTTGGCCAGTTCCTGGCGCACAGCAGTCTCGATCAAAGAAATAGTTTTGCGAGAGTCGTCGGGGATCCGGACTTGGTCAGAAAGTGAAGATGCTGCCTCAATATCGCAGCGCACGATGCGCACAATATTGTCGGAAGCATCAGGGGCTGGCGGTAAACGGGTGTCCTCGCAGGCAAATGTTGCAGCCGTGTTGGGGAGGCGCGAAAATTGCGAAGTGATACAACGCCTTTTCGCTCCTTCAAACATAGTTGGAAAGAAGACGATCTTTGTTGCGATCTCGTGCAGACTGGGCTCCATCTTGTATGCCCGCCTGTTTATTCTAGTCAATATATTTCTTAGACGCCTTTACTACGTAACAATACTTGAAAAATAAATAATAAAAATTTCAGAGTCCAACTGAGGATAGAAACAGGTCGTTTGTGGTGCAAGCAAGTGTTCTACCACACAACTACGTGTCTGCTTGAAAATGCAGTGAAAGAAACTTTCAAGTTTTAAAAACACACACATGCTGTGTACGGTATTCTCAATACAGCTCGTAATATAGCAGTAATTTATCGTGTATTGTCATGGGGCATCAGAAGGTGGGGTTATCATTATAACTTCGTCGTTTAAAGCCAACCACCGATTACAAAAGGCACACACGTTAGTGCGCCCATTTCATAAATACCAGGTAGTGGGTGCATAGCGAATTCAAAGTCATTTAACGCGCATTATTGTTCGTGGTTTATAGCATGCTACCCATTGCACAAAATTCCGCCACATGTGAAAGCTTCACTGACAAAAGCCACGTTACACTTTCTCAATTTGATTGTAGCGTTGAATAATTCAAAGTTCTCTGTAACATCATGTAATATAAAGTATGGGCCAAATGTTTCTAGTGCGCACTATAGGTACTGGATATCGCTATTGCTTTCAACTCCAAAATGTGGCGCTTAAGGATTCCCCCATTTCTCACAAAGCTAATTGGTCAGCATATACGTATCTATAACAAAGCTTCAGCTGACGCTTCTGGTGCGAGCACTGCAGGAGGGAGAGAAACGTGAGGAACACCTAAACAACGTTCAAGGTTTCTCCCAAAAGATACGCAGTTCTGACGAGAAGCAATGGCGACGCGCTTCATTTCTAGGAGGCTGCATTCGAGACGACCCTTTCGGACCACTTACGATTCGCTTCATGGTCTTCGGCAATATATACCGAGCCTTATGACATAAAATGTGTACTCGTCCTTCAAAAAACGAAAATATGTGCAAGCCCCTTCAAGTCACATATTGAGCGCGTATAGCATGGCTGAGAGGCCGGCTCTGCATATTTGAGCTTTTCCCGAATACACAGAATATTTCGGATATGCTATACCGCCTTTATGTACTGCATCGACGGGATTTACGCTTCTATCGCCTGTCACGCTATAGAAGAACTCTACGAAGTATAAGACTGATTCTTTCGGTTCCGCTGCGTGCATGGCTGTCATATTTCCTGAAATACCATTTCCTGCTTGGATCGGCGAGCATACGGTTCCACAACTTTGCGTGGCCCGTATACAATGGCAGAGGCCCAGAGTACCATCGATGGGCTCCTATGTTCGTTTGTTCTTCGACTACACTTGCGCTTGCCCTTTTTCTCTTTTTTTTTCTTCTTTTGTGTAGAGTACAGAAACGATGAGAGAAACGCTCCACGCACCATGCAAATACAATATATATATATATATATATATATATATATATATATGCACACTCTGTGCTATATACAGCAGCGGGCCATTGCCATTCGTTCATGGTTCAAAACCACACTCGAGGCTTGGAGGCTAGAGTAGCGCACTGACCGAGAACGAAATAAGACGTACGACCTACGCGCGCTGCTCGCAAAGTATCATCGCGCGTTACTTTTCGATTCTTCTCTCTGTTTTTTATGTTTTTTTTCTTTTCCCTAGCACAGCGCATCTCTCCCTTATTTTTTCCGAGCTGCCCTTAAAGCAGCACGCGCAATGAATTTCCGACATCCCCAAAGGGACGCTTGACCATGGTTCTTTTCCCAGCCTTGTTTTTCTTTTTCCCCGCTCTCTGTTACTCGTATGGCTCCCCCCCCTCACCTTCTCTCGATGCCTCGGTCGTGAGTGCGCATAGCAGTGCAGAGATTTTTGTCGCCAAAGCGAGATGATTCACGCGAGCGTCCGGTGCGCACTATCGCGATTGTTTTGTTCTACTACATAGGCTTAAGAAAAACGAAATGACGGCGCACACACAGATAGCCGTGAACCCACACGTGGGCTGCACAAAGTCATAAATTTCGGGCGCGCAACGACTGGGTTGCCGGGTTTCACGCGGAAGCTATGCGGGACTTCTCGCAGGGGGAAAGAGAGAGGAAGAAGGGTGAAGCTTTGCGCAGAGTTCGCTGTGCAAACCCGTGGGGAACAGTTGGCCTTTGTGGCGTCGCCTAGCTCTTTTCATTTACCGGGGCGCTAATATATCCGCGCACACATTGTTTGAGTTATTAACCTCGCGCCTAAATGCTTTACACGGTACCAGTTGCAAACAGAAAAGATCAGCCTTTTCTCAAGTAGCCCTGTGGTGATGCCTGATACAGCCGCGTAGGGTGATACTGCGAGAAAAGTTGTCACCTGGCACTTAAAGGGGTCATGAAACGGCCGCTTTACAACGACAATGCGGCACCATCGGCACCCACATGTGCTAACTGTGTCATCAGCTAGAGTGGACCTGCATAGACGCTTTGCTTAACGAGGAACGCGGAACTCTATGGCATATCGAGCACGTGCGAGAGGCGCTCATCGGCGCCTACCATAATCAATCCGCGTCCCACAAGGACGCTGCTTTATATGACATCAGAGTTCAAGTTAGCGCTGATTGCGTATGACAAAGACGCCGATGAGTGTCCCAGTTGCACGCACTCGCAAGTACCGAAGAGTTCCGCGTTCCTCCATAGGCAAAGCGTCACCTGATGACGTCACCTACACAGTAAAAATTTTTACACCCTTAAGGGTGTAAATGAGCTTGGTCCATGAACGACACCCTAAGGGTGTTAATTCAGCACCTTCCAAAAACGGTGCTTTTCCATGCACCCTTAGAATAGGGCGTACATGTAAAAAACTGTGGGGTGTTACAAAAACACCCTTAAGGAAGGGTGCCTTCAATGTCCTTAACTTTTTAGCACCCTCTGAGGAGGGTGCGAGAAGGGTACACAAGGGTGTTGAGTGCCCATGGCAGGGGTGCCAGCATTCTTTTAGACTGCACTGATACCAGCATGCGTTAATTACACACTACTTGATGAAAGTGGTCCTGATTATCAATGGTGCGCCACCTGTCGAGCTTCATTCATTGCGTGTGGGCAAAAATATAAACACATACAATCGTGTATGAACTTCTGCTGGATATAAATATACTTCACAGTATATGCATAATGCGCGTTACAAAAAACTAAGCCTCGCTGCCTTTGCATATTGCATTTATTCAACAGGCAAATAAAACTTATAAACTTTTCTTCTGCCACACAACTTTTTCACCAGATGTGTAACACGTTGACGTATACGTACACTACACACGCAACACCTCAAATGTTTATTATATTTTTTCAGTTTCACTTTATTGACAATTCTTTGAAACATACAACTACACTGGTTTCAGTTTAGTATAGTGCTTCAAGTACATAGAGACTACAAATGAAATACACGCTAATACATCCCTATAATTCTTTCGAGTATCTACAATCCCAGTGGTTTCCAGTTTAATACTTTTTCGTGTACACAATCGGTTGAAATACAGGCAATGTACACAATCGGAATGAAATACAGGCAAATATATACCTATATTTCTTTCAAATATATACAATCACCATGATTTCACTATATACGCCTTCATGTACACAATCGTTCCCAAGAAGTGATGCACACAAAAATATATACGGATAGTGTTTTCAAATGTATACAATCACATTGGTTTAAGCTTTGTATTCCTGGATGTATAACAATTGGTTATGAGAAATGATGTACATGCAAACATATATGAGTTTTCGCACATATAAGTTTAGCGAATACTTAAAAAACCATTACAATGATTAGAAACAGAGTAAACTGAAAACGAACACAAAACTGAGTCAGGACACACAAAAAACAAAAGAGGTAATGCATAATTACGGCTAATGACACAGCTGGGTCATTTTATGCCAAATGTCTCAGCCATTTCGGCAACCATCTCAAATTTATTAGAAAAACTCGTGCTGCATTGAAAATAGTGAACTTCTGGAATATTTAGGAGATGAAAAAAAAATTGGTCTCGTGGCTGCCTTCTGAACTTTCTGTAATGCCGTCTAGGTGTTGTATGTGAAAAATTTTATTTTGAAAGCACCCCTCCTTCTTTCTATACGAAACTCGGTCTACGTATTACGCAACAAGAGTTTAATTTGGGCGCGTTGGTTCATCGTGGTTGTGTGCTAGTCACAGCGTGACAACTTCAGGAAGAGACAAAAAGGACAGGAGAGAGCACCGACTGCCAACTGAATTTAATGAATGTGCCACGAGCGGTTTTATACAGAATATAAGAACCGTGCTCTTGCGCGACGACACGTGTGACTACTACAAAATAATCTTAACTGAGAAAAGAATACTTCCTCTCGGAAAGGATAAGTGAACATGTAGTGATGCACTGATCATTGGTTTACCTGACAAAAAATACTTCTACAAACGTTAAATTGGCATTAAGTAAACCTATTCTCGTGACAAATGGTGCAAGATTGACTATTCCTGTTGCTGTTTAGTACACACACTTTTGAAAGCTTGCAAGGGGTGGAAAACAACACGTTAATATTATATCTGCTTGCTATTTTTTTAGTTGTGAGACACGTGATGTGGTATAACATGCAAAGGTTTTAATCATTGTTTTTTTTTCGTTGGTCATGTCTTCTTTAACTTTACTTTCTGCAGGATGGTTTCGCAAACGGGTGTGATTATTCTGTTGGGATATTCAGCATCTTTTAGTCTTTTATACTGGTTTTTAAGCCTGACCTCACCCTTGTGCTAACATGACTTCTGAAGGGTGGCCTGAATACATGTGGTATCAATTCCTCTTTTTACTAATTTTGAATGCCCACTATCAAAAGGCAGAACATTCTTAGCACTCCTGGGCTGATAGCACCAGCCAATACCCCAACAGCGTCATCACACTCATTTGCGAAACCCTCCTGCAGAAAGTAAAGTTAAAGGAAACAGGACTAAAAGAAAAACAGAATGACCAATGACCTTTGCATGTTACACAACACTACTAACATAAGGTGTCTCACAATTTTAGGAAAAGAGCCAGCAGATATGACATTGTTGTTTTCCATCCCTTGCAAGCTTTCAAAAGTGCATGTACATACAGCAACAGGAATAGTTATTGTTGCACCATTCGTCACTAGAATAGGTTTACTGAATGTCAATCTAATGTGTATTAGATACCGCTAACATGTGGAAAAGTAAACCTAGGACAAACTGGACAATGCTTCAATGATTGAGCAAGACAGCATGCTTTAAATGTTAAGAAGGGCTATAGTAGTCTCATGGCCGGACACCGTAAAGAATGTAAGTGCAGTCCTAGGTTTCATAAAACACTGTTTTTGAAAAAAAGCAAGCAGAAAAAAATGAGAGATTTCAGAACTCTTTTTCAGGAAGGCCAAGGATCAATGCATCAGTACATCTTCACTTATTTTTTCCGAAAAAGAGTATTCTTTTGTCGGTTAAAATTTTTTGTCATGGTCACACATGTGTTGTTGCAGATGAGCCCTGTTCTTGTGCTCAGTATAAGAACGCTCGTAGCACCTTCAATAAAATTCAGTTGACAGCACTCTTCCTGTCCTTTTTGCAATAAGATTTTTATTATAGAAAGATTTTCATTTTCTTACAATTTAAGTATAATGATGAGTTTTCATTGTATCACAATATGGAGCAAATTGCATCTAAATACGGACAAAATCACAATTTTGTGAAATTCATGATATTTTCTCGTATATTTCAGCAGCTTGAGAGGTCTGAAGATATTTTTTCTTCAAAAAAAATATACTTTCTGTGGAGTAAGTGTTCACTGCTCAGACA
This sequence comes from Rhipicephalus annulatus, assembly GCA_013436015.1. Classification (NCBI taxonomy): domain Eukaryota; kingdom Metazoa; phylum Arthropoda; class Arachnida; order Ixodida; family Ixodidae; genus Rhipicephalus; species Rhipicephalus annulatus. Next base: position 935,207 of record WOVY01014610.1, on the reverse strand, counting down.
CTCGTACAAAGTGCAATATTGCAATAAAAATGCAAACATAACACATTTTGGCTTTATTCTTGGAAGCAAATGTGGCAAAAAATTGCACTAATCTTATTGAGCTTCAAATACCTTACAGAAGCACATATACTTAACAGGCAGACCGAATTTGCTTTAGAAAAAATAATCGGTAGTTTTCAAAACGAAATTTTCCACAAACAGCACACAGACGGCATTATGCCAAGAAGTTATAAGCCAGCCACGTGAACAAAACTTATTTTCTCACTGAAATATTCTAGCAGATAACTGTTTTCAACGCAGTGTGTCAGCACATTTTTCTTTCAAATTTATTTCAGATGGTCGCCAAAGTGGCTGGGACGTTTGGCATGGAATGGTCCAGCTATATTTAAGCAAAATTACTTACACAAATAACAATATTTGTTCATATACACCAACCACACTATAAAAAGTTGTTCAGGCATTGTGACACTAAAATTTTCAGCGTCGTACTGCCTGAACAACTTCTTTGATAAACTCTAAACTCACGCCGAGAAAAAGCCTCTCTATCACGGTGGTTGTTAAACGCCTTGCGGCCGTAGACCATGTTGAAAAAAATCAACTCATCAGTGCTGTCACTCCTTCGTCATTACTGACACGGAAGATTTTTCGGTCATCCACGTGGAGGTTCAGGAACTAGGCTTGTTCTAGGCTGGGGCCGGGGTATAATACGCAGAACGTCAGCGGTACCCTCTCGTCCTGTAATAAGAGCAAATATGACTTCTCATAAAATGATGTTCATGCTGTTCTGGCAGCACCATATATGAAGAATGTGTAGTATGTATCCTTTGAAATGGCGTGTAATTGACATTACACTGAACTAGAAGCATGCAACCCATACATTCCAATAAGTTCGTATGATAAAGTTAAGATAGTTTTCCAGCATACTGCAAATTCCCGAATTTAGGAGACGTGTAAAACTACAGCTCAAAAATGGTACTTACGAAAGCCTGAACTCACCTAAGAATCAAATTCCTTATAGGGTTGTGAGCCAGTGTGAAAAACAGTTCTTAAAATACAACGTTCAGAACATGTAGCATTAATCAAAACGCACAAGAAACTTACCTCTTCATGTACAAACAGTGAAGGCATCACTGATTTCTCTTTTACATGAAAACAAACGATCTTGGGCGTGGCACTAGCGAAGAGGTCTGCAAAAAAAGTAAACGATTTACTGACTTTAATCATGCCTCTAACAATTTGAGGAATTGTGACAATTCAGCAATCAGTGCAATTATGACTGCCTACATAAGGACATCAAAAATGAACAATTTTCTCGTTCTTTCTATCCTCACAAGAAGCTCTGTCCATGGCATCTAATCCATATTTGACGCTGTGCCTCCTATTTGCCTGCTTTCTAGACGTAGGCTGCGAGCATGTATTTTGTGCACCTAATCTAGCACAGAAATTCGTCATCTATATTTCAATCATCTTAATTCATTGTAATTTGATGAAAGATGTGATAGCTCGCCCAGTTTTTAAAGAGTTCTGGCCGAAAGTATTTCTTTGTAAAAAAATTCTTCAAAGCTTGCTTTCAGAAAAAGCGTCTGGCATATTTCGACAACCAAGCTTATCCTCTGATGGCAATCAGGGGCACGCTATTAGCGATTATTGACCACGTGATTTACAAACGTAAACCGTGCCTAAATACTCAGTTAAACACAATCAAGCAAGCAGGAGCGCTCGAACGAAACCAACGCGCGCGGACGCCGTCTACATTGCAGCAGCCATGGCTTATGCTAGAGCTACCGAACATAGCTTCCACAGTCACGCATACTCTCTCGATTATGTTATAACGCCGAACGCTATCGCAGATGAAAGCAAAGCACGAAAACAGCAAACAGAAACGAGGGAAAACAACGCAGGGCGATGGCCACAACAAAGCGCCTTTGGAAGTCTACTAGATCTTTCCCTGTTGCCGGTGACACGTGTCCTAAGTATTTTAAAAGACCGACGCGCACGTGCTGGGAGTATCGCGGCATATCAGCACCTCAAACTATACCGTCTTTAAGAAAAAGAAAGTCATTTGGTACAGTGCACCTCTGTACATAAATTTTTCTTTTTCTTTCTTTTTTTACGCTTACACCTACAGAAGCACGTTGTACATTTGAGTATTAATAGAAATGTTATTACCATGTAGCCTAAAGCGAGTCTTGAAACAATATCAATCACTTTGAGCAATGTAGAGACAATGTGCGATCAGCAACTAATCGCGCCCTTGTTAAGTGATCACATCACTCACTGTATGAGTGATGCAGACACTTACACAACATCGCGCATAGCAGTGCGAACTCGGTAAGTCACACGTTTATTCGGGCATCTGCAACAGGCCCGTGAACGCATGCTGTTGTAAATGGATGGCAGCCTACTTCGGCAGAGCTGCTGCAGGCGCCCAGCTAGCGCTGTATGATTGCAACAGTACACTCACCGTTAACAGGCTCACGTTGTCCGCGTCCGCCGCTCCATGAATATTCCTCAATTCGAGCGTCACTTCTAACACGATGTCATGCGTGACCACCATTGAAGATGCGCCTGTTGGCTAGAACTCACACAGCGACCAAAATCGCAGACCGACGCAACGCATTTGAAAGACGGATGAGACAGAGAGAGCAACGTTGAGAGAGAGGAGGAGGAGGCACTGGCGGTGGCACCGCAGCTGTCGACGCAGGTGTTCGGTGACGCAACTATTCGCTTATCTACACCGCCGTTGTGGGAGGGTGGGGGCAACGCTGGCCCGGGTGAGCGGGGTGAGCGAGAAACCCGCCAAGATGACGCCGAAAGGCAAACGCTATGTCGCATACGGCGGGCGGCGGTTCCACGCGTAAGGCGATCGAATTGCGCTTCAAGAATGACTCCTTCTAAATGGCAACTCTCCTTCCACCCAGCCGCACAACGGCGCAGGTTTTTTACCAGCCTTGGGTTCTTTGAGTATTTTGACGGAATGTGACTGCAGTGGGCAAAAATAGTGAAGCAAAACTTGCACAAAACAAAGTGCACTCTGGAATGGCCAGAAACAATAATTATTTTGTCCTCGATGGCATTAGCGGGAGAGCATCGCTACACCTTTTTTCAGAGGAATTTTGTTCGCATTATCCGTGTCTGGTGATTCCGCGTATGGTGCCGCAAACACTGAATGCGTAGTCAAAGCTGGAACAAATTAATCCACATTCGCGGATGTTTAGAAGGCTTGTCATGCACCACGAAACGAGCCGAGGTTGTTATAACAAACTTTTTGCACACCACATGATCGGCACATAATTCCATATGGTTGCCCAATGAGCTAGCTAAGCACTGTAGCAAAGGCAGGGCACGTTTCTGGTAAACGTTGTTAATATAAACGATGGTTATGCATAAGTGCACTGACAGGTTTTCGTGTGAAGTGGTCATAATCCATGTTTTCGAGCGTAGAAGCGCCTCAACGGACCTAATCAGCTACCGCAGCAAGTTCGTAAGCAACGATGAGGTACGATAATGTGCAGCTGTTTTCCATGTACTGAATAGTCCGTGTACAGTGCGTTGACCCCCGCCATTCTTTAAGCCACCTCCAACATAGGCTCCCAGTCTGAACAGGTGTGGGACCTTGAACACTAAGGAGCAGTGCCCCCCCCCCCCGAACACACACACGCACACAAACACACACACACACACACGAAATTTGAGGGTGCATGGGCTGATACACACACATACTTATTCACAGGCGCACACACATACACGTATACACACATACGGTCACACACACACGCGACCGTAAACACACGCATGCATACGCGTACACATGTGCACAGGCATGCTTATCACAAGCACGGACTCGCGCATACACGCGCACGTACACATGCACGGGTGTACACACAATCGCGCTTACAAACGAACACATGCGCAGGCTCACGCACACACACCCATACTCGGGCGAACATTATGTTCGTGTATATAATCCATAGCAAACATGTTGCTTATAACCAACGCTAAGGAAAGCTTTTGTAACATGCATTGCAGTTAATTGCCATTATAGATGAAACTCGATTTGCTTCTGCTAGCATTCTGCTGTATTCGGAGAGCACCTTCACATATTCTAAGTCAATTGGGTCGTCATTTAATACAAGGTCCACATATTCGTGCAGTAGCTACGCTGATCGGCCGCCAATCCGAAGGTCGCGGGTTCGATGCCAGCCGTGGCAGTCAAAATAAGACGGAGGTGAAAAGGTAGAAGCCTGTGCACTGTGCAATATCAGCGCTCAATAAAGAACACCAAATGGTCAAAATCTTTCGAGTTCTCCACTACGACGACCCTCATAATCGTATCGAGGTTTTTGAGACGTAAAAGCCTAAATATTATAATTAGGTGTTCTTCTTATGTTGCATATTCCATCTGATGAATCGTCACCTACACCCTTCTCAGGCACAAAAGCACCCTCAGAGCCTATTTTAGGGTGCTATTGAGGCAAGCACCCAAACTAAGGGGCGCTTTTTTATCAATCGATCATTTATGGGTGTCAAAGGGTGTTGCAAGGGTTTAAAGGGTGATAGAGGGTGTTGCGTTCTCGTAAAGGCACTTTTTTACAATCTTTTGGGTGTAAAAACTTTTACTGTGTAGTTAGTGCGTGTGGACGCTGGTGGGTTCACATTGTCGCTTTAGAGGGATTGTTTCATGACCCTTTTAATGAGTACGCGGTTGCTGTGTGGTGAACAGTGGAGGCAATTGCGAGAAAAAGAAAGATGATCTCTTGTAGTGCGGCGAAGTGAGTAAAATCAAAATGACAACTTCGGGCGAGCGTGCTTGAACCGCATTTAAGCTTGGGAATGATTCTCCATGAACTGAAGACAACGACGAGAAACATCTGCAATGACATCTGCTGCGGGGAGACGGGCGCACTTTCCTCCTCGCACTCTTTTGGCCATCACCATCACTCGGTCTCTGCCACGCTCTCTGTTCACTCTTCTTCACGTTTCTTTGTGACAGCTTTTTACGGCGTGACGCCAATGAGGACGACGCTCAATCCACGAATTGTCGCTGAAGAAGTAGGCTTTAAGGGAAATCAATGAGAACATGGTGCTTTAACCACGAGTACATTAGTCGTGTCTCGCGCATCATTCTTGCCACAATTGTATTAACGGCATTTTGGTGCAGGCGCATGGGTCTAGGCCCGTGTCCTTGGATTAAGGTGCACTTTAACACTCCCAGTATTTGTACATCTCGACAGTCAATCAGCGAATTCTCCGCCATTTGTTTAGCTTGGCGAAAGCATATGCAATGTTCTTCAATACTAAATCTTGCCTTATAAGTACGCGCTCTAAAGACTCCATCGTGCATCATACAGTAAAGTGCTTCCCCTAGCAATAACAAAATGCCTTTTTTGTCATTTTAATTGCGTCCGTTTGCTAATTACTCAGAGCCATTTTTTTCTCAGCGGCTGGCAACCCGTAAATCCTGTTCGCCTCTCTGACTTTTCGTTTAACGCTCTTTGTTGCTTAAACTACCAGCAGTATATATACTAGTGAGCCTTCTAGTTCTTTTGCACCCCTGTTTGTCAACGTTCTTCCTATACAAATAGCGGAGCTTTTTTTGAAACCTTGTCTTACTTTGAGCTTCCTTCGCCCAACAATGTGTCTACCCCAAATCGCCATTTACTACCTCATTTGTCTCGTCTTCCCGTGAGCAACTAATGCGAGGCACCTTCCATTCGTGATTTCAATTTAAACCTCATGCACATAAGTAAGTTTACAAAAGTATGCCCCGGAAACACAACACATTTTCACAAACCTCGAAGCACCTCGTACCTACTGTACCATCACAATGCTTTGTGCTTCGTTATTGCAGCATTCTTCTTTCGCTTTGCACCCGCCATGGTAATCTAGTGGCTGAGGCACTCGTCTGCTAGCCCGAAAGTCGCCAGATCGAATCTCAGCTGCGGCCACCGCATTTCCGATGGAGGCGAAAATGCGATAGGCCCGTATGCTTAGATATAGGTGCACGTTAGTAAACTCCAAGTGGTGAAAATTTCCGAAGCCTCGTCTTCGGCGTCTCTCATATTCATGTGGTAGTTTTGGAACGTTAACCCTAACAATGAATACATGAAACTTTCCCTGTGCTGTCGAGGCTTTTTCCTGTACTTCCAAATAACTATCACCCTAATTTATTCCGACAGTGAGGTAATTGCATTTATTCACGATTTGGCCCTGTTTTGACACTTGATCATTGGAATCATCTTATGCCACCAATCCACATTTTCTTACACTAAATTTTAGTCTAATAAAGCTTGAGCTTCCCTTTCACCTATATCCGCCTACCACTGTATATCATCTTGACTGTCCTCAAATAAGACAATATCGTTCGCATAAAATAAATCTAGAAGCTTCTGCTCAATTTTCGCGTCACCTTTCTTGTGTGACAGATTGAAACTAATATTGCTACCTTCTACCTTTTTTTCCATCGTCTCCATGTAAATCATGATTAACAGCCGGGATAAAGGACATAGTCTTTTGCTAATATCAACGTTCTCTTTGCTACCTAATATTTCTCATTCTATGCACACATGGGCATCGAGAAGAAGGGTTCAAAGGGGGAACTTGCCCCCTAAAATTTATACCAGCACTGGCAATCTATGCCTGAAGCCCCACCAAAGCTACCCTCCGCCTCCAGCGCTGTGATGCAGCACGCGTTCGCCCCCCTCATGACCAAATGATTCAACACCCAAGCATGCACTTCGCATTTTCTCGATCTATCTCCAACAAATGCAGTACTAAGTCGTCGGCGATGCCCATTCCTTTCAATCTATCCCATGAAATTTCCGGACTAATATTGCCGTACGCCACAGTGATGTTTAAGAAATTGACCTACAAGGACCCGTTTTCTCTTGCAGATATTTTTCTATACACTGAGTGAGAACGAACAGGCTATCATCCTACCATCTTTCGGCTCAAAATTCACTCTCAAGTTCTCTCTAGATATTGTTATCCCGTTGCTATAATTAACTCTACTGCCTGAATCTCCAATCAGTATTGTACCAATGCTAGCGGTCCATAGCAGCAAAAATTTCTTCTTCTATTCCTATCCTTTATAGGTTAGGTTTTTCAAATTCTTCACCAAGTCTCTCTTATTAGCCTGTCTTATAAACATATTTCTACGGCTCTCAAAAGTGCTTCCTCAGTGTTATGTTCTAGTTCGTTATTGACGTTGGCAGAAACATTATCTCAGCCCGGCGCAGCAAGCTTTGCAATTTTCGTGCCAAGTACTAGCTCTTCCAAGGTTGCGCTCTCCGTCATAACTTTACACACCGGAGAAATGCCGTTGAAGATATTTTTAAACGACTCACCTGTTACCTTTCACATGTAACTTTGCGCTTTGTGTCCTTCCTACCGTTCGAATATCTGTACTTTGCACACTTTCGGTCGCAGCAGCAGTAACATGCCCTAAATGAATGGGAAATAGGTGGAACAAATCATTATTTTTGAAATAAGGTGGTTATCAAAAACGACTCCACGATTCATACAACAGAAACCTACTCGAACAGTTCTGGTGAAATTTCAGCATGACCCTACAAAACGTGGCTTCAGAAGATAATTCAACATCGCCCAATAGAAACACAAGGTAACCCGTTTTAAGGGATTAAAAACTCTGGGAAGCCATGAAGTTTTTACTGTGACAGTCTAATTAAAAATATGTTTATGTATCCGCTGTGCAGAAATAAGATTCATTTTTATATCCATCTTTTTTTCACATATGACTTTTTTTCTACTTTCCATTGAGTTATGGCAGGCTACCGCTATCGGCGAAGTGGGAAGGCACTGCGGGCAAGTGTCCCCAGATCCTTGTCATGATGAACTCCAGATGGTCTTAATTTCCAGAACCCTCCACTAACGCGTCTCTAATATTGATATCATTGTTTTAAGACGTTACAGTGCAATAGTTAATATTACACTTGATTTAAATGTGCAAGATGAAGACCGAGGAAGCTATGTGTATAGAGAAATACGAATGCCAATTTGTTTTCTTTATAATTTTATACTTGCCACTGTTCTTGAAAATCCCTTGTACACACTTTTCGACAACGATGTACACAGCGCTTTCCATTATCTTTGGTGTAACAGTGTTTTTATTTCTTTTTTTCTACCATGGTATCGGACAGCTCAATTGTTACGCAAAAGTAAATGGTATGCTTGCAAGATTTTATAGAAACCTTCTATTTTCTCCACAATTATGGTTTGTCGCCTATGAGCTATTTATTAACTCATCACTGCCAGAAGGTGGCTAGAAATATTCCTCTGACACAAACAAAACCATAGTAGGCATTGAGCCATTTATCGACCGTTTTGTGCTAGCGTCTTTACTTCCTGGAATTAAATGACACTTGGGCCACGCAAAGATTCCCTGCCTCAAGACGCAATATGTCACCTGAGAGATCGCAAAAGATTTCCAATAGCAGCAGCCACGCGTTCGGCGATAATTGATAAACCACCATATGATTATAAGAGACACCGTAGTGGAGAGCTCCGGTAATTCCGACCATCTTGGGTTATCTAACGTGCACCCAAATCTGAGAACATGGGCCTATAGCATTTTCACCTCTTTCGAAAATGCAGCCGCCGCCGCCGCAACACTATCCCGCGATCTGCGGGTCAGTAGCCGAGAACCTCAGTCACTAGACCACCGCGGTGGGGAAATACACCATCTTCATCATGATGAGTTCACATTAGTAATGTTTAATGTTTCTTAGGGAGTTTCGTTTAAAATAGTTGGAGAAAGTTGCACGATAAATATTGCAGTCACTTCGATATTTAAATCTGCTGTGTAAAGTGTTTCTAAGGATAGAGTGGCACGTGGAGCACTAGGTTTTGTCTATATAGTACACTGAAACTTTTCGGACAAAATTACCGAGTCCCCACGCTCATTTCTGTGGAAAACAGACCAAAACGTTTCTCAAATGAGCACACCTAACGGGAAAAAATGTAGCAAGAAGTGCACATGTTGGTTCCGAAATGTTTTCGACGAACATAAAAGCGGCGTAACATACGATGCGCTATCATGCTACCGGATTTTCGAATGAGCTGCGAAGCCAAAATAATGGTTCGGCTGCACAGCAGTAAGATTTTCTCATGGTGTGGTCAATCTCGTATTCCACACCCGCGTCATATTTTCGAGCTATGGCGCGTTATTTCTAACTAAGCGTTTTGTTTTGTCAGCGCTGATAGCTTTGAAATGAACGAACAAACATCAACTTCTCCAATAACAGCACAAAGCGTTAAACTAAAAAAATACCGACTATTACAAAATTTCCTAATGCAAATTATGACCCCAGCTTCGTGTTGGAACAAGGCCTACTCCGAAGTTTTGGCTTTCTGCAGGGCATCGACTACGCCATAAATCTAAACGTATATGAAGTATAGCGCCCACTACGCTGCTACTCGTCTTTCTGAGGATACGCGGGGTACCCGCTACACATCTGTCACGCATTTATTTGATCTTAATGACCATCGCCGAATTTGATGGTGAGGTAATGTGGAATAGAGTGGAATAGTCGTACTTATTTTCACCCGTTTTGTTGTGAGGAAATAGGGTTTGTTAATAATAATAATAATAATAATAATAATAATAATAATAATAATAATAATAATAATAATAATAATAATAATAATAATAATAATAATAATAATAATAATACATTATTATTTTATTATTATTATTATTATTATTATTATTATTATTATTATTATTATTATTATTATTATTATTATTATTATTATTATTATTATTATTATTATTATTATTATTATTAACTTTATAGTTCAGTTGGGTTCCGGTGAGAATTAGCTTGGCCCAAGAACAAACTGTCTGATTTGATGACTGAACCGACCCATGCCAGTAAAGCAACAGCCCATAGCATCGGTCAACACAACTCTTGATCGTGCGTTTGCAAAACACCAAATGGCTTCCATCCATGATTTTTAGGGTCGTGCCTAGTACTCTCATCGGCGTGAGAAGCGCTGCAGCGCGTGCTCCCTCCCATCGCACGATCTCTCTCTTCGACGGTGAAGACAAGAGCTCGCTCCCACCGCACCATGGCCTCCGAGATGGTGTGCGCGTGGCGGGTTTCTCTTCGGCCGTCCCAATCGCATGGAGAGAGCGTGTTTCCAGAGGTGGGCGTGTCGCGCTCTTTTCTTCACACCTCGGAACTCTTTCGTATGGTCGAAAAGGTTTCCGCTCTGTTGGCGAAGCTTGCATGTGGCGAGACAAAAATGTTTTGCCCTTTTGTATAACTTTGCATGCGTTTGTCGGACCAAGGTGTGCGAGATGCAAAGTCAGTTCTTGGGCGTATAAATTCTTTAATGGGCTTTTGTTCTGCAGATTTGCGCCGCCCATAATAAAACACGTCTCATTTTGATGCCTCTGCACGAGATCCGCATGTGCTAGAAACTCACTCTACTTCTAAGTTTGCAGTCTGCATAATATAGAAGGGACTGGCGGAGAAAAAGTGACAGCCCGAATAACATGGGAATCAGCAGAGCCGCATTCTATGCTCACGGTTCAAAATCGAGTGAAAGGGTTGCGTTTTCTTTCTTTTTATAGATCTAGTACTGATTTTCATTGTAACGCCACTTCAAGAAACCTTTTGTCGAACCGCAGAAGCAGGATACAGGGAGGAGTGTGCAGGAGCTTGCCTTTCGTGTGGACTAAGTCCAGGCTAAACTTCGCTGCTTCAGAGACGACCACGGGCTGGTTACAGGTATGTTTTGGTCTCTTCAGGTACCCATTCGCACTGTGAACTTCTCGCTGTTCAGTGAATACGTTGGACAACGTAAGAAAGAACATCGAAATGTCTCGTTTGCTGAAGAAGTACGCAACACGCATGAGAGCTTGTTGTACAGTGCAAATTAATTTAAAGGGATCTCGAGAATGCGTGGCCTGTGTGCTCCAGCGGCTGCTGGGAGTGCGTTCAAGTGGAAGCAAGCCCATCCACAGCCTATTTTCGCGTCTCTCGCAGTGAGCAAAGCAACTATTCCTTGATGATATAGAACCAGCGGCAAGATACCACCCTCTCCCTCTTATCAAGGTGAATAGCGCAAGAGGCCGGTAGTCGTGTTGAAGGGAGGGGTGCTATTTTGCCGCTAATTCCATATCTGCAACGAATGGTAGCTTTGCTCGCCGCGAGATTTCGCGAAAAAAGGCTCTGGATTAGAGTACCTCGATGCACTCGTTCGCCTCTGCTCCATTCAGAGTAGAGACGATTGCGTCGTCTGCTACAGCAGTCGGCGTGATTTAGCCCACACCTCAACGCACGCACTGCAAGCGCAGGGCTTCGAAGCTTTTTGCTCTCGAGTAAAGGAAGGTTGTGTGAGAATGGCCTACACAAACGCAAAATTGTTCACGAATGTGACTAGTTACGAGTTCGAAGGCGCGAATCTCAACAAGCAAACGAAGATTTCGCAGCTGAATGTGCTGCAGAACGCAAATAGATCCTGACTGGCAGTGCAGTGACTCGGCTGCAGGCTTCCACTCAGTGTTAGGCTGCAGACATCATTATTCACTTTTATACTTTGCGGGTGGATATGTTGGCGTTTTTTTTTTCGAGGCACGAAAAGTTGGCTTTATTGGGGAAACACTGTGTATTAGAAAGCAGTAAAAAATACGTTTCTCTGGACTGTCGAAAGTAAAAGCGGTGCTATAATGCACCTGCCATTACTGTACAGATCTTACGCTTTTATGTACGTCTGACGTTATTACAGCTTGAATTCTCAAAGTTTGACACACAGTATTTAGACGTGCACTCTAAAGGTCCCGTTTGTCTTAAAATGAGTGGGCAAAGCACCCAGTGTAGCTAATAAATTAGTAAACTATCCCAAAATATCACAGCATACCTACGGAGTGATGATGAGTGGGGTGAAGCATCCATTCATCCGGCCATACGTCCATCCGTCCGTGTGTGCGTCTGTCCGTACATGCGTCCGTCCATGCGTACATCCATACATGCGTGCGTTCGTGCGTCTGTCTCTGTATACGCCCGCCCGTCCACCTGTCCGTCTGTCTATATGTTGTGTTGGCTATACCGGAAAAACGCGGGACTGCCTTAGACCATAAGAGCTTCGCTCCTAAAATGTGAAGACAGCGCCCACATATTGAAAGGTTAGATTAAATATGGAACTTTTATCAACTAAAATGATATATTTGGAGCATGACAATCGCTTCCCATTTCTAATTGCATGCTGGCTCAGGCAGGTTCCGGTTTTATACCTGCTAACTTCACAATAAGCTTACAGGTGCACATTCACCAATGTCATTCAAACCTGTTTTAGGTCAGCTTAGATATAACTATGCTTATGCAAATTAGGTTTGATAAAGCTGAAAAAAAGCATCCAAAAAAATCTCGCTGCTTTGTACTACAACTAAATACAAACACTACAGATGAACTAATTTCCATGTATATCTACGCAGATAATGCGAAAGTAATCAGTGTATATTAGTGCAAATTGTTGAGTCAGTATATATATATATATATATATATATATATATATATATATATTTATATATATATATATATCAGTGAGCAGGTGTATACGTCACGTAGCAGTTAAGCGGTATGCGAGTTATCGTGGGCGGATACACGCAGGCAAAACGTACTATCGGGAGCAATGTGAGCATGAATACCGAATTTCCTATTTTCAGCTTTTGCTTCACAAGAAAACATAACCCGGAGAGAAATGCTGCATTTTATTACAGACGCGAAAATTTCATAGTCACACCCTTGTGAATGAAACAAAACAAAAAGAGATGTCCACGACAGTGAAAGTACTATTTCCAAGCACACCTCGAAAAGAACACCAAATTTATGAGAACGATTCAAATGCCCTGAAACAATTGGGGGCTACCAGTTCGCTGAACGCTCGATTGAGTCAAGGTGCAACAAGTACACGCACAAGCACAGTCTAAACCACGCACATAACTTGTAAAGTCTAATCTGTGACTGTGCTACTAGTAATGTACACACCGTTTCGAAAATTGTCCCCCAATTACCCGACGTAGCAATTCAAAGGTGATAGCAAACAGCAACAAAGCTTTCAATATTCACACTGCATGCACAAGAAGCACTCGACGGCTGCCAGTTGTCACTCCCTATTTTCACTCTCAATAAACATTTTCTTTAAGGATCGCTTAGGATAGTAAACACCTTTAATTCACTTTTAAAATGATTCGTTCCCTGTGTGGCACGCAGCATGCAGTCATGTTGCGGAACTTGCGACGAATGAGATGGCCGGCAAAGCAGCAGGCGCCGAGTACACGTTTAAACAAGCGTGGCGGGCACGAAAACATGGCGGGCACATGCGGTGAGGCGGCGCGACCCTATCAAAAAATGACCGCACTCTGAATGAAGGCGCCCGCATCGAGGCAGTCTACTGTGGTTGCTCTCACATCCACTTGGACACGCTGCTAGCAGCCACCGGAGCACGCAGGCCACGCATTTCGGTTTTTCTTTTCATAGAAATTGACCCTGCACATTCTATAAGACATTCTCGTATTACAAGGCAGCGGTAATTTGCACTTTTGATTTATTTAGTAGGCTACCTGAACAAATGCGTAATTTTGATTAAAAGACGCCGTTATTGTACATGTGCGACCCTTTGATGCAGTCGAGAGTACAGTAAATAAACGTGACACTGACATTTTCGTTGTGCTACCAAAGCAATCAAAATTCAGATGACGAAAAAGAAGATGGTGACATAAGGAGTAGCCTCTGTTTTGGGAAATTGCCCCAGGGATGCATTCGATGCGGTGTGTAATTTTATTCAAGACTCTAAACGTTTTTCAACATAAAGCCCTCGTTAACAAATACTAAAAAACATGGGTCGAAAAGTAATTTTCTATTCTGGATAAATCCGTGACATACCAAATTAATCGGGTTTGGCAAAACCAGCTGTCTGGTCGGCTCCCAAAATCAAATTGTAGCTATTAGTGTCTACTTTGTTATTGATTTTTCTCTCACTAACTAAATCTTTAGTTTATTTCTTTTTTTTCCAACATACTGTCTTAACTATACAACTCCCCCCCCTTTTTTTTTCGTTGTAAGCAATAATGAAGTTATCGTTCATATGAGACTATTTGTTCTCTTGGCCAATCCCCCAGAGTGGGTACGAGCCATGGATTAAAGGATACAAACAAACAAACAAACAAGGAGTAGCCGGCGCCATAATGGTGCGCCAACATCTCCTTATATATCATATCAATAAAAAAAAAGATGGTGACAACTCAGGCACTTGCACTGTTAAGACGTGGAGAATGAATGCAGGTCAGCTAATCAAAGTCGTAATTCCGGCGAAATTATTTCTCACGTACCTTATTTCAATGACATGACCAGAGCACTCAGTTATCTAAAGCGTAACCGCGCTTCAATTGTCCACCTCATAAATAAATATCCCCATGCGATATAATAGTAAAATTACAAGTGAGGAGAGGAGAGCAGTACGATTCCACGATGAAAATAACCCTTTTTTCCCATACAAGTCTCGAGAAAAGAGGAATGCTAGAATGCCTCAATATTTTTTCAAATCGAGGTATTTAGCACCGAGACAAAACGCACAGTAGGGAAAAAAAATAATGCTGCTACAGGCAAGTTGATACCTCCTTAAATTTACCTATCAGAAAAAATGCATCAGGTGCCATGCTTCTCTTCGCAAATTGGACCAAAATAAATGCAGAAACATAAAAAAATTTCCTTCATTTCAGCCAGAAGATCCGGGTGGTGATTCTGGCTCGTAGGCAAAAAAACAAACAAACCATGCGCATGCTGAAATCCCGTGTGTCGTGCTGTATGTCATGCTCTCCACCGCCACCGGTACCCTCATTAATTGCCTCCTATCACGATAGTCGGGCGCGCAATGTGGTACTCTTCAGTTTTTCTGGGGAGCGCGGCAATTTAGACGGCCAGAGATATACACGACGCACGCCCCCCATCTCGGAGATCATAACCGCAGTCTCTGGGTTTGAGTGGAGACCACTGAAGGCACTGTTGTGTTGCTCGTTACCAGAGGGCGATCTTTCTCTTGGACAGCGAAGACAACAAAGAGAAAGCGGCAAAGCTGCATGCGCAGGTAGCTGAGATTGTAATACACTTTCTGCGGTAGTAAATGTAGAGCTGATGAATACGTTTCGGCATTTAGTACCGAAAAACGTAAAAAAAACTGCATTTGCTATGGGTACCGGACCACCGCGGATTATATTTGAACGAAATGGCGGACTCTTTCGCAGCAGTATCCCTGGGTGGGCCCACCATCCCAGTTTTGCCAGATACGGCTTACGTGACAGCGCTAAGGTGCCGAAATGCTTGCCTGCAGTGGGGGAAAGGTAATTTGGATAAATTTAAAGATTTCGAGCATTTGAGCTATTGCTGGAATAAACAGTGGTGTCTATCTCGCCAGTAAGAGGTCACTTATACCAGATTGCGCTGTGCAGTTCCACAACTAAATTATTACCTTAACAAAGCTCGACTCAAGGCGTCAGCGCTATGCATTTGGTGCAACGAAATTGAAACAATTGAACATTTCTTTTTATTCTGCCGTCGTTATTCTTATCAGAGAAAAAGATTTTTAGTAGCCCCATTACAAAAGCTAGGAATACAAGTAAATCTATCAGTAATTTTATCACTTGGCGGAACTTCATTTGGTTACTGCCACAGGGATGTATGCTCCACTGTGTTTGATTACATCAATGCAACTAAGATTACCGTGCTAGTGAACCCCAACCTTTTCAGAATTTTAGTTTATAATTCGTAGTTATTTCTATAAAAAACAAGAGATGGTTTGACTGCTTGCTCAGCAAACATTCTTGTTTTTCTTTTGTAGTAATATTTTTGAACTACTTTTTCAGATTGGCTTCATTTTCATTTTAGTTTCATTTAAGTATCCTGCCGCCCGGTTCTTGGCCCATCCCCCTCTGTGGGTGAGCGCCATCCATAAGAGGTCATCATTATCATCATCATCATCAGCTGAGAGCTCGCAGACCGGCTGCAGCACGGCAACGCAAACAAGCGTAGCAAGAGTTGTGGGCTCGTGAAGGATGCAGCGTTGCTGCAGTGCGGGCAAGCTGACCTTTAGTTGAGGGCTCGCGAAGTTTCAGCGGCAAAACAGCGCAGAAAAGCAGACCCGGAGGCTGCAGGGCTCCCAAAGCCGCAGCGGCATGTCGACGCCCTAAAACAGGTTAAAAGGTGTCTGGAACGCTGGAAGCGGCTGCTAAACGCCAAAGGCGCAATGTACGGCTACCTCTACCCACCGAAACCTGATCACTTATCCGCTTTTAACCACGTATATAGAGCAAGCGTGTTGAAACGTTTAAAGTGTTTCGTCTACATGGTTCGAAGAGTGTAACTGATCTCTGCGCTTCGCCCACTAATCGTTAATAAATTGGTGAATATGCTATAACTTTTATTGCATTGAATGCATGATGCAGAAGTACTATAGTGCGGGCTTGTAAAAGGATTTTCAGGAGAAATACTTTTTTGTATAAGGCATCCACAAAGTAAACTTGAGGTTTAGTAATTGCAAAGTAATGAAGACATTATCATAAAGAAACACCATAACGGCAAGAGCAGGTGCTTGTGAAATACATTTTGACATGCCAAATGTTTCAGCAAGAGTGTAGAGTGTTTTATGACGCTGGAGTCTTTGGGTGGTTGGGACGCCACGTTCTTTAAATTTTCCGTACTCTTCTTGCGTTGCTCTGTTGCAGGACTTCTAAAGAACTGTAGAGCTTGTGGTGTCAACAGTGTCAGGGCCCCAGCACTAACACTCTAGATTTGTTTTCAATAAAAAGCACTGTCAAAAACTGGTAATTAGAAAGTATACTCTAAGGCAAAATTACCCGAAAAGGGAGTAACGTAGCCCAATAGGCGCGCGCGATGAACGGACCGACCGTTGAGGAGCAACCACAGAGGGAAGCGTGCCACGCGCAAACCACTCAGTCTCCAAACACGCCCCAAAGGAATGAACCACCCGACAATTGCAGGCAGTGTGACAAGCGCTGCCAAGAACACCAGTCATCCTCCTCCTCTCCTGGCTCAGTCTTTCCCCGTATTTTGCTGGCGACGGTTTGCGTTGCGTCGCGCTTGGAGTGCTCGACCGAGGCCGCCTGGATTCGACGATCTACGAATTACGACGTGATGCTCGTGTGTACGCTTGGATGAGCGTGCGCTGCTGCTTTCACGTTTCACCACACCCACGAAGTCTGGAGCAAGTCTCTACACGTCACCACGCCACGTTGTATATTTCTGGCTTAAAGATAGTCACGACCAACACACGACAGCAACAGTTGACAAGGCCAAAATGGCGGCTGAGAAGACAGCAGGCCTATCGGATATGTACTTCAGTCCGACTTAGGGCAGAAATCAGAACCTAATTCTTTCGCAAGTAGGTGATCATTCTTTATTCTACTCTACTTGTCCCGTGTGCGATACGGATCGCGCTTGGCGGCAGCGGGCTTGGTCGTGTAGTATATCGCACGCGCAAAATGCACCGCGAAGGTCAGCTTAGGCGTATGCAGTTTGCCTGTGCTTTGCGACCGCCTGGAAATTGGCCGCCATTGCCACCAACCTCTTGTACGCTCGCTCAACGAGGGCTAGCCTGTCTTCGCCGCCGCGATGAGCTCCGGGCTCATGATATTGGGCTGAGACCTCGTCGCTGTGTTGGGAGTCGTCGAAAACACGTTTAGGGTTCTCGTATGAGCTTGGTTGTTATATGTCACGCACTGTAAGTGCACCAGTACGCGCTGACGAAGCTTTCGCTGGCGTCGGAACTCAGTGAAAATTGGTCGCCATTATAGTTGGCTTTTCCTTCAGCCGGTCACAAGCAGCTCGGCGCCGTCCGTTGGCCGCGGCTACGGACTCGCGTTTGCGCGCTGCACGCGCTCGAGTTTGTGGAAAAGGGCCGCATTACCGTCGATTTCTTCAGCGCTAGCTCCAAACCAGCTCGGCGCTGTTCGCGGCGGCCGCCAAGCGAACGCTCGCTCTCCTGTTCAAAGTTCGCTGGCGGCAGACACTCCGCGTGCAGCGCCGCGTTTGGTCTTGCGTTCGCTTGCTCGAGCTGAACGACGTCGCTCGCTTAGAACGCGCCGATTTGTTGGCGGCGCGGTGGTTCGCGAAGTTGTGGCTGTGGCCATCGCTCGTAAATTGTTGCGCGACGGATATCGGAATGAGTTTTTGACGATGTGTGACATCACGGTGAAATTACTAGCATGTCATATCTCACGTATGTTTTTATTTCAACTTGCACGTATTTCTCATATGCATTCGCATTCATCCTTTGTCACGTGTGACTCATTATTTTACTTACTTATTGTGCAGCCGTGGGCACACACCGTGCTGAAGGCTGTGTGCGCTAGCGTCTGCGATGCCTGTCATCTATCCATTTTGTCAGAGCAGCTTCAGAAGTATTGTACGAGATGTGAAGGTGAAGTGTTTTGTGTGTCACATTTTAAACGTATGTTTTATATTAACTTGCACGTACTATCTATTTTTACAATCTCATTCTACGTACAGCCGTGGGAACACAACAGGCAGAAGGCTAGGCTTCGTGCGCTGTCTTCTGCAATGGCTGTCACCTATATCGCTTCCGTTGGAGGAGCTCCACAAGGAGTGAACAAGATGTAACAATGAGACTGGACTTGTACGCTTCACCATGAATTCGCTTAAGAATTGAGAAACTTCATGTGTATGTAGAAAAATAAAAGATTTTGATGTCTCACTTTTGTCTTTCGTTGTTGCCATGACTGCGAAAGCAGTTACACTTAGGTGGCTAACTACTTTTTCACGTGTTATTTTCTGCGCTATTTATTGCTCACTGCACAGAAAGAGAGGCGAAAAAAGTATAAGGCCTGGCGAATAATAAAATTAAAAAATGTTTGAACTGGGCATAAAAAGTTCATCCGATTGTGTATTTGGGTGGACCAACTGTTCGTTCAGTGTGGTGCAACTGTAAGAACTAACGGTTGCCCGGTAAAGTGTAAATGTGGGCATTAACGGTTGCCCTATAAGGTGCAAATGTGAGGACTAAATGTTAGTCCTTTGGGGTGAGTTGTGAGACTAACGGTTACTCACTAAGGTGTAAATGTGAGGACTAAACGTTAGTCCCTTCAGCTCATCTATGGGGACTAACTGTTCGACCCGGTGCCTTTATTACTGTAAGAGAATAATGACTTTGGCAGCCCCATTAGTCCCCAAAAGGACGAACCACACACCCTTTTAACACCATTTGCCTTAGAGTATGGTAATTAGATGCAGCCACAATTACTTATATAGTGAGAACTGAAAAATTAACAACCGAGCACGCGAAGAACAGCCTCTAACTCTGTTCAACTAATAATCGGAATGCGCTGTCAAAACTGAAGTTGAGAGGCTGACATTTTTTCGAGAGCTGTTTTCACTACCATCACGTGTCTGTTCTTACGGTGCGTGAAATACATTCTGGAAGGAAAAAAAGTTTGGAATAACCTTGAAACCACGAAAAAAGAATGACAGCAGGTTTTACTACCTTTGTTTGACCGTTACTGATTCCTCGCTGCCTTTTTACTGCCTACGTTAGCAGAAACCTAAAAGTTGCAATGGTTACTGGTGTTGCCTGTCGCTACTAACTTTTAGCCATGCACCTGTTAAACTATCTCGTTAAATGAACGATAGCAGTTATTACGAATTTTTCGCATCATACATTACCTCGGGGCGGTCCAGAGGGCCCACGACGTGGCGGTGAGGCTCGGCCTACCCGTCCCAACGTGTCAGCGGTTCGCGTATCAGGCGATTGACCTCTTTGTTGGGATTGCAGTGGTCAAGTCCTGGTATCTGTCCCATGTGGGCTGGGAACCAGTATATATAGATTTCAGCTTTCTCTTCTTCAATAAGGGTTTCTTTGCTCTCGTACTTTCCCTCTTAATGCATTGACGGCGAGTTTTTCAGTGCTTCTATATATACTATATAGGCCAGCCCGAACGTTTCTGCCGCCGTCTTGGAGTCTGTGCATATTGCGAAATTGGCTTCGCAACTCTGCAAGGCTAGCTTGATAGCCATTTCCTCTGCTTAGTGAACATGGCTTGTTTGAACTGTTGCCGCGTTTATGAGATTTCAGTCTATATAAATGACCGCTATGGCAAACGCCTCCCTACCATAGTAGCGGGCGGCATCTACGAATAGCGTGTGTGTGTTGTGTTTTTCGCCTTTTTATGAGCGCCCTCGCTCTGTTCTTCCTTGGGCCTTTGTTGAACGTTGGGTGAACGTTACGGGGCATTGGCTGATCCCTAATGTGCTTCCTCACGTCATTGATATATGTTTAGTTCTTTTCTCTGGCTGAAAAAATTGGCAAATGTCCACGTCTCGGAAGATGAGATGACCTGTCTGCGTCAACGACAGGCGTGAAATCTGTGCCTCTCTCTAAGCATCAAAAATTTCTTCGGCCGTATTCTGCAGACCGAGTTGCTCGAGTTTCTCGTCGATCGCGCTATTTGGCAAGCCGAGTGCCATTTTTGCTCTCTTGCGGAGCATGGAGTCAATGCTGAGCATGGAGTGATTTCAACCTTCGTAAGTATCAGGAGCTGTAAAGCGTATGCTACGCATTTATGATGGCCGTGCCACGGTGCTCTATGGCTAAGATACTTGGCTGCTGGCCCGAAAGTCACTGGATGGAATCCCGGCTGCGCCGGCTGCATTTTCAATAGAGGTGGAAATGCTGTACGCCCGTATGCTCAGATTTAATTCACGTTAAAAAACCCGAGATGATCGAACTTTCCGGAGCGCTCGACGACGGCGTCTGTAATCATATTGTGGTATTTGGAACGTTGACCCCCAGATATTTATTTGTGAAGTTTAATGTCCCAATACCACCATATGATTATGAGAGATGCCGTAGTGGAGAGCTCCGGAAATTTCGACCACCTGGGGTTTTTTAACGTGCACCCAAATCTGAGCACACGGGCCTACGACATTTTCGTCTCCATCAGAAATGCAGCCACCGCAGCCGGGAAACCCCAGGTATCAATCAACGCCTTCATGATGTTGTCTTCTAGGAGGCCTGCTCCCTTGTTGGTGATTCTAGCAATGCCCCTTGCAAACTTGTTCATGCTTTTTTCATAGCACTTGAGTGGCTCCGTGTTGTTGCCCTTCTTGGCGCTTAGCGTTAGTTTTAGTACCTTAATCGTATATACTTGAGGTATTGTTTGGTTGTTCTCAGCTTTGAGCAGTACTTGCTGCTCCTCTTTGTCTGAACTTTGTCGAGGGTGGAAGAGCGTTAGAGTAGATTTTCTGAGGGAGAGCGAGTCCAGTTGGCTTTTGATGTAGTCAGTGCTTGTTGAAGGATTCTTTCCTAGGTGTTAGAAAAGTGGCCAATGGGACCCATATGCTAATATCATCCGCATATAGGCATAGTGCACGAATGGCGATTTGAGTTAGCTTTTTTGACAACCTGTGTATCGCCACATTAAAGATCAGTGGCGAGAGCACTGACCCTTGAGGGGCGCCGATATTTCCGAGTCATTCGGGTTCACCGCATTGCTCTCCTATGCGTATGGTGGCGGTTATGTTCTCCAGAAAGGCTTTAATGTAGTTTAAAAGCTTCTGCCTAAGTTCATCTCAGATATTTCTCTCAGGATGTGTTGATGTTTCACGGTGTCGAAAGCCTTGGACAGGTCCAGGTCTAATACGGCTTTGGGCGTTTGGAGGAGTCCGTAACTTATGCGCTCCCTTAACATCAACATGGCGTCCTGTGTGGACAGAGCCCTGTGGAATCGAATAACGTTGTGTCGAAAAAGCCCATTGTTTTCAATCTGGTCGGTGATATGGTTTGCTTGCTCAACGACTTTTCCAACGCATGATGTGAGTGCTATGGGACTTACGTCATCGATGCTCAGTGGCGTACCAGGTTTCGGGATGAGCGAAACTTTGGCACTACGTCAATGATTGTCGCACGGTACACGTTTCGCGTGCCTCATTGATCTTCTTAGTTATGATTACGATTCCCTTTTTGTCTAAATTTTGTAGGAGTTTATTGTCGATGCCATCTAGCCCTGGTGCAAGTCTGCTGTTGAGTATCTCTAGAGCGTGCCGTCTTTCAGCTTCACTAAATAGTAGATTTTCTTGCGTTCGACCTCCATATGAGAGATTTTCGTTTTCCCAGGCTACTGCTCTGCTTTTCAATGGGGGATATTTTTTGCCAGACGTTTTGAGGAGAGCTTGGGATTTACCACATTCTTGGGCATGCTTGTGCACCAATCGTTCGATTTGCAGCTGGGTGCCGCCTCTCACGGTGTTATTTCTGTCCGTCATAAAGTGTTTGAGCAGCCCCATTTGCCTCCGTACGCAATTTTCCATCTGCTTCATCACACGTGTTGTTCCACGTCTGCGCACAGAGCGTTTCTGCGTGAGATTTAATCTCTGAGCCAAGGTAAGTGATTTGTGTGCATAAGTGGCTATGGAGCTCGATTTTACACCACGCTTCTTTTAGGTCAATCTTTTTCTGCAGCCATATGAGAGTTTATGGCCTCGATCAATTCATTAGTCTCGGCTTCTTTGTTGGCCTCATTCGCTGTCATATTTTAAGTCATCTAGCAGGGTTTCTTGCGATAGTTCTTTACTTTCCTTCTGCTCCTTTATTTTACGGAACTGGTCCCACTCTGTGATTTAGAATTTTATTGTTGCTTTGACCTCATTCTCGATGATGATTTCCAGGATGCAACGGTCACTCCCTATGTCCTCGGTGAGGTTATCCAAGGTAGCTCTAACGTTCTTAGTGAACGTTAAGTCGGGCATTGTGGTCGCTGTACCAAATTACCTTTTATTGAAGGGATAGCAAGATTGTTTTAAGCTGTAGTTCCAGCGCATTTGCACTCTGTGCTAAATTGGTACCTGTGCCTTCACTTTTTAATTATCCACACTCCGTGCTCCTAGCGTTAAAATCACTCGCTACTATGAGGGGATTTTCACCCGCCATTTTCACCGGGGAGATAAGCAGTCTGTTGAAGGCTCTTTTCCCCATAACAAAAAACAGCATCCCCAGCGTGATGGCAGTACGTTCTTTGGTACTGGTACAAGCTGGAAACACTGGTAATGCTGGTGTTTACTGGTACTTTGCTGGGCGCACTGGGAAGTAGCTTTGTCGCTTTGGTAGTAGCGCTGGCTTAACTGCTGTGATGCTGGTGCACAGTGGGAAGCGCTGGAAGCACTAGAATTTTCACTGGCAAGCGCTGATGAATACTGTTTCTACCAGCGCGGCGTGCACATTTGTGTAGCATGTGCCATGGTATGTTTTGGTGTCATTGAATATGAAAGGCTTGATTCGGCGGCACGGATAAATGCTATCCTAACAGATCCCGAGCACACGTTACTGTGGTGGGGCACGTACGTATCAAGGCAATTAATGCGCGTTTTTCGCATGCCACCGCGTATGCCAGCCGCATTCGCATCAGTCGCGTATTACTGTAACAATTCCATTTTGCAGTGATTATAAGCCCGGAGCTGGACACCACTCCTAGCAGAAACAGGAAATTGTTTATGTCCCCAAGTTGACGAAGCCTAAACGAGCTTTCTCGATCGCTTCGAAAAGCTTCCCAGCGGAGGCGAGAGAAAAAGCTGTCGTTCGATTCCACCACCCCGCGCAAATGAATGCTATAGCCACGCTTATCCTTCTACGTACTTCAGGACACAGTTAGAAATGTTCCGAAGTTAAAATGCAGAAACTTCCACCATCCCAACTCACTGCTTCGAGAGCGGTCTTACCCAAGGCCCGGCCCAGCGATTATTAGGCTCATCTTGCCGGCTGCGTCAATGTTAATGTTGCCGGCTCTTTTGTATTATGTACACCCAATATTAAAGTGTGAGAATAACTGTAAAGTATAGTTTACACATCCATGAGCATAAGTCAACTATTTTGCCTTGTGTCGATGTCGACACAAGGTGCACTGGCGAACGATGCGTTGCGCTTTCAGCTACGCAGGCTGTCATCGAAAGCTGCCGGACGCACTTAGCCGGTACTTCTATGACTGATATGCAAGAAGACGCAATTTTCTATTATTATTTCGGTACGCCTTAGCGAACGAACACACTGCATACTTTTTCAGCGGATCGCATTGGTATTTTCTTTGGTGGTTGCTTAGTTGCAGGTATTGATATAACTGCAAAACTGGACAATGGCACGCCGGCTGTATACTGCTATACCGTCGCTTGCGCGAGGAAAATACTCAATACTCAATCGAGTGTGCGCATATGTACCAAACAAATCATTATAAATAATCTGTACATGTTTACCAGTAGCAAGTGAAAGAAGCTTCTATCAAAGAACAAAATGTCGGCAGCAATATTCGGCAATCTCTGGCTGCTCGTCCAGTCGATTCGTGATTTTTAGAGATAAGTAGTGAATTCTTTGAAAATTCATTGCCCAGAAGCCGTTCGTGACTGTCGAATCAACACGCAATTGTTATTTAGAAAGGAATATTGCATTATTCTTGACAGTGCTACTTCTAAAGATGAAGTTGAACGGTGTGTTCTTAGGACAATCAGTCATTTTACACCCCACTATGAGTACGCTACCCACTACGCCACGCCATGTTCTGGCGCGGCGTAGTGGGTAGCGTACTCGGAATGGAACTCGAAAGTGGCAAGCTCAAATCCTAATGTTGGGTATTTTATTTATGTTAACGTGCGCAATATCAATTGTTTCACTTTTATATTTGTTCAATAAGGTGAATGGGCACCGTCCGCTTTAACCCTGTGAAGCCATTTTGCGCTGAAAAACCAGCGTCTCCCAGCGCTCGTACCAGCGCGATACTGGGCTCAAAATCAGGCATGGCACTGGACGCTGGTAATCATTGGGGCTGGGCTTTGCAATAGATTTTCTATGTAACAGAGGACTGTAAACGTTGAGCACAAAGATGCATTTTTTAACAGCCCTGTGAGGTATAATTTCCACCGGGACTGTTTCCAGGCCTTTTTTGTATGCGGGGACGTCCCTTTCGGTGAACAAAATGTCCTTCCTGATAAAGGAAGCCACTCATCGCCTCTTGTTCTGCTCGGGGTGCAGGTTCGGATTGGCTACCCTGTACACCTGTATGCCAATGCATTTAGCTGTTATACTTTCTCCACATTCCTGTAGCAGAATATTTGCGGCTTTTATTGCAATAGCAATTATATGGACACTCTCGACTGGATTTTGCCGCCGTGTATGTTATATGTTATGCACCGTATATGTATATGTTATATGTTATATGTTATGCACCGTATATGTGTACGTATCTATATATATGTAAACGCGAGAAAGAAAAAAAATGCCAGAAAAAGACTTCGGCCGCGGAATCGAACATGGGACCTCCACGTAGTGAATGCGAGACGCGTTAACCACTGAGCCACGAGCCCGACAGGACTAATCAGAAGATCGAGAGCAAAATTGTGCTCGGCTGACTGTTTCAATGCAATGCCCTTTACTCTTTCTACGTCCTCCCTTTCCTGTATACGTCCTCCTTGTTTTATATAATGTTGAAATCGAATACGCAGCAGTATCGCCAGTGACCTTCGGTTGTGTCATGGCGATGCGCGCACGCACCGCCTCTACCAGCTGCCACTCTCGTCTGCGGGAGCAGCTGAGAAGTGCACGATCTTACCGCCAGGGCGGCCGTGGAAACTCAAGCGTTGGTTCTCTAGACCACCAACGTTTCGGATTTGATGGTGCGGGTTCCGGAGGAAAAACCTCTGAGAAGGATAACTTCGGCGTAGTAAACTTTTAACGACCATTTTACCCGAGAAGAGCGACAGCAGTCAAACCTGACAGGCCCATCGTTAGTACTATCGGGAGGACCCCCCTGCTCCCCCCCCCCAAAAAAAAAGATTGCCGGACTGCAAAGACGCAATTTTGTACTCTAAAAATAATTCTGCACTCAATCGAATCCACATAGACCCTTTTCGAAAAAGGGCACCTCTAGTACAACGGACGAGAACTACGGTCTGCCGCCATTATGAGAGAACCGCAGCAGACGACGCAGGCTTTGTGTCCCAGTGATGCTGATGCGCATTTCTTGCAGCGCACACTGACACATCTTACGTTCCTGCAGGACGTGGACCACGTTGGTAGGGCACACCGATAAGAGCCTCTTCCAGGCAGGATCCATGCATTGCCCTTCATAACAAGCCAAGCTGCTCGTCCAACCTGTTGAAGGGTACAAAGTACTGCTGATTGTGCAGCAGAAGCAGGTCAGAAAGCTTATCGGAGAGTACTAAGAGCTCGTTTAAGCTAGAAAGCGATGCGATTTTCATGAATGATACCGAGGACTAGTCGCCAACACAAACATTACAGCACTCACTCATTTGACCGCTCGTTTTCCATTCCCTCATGATGGCATTACCCACCCCGCGCTCATTTGCGAGGCAAACTGACGAAAAGCTCACTGTCAGGTGGTGCATTTATAAAAAGGGTCTATAGGCCAGTAGGCAGGCAGGGTATCTCAGAGGTAAAACATTTTTATTGAGTCGGTACATGTATCAATAAATTTTTATACCATTGTGACGTTGCTAGAGCAGAAACCAGTTGTAGACAACTCAAATGAACTTTTGATGGTGTAGCTTCGTGCTAGCCTTTTTTTCGCGATCATATTCAGCCAAAAACAACGTTGACACAAAGCTACCCCACACGATGAGGCAACATTGTGAGTGCTTTATACCTCATTAGAGCCATTTGTATTTAAAATGCGGATTAGTAGAACACTCCGTCATGGGATGGAAGTTTTTAGAAACGTTGTGCCATTATTCATTTGTGTTTACGTTGATAAGTCTCTAGCAATGGAAGAAAACGTGCAAAATTTATTACAAAGTAACCCCAATTTAGGGTGATACAGGTCTTCTACATCTAAGCTAAATTATATGCATGTCTTTGGATCCTTCTGCAGCAAAAAAAAAAAAAATATCACACTAGCTCCTGAAACGGGCATAAGAAACGTATCCTAGTAACGCGACGCCATACCTTAAAAAGAGCTCATGGCCGCTGTCAAGTGGTGTATAACACAGGTCGATGACTAGGCCAAGTTCATTGAAGTGTTACGACTAAAATGTCAGTGAAGATAATCATAGAACCTGAGATTTTTTTATTTGAAATACATCTTTGTACGCGTTTACAATCAAATATTGCTTCAAAGCAGTGTTTGCAGTGACTCTCGTGTTGCACCAGCAGTTGGCAATGATTTTTTAAACGTACGCTAAAAAGAACTAATGTCTCAGCTTAGACTGACACGCTGCACACGAAGACCTCTCATGCCACAGGTTCATTATTAGTGGTGAAACTTAGGGTAGGAGTTCATTTTCAAGTTTTGTGA
This sequence comes from Rhipicephalus annulatus, assembly GCA_013436015.1. Lineage (NCBI taxonomy): Eukaryota > Metazoa > Arthropoda > Arachnida > Ixodida > Ixodidae > Rhipicephalus > Rhipicephalus annulatus. The sequence continues at coordinate 907,864 of WOVY01014610.1, read as the reverse complement.
TGTTCAAAATTTGAAAATGTATTGTATTTTGGCGACAATGGCTTGATGAATATTTCTTAAACTGCTAATCTTTTGTTCATCACACTGACAGATGACAGTGTACTTAACTTTATGAATTATTAGCTACGTAAGACCCAGTGCACGCGTTTAAATTTTATGATGGCATGCGCTTTCTAGCGAGAAGCTCAAGACGGCATTTCCACCCCCATTTTCTTTTCGCACTTTTCCTTACTTACCGAGCGTCGTGTCGTGGTACAAGTATTATTTCCGTGGTTTCAAAATTATAGTCTACTAATACGGGAAAAATTTTTCCGCTTTAGTGTCTTTTGAAGGTGTACCGAGGCAATTTGGAGACATCCAAAAGGGAAATTTTTCGTTTCCTCAGTATGCACTTACCACACAATAGTCAGCCAGCATGCATGAGATAGTAACTTTGATTTTAAAGTTTTTGTTGCAGAGTATTGGTAAGCAATGGAGTGGACATTATCGAGGCGGGTCGACAAGGTTCTTCGAGTTTGCACATGGAGTTTTCCATGCTGCATAAATCACACAAATCACTTTTATGGTCAATAGGGACAATATACTCATCGCTTATATGTGCCAGAAGCAGATCGCTTATTCTTTATTAGTACGTAGCGAATTGCCAAATTTCGCAAGGTCACACTGCCTTTTCAAGTCACGGAAAAGCCACCCACTTGATATCGAAACTGAATGTCCTCTAAAGGTAGTGATAATAAAAATGTATGCGATGCTTTTTCAAGCAACACAGCACTGTCTTCTCGAAACCATTCATCTTGTTAAGAGCAACAATCTCTAAATACTTAAAATTCGTCTCAGTACTCCTTATAGTTATGCCAGCAAGATGAGTAAGAACAGTTATATAAGATAGTTTCGCAGTATGTATTTCGGTACTACATACACGATTAAATGTCCAGTTGTGAAGAGAGCAATATAAACGAATGGATGGTGGATCAAGGCCAATCTAGACGCGCACACTCACTTCCTTTTTTAATGGCCTAAGCAGCCGCCGCGAGTACAGTATAGCTCTTTCTATACAGTGACAGCGCACACCTCATGAAGGCGTCGAGAGCCAACTCTTCAAAGCGCGTTTGGCCGCATACAATTTGCATGGTAAATAAGCTGTCCCTGGCCACTTTCTCGTTCTAACTACTTCTTCCACTTGAAGAAAGCGGTGAGAGTAGTAGATGTGCGTGTGGGCACAGCCTGCATTTCTCGGCACTCAGGCATTGGGTAACGAATATGCACGCGAAGCTGTACAAAAATCTATTTTAGGGCTCAAACACATTATATTCGCTGAATTATATTATGCTTGAAGCTCGTGTATTTTTATTTATCTTTTAAGTACAAGTTAAAAAACTCCACATGGGTAAAATTCTCTAAGCAATCCACTATGGCGTCATCAATAACATATCAGTGAAATAACTTCCTTGAACAGAAATCCTTGACGATTTGCAATTGGTTTTTGAGCCATACATTGAAGATTCACTGCTACTGGACTGTCCGGAATGTGTGGACAAAAGTCCCGCACTAGGGTCGGTGCATATTACTTCTTGAACAAATTCTGCAGATTCTTCTGGAGAGTCACATAAAAATGTTAACGAATCATAATCCCATACTGTCTGGCTTTGTGCACAAGCCGACACGAAAGCATTTTTGGTTGAGAAAAATGTGGCTACTTCAGCTAAAAGTTTCAAGATAGAGTTTGGTCAACAATGCTTTTTGTTTTTTTGAGGTGCAATAAAAATGTATTAGTAATAATGAGAACGTTTTTTGATTTTCCAAAACTTTATTGTTCCCCTGCGTCTTTGGCGTGCCTTATTTATTGAGAAAATGTTTGACATCTTTTTATCTGCACTGAAGATTGCATCTGGGTCTGTGGATTTTGGACTTTGTATGTTTGCAAGGACTCAGCGTGATGTGGTTTGGCTTGGTGTTGTTTTTTTTGCACTATAACAAATTTCTGAAACTGTATATGTGAATGCTGTTTCATGTATTTATCTTTTGTGCTTTCATTTTGAAGAAACATTATATTTATTGACATTCTTACGACTATTGTAATTACTCCTGCTATTGCGATTGCTATTTGCATCTACTTGTGAAAACTAGTAGCCATCCCTCCTATGTTTTGACTTTCACCTTTTTGAAGTCATCATTTCAATAAGCACGAAATGTGTTACCTTGAACAAAAATGTGCAAAACTTATCATTTTTAAGGGAAGTGAATGCCGGCATATGAATTCGAAGCAAACGCTTCCAAATCTATTTTCCTCAAAAAACGAGAGCGAGAGATTACATTTTCTGTCATTTCTTCTGCCAGTTGGTGATGGATCATTTGGCCGAACCTTCTGAACGCAAAAAACGATGGTACATGTGTGCAGAATGGAGTATTTATCAATTTACTCAAATCTCGAAGTTACAAAAAGAGTGGTCATGTATGCTTCCTACCGTGTTTCTGTTCCATTGGTACCACCAGGAACTGCAACAGCAGAAATTAACATGAGCAATATTTGAGTTCGCTAGCCTTCCTTTGCAAAGGACGGTGGAGGGTTGGCTTGAAGCAAGATCGCGGCGATAGGTAGAACTATAGCCTCCTGTACGCAAGCTGTAAAGGAAGTGAGCGTGCACGTCTAGACCAGCCACAGGTAGATATACTTGGTACAATAAAATGAAACAATAACTTGATTTAGATTGACAAACTGTGGTCTGAGAACTCTAATGCTGCAAGTTTCACTGTCATAAGTCCGTTATTAGCGAATAAAAATGAAGCTTGAAGTTTTAATGATAGATTTCATGTTGAAACATTTTGCTAAGAGAATGTGTGTTGGCAGTGCAGGCCTAGGTAGCAAAAGCCTCTTTTGCCTCACACATCAGCTTATTAGAAAGTGATCAAAGATGTATTGGCTGCATCTTCGGTACAGGAGGCTGTGTACAAGTCATGTGTGCACACGGTACAAAGCAGTGGTCATGCTCAGATCCAGAGGTTGCAAAAAGCAGGGTTTCCAGATTATGCGGTCACTAGATCCTGCGAGAAGGTGGTGAGATTCATAAAAAATTTCAGCAAATGAGAAGTCTGTGAGAAAGACAATAAAAAAAAAGCTTCAGCCTCCCACCCCATGTTCACAACATGGCGCACAATTAGGAGTGTCACATCTAGGTATGGTGCCACAGTGGTGTGTACGGCTTTCGAAAAGCTAGGCAGCACTTGCGCACTGTTAAGCTCCGGGCCAAAAACAAAACCAAAAATAAAGGTGAATATGGCCAGAAACACTAAAAGCTCCTCCATTCCTTGTGTTACAGGAGCAGTGTACTAGATTCCTCTGTCATGCATAAATATTCAATTGCGGGGGCACCAGAGGTAATTCGAAAAGAATTTCCGACAATCAAACTTGTTTGCTCATTACACAGAGCGTCAATAGAAGCTACTGTTTACCAAGATCAGGGGTGCAACAGCCAAAATACAATTTGAAGCAATTTTCGGAGCAGAAAAATACAACTTTTGAAGCACTAAAATGTAAATTTTCAGCAGTTTACGTGGAAAAATTGTGCATTTTTATCACTAGATGCCAAATTTGGAGCAGTGTAAAAAAGGCTTATATGTAGAAACAAAAATATGTATAAATCATTACACATTACCTCAATCGTGCAGTGTAAACGTGAGCGCTGTTATTTTAATTAAAGCGGTATTTTTAACCACGCCACTGAGCCAACAATGTGAAAGTTCATATTAGCATTTGTGGTACCTGGCAGATCATTAACAGGCTCTGCGAATTTAAATATGGATATGCAACCATAAAATTTGGGAGATTCATGAAACCGAAGAGTACGGGAGCTGAAAAAAAAACTGGCGCACAATTAATTTTTTACGGAAGCATAAATGTTACACACTGCTTCAAAAAATTGCAAGTACCATATTTATACATCAGTAATTATACTGGTACTCAGAATTAGGCGGTGAACAAACGCATAAGTAACTAAATAAAATCTGCAGTGTCCCGTAAGTAGTGATAACAGCCCCTTCGAAATCTACGTATGCTTTTTCGCAGAACAGTAGTGTGATATGACGAAAGTGGCCTAGGCAGAATTCTCTGCAAGGGTTGGAATCCCAAGCTAAAAAACTTTCTAACCACTACACCTTCCCACCCCGCCCCCCCTGACTTCCCACCTTGTTTTTTTTTTCTGTAACCGAGGGATTAGGTACTGGTTCGTTTCTCCGCTACAAGGCGCGTTCGGGCACGTAAATCAGGAATGGCGCGCACCCGCTGTCCTGGTGACGATACCGGATGTCTATCACCAGCATCGTGGCCAGGACAACGCAACTTCAATAAATAAAAACGGTGCAATATCCCGCGTCCAGTTTTTTTAAAGCTTCATTCACAAGCTGTGTGATAATTCACGGCAGCTCTTACAAGATGAATCAGTTTTCGAATCTGACCATGTTTTCGCCTGTGGATCAAAACAACCATGAGAGGAAGCGACAGTGGCTGTGTATAACCTAAGAACCCTGTGAGCTGAAGCCGCCTGCAGACGGCAGGGGCGTTGGCAGAAATTTTTTTCGAGGGAACATCACCTTGATTAGAGTGGGGCCCGGGCAAGCAGATGTGATAGACATTTCTGCGCTATATACCATAGGAAAAGAATTGGGGGAGGGGCGAGGGCACGAGCTTTGTGTGCCACCGCCAAGCTTCGCTACTGGTGGATGGAAACCCGTGGGGTTAGAGACACACATGGGAAAGGAGAGCCGGGGAGGAAGGGGGGATTGGCGTAGACTGAGGTTAGGTTACCTTGGCGAGAAACGTAGTTTTAGCAGACTCGAGCGGTACATGTATGATGTAAGAAAGAAGGTTTCGTCCAACGTGCTGGCCGAACACGCAGAAGCAACTGGCCACAAAATAGGCCAGACTAGGGTAAAGTTAACGAAAATGAGCGGAAAACTATTGGACTTCCGGGCTATGTATCTAGATTCTCTGACAACTCAGCCAACGGCACACGTTCTTGAATGTAATAACAGTAACTCCTCCCAAATGTTCACACCTACATACTATTTTAAAACATAGGATCTCACAATTGAATGTTTGCCGATTTTTTTTTGTTGTGAACGCCGCTCCAGTGCGAAAACTGAAACGTTTGGTTTTTATGTGCGTATTCACGGTCAGTTTTCATTTTAAGATTATAGGCTCGAAATAACAACCACAACAAAAAAATAAATAGAGAGGGAACAGTAGCACAGCGAGCGGCCGTGAGAGGGCCCTCGCGTACTTAGCGGACTGTGGCACGTTGCGGGTAACTTTTGCTGCAACTTTCCGGATTCTGTTGTCTGAAGAAGCCAGAGCAAAACAACGCTGTTCGAAAATGGAAATACCACAAAGTCACGGTAAAAACAATACGTGTATTTTAGCTTCCCTTCGCCAGAGCGAGGCGAGATCACGTGATACAACCCTGCACGTCCCAGCGATTGCTGCGCTCGCGCATCCAGTGGTGGGCCTCAGGCCCAACATGTTAGGAGAACTAGATGACCGACCCTTGGTATACTGGATGGCGCAGCAAGTAATAGAGAAAAGGCCAGTGTGGGGTAACTCAGTGGTCGAAAATACAGTGAGAAGAGACCTTTCTGAAATCGTCAATTATAGATTCTTGGCTGTAGCGCACTTTTAAATGTTGTAAACAAACATCTTCTATAAAATAGAGACCAAATATCAGCAAACTGTTTAATCAAACCATTTTATAACATACTCTGTCCTGTCATGCCAATTTTCGTTCGTCTCAAACATCAGTGGGACAGAAATAAGAGCTCACTCGAACTCTTTCAAACATATTTTGCCTGGGGCTCTCTCCGACCCACCAAAATTTCCTCAAACCAGACTGGCTTGGTGGGCTCAAGCTCGCTAAAATATTACTCACCCTTACTCCCTCAGACAGATGGCTTCATTGGAGTATGAGCAAGTCTCGACTAAGTTGACTCATAAGTGAGGTGCGTACCCAAGGTGTCAAGTTAAGGAGACGACCATAGAGCATCCTAACTTAAAAGGCTTGAATAAATCGATAGATCGAATAGATACGTACACAGACCAACAGACAGGCAGATATGGTTAAGGTGTGTTTATTTCACTGAAACGTGATCTGCTTTAAAGAGCAAATGACGACCAGGAGCTCAACCTTTAAGGGCATCGTCACTGTGAGACTCTTGCTTTTCTGGTTTTTATTATTAGGAACCACTTACGAGGCAAAATCAAACTAGCCACACTGTACTAGCACTGTTGTCGAAGCGATAGCCACCACACTGCCCTAAGCAAGCCTTGGAATGCAAACCACAGGTCAACAACTCGAGAAAAAAAGGAATCCCTCGTTATCGCAGGACGACAGCAGCTCCTGGGTCAAATGAAAGGAAAGTATTCGAAAACTGATGTGTTTTTGAAACACCCAACAGCGCTGATAGACCTTGTGTATAATCTGCTGCCATCTAGCAGACGACGATGTATTTTCACCACGTTGAAGGCTAGGCCCGCTCCACCTGAGCAGACACGGAGTGTCCATATCAATGTGTGGTGGCTGATAGGGGTAGCAGTGCCAACATATTTTTGTGTGCCATGTTGCTCAGACTGAGAAAACTGGGATGCTAAAAAAACAACATAAGAAATTAACCTCCATGTTATTTGATTTCCTCGTGGCTGACTTGAATGGCGAGATTTCTTGCTCATTCCGCTGCTGACAATTCAATGAGTGTTTACGTTCGCCATTCTATACAGATGTTGTGAGACAGCATAGGCACTCATCACAGCATGCTCTTTCATGCCACGCTAGAATGAAACAATTTTTGCACGGAGTAGTCTCAGGTACAGACAAACCGGCCTTGTGTACGAGCTTCAAAGCTGCATCACGGCTGCTCATGCTTGCCTCTGCTGCTGTTGACAGCATTACTATGTCGATTTCATTGAGATAACAATTACCTGTTAGCCACGTAGCCCCTGCATGTCATCGATTCTCAGCAAATGAGCCGATTGTGCTTGAACATGTTGCTTATAGTTACTTTTTTCATTGTGGGGTTTAATGAGGTAACGTTTGGTGGTGTGGTTTCCACAGGTATTGCTTAACTATGCGTACTTTTTAAGCACTCCATGTGCTCTTTCAGACGACCGGCCAATTTCAGAAGGGCGACCTGACTGCCGTAACCCCCCCCCCCTGTTATTATTATTTTTTATACCCCAAAATTGGCGCATTGGTATCCAAAATGCTGATCCTCCTTCGTAAAAATTATTGTATTCACCTTTGTGTGCCATAAATGTTAATAGATGTCTCAAGTGTGTCAACACTGTTTGAAACTAAGAAAACGCTGTTCTGGCAAATCTGTTACACTTGACTGTGAGTGCGCTCCCGCTGTTGACGCACAAAGGTAGGTTCGCAAATGTTCAATAGGCGATACACAACTGCCCTTCTGCAAACGGCATGAAAATGTAAGGTGAAAGTGAGCCACAAAAATGATGAGGTGAACACAAATATTTTAGGCCCACTGTGCTGTTTACGGACACATGCCTCTCCCCCTCCCCTAAAAAGAGGATTCAATAAAACACGAGGTAATCAGCACCTACTTTACGGATATGCTTTTCGTTTTTCTTTTTTCAGGCGCAAAATACTGAAGGTTCAAAAAATTTTGTGTGTGTTAATTATATGTATATATAGATATATATATATACACATATATATAGCAGACGTTGATGACTACAGCAGCAAAGCATTCTTTATATTAAATATAAAAAAGAGTAAAAGTTTCATTTTAAGGTAGAAGTGCAAGAAATCAGATGGGCTGTTTTGTATTTGTTCTATTTAGAACGGGGCAGAGATCATACAGAAGAATGTAAGGAAGCCACACTTAAACCTGTGCGCTGCCGCACCGCACTGCCGCCTGATTTCCTCGCCCTGCTTTGCGCCGCTGCCGCCGCCGCGCCATAAAGGCAGCACGGTGCCCCGGCACGCCCCAATTCGTCGTTTTTTTTTTTTTGCCACGACGCCACTGCGAATGCGCTAACCCCACGTAGTAAAGTTGCAGAACGCCATGCAATACTGAAGGTTCTGGCCACACCGGTCGTACCCACTTTTACCAAAACAACCAAAGCCAGCGAGTGTTTTCACATCACAGTGCCCTCGGTGATCGGCAAGCACACTGCTGATGCCGATTGAGAAGACCACACTTTCAGCGTAAAAACTCATTCCACAAAACCTAGAGTGGAATCTGGCTCGAGTGTCTACGCGAGTATAACTAGTTGTTGGGCTAGTTGGTAGATCATCGCGAAAAATCAATTGGAGCGCAAACACACGACACATTCCCGCACAAACACACAAACCCAGCTATGTGCTTGTTTATAGCCTGGGTGTGTGTGTGCGTGAATGTGTCGTGTGTTTGCGCTCACATTATTTTTTGATAAGCCTACGTGGGGCACGCGAGGCTGACTAAATGGCGCTTTGACCACCATAGCTTGAAATTGATGAACCCAGCCTCAAAAGCACACACACACACACACACACGCCCCGCCACGGTGGTCTAGTGGCTAAGTTACACGGCTGCTGACCTGCAGGTCGCGGGTTCCCGGCTGCGGCGGCTACATTTCCGATGGAGGCGGAAATGTTGTAGGCCCGTGTGCTCAGATTTGGGTGCACGTTAAAGAACCCCAGGTGGTCGAAATTTCTGGAGCCCTTCACTACGGCGTCTCTCATAATCATATGGTGGTTTTGGGACGTTAAACCCCACAAATTAACCAATCACACACACACACACACACACACACACACATGACTACCACAAGCCCCAGCGTGTGTGGTTGTCTTATTTGTCTTCTTGTGTATGTGTTTTATGAATGCTGGGTCCCTAGGTTCTAAGCTATGTACCAACAGGCTAGACACCAGGCTCTCCAACCACAATGGGATTGAAGGAAAGTTGAAGCTTCGTATCTGCTTTGGGTGGATTTCGTTCTTCGCATTCACGGCGCTCGTTCCCCGGGAATAAAACAAAGTGACACGAACTTATTCTCAATAAATACCTTCTTCATTTTTTCAAATATAAAGCTGATTGCAGGAACTCTGTGTGACCTCAATATTGACCCAAAAACGGGACAAATTCAACCGAACTGCGGTATTATACACTGCTACGAATTCTTCTCGAGATAAGGCGCTAGCAAATAAAGAAGAAATTTTTAAGGGTGAAAATAAACATGCGTTTTGAACTCGGAATATGCATTATGAATTCATGTAAAGAAAAATGTTGTATAAAACAGTAAACACATTTTTATACGAACGGCAGGCGCGTGTGCTCATGCGCAGAAAGATCGTAAAAGCGGTGGTTCATATACAACAGACCTCCCTCTCTGCTGTAAAGACCATTCAGGGCAGAGCAGAGGAGATATTTTCAACGCCGGAAGGTTCATTGAGGCGCGTTCACGTAGCTTCGTCCTCGTTTTGCAGCCACGTTGAGTCCTTCATACCGTCTTTTATTTGCTTTGTCACTATATAGGGTAACCATTGCTTTGGGGTAACTGTGGCATAAAGCAATTGGATGTGCTTGGACATGACCCGCGTTGACATGAGTGAAGTTTTTGCTGAAAGTCAGATAGATGCATGAGAAGGGACGTGCAAACGTTACACTCATTTCAGTGGAGCACTTCACACTAAATCTCGCACTATTTTTCATCCATCACCGGGCATTTATAAGCGACGTTACCGGTTCTTCAGACAAAATTTGTTTGGTTAGAGCCAACACCGACTAAATTTCAGGGCCACAAGGCTGCCACAGTGACGTCAGAGGGTGGGAGCCCAGTTACGCCGCGAATGTGGCGGAAAGCCAGTGTTTCGTTCATGTTTTAGGAAAACCAACACTCCCGCTGTCACACTGCTGCGGCTAGATTGAGCCGAATAAAAGATGTGGAAAGAAATGTAACTGAGCATCCTAGCATTGCTCCACAAAGTACCAAAGTACAGCATCCGGCTTGCGAAAGTTTTGATGTTCTAGCTCTACCGCCGAAGCGCACTAGAGAATTGCACGAATGATATCAATATCTTCAAGTACGATTAATTCTGGGGAGAGCACCACAACTATTCTACTTGTTACTCAGTGTTTGGAGCTTTCTTTTTTATTTTTGACTGGCGTCACGATTGTCATCATTCATTCTGGAGCAGAAGTTTTTCAGCGAAATGCTTGAACTGCACCACAACATTTACTTAAGGGCAATCTCCTTCGTGTATCCAAGATCACAGCAATCGAAATCACATGAGTCATTTTAAGTGAGTAGATCCGACATTCAGCGACGTTGAGCGGCCGTGCAACCCGTTCCTGTCGCCGAGTTGCCGCGGGCGGTGGGGCGACCGGCTTCAGGGAAGCACTTTCAACCAGCACCTTTCGCGCAGTAACTTGAACGACGAAAAACGTGAATGAAACACCGGCTTTCCGTCACATTCGCAGCGTAACTAAGCCCCCACCCTCTGACGCCACGGCGGCAACCCTGCGGCCTTGAAATTTTATTGATTGATTGATATGTGGGGTTTAACGTCCCAAAACCACCATATGATTATGAGAGACGCCGTAGTGAAGGGCTCCGGAAATTTTGACCACCTGGGGTTCTTTAACGTGCACCCAAATCTGAGCACACGGGCCTACAACAATTTCGCCTCCATCGGAAATGCAGCCACCACAGCCGGGATTTGATCCCGCAACTTGCGGGTCAGCAGCCGAGTACCTTAGCCGGCCTTGAAGTTTAGTCGGAGTTGTTATAGCGCCCGGTCACTTGTGTTCATGGCGGCGCTCTTTCCGTGCAACTTATTTTTCAGTACTAACGATATGTGTGCTAGTCATGCCAAAATGTATTCACAACAGCTCGTAAAGCCATTAGGATGACAATGACGTTATAAAAAACCGAGGCACAGATATTGGTGGGATCAATCTGCCCCTTTCCGGTGTGGCAGCTAGCGCATGCTCGCTTTTCTAGCGGAATTCACGCAAGGCGCTTCTTTATATTGAATGCTTTCATCCTGGCGATCGCGGTTTACTAGACCTTATCCAATTCGTGACAAAACGTGCCAGGGGCCGCACACGAAAATAACTTCCTCGCTGCTGACAGCACAGGCAACACTCTTCAGTACAACAGACAGTCACTCGCTCTGAATTGTTGGTTGTAATAACTGTAACAATCGTAGCTTCTAAGATTTAATCATAGATATTGCCTTTCAGTTTTGATGACCACTTCTGACACCAGCTGTCAAACGATCCTCCTCATTTTCTGGAGATCACCGCGATTTCTGACACATGCTCTGGTTTCTAACGTGTACATCCACTGATTTCTCGAAGGACAGCCAGCTGGCCTTAGGCGCCCCACTAAACAGAAAATTAATCAAGTATAGCGGGTGTGAAATAAAGCTCTCTACTTTAGAGGAACCAGCTTGCCAGATCTGTGCAAAGCACTTCGTTTTTTCCACAGACTAAAAAAAGAGCAAAAGGGGGGGGGGGTGTAGTTTTGTATTTGATCAAAACATCACGATGCCGTGAGCGTGCGTGGTTTTTTATAAACAATTAGGCCTACGTGTTATGTGTTTTTTGCATCAGCACATAAGAACTCACAGGAAGGTTTTTTTTGCACGTCATACTGCGGGTCCAATTTAGTCTACGTACTGCGTAAGCTGATGTTTTGGTTACAGTAGGGCAATGTATATGTATATATCAAACTAATCAACAAAAAAAACGGTGCTCAAATTTTAGTGCACGTTAAAGAACCCCAGGGGGTCAAAACTTCCGGAGCCCTCCACTACGGCGTCTCTCATAATTATATGGTGGTTTTGGGACGTTGCATCCCACTTATTAATCAATCAATCAATCAATCAACAAAAAACGTTCCACAACAAAGTTCTAACTCGTGACGACCCACGGAAACAAGGTAGCCGACGCCCATGCACTCCACCACACTTTACCAACTATTCGCTGCGATGTTGTAGGTATATTTCGTGTGGTCGTTGCGATACAGCATAAGTGCGTCGGTGCGTGTGTCAGATTACGGCAACTGCGTGTGTTGTGCGATGCAATCACCGTAACGCAACTAATAGCCCCCAGTTCCCACATGTAAAGCACTTGCGTGCCGTTGACTGGTACAGCGCTGTGAACGCAAAAGAACGAAATAGGTCATGGTGATAGCATAGCAGGAAACACGATATGATACAATTTTCGGCCGATATTGGCGAAGTGCACTTTAAAACAACGTTCATTTTCAATGACATACGTCCGGAGTGTGCCGTGCATATTTAGTTCAGCTGACGGCGAATACTGGCAGATATTTGAATTACTTTATGACTATCTTTCGAGGGTTTATAGGTCAATCGTTAACATACTTCCTCTAACCACGCTGTTGTTGTCTGGTGGTTATGGTGTTCGACTGCTGACCCGTGTGATGTGGGATCGAATACCGGTCATGGTGGTGCATTTTCAATAGAAATGTAAATGCTCCAGGGCCGTGTGCTTAGATATAAAAGAAGGTTAAAGAACCCCAAGTGGTCGAAATTTCCAGAGCTATTCACGACGGCGTCTATCATACTTATTTACTGGTGTTGGAATAGGAAACTCCGTGAATTATTAACGTGTGTCCCCATGTTCTCTATGGCGCTATGAGAACTCGCCCACCCTCCACCGCTTGGCTGGTTTACATCTAAATGGTTGGAATCTAAAATGTGTTTATAAAAGCCTGGCACCTGCCGTCATGCATAAAGAAGAAATTTTACTCGTTAGAATGGTATCATCATTGCACTAAGTGAAATTGAGAAACTGGAACTTTTTCACAAAAGATATGACGCGGATAAAGTCGCCGAGGAGTTAACGACGCGTCTAACGTGCAGCGCTGTAGGCCACATAGCAGTGGAGGGCAATACACAAAGCATGCCATCATTAGACTCTCACGCTTTACGCAATGACCGGAAGCCATTCTCTACGCCGTAAGCACTCCACGCCTAATCCTAATCTTGACGTCACTGGCGTTAATCCTTCTTTCGTTTCTTATTGTTTTATTCTTTTTCGAGTCCCTCCTGAGATTGTGCTCTCTTGAGTGCCCGAAAGGACACGATTGGTAGGACAGCCTTATTTGTCCCTACATCTGTGCTGCCTCGCTTCTCTCCCGCTTCTCTGCTCCGTCATTGACCATTCTATTGCTGTTATACTTTGCTGAGCACTATTGCGTGAATCAACTTGCCCGGATTAGCAGTGACCCCGAGTTGTCGCGGCGGCCTTACAGGGCCACGCTCTTTCCTCACTCGTCCGGCATGCACATGCACAGATTGTCTTAGCCGTACGGCCTCTTCCACATCTTTCCTTTCCTGTCACTGCCCGAAGTCAGGTCAGACACGTGATGGGTGCAAGCTGTTATATCAGACAATTTTCTCGCTCAGCACCATAGGTCCGGCAAATCCCCAGAGTTCGTCGTTCACGCTTTGTGCTTCACTGCTGATTCGTCCTTTTCTTCATGTCAGCTTACTGCACTTCTTTTCTATCTCCCTCTCTTTCGTTATCGGTAACACTTTTCAAACTACTATAAGGCCGTGTGTCTCCTTTCCTTCAGGGAAATGAACAGCCACTGGGAGAGCTTTTTTTGGCGGCAGATCACATTTATCACCGCATAGCATTCCGGGAATGAAAGAACCACCCTATAGACCGGGCGGCTTTGTTCTACGGTGAAATGTAACTCTCTTATCTTTGGGGTTTCTTGTACGCCGCCCGGCGTGTCGCGCTTCAAACGAAGAGTTGAAATCGGCGGCGAAATTCCTTGATTGATGCTTCAGCTCTTGCGACACCCCGCGACGAGGGGAAAGTCACGAAGAACGAATGACACGCTTCTTTTGTGTGCGGGGAAGGGGAGGCACGAAAAGAGGGGTATTGAATTCCGCGTTCGAGCAGCACCACACCCAGTGCCCCTTTATACTGTTCGTAAGGATTATGTCCCACGTGTAACTTATAAGCGTCACTGTGTTCTGTTGCCTTCCCTTCATTCGCTGTGTTCATCAAAACGCGAAAGCTATATACGAAACGCGACCTGTATTTTAACGTGGTTTCATTTTCATGCCTACTTTAATATATAGCGCCAACAGCGAAATCTGATTTAGTGCGCTTCAAGGCGAAAGCGTTTCACGCTTTCATCGCTGGATACCCGCAGCTGCTCGATTATTGACGATGGTGTAAACAACCGTCTATGACAGTAAAATGTTTTTTCGGCCAAGGAAGATTTGGACGGACGTGACATGATTAAAACAATCGAAATAACTAGCTCTAAGGTCCGTAGAATTTTGTGCCCGCCAGCAGAATGCCGCTGCTTTCTAGCCAAATCATTCAATATATTACCCGTGGTAGTAATTTAGGCACACCTTATCAAATGTGCAGGTTCCTCTGAATGACGAATCTCTTGCCAACGCCATGACCAATGTATTGGCCAATAGAAAATTGGGGGACGTAAGCTTGGCCTTGAACCCTTTGTGAAGCTATGTACACAATTGTATACATCAGCCTTTTTTGCTATTTGCATCAAGTAGAGGCTATGGAAGAGGAAGGTATATCGTACTTTAGAATATTTTAACCTCCTACATAATACACTTGTCTTCATTTAACCTCTATTTGCGGTGCACTGATACATATGGTCACTTTCCTGAAGGCACTATCACGTTCGACAAGTGGTGCGAAGTGCCGCTCCCTGCGAGTAATGTGAAAACAATAATTTTTCTTTGCTCAACATGCACCTCACCGAAATTATATATAGACTATTTTCCTAGCCTGACATTTAATTCTATTTATGTCAAAAGTGAGCGTCTCCGACTTCAGGGTGAAGGGATATTCAAGTACTACTTAATTAGGATTAGTTGCTGTAAGACTAATAAATTCAAGAATTGTCTCATTCTCGTTGCACTAGATTGAGTGCCTTGACGTAACGCAGTAGCGATTTGACACATATACGTACAGTTCTTCATAGGTGGCGCCTGAAAAGATGAAGAGTTGAACGCGATAGCGATGTCACGTTCCTAAATGCGCATGTGCCTGCGTTCTCTGTATTGGGTTGCACGCATAAAAGGCGGATTTTGCGAGCCGAGGAAAGTATTTTATTTGGGTTTTCAAGCAGAGATGTGGGCCAGTGGTAGAAAATTTGCGTGATACGTGTGCGGCCTGGGTTCTATCTTCACCCTGGACCAGCATTGTTTTATTCTTAGTGTCTACTTGTAGTAGATGAAACCGGTGCGAACTTGCAATGCACCAACTACGTGGGCTTGAGGGAATGGACGCAGAAGCGTGTATCCCTTTAGTGGTGGGTGAAGAGTTTAAAACACCAAGCCATAAGGATAATCACATGTTGTGATGGCCGTTCCGTATGGGCGCTTGTACCATGCATTATTACTGCGATATTTTGTGTTGCATTGTTGAGGATGTACACTGGAGGCGTGTGTCTGTAAAGCATGAAATATACTTGCACTGCATTTCCAAGCAGATGAAGTTCTTTTCAGTGTATATACAAGCAGAGACGTGGCCGTGTGGTAGGACATCCACGTGGCGGGCTAACAACGCAGGTTTCATCCCCACTCGCAGCCAAATAACCCTGGTTCGGTTCACACTCTTGAAAAGAATTTTTTCATAATTTACTTTATTTTCATTATTTTGAACTTTTTCAGTATGCATAAGATGATTTTTTGCTCTTAACCAACGACTCTGACGCCAACGCCGGATTTTCTGTGAATTGAGCTCTTTAACGCTATTGCGTTCAATAAACGTAGCTGATCGCCCTATATAGCATCGGCATAACACGCAAGTGAAACGGGAGATAAAACAGAGAGTTCAGCGTTTATTGTTCATTTTTTCAGCAGCAGCAGCCAATTTCAAAGTCACGTTAGGAAAGGCAAGCAGCTCCATACTTGCAGCTCATACCTCCAGCAGAAAGAATGCGCGAAATTAGCATACATGGGACGAGCTTCGACTAACAACTGTCATAGTTCGACACCTAAAGCGCGCTTTCCAAACAGAAGGAATGAATATCCCGACTGCGGCGGCTGCATTTCTGATAGAGGCGGAAGTGTTGTAGGCCCGTGTGCTCAAATGTGGGTGCACGTTAAAGAACTCGAAGTGCTCGAAATTTCCGGAACCCTCCACTACGGCGTCACTCATAATCATATGACAGTTTTGGGACATATCAATCAACAGAAAGAAAGACGCACGAAATGAGCGCACAAGTATACACACGACAAGCACGAAAATCTCTCACATATCTTCATGCTTCGTGTGTCAGCAGTTCGCTCCCTTCGTAAGCGCGATCGTGGCAGCGTGCGAAGCAGCCTTCGCCCTCTCTTGCATGTGCACATAACTTGTTTAAAACGCCCTTATGGGCTTATCTTTGTTTAGAGCGCATGACGAGTCTGATAAGGGCGCGCGCAAGAGACACCACGCTCTGTGGAGGCAGCGCTTTGTGGAATCGACAAACTTTGAAGCACAGTCAACGCGAGCCAGTCACACCATCTCGCCACTGATTACGAAAACGTGCTAATGTTTAGAAGCTCTGAGAATGGTCAAATAGTGTATGATGTGTATAAATAACTTGCCATAACCATTGAAGCCAACGTACGCTGAGTGCGTAGGTAAAAGTGCCGGGCGCTGAGAATTGGCAAGTTGGTGGTTCGATTACGCTTGACTGATGATTTTCTTCTATATTTTTTCTTGGCAATTGCTGAGTATATATTTTTCAACATCACTTTCATGACAGAAGTATGTCAGCGGAGCCGTGTTGAAGCCCGGCAGATTACACTTTCGTGATAAAAGACTAGGGTCTGAAACGCAAGCAAAATGAAAATCTGAACACAACTGGTTCAGTACCTTCCCTATTAGGGGAAAGCAATATTTTTAATGTATTTCCTCCCTCGGCTTCAATTTCTTATCAGGGCGCCTCATCGTAATGGACATCCACCACAAGAGAACTCGCGTGTTCAATGTGCGCAAGTATCCTAACTTTCTTGAAAAGCTGTCTTTACGCAGTTCAAATAGTTTGAATCAAGTGAGTCCGCTATTGTCTTCATAAAATAATGTTGTGAAACGTAGCCTTTGTATTCAGAAGTTGTGTTCAGAAGGCGAGGAAGTATTTATGTCTCGTACAATTGGTGCTATCGGTGAGCATCGTGCTCAACATCGTAACAAGAAAAAAAAAACTAGTAGGGAGCGTCACGCGACAATATTCAAGTACAGCCTTACAACAAAAACGTGGCTGGTCCCTCCTTTTATGAATCGGTGTAATACAAAAGTGAATCTTGTCTTCACAGAGGTAGTTGAGCGTTTATTGTGCACTGTTTACCCACAATGGCAAATAATAAATACTGCAAGAACTAATTACAGTCTCGCGAAGAAAAACAACCCATTCAAAACTTGCAACGCGCACTTCAAGCTGAGAGCACTCACGCAATGAGCATACACAGGACGTGCGAGGGCTGACAACTGTCACAGTTTGACACCCAAAGCGCACTGCACAAGCAGAAAGCAAGACTCACGAAACGTACGCACAAATATACACAGGACAAGCGCGAACAACTGTTCGTGTGCGCGCAGCGTGCTCATTTTGTAAATGCGGCCATGGCAGCAAGCGAGGCGACCTTCGTGCTCTCCCAAATCAGAAGTCTGATAGCCGCACACAGATAGATAGATAGATAGATAGATAGATAGATAGATAGAAACTTTCAAAAGGGAATTTGGTTCGCTCAAGAACGTTTCGTATTGAAAAGGCCCCTGGAGATGAAGTATCCTTTGTGTAATATCACAAATACCACTTCGTTTAAAATAGCTACACCTCTCTAACACATGTCGTTAAAAATGCGAAAATGCGAAGCATTTCTTGGCGAACTTCGGTAACTTTGAGCGCATCTATCTATCTATCTATCTATCTATCTATCTATCTATCTATCTATCTATCTATCTATCTATCTATCTATCTATCTATCTATCTATCTATGTATTTATTTATTTATTTATTTATTTATTTATTTATTTATTTACGCTTTAATATTACTGGTCGTTTAGATAATGGTATCGGTACTAAAATTGGCATGGGATAACATGAATGTATGACCAGCATAATTGATGAGTATAACATGAAAATCATGCATTGTGACGTGTAGGTCATGAATTTAATAATTTACATTTCGTGGTCTTGCTGCTCTTGGTGTAGTTTCATTCCCCTGACATATTGCAAAACTGGCAATGTATGACATGACTGCATGGTGATCATAAGTGACAAACACTAACGTGAAAATCATGTATGCATGTCCTGTAAGTCATGACTACACGCCACGCTTATGATACGCTCGCGGCTGTTTCGCTCGCTTCATATATATAGTAAATTTGGTGTTACGTGACATGAACAGACGACAAAGATGAACGACATGTTCAAACATGATAATCATGACATGCCTGTTTTGTAAAACATGACTGCATTCCACGCACACAGCATATTCGCACCCGCTTTACTAACGCCACATATACTATAAAGACGACGACGAAGGTAAAAGGCACAACAAAGCATAATAATTATGTTATGGAAGCATGCGCAGTTTAATTTACGCAGGCCTCGTAACGGTGCGCTGTTTTTATTGTGACTTATCAACCTTCATCATTTGTGCATCAGATGTCAAAGATTCCCTCTGTACGTGGTATCTGGCAATTTTTGTCCAAAATATTTAGCACGAGGCATTGACAATCAAGAATGTGTCGTGTGCAAGTGCATGGTGAATATGTAGGAGGTGGTACCTAAGGCGATGGCAGCTGCTCGAGAGACCGCGGCTCAACGCATCATTTTCTTCTCGTTTGGCTGGATTGAGCGGCCACCTGTCCATTCCTTTCGGTTGATATCTCTTGCGTCGCTTGTAATTAGAAGCCGCTTTCGCGAGAGATTGTTCCGCTCTAATTTCGGCAGCCGACAGTCTTGCTTATGGTATCTGCGGCTTAGGTGAGACCATAGACGGCCCGGAGGGCCACTGTATGCTGTCCGATTCCACACGCAAAAACAATGAGACACCAGTTGTCACAGACCACCAGATCATCCAGCACCGAGCGAAAAGAGGCGAATTTTTGTAGTGATCATCGGGACTGAAGCGAAGGAAAGTGCATCTGTTCTTTTTGAAGACCACAAGTCTATGTGAGCGCTTTGAAGTGCATGGTGCGGTCAGCACGCAAGCGCACGTTTGCCACGCTCCTCCGAGTCTCCTTTCCATTCAGTTTTTCCTTCCTCCAAGATTTGCACCACTAAACATATTCTTCTTTAACATTCCTCTATCATTCTCTCCTGCCTGCTGGTCAGACGTTGATTGCTCAAGTCCACTTCGTTAAAATAGACGTTGCACGAGATACGAACAAGTTTACTCGCACAATGCATAGACAAAAGGAAGTTTGGGCAAAAAGCAAAAGGATACGTTCGACGAAAACTAAAGTACACATGCAGTACAAGCCATACAACAGAAGCTTAAAAGCACTTTCTATGCTTAGAATAAAGGTGTAAAGCACCAGTATTTGGTTCGACAGTTTCTATAACCGTTGCCAAACACGCAAGATATGGTTACTAGGCTGCAGTGGTACATTTTTATTTTTCTATAAGTGCTTAGTAACTGTTGCTAGTTTGAATTTGTAAAATTATCTCTAAAATGTGAAAGGGCTGGGCAAATCGCGCAGCTGGAATTACTTCAGTTCCCGTTTTCTGTAGGGAAACTGTTACGATGGGTTACAATTATATCTTTATTTTTGCCTGAGTGAAACTTTATCAAGAGATAGATGTTGCAAAATTTTATTTTAGTATCTCATAAATTTGGTGATTGGGGAGATACCACTATATAACAATGTAGCCGACAAAGGAGGCAACCTGCATCGTAACAATTAGCCGTCGTTCATATGGAAATCTGAGAAAGCTCGTAATAAAGAAGCCGCAATGACGGAACAAACTATAAGAACCACTGATGTGAATATTTATGCGCAAAACAGAACAGAAAACAAAGAAACGAAGCAATCGCTAGTGCTGTGCTTGTCTTGTAACAAGCGCCAGTGCACGTTAAACAACACCAGAATGTCGAAATTTTCCCAGCCCTCTGCTAGGCATCGCACTATGAGATATGACTGTTTTGTGACGCGAAACCACGAGTATTAGGGAGTTTTCGATTAGGGGCCCCAAAACTTTGAAGCCCCATAGAAATAGCATCAAGGCCACTGCGCATGCGCGAAACCCAAACCGCGTTCGGGTATAGCGTTGGGGACGCTATTTATCAAAATCATCGAGAGCCCCAAGGCCTGATCCAAAAGCTTTGGGTCAGACAAACGGGTCAGCACGCACTGAAGCGATGGCTCTAGAGTGACATATAATAAGGGGTGTGTCCAAAGCCTCACACACCATATTCGAAAACTCATCGTTCCTGCTTGACTCAAAACATCTACTCACAGAGAGCTTTGGGCCCCAAATGTTTGGGGCCCCTATTCGAAAACTCTCTATTACCCTCCTGAGAATCATAGTGAACTTAACGTCATGAAGATTCGTTATTCTCGTAGAGGTGTTTGTTTTCAGTGCAAACGTGAGAAAGTGCTACGTCTATTGTTTTTCTGCATCTAACTCGACTTGGCTTTCACACCCTCTCCGATATATTTAACATGAGGATTCCGGGAACGCTTTTCTGTGAAATCAGAATTACAGGCCATTCAACTATGCATGTTTTCCTGTTCTTTGAGTTATTACAAAAGTAAACTAATGCTTTGTACCCATTGACATATGCGATAATTCGCAGAAATTTGACCTCCTTCTGGGGTTGCTGCACCTAAAGTCACTTGTTCTCAACCAAGCCATCTCTAAAGCTCCTCGAAAAGAGAGAAACAAAAATGACCTGGACAATATTCGCTAACTGGAAGCAAGGGTCATTGGCATATATTGGACAATTTTTATTGCTGATTCTCAGAAGGATTATTGTCTAGTTGAAAGCTGCATTACGTATTTGATCAGTGAAAATGATAAAATCAAAAATTCGCTTTAGTTTATTAACTTTTATTCTCCTTACCCAGGGTTCGCTAGCCAACACAGCTCCGTCCTGTGTGAATTGCTGCATTTTTCTTAGAAGTCATCTTCTCCTCATACTTATTATAAGACGTACAGGCTCTTTCATAATTCTCGTGTTAAGTTTTTCACTGTGGATCATTGGCGATCGTTTACTCAAAACTTACACAAAGAGCATTCTTTGAACGTGCTGGTAAACGCAATCACAAGATGACCGAATGTGTTAATGATACTTTAACACACAATAACCAATGAAGCACCCAAATGGCTTTCTCAAGGAACCTCAGAGCTTTTTCAAGAAATGCAACTACTGTGCTGCAGCCTACGCGCTGAAGTCTGTCTTTCAAGTAAGACTGAATATACACTAGGGGTAAGGCCCAATAGAATACTTTGTAGTCACAATTTTTGAAGCTTTATTTTTTAATAAAATAATGGAAAAGTTTTCATAAACATAGTGTTGCGGGAAGATTTATTCACCGACAGCAGGTCTTGCTAACGGTCAAAGAGCGCACAGTTATGCAGGCCAACAGGGGAAGCTCGAAAGACCAACCCAAAACAACCACGGTGTCGTATTCCTCCTTTCGGGTGCCGTTTTAGCTGTACGAAGCGAAAGTTTCATAGACGTATTACCACCCCGGCCAGTAAGGCACCGTCTCAGTGCCTGTTAAATGAGCGAGTCTGCGTTGTAGGGCTTGACACAGGAAACGTGAACTATTTCCATTCTGGGTGTAGCAGTCGATGAGTTTGTGATAGCGGCAACCTCGTAGGTCACAGGTGTGACCTGACGAAGGACTCGGTAAGGCCCAGCGTATCACAATAGTAGTTTCTCGCAGAGGCCGACAAGTCAAGATGGGAGCCACGGGAGAACAAGAAATCCTGCAGAAAAAAAATTGCCCGCAGCTTCCCTCGGGGGAACACTGAGGAGGATGCGGAGCATATAATTGGTTAACGGGGTGTTAAAGTGCGACTTACTTGGGTCAATGGCTAAATTGGTTAACGTGGTTGTGAAATGGGGTGTTAAATTGCGACTTACTTGGGTCGATGGCTAAATTGGTTAACGTGGTTGTAGGAGGGGGTGTTAAATGAGTGAACACGTACACACGTATGCGAAAGGGCGGCGCTGGTCGAAGGGACGTCGATCATTGTGTTTGTGGATTCGTTGGAATTCATTTCACCGCGACCTTGGACGTCGACGCGCCGTACAAACCAACCGACGAGCGGCAACTGAGTGAGCGAGCGCCGACCTTGAGTATATATACAGCGCGACGGCGCATGCACTGTCAGCTGTCGAATGTTCTCGAAGGAGAAGCGCGCGCGCGGCACAGATGGCGACGGCGTGACGGCGCATGCGCTGTCAGCTGTCGAATGTTCTCGAAGGAGAAGCGCGCGCGGCACAGATGGTGGGCGACGGCGCGACGGCGCATGCGCGCGCGTCAGCTGTCGAATGTTCGAGAAGCGGTGCGGACGGCGCGGACGGCGCACTACAAGGCGCGAGTATAAGATGCTTCCGCATCTAAAACGTCATCCGTATGTCGACGGTCGTAAAGGGACTTTTGTGCTGTCTGCGACGACGATAACCGAGCGCGGGCTACCGCACCTGCCGTGAGAGCACGGGTGATTGCATTCTGAGCGTACGAAGTGGAGGGTAGTTGGTGTGATGAAAGCAGTGTGTCGAAGGGCAGTAAGGGATGACGTTCGAAGAGTAGATAAAATGGGGAGTAACCTGCTTTTTCATGACGCGACGAGTTATAGGCGAAGGTGACGAACGGCAGAGCTATGTCCCAATCAGTGGGATCGGTAGATACGTACATAGAAAGAATGTCTGTCAATGTGCGGTTTAGGCGCTCTGTAAGGCCGTTAGTCTGAGTGTGGTAAGATATGGTGAAGTTGTGAAGGGTAGCACAAGAGCGGAGTAAATCATCAACTACACAAGATAGAAAGTAGCGACCATGGTCTGTGAGCAGGTGAGGCCGAGCGCCATGCTGCAGAATAATGTCGTAGAGCAGGAATTCGGCAACGTGTGTTGCGCAGCTGGTTGGTAGCCCTCGAGTGATTGCATACCGAGTGGATCTGCGGCCTATGCAATTCATATATTTCCAGTTGTGGAAGTATGAAAGGGTGCTACCAAGTCCAACCCCACTCGATAAAACAGCTTGGCTGGAACTTCAATAGGTTGAAGAAGGCCGGCAGGGGGAGTCGTAGGCTTCTTTCGGCGCTGGCAGAGGTCACAAGTTGCGACGTAACGGCGAATGGAGTGGTAGAGACCCTTCCGGAATACTCGTCGTCGAACTCAGTCGTAAGTTCTGGAGACTCCTAGATGTCCAGAAGTTGGAGCATTGTGGAATTGCCGCAGAACATCCTTTCGTAGGTGATGTGGTATGACGAGTAAAAGTTCCGCGCCGTCGGGGTAGGTTGCGGCGGTACAAAACGTTGTCTTCAAGCAGGAATCTCCTAGGAGAAGGGTAAGTATGGCGCGATTGAAGGCGGTCAATGATGGTGAGCAGCGATACATCTCGGCGCTGTTCGTCGGCCACGTTCAGAAAGTCAATGATGGCTAAAACGCAGGCATAAGATTCCAAATCAGTGGAACTAGGTGGATCAACGGGATATCAGGATAACCAGCCAGCATCGCTGTGCAGCTTTTCAGCTTTGTCCACAACCGAGAACTTGTAATCCTATAATCGCAGTGCCCATCGGCCGAGTCTGCCATTAGGGTCCTTCAGCATCGACAGCCAGCAAAGCGCATGTTGGTCTGTGATGTCTGCGAAGGGACGTCCGTATAAGTACGGACGGAATTTCGCAACCCAAACGAGAGCTAAGCATTCCCGCTCAGTGATGAAATAATTTTTTCACTTGCGACAGATTGATTGATTGATATGTGGGGTTTAACGTCCCAAAACCACTATATGATTATGAGAGACGCCGTAGTGGAGGGCTACGGAAATTTAGACCACCTGGGGTTCTTTAACGTGCACCCAAATCTGAGCACACGGGCCTACAACATTTCCGCCTCCATCGGAAATGCAGCCGCCGCAGCCGGGATTCGAACACGCGCCCTGCGGGTCCGCAGCCGAGTACCTTAGCCACTAGACCACCGCGGCGGGGCCACTTGCGACAGAAGGCGGCAAGCGTAGGCTATCACACAATTGGTGCCATTCTGTATCTGAGCGAGTATAGCACCAATGCCAAGGCCGCTTGCATTGGTGGGTTTGAGCCGCTGGATCAAAATGAGCCAACACAGGTGGTAATGTGAGGGCGGTGATCAACGGCGCGAAGTAATGTTCTTGGTCCTTCCCCCAAGAAAAGGCCACGTTCTTTTTGAGGAGATTCGTGAGGGACCTAGCAATATCCACGAAGTTAAAGACAAGCCGTGGAAGTATGATCAGAGCCCAATAAAACTGCGAGCTTCTTGTGTGGAACGCGGAACCGAGAATTCTCAGACTGCACGGACTTTGTCAGGGTCGTGTTGAACACCAGTGGCGTCAAGAAGATGGCCGAGTAGTTTAATCTGCCGGCATCCAAATGGGCATTTCGACGAATTCAGTTGGAGCCCAGCGCAACGAAAAACGTCAAAAATTGCCGAGATACGAGACAGGTGGCTTTCGAAGGAGGGTGAGAGAACGATTACATGGTCCAAATAGCAAAGGCAGGTCGACCATCTGAAACCGCGGAGAAGAGAGTCCATCATACGTTCAAAAGCAGCCGGGGCATTGCACAACCCAAAAGGCATGACCTTAAATTGGTAAAGGCTGTCGGTTGTGATGAATGCTGTCTTCTCGCGGTCACGGTCGTCGAAGGAAATTCGCCAGTATCCGGATCGAAGGTCAAGGAACGAGAAATAGTTGGCGCCGTGGAGGCAGTCAAGCGCATCATTGATTGGGGGTATAGGATAACCGTCCCTCTTGGTGATCCAATTCAGGTGGCGATAGCCGACGCAAAAGCGCCAAATATTGCCCTTATTTTTAACTAAGACCACAGGATATGCTCAAGGACTCGATGAAGGCTCAATGACGTCTTTGCTCAGCATTTTCTCGACCTCCGTCTGGTTAACTTGGCACTCAGCATGTGACACGCGATAAGGGCCTTTGTGAAGTGTACTGGCGTCGCCGGTGTCGATGCGGTGGGTTACGGCACTTGTGCGGCCCAGGGGACGGTCGTCGACGTCAAAGATTTCCAGGTAAGAAAATAGAACACCCCGGAGCGCTGCAACTTGGGAATGTAAGAGGTCGCTGGATATCATGTTGTCGAGGAACACCTTATATTGCGGGGTGATGACAGGTTTCGCCACGTTCTTAGTGTCAAGGGTAAAAGAACAAATCGAACGTTCATCGAGGGTGGAAAGATCGGCTAAAGTAATGCCTTGGGGAAGAACTTGGGTCGACGTAGAGAAGTTCAGTACTGGAAGTAGTGCCGTGTTTTTTAGCAACAACCACTATAGTATGTGGTAATGCGATGTGGTGCGTAAGGGTCAAATCAATAAGGGGAGCCACCAGATTGTCTCCATCAAGAACGGACGGAAAGATCCACACAGGAATGTACATAGCAGCCTGGGGCGGTAGCCGCAGAGACTCCATGGATCGTAGCCGAGTGCGACTTCTAGGAGTGAAATCAGTGCACAAAGACAATTGGAGCCGCAAGATACCTGTCGAACAATTGATGAAGGCGGCGTGGGCGGTTTAAAAATAAATTCCAAGGATGACGTCGTGCGGGCAAGCATCAAGGAATGCGAAGAGAATGAAAGTGTGGTGGCCGGCCGCAGTAATGTGGGCAGTGCACATGCCAAGCACCGATGTTCGACTTCCGTTGGCCACTCGAACTGTAGAGAACATAGCAGGTGTGAGAACCTTTTTCAGGCGAGATCGAAGTGTTTACCTCATAACAGATAATTGGGCACCAGTGTCAATTAGAGTAGTAACGGCGTGGCCATCAAAGAACACTCGACGTAAATTGCATCTTGAATTTGTAGCTGGTTGAGGGTTTTCGTTCCGAGTCGTCAACGCAGTGCCACCTCCAACAGCTGCGCTCATCAGTTTCCCGGGAAATGACCAGAATAAGCCGGTGACGGAGAGCGGCGGCCTTGTGAAGAACGTGACGGCCGACTCTGAGGTGACGGCGAGCAGCAAGACCACTTTCTTTGGGCGACGACGTCAGCGTAGGACAGTTCGAAGCGTGGAGATGAACGGCGAGGTGAAGTGTCCTGAAGACGGGCATTTTGAAAAGTGGCTTGCGAATAGCGTCCACGCTCTTTACGGTGGTCGACATTAGGAAAGCTTGGCCGGAAATACCACCTGTTGCGGCAATGGCGGGAGATGTGCCTAACTCGAGAGCAAGAAAAGCAGATGGGTCGATCGTGCATGCGCCACTCAGATGGATTTCGGTAGCGTGGTGGAAACCAAGGAGTCGAAGCTACCACAGCGACAATTGCAGCAGAGTGGTGGTCAGCGTTGTAGATGGGAGTGCTCATGGGCTGCGGCATGATCCTGGCGGGCTGGGAAACCTGGACGCCCAGGTTAGCAAACTCCTGACGTACGACGGTTTGAATAAGCGAGACTGTTGCCCCGTTGCCTTACGCAGGGGGCTGATAGGAAGCGGGTGCCATGGCCTCCAGCTCCTGGGCTCCTGGCGAACAATCCTTGTAATATTGGCAGGAGGCGCAAGTTAACGGGGGGCTGCAGAATCCTCACAAGACGAAGTCGCAGCGGTGTTTGGTAGTCTCATGAAATGGTGGATTATTCACCTTCTTTTAGCTTGTTGAAATCGCCGGCACTCAGATATGATAGAGTTGACAGTGGTACAGTTCTTACACATGAGTACGTTGAAAGCATCATCAGCAAGGCATTTCAACACGTTGCTGATCTTATCCACCCCAGACATGTTTTTGTCAGTCTTCCGGCACAGTGCCAGTACGTCTTGGATGTACGTGACGTACGACTCCGTCGATGGTTGAACATGCGACGTGAGTTCCTGCCTGGCTGCCATCTGAGGAGCGACTGACCGACCGAACATGTCGCGAAGCTTTTGCTTGCATGTGTCCCAGCTGGTTTATTCTTCAAGCGTCTCATACCAGGCGCGTGCCATACCCCGCAAGTAGAATAGGATATTTGCCAGCATAAGCGTCTCATCCCACCTGTAGTGCTTGCTGACACGCTCGAATAATGCGAGCCATTCTTCGACATCCGTGCTGTCCATCCCGGAAAACGTACCAGGGTCAAGAAGAGGGGGGGGGGATTACAGGTGATGGAGCCGGCGTGGAAGGCGAGGCCTGAGTGCCGGTTTCAGGCATCGTGGCTGGATGCATCGCGTCATCGCGGCTGTGGAGTTCCAGAGACGGGTTGTGTGAAGACCCCCGCACCTCTACCAAAAGATGTTACAGGAAAGATTTATTCACCGAAAGCGGGTATTGTTAACGGCTTAAAGAGCGTACACTCATGCAGGCCTACGGGGGAAGCTCGAGAGACCAACCCATGACAACCACGTTGTCGTCTTCCTTCTTTCGGGTTCCATTTCAGCTGTGCCGAAGCAACAGTTTTATACTCGTATCAATATATAATTAGCTGCAGATATCAGTTTTATTTTAAGAAGACTTAACAAAATCAGTTTTTTTGAAAAGAACAATTGTCATTCAGCAGCCTGTAGCGTATAGAAAACTTTCCCATCGGCAATTCTGTATGATAAGTGGTATAATTCCGTAAACCTTGCAAAAGACGGTGTTGCGCAGTGCGAGAAACTCGAAGCGTATCTTATGCGTGCGGTTAAGACGGCTGATCGTCTTAACGCAATTGAGCCACCTTTGACCGAACGAGGATGCGACTTGATGAAGTGACCGTGTGACGTCACATTATTTATTCTCAAAAGGACGTCATATGACGACTTTGTCCCGTGGTGGCGATTTTTTGCATCACTCTTATATACGCCGGTGCCACAAGACGGCGGTCGAGACGAGAGGTCAAATTTCGCGTTTCATGGGGCATCTAAGGCATACGCATTAAAAGCAGCCGTCTCGTGGTGCAAACGTCCAGGTTGGCGCCACAGAACACATGAGCTATCTTGACCACCGCCGGGTGGAATATTTGTGTGGCTTTCTTGTCCTTCAAGATTAACAAAGCTCCATCTCAAAGGATTTGGGGATCGACCTCAAAGGGCACACAAGCATATCAACATAAGGAGCCAAAGCAACGCTTGGTGGCGCTGTGACCCATCTCTGGTAGAAAATTAGAAATTGGAAATGTATGTCTCGCGTTGTTCCTTCCCGCCAACATGCTGCCGCTCGCCTACCTGCTCGTGCAGAGCGCACGCGGTGCGTTTGAGTCACTTCACAGCGTACCTGCAATGTGCCTTCAAGAAGATCTCTGAGCTGCAAAAGCACTACCGAAAAGCGAATCCAAGGAGTAAAACTCATTATTCACGTTTATGATGTGGAGCAGACGATATATGACGACGAGGCCCAAATCACTGCGAAATGCATTTCCATGTCCGGGACAATACCGTGTATGACGTATGCCCCGAGGTTTGTCTCATTCTGTTCACATGAAGTCACGCATTTTATCGATGTGTCGTGTTGACGTTTCTGAAATCATATAATTGTTGTTTAGATGTGGTATGTAGCAGTAGCAGCCATGTAGTGTCACATACAATTGTTTGCGGCGTGCTAAAAAGAAAGGAACGCTAAACTTATGCTGTCTTAGCTATAAAATGTCAGAGAAACTTTAGTAATGTTCTCCGTGCCACGGGAGCATGTCCCGCTGACTTCACCGCGAGGCAGCAACCTTAACTTTACCCACTTCGAGTCCAGTTGAAGTGCTCGTCTTCTTTTTCTTTTTTTCGGCTTTCACGTCAATCTTGCTCTATTTTTCGCAAACTTCGCTCAGTGCTCGGGTCCCCAGCATGACTGCCGGGGAACAAATACAACTTCACTAGTGGAGAGCGTGCCTTGGTGTTGTCTGCATTGTTGTGGCAGCCTACGACACAACCATACTTCGAACAATGTAGAAAATTCTATGCGGTCGCTTCTGCCATGGCGGACAGGCCACTTCGCACAGCGAGCATCTCGTTTCAGCGTGGCATGCTGACGGCACGGCCCCGAAGTTCACCTCACCGACTGCAGAACACTTTCTGCGTGTGCCGGAAGTGCTCCCTCTTTGATATCACCACTGCGGCACATATCACTATTGCGGCAAAAGCGACACTCATCTGGCTCCTTTTTTTTTCTCGAGGTAGCATACTGATTCGTCGCGTGCGCCTTGCGGAGTACGATACTGACTGCCTTAACGCTTCACTCTGAGCTGTGAAATTCACGGACAGCTGATGTTTCTGCACGCTGCCCGCACGTAGCGTGGACCAGGTTAATAGACTAAAAGCAAGTGCCGATGCTGCTGATTCCTGTGAAATTTGATATCCACTGATAAGCTTTTCATTTGTAACAGTTTACTACAGTGAAAATAAGCAATGACATGCGTCTTATTCTTGCCAGTCTATGTTTCCGACGTGGGTGAAGGTGGCTGGTTGGGACGCGCTTTCCTGTGCCGCTTCAGTCGTCGCCTTTAAAGTGTTGACCGGCTCGAACATGTACGGATGTACAATGAACTCGGTCTGACTTTCCCAATTCACCATACATACCCCGTGTTCACAAACTCTCCTCGACTCGACTGCCACCCTTCACTTGACAGAGTTGAGCACTGCACCACCGCTCGGCTAAAAATGACGCGGGGCTACTCAAGAATCACAGCAGATTATCGCTGTTATGCAGTGACTTGCCGTGCCTAGAGACGGCGCTTCCATTGGCTTTTATAGGTGAAGGTGAAGTGTTGAGTGAAGGGACGTTCTAGAATAGGGCGGTTACAGTAACTCCCGATTTCAACAGATAGTGGTGGTAGCAGTTTGAAGTGGAAAAGTCGCCTAACTTCTACAGCCTGGTAGAGAGCTCGGCGCAGCGCCTCAACAAATAAACCCGGCATTGACTGCCGGCGAGCGCAGTAAGCTGTCCTCACCTTCTTGAAAGTGACGTCATGGAGCTTCGACCAATCACAGCTGCAGCGCACCTCGCGATGGCGGCCACTGTGCCTGCTACTTGTTTTCGGCTAAATAAAGTTACTTGCTCTGGTTTATGCAAGTTTCCGACCTGATTTTCGAGTTCGCCGCAGTAAATTACGTATCATGACACCATAATCACGTGTTTTTTTAAGTATTTCAGTGTCTCTTTGAAGGTCGAGCTGTGGCAGTTGTTTGGCCGCATTAAATTTCTGTATGCTCTTTTCCGGCTTTCTCCTTGAAGTCGGCGCTGCATTTTTCGAGCTGCTTGCCTTTCTTCGCGCGGCCTTTCATTTTTTTTACAGCAGCATTCTTTTTTTACCCCTGTGGCGAAACTATGCACAATGAGGGCTCAACTACATTTGCCAGAAAACGTTTCACTTTCGTGTAATAGCAATTCCTAAAAAGATGCATCAACAACGTTTCCCTCGCTTCGGTCGAAGAAAACTGCCGGAATTTCGATAGACGTTATTTATTCACTCATATTAGCGCCCTGTCAACGTGATTTAGGTGTCAATGTGCTCACGAGTTTGCTTCTGAACATTCGGTGTACTCACATTGACGGTATTTTTATGTACGCATAGGATAAGGAGTGAAAAAACAACAAATTACTTCATTTCAGATTTGAGCTCTAAACAGTACAATTATATATAAGCTTTGCAATGTCCATGAAGTCATTTGTTACCAATACTAAAGCACAGCGTTTTCAATATAAATGACGCCTCTTTGATCGTGATACAAGTAGATATATTTGCAGAAAAGAGCGGTGGAGAGTTAAGAGATGTCGTATTAGAGAACGGCTTTTAAAACACAAATCCGCCGAGTTTACCTCCATAAAGGTCACGTAATGATCGCAATCACACGTACCGCGGTATTTTATGAGATTGCCGCAACGTTCTCGGAATCCTGAGTTATTGATTGCCCAGTTTCGGGTTCTAAGCTTTGAAGTGGCGTTTGCACTAATTGACCTTATTTAGAGTGGCAGTGGCATTCTAAAGATTAATAACTGCGCCACTGTATAGCCTCCAGAGAGCTCAATAAAAGAAATTCCTGCAGCGTCTTCCTGCTGGCTCCTTGTTGTCTTGCATGTCCTTATTCGCCACACCCCTCGCAATTCAACGAAAACGTATGTCTATACCTAAGTGCCTCATCAACTGTGAAAGTTACGTGTTTCGTTTCTTTTTGGCGGGCAGATGCAGTGGATCTCTCAGCTTCACTGGTGGAAAGGCGAACACCTTGGCGTATTGCAAAGCACGCTCTAAATCTGGTAGCTTTTTCAGACGAGCACGTTTTCGTAACTTGTCGCATGCGTATGAGTTAAGGTTCCAACCATCGGAGAAGTGTGGTTTCTAGATGAGTGCACGTCCGAGATTGTCCCTATTAATATCAAACTTTTTCTAAATGCAGTAACTAAAAATGCGCATTTTAAAGTTGTGACAGCGTGAATTGCAGTTACAATGCTTGAGGCAGTACCGCTTATGTAAGCATACGAACCAGGTGCATAAAGTTATTTGAGATGATTGCATTAGAGAAGTCCCACGTTAGTTATGGCAAGAATACGACCAAAGTTTGGCACAAACTAAGCTTAACGAACATTTTATTTCACCTCAACGGCCTTCGAAATCTATCATCTCATGCACCCCTGATCACTTGACTATAGATTAGATTCTCGTGCTCCAGCGATCGTTGTCCGTCCAATCCTCTTCACACTTCATCTCGGCCCCCCCCCCAACAGCATCTGTGGCGGGCGGGGATGGTATATTAAATCACAGAACATGCTAATGAAATCCCCCTTCCGAACGGGTTTTCTCTATAAATGATCCCGCGATAAAATGGGTGCAAACTGGTTTCTCAACAACATATCTGCATATTAGTTATCACAGTAGTATTACTATGCAAATTGAGAGTTTGTTAGCGGTTCTGGAATAATTATTTTTTTGTTTGCAGCAGTGTGCTCTACGGAATATATTCACCGAGTCCCTTACCCATTGTCTAAAGATGACGCGAAAAAAAAAAACCGCCTCACCCCCCGCCATTTCCGAAGGCGTAATCGAGCAGCACATGGCTACGCCTTGCGTAAACAATGTTCTTGTACTGTTATAAAACGCACAGCCAGTGTAACTGCTGTGGACATTGCCCCAACATGTCGTAGTGGTTTAGGGTTCTTTTTTCCTAAAAAGGGCTGGATTCAGAAAACTCACTTACTAAAACATTTTGCGCAAGAGAAATTTCGTTGTGTAAGTCGATTCGTGAAACAAAAAAAAACGCCGTAAGAAGTCATCGTTGTCACATCGGCCGCTGCAATAAAGCGCGCTGTGACTGCCCGGGAAAATGTCAGTGATGGTAATGTAGTTGCTATATTTGCTTACATCACCAAAGAGTGCTCGTAAGTGGATTCACGAAACAAAATTTTGCGTAAAAACAGCTTGGGTAAGAAAAAATCCTAACAGTGGCCCGCACCACTCTTAGGAACAATGTGACTACTGTGAACCTGCCACCGTGGCAGTATACTTTGGTGCCCTGGCTGGTGTGGAGTTATCTGACGCCCATGAAGGGCTGCCTGATCACTGCTGGTGCGTTTTTTTTTTTCTTTCGGCGCTTTGAGTTTCGTGTGTTGTTTTCCTTGTAGGCAGTTGTTGGTATTGAAAACCACCGTCATCTAATAAGTTTGAAGTTGCAGTAATTGAAGAATCCTATTGGGCGTCAATGGCGTAAAATTATGCATGTAAAGATATGTGGTTGAATTAAAACCAATATGCTACTAGACTGGTTGATGCATTCGAACGCAGCACGGCATAAAATCAACCTTATTTGCTATGTTGTTGTGTTGCACCCCATCTCATCCAATTAAATGTACGACACGAGATCCTTGCCTCATTCGTGGAAATTACCACCAAAGAGGTTAATGGGAGCACATTCTTTGCACGCTATTGGAAATAAAAATGAGGGGAACTTTTTAGTGAGTGGTTCATAAAGGTTGTGCTCTAGTGTACTTTGATTGGTTCTAACTGTCCAATGGGAGCGATCTCTGAAATACAGCTGTCGATACACTTCGGGACGATCTTAAACAGCGTGTATTTTGTAAACCGAAGCGAATTAGGGGTATGCGTGATTACGCATAGTACTACAAACAAATCAAGCATTTTCACCTTCACTGTACGAAAACCGATATGAACCGTGATAACATGGCAAGCAGTCGGGATAAAATGACCCTATTAACTTTAAATGACACCGGAAATATGCAAACCCTCACGATTTTGGAGCGAACCTTGGCTTATTTCGTCCCTGCGACAAATACCAGCCGTTTACTTTGGCGCACAAACATCATTCAAAGGTAGAGCGAGCCACTGGCTTGTATTTTATGCGACGCAGCGACCACTTGACCTGGGAATAATTGCGTTGCGAAAGTGGATCCCCCGCCGCATGCTCTGATCGAAGCAGATAAAAAAAGTGAGCAGATGACTGCTTGGTAGATAGGCAGAGCTTGTGATTGGTTGTGAAGCAATACCCTCTACATCAGCTCACTCCATGACGCTGCGAAAACACTTCGTTCTTCTGGCACGCCTGTCGTGTTTGTCATATCACCCCTCTCGCAAATAAGGGTAAATTTTTTCATGCTGTAAAAAATGCGCAAATACTTTCTAAGAGCTCTCTTACGTACTGCGCAGTTGTCGAAAACAACATGGCGTCGTAAACAGCATATCGGTCGGTGCGAATTTTAGCAAACGTTTCTCGCATGAGTTACTTCAGCGTTCGACCGGATGCGTTGTGATTACGGCAGCTCTTTCGGTGCGTGTAAGCAGTGCGGAAAGCTGTGGCAGTGCAATGGTGTACGGTGAAGCGCAGCGAAGCCTGTGCGTCGGTGTGGTTATCAAGCGGGGATCGGCGTCGATGTATCGACGGCAACTAGCACTCGAGAAGCGTGCATTGTGTGTTTGTGTGCCGCTAACAGTTCGTTCGCTTGACTTTCCAGTCTCTCAGTTGGGTGCTATGCGACATTTCAGATTGACAGCGTTTTGGCACGTTACTTGAGTGACCCCAAACACGTACGGAAACGTATTAACTACGCGCTGTGTTGGGTTCTTGCCTCACCATCGGTTAGCCCATACGCTTCTATTTTCTTGTGGACAATCTAGGGTTCTGGAGTGAAACGATGTTCATTGTGAACAGTGGTGCTGTGTCGACGTTTCCAAGACTTGTGAAGAAGCTGTGCTCGTGTGACCGAAAATTGTAAGACAGCGGTGATAACTGTTTTGCCCTGCGATGTTGCGGTGGTGGAGCTTGGAGCTTTTGTTTGTTAGCTCGTCACTTCTCCTTTTTGTGATAACCATAGTCCCAGTGCTGTGATGTGATGAACCAAAGCTGCAAGATGTTATATTCTGTTGTGGATCGTGCTACTTTGGCAGCGCGCCTGGACTGTTTTTAAGTAAGAACTTGAGGGTCCTAAGTGGAAGCGAGAGCCCGTGAATGTCAAGATTTCCTCCAGCCCCCAGAAAGAGCACTGCTCGTGATTAGTTAAAAACAAAGGACACAGCTTCAATAAGCAAAGAGGAAACCGGGCGGGGCAATCGCCTGCAAATTATGCAAGGCTAGATCCGCCGGCTAATTACAACATCCTTAACCTTAACCTGAACCCAGAAAGATCAAAGATTTTACCGGTGCCTTGCTTTGTATGAAGTGGAAGGCCAGTACCAGCTAAATACAGGTTTCCGAGTTCGTCTGGCCATCATTTTTCACGGAACTAGAGCCTTGACAACAGCAGGTAATGGCCAGTTCATACACTATACCAATGGACGTGCACGCCTGGCCAGCCCTTTTTTGCTGTCATCGGCAGCTTCCAGTCTGCTGATGTCCTTTGCTTGTCGGCCCTACAGCACACGTGGTTCCTCATGACACTGATGGCTACTAAATACTGCCATCGGTGAGTTGACCTAGCAGAACTAAGTTTGTTGCTATTCACTCAGTACTATAACGTGTGCAAGTTCTTAAGCCCATCAGATGTAATGTTTCTTTATATTATGTTCAAGCACAAAAAATATACAACTACTGTTATATACAAACGTATATTAAAAAGAGGCGGGCAAATACATCAGAAGTTTTTTGGGATTTACATAAGTGAGCTCTTGTTCGATTAATAGGATGGGCCTGTCGATTTGCCACGTTTGATAGTTGGAAAGTTAATGTGAATATTTTCCAGGAGCCAGGTTGCACTTGAGGAATGTATGTTATTTCGAAAAAAAATTTGTTATAAAGACAATTACCGCTGTGTTAGCACTATATATACTTCTCTAAGACATATATAGTGTGGTACGCAAATTTTACATGACTCTTCAGTTTCATTTAAAGTGATTATAGCAGATTTGGTCACTATGACGAAGTTATAGCTTCGTCAAATAAGTATTAGAAGTGAGTGCTTTTAGCTGTTGTTTTTAAATATCTCGTTTTCGGCTCTTCACAAATCATAGAAATTAGTTTGTTAAGGTCATGTGATGCATCGGCGGCACACACTTGCACATCAAGCCTCATCATGACTTGGAGCACCTGTACGAAAATAGGAAAGATACGTGCTCCCAACTGTGCAAGTCTACGTCACTGCTCGGACTGTTATCATTCAGCGGACCTGGATGTGCCCTGGAAGCATGCAGGGCAGCCTCATCTGGAAGGACTGCGATCTGCTTGGGAGCTTCGAGGGCACAGAACTGCCCAATGGCCGGCTGCAAGGTTAGTTTTTCTTTAATACATACGATTAGGTGAACGCCACTTACTGTGTACAAATTTATAACCAAAGCATGGTTGCTTGCACTGGATACCTGTATTAGTCTCACACAGAATGCTTATTGAGCATATATAGGAATAAATTGTGAGATAATTGAGAATGTTGAAAGCCTGCAGCTTATGAATGAAACTTCAATCATCTAGCAGAAATACTTTGATTCTTTATTGAGCTCTCGAGCTTGAGACTGACTCTGTGGGTCAAGTGCTCTGGAAGGAAATAGCAAGTGGGCAAAAATCGCCTGTCTGTTCACAACTTGCAAGGAGAAAGGTCTATTGAACAAGCCTCAGACGACATAGGGCCAGTGACTGCATCTTTTACTTGATGTAGCTTTTTTCTCGTTGTGTTTCAGCCGAACTTGTTCACCACGACTGCACAGTGATATATTTTTTTCTACAAATTTTACCTGACCTAAGTATGCATTGTTGATCTATAAAAGCGACATTCAGTGTGTTTCAAAGCCATGGTTTCTCAACTCTCTGTCAGTGGCTAGCCTACTTCAGCAGCAGTACGATGCAGCCAGCACGCATGTAAGCCAAGTAACGAAGCGTTCCTTTAGTGTTCTGTGCAGCACACTGCATATTTATCCGGCAAGACACTAATATCAACAAAAATGGTGAGTGTTGGCAGCAACTGTAGGAGTCAATTGTGTTTGTTGAGTATGATTATTTCCCCTGATGAAGCTCCTTTTTGAAATGTTTTCTTCGTTTGGAATAATAGATGTTAGCAAAAAGCATCCTCATGATCCACAAGTGCTTTGGGTCTTCTAGACTGCCAGTTCACTCCTATACGCGGTATAGTGAACTGGCTATGTTAGACAGCCTTAAAGTTATGAACATTAGCTGTTGTGTTGTAATGCAGTCTAACTTGCGTTTCTTAGTGAACTTATTTGTGATCTGCTTCTCGCACCTAGTGTAAAGTCAAAATAGAAGAAACATTATTGGCTTGTTAGGCCTGGCAAAAGTTTCATGTATTCAACTATAACATTTTAGTTTTGCTCTTGTAGCATTATAAAATATATTTTGAGTCTTCGCTGTTTGTGTGTGTGTTGAGGCTCGTCATCGGCTTCTCAAATACATCTGTAAATATAAGCACATATTTAACAACTGGACACTTTTGCATGTAGCGTGGTTAAAACAATGATCTTTATTTTTCTACGTTCCAGCAGTAACAAAGGATCTGGTGCTCCGCGGTCATGTACAGTGTATGAAGAACAGAGCACAGAAGACCAACAAGTAGAAAGGGACTGCCAGCGACTGTTCTCCTGCTTGAAGTTTACGACAGCAGAAATAGCACATTTTGATGTCTGGAGCAGTTTCAATTGTATACGTAGTAACATTCTGTGCAGCTACAGTTTAACTTCTTAGCAGTATATTATTCAGCAGTTTCTTTTCTTGCATTCCAAATAATTAAATTGCGCATGGAAGACACCAATCTATGACACTAACTTAAAGTGCTGTAGTGTTAGTGGGCAAAGAATTTTGAGCTGAAGTTTTTTACCATGCATGTTAATCAAAGTTCCTGCACTTCGCTGCATTTAACTGCCATAAATCACAGCATCCATGGTCAGCAATGGTAACTGTGTTTGCATTCTTTGTAGTACGAAAAGTAAAGCGATGGATGCGGTAATCTTGTACTTAGTCGATATAGTCCTTCAGTATACACTCATTTGTGTAGCGTGAATGAGGCCATGTGTGTATAAGCTCTGGGCAGTGAATTTATGTGGATTATTTTATTTGGAAGGAAGAGGATCATCACTACTCTTAGTATATTTAACAGTAAGTTTTAGTGCTTGTGTATTTTTCTCCCACTGCCTGTCCGTCATTCAACAGTCTACTTCTCTGTTTCTACTGTGTAAGTGTAACTTTTTCAGTGTATCAGGATTTGTAAAGATTCCCAAAGGGAAATTTCAAGGATATTCAGGGACTTTCCAAGACAAGTTGCAAGTTTGTCAAGGACTCAAAGCGGCATGCTAAGCTGGAATTTTTCAATTTAAAATTTTTGAGAATGACAAATTTTATTGCACTTATAATACATGGATATCGCAATTATAAAAAAAGCATGGTCTTAAGATATTTTCGCATCCTCTCCATAGGGAGAAGGCACGATGTCATGCCGGAAAGTTACGCGCTGATGGGCTTCCACGCGCATGTGTAGTCAGGCCTTAAAGGGGCCACAATATTTGTTGCTTGCGTGTTCTTTGCTGCAATCTTTAAAACAGCTCCAATAGGCACGATAAACGACCAAGATTCATTTATTCTGGCTATATACTTTGTTGCCTTTTTGATACGGGTAATTTTAAGTTCCTGTTTGTGGAGACCGAGTTGTGCAGGTACATAGCAGTGTAGCTGATTTAGTCACGCGATCACAAAGCTTTGCACACGTCATGCTGAGTATTGCCAGCTCTCGCACACATGCGCCACACAAGCACCTACAAAACAAACTCGCCGCTACTTGCAGCAGCCGCGATGCTTAGCCGGTATATACGGGGCAGAAGTCCGTAAGTCACTCAGCTGACTAAACATCTGGTGTGACGTCGCTAGAACGTGTGTTGCCTTTCCTGTAGAGTTACGTCAGTGTTGGACG
The DNA here is from genome assembly GCA_013436015.1 of Rhipicephalus annulatus. Lineage (NCBI taxonomy): Eukaryota > Metazoa > Arthropoda > Arachnida > Ixodida > Ixodidae > Rhipicephalus > Rhipicephalus annulatus. The sequence continues at coordinate 869,408 of WOVY01014610.1, read as the reverse complement.
CACTCACGATGGGCCTCAATTAGGAGAATGAGTATTTAGGTACACTTGGGAAGTGACTTAAAATATATTCTTAAGCCTACAAGTTGCTTGCTGTAGCCTTGAAATTTTGATGGCACCACGCCATCAAGAGTCCCAGATTGTGCACAGTTGACACTCGAAGCTCTATGCTTCACAACCAAGAAGTAACAACTGTGACAGTGGTTCACTTACACTCAACTTTTGGATACATGTGCGTTCTTTTCTAGCACCGTTCTTGGTTTGTTTAAGCAGCACGCTTCCAATGTCGAGCTATGACAGTCGTTCATCAGCACTCATCCTGTGCGTTTCCTTTTCGTGCGTCCCTCGCGCTTGAGCGGCGCGTTGCATGTATGGCATTGCTTGGCCTTTTTCTAGTGACATTCCGATTCTTCGCTCTTACATTCACGGCTTCACACTCGCCACAAATTAACTTTTTTGTCGCATGCACTTTTGCAAAATGAGATCATGTGCACCCATGCTGCATTACTGCTTCAGAAACGGGGAGTTTGACAAGTTCACACACCGATGTACCACAATTAGGAGGTCACAATATCGATATGAGAGTGCACTGCTCAGGTAACTCAAGGATTTTTCAAGGATGGCAAAAATATCAGAACCTTCAAGGGCCTTGAAAGAGCATTTTTCAAATTCGAGGATTTTCAAGGATTTCAAGGACCTGTATGAACCCTGTGTATACTTTGCTCGGATAGGTTTGTTCATAATGTGATTGTGTGCTATGCAAGTGAGTTATCATCTATGCAGCTTTACTCAGACTATAAATAAAAATAATAATTTTAATATATATGTAGCTATAGCACGCATTTACTTATCTTTTTCTATGTGCCTGTACAATTGTTTAGCCTTACAAATCTACTGGTATACTCTAATATTGATGCTGGCTTCTTAAAATAGATTGTTAGTGGAAGTAACACTGTGTTTATAACTATTATTACTATTTTGAGATGAGCTGTGAGTACTCCCTGAAAGTGTATTTACATTGTTTGAACTGGGTGAAGGTAAATGTTCTTATGTTCTTTTATTGCGGTCCCTGTTTCATGTATATGACACATAATTTGCAGTGGTATAGTATTAGTTGTGATTTTACACATATGTGCTGAGCAACATCGCAGTTGAGGCCGGCAGTAAGACATACGTGCAGTGCACTGGAGCATCACCTCACATAATTAGTCTACAGTCTTTGCCCACCAGTGAACTGAATTTTTTCAAGCAGACTAACAGACAGCAGTATGGGAACTGTGTTGATGTGCAAACTTTGAAGTCTTTTTGAGGAGCGTTCTCGGGAAACGAAATGAGGGCTATTGCTGTTAATATAATCACTGTTTACACCAAGGAGCTTAGTAGCGTAGAATTGTATTATTCATGTATTGTCTAGAGTTTCTTTGCGCTGTGCCGACTTTCAGCCCAGGTGTCCTAACGTGCATTGTTAGTGTGTTGCGAAGGAGACAAGCTATGTAAATGAACAGAGTAATTTTGCAGATACGTACGAAATATTGATGCACAGCCCTTTTCTTTAGCATGACATTGTCAGGGGCTTTATTCTTGTGTTTCTTATAAAAACTGCTTCTGGGTAGCAGCCGAAACTATGCATCAAGCATTTCCGAGATGGTTCAAGAAACACCGAGTTCAGACTTAACAGTGCTGGTAGATTTCTCTCGTAGGTTACTTTCTGTATATTCAAAATGAGTGTATTAGAATTGTTTTATAGCCATTCATCTTAATATTTACACCTCAGTGTATGTATGCATGTATGTACGTATGTATGTATGTAAGTATGTATGTATGTAAGTATGTATGTATGTATCTTTTAAATGACAATTCATTTATCATTGATGAGTAAGTTTGGTAATGATTTGGCTGAATTTGTTTCTAGTTCCTTTTCTTCTGAGCTATTATACAATTATTTTGTTTTTAGTGCAAAAATAAATGTAATCTTACACAAAATATGTGCATTTGAAGAAGTTGTTTCACTTGCCAACGTACAGTCATGAGCAAGATAATGGGTAAAATGGAACCAACCAGCGAAGATTAGTTTAGAGCATAGCTACTCTACTTGGCATATCTTGTACACATTGCGTTGGTCGAATGTGTTGATTTCAACATATCAATTTTATTCAGAATAAACAAGCTATCACCCGTGGTTGTTTATGTGTGTGATATTTATGCATATTGTATCACCGGTTGGCAATTACTATTAAGGTCACAAACCTAGTCAAGGTGAATACACGAATTTTGTTCATGCACGTTTCAGCTGTACTGGAACTGTTGTTAATAAAAAATAAACTTTGGTTTGAAAGTTTGTTGTAGTAACCAAAAACAGAGTATCTCTCTATGACACAAATCAAACTGCCATTGTTCTGTTCCACTCTGTACAACAGGGGACCCTCTGAGCAGCATTCGATTAACTGCTATAGTTTATTTTAACCAATGACAGTGGCATTACACTGAAGCATGCAGCATCACAGATAGCGGGAGAGACGACAAAAACTAATCAATCTATTTGTGTCTTCTCTAACTGTCTGTGCTCTTTGGCTTTGCTGCATGTAATAATGCTTACCAAATTAGCACGAAGACGTGTCCCGACAAAGCCAGTCAACGTGGCCGCAAGGTAGTAGCTCACTGCATCTCTAGATTTTCTTCAAAACACCGTGATGACTGATCCCTGGTCAAATATCAAAGCACGTGAAAAGCAATGTACCAGGTATAATATTGGTATTTCAGCAATGGACACTTTTGCGATAAAAGAGGATAGAGGGGAAAATTATGAACCCGGAGTTATGTAATTTATGAAGGAGCACGGCTCAGTGCTTTTGGGTCAAAATGAGAGTGAAAGAAGAGAGTGCGAAAGCTACCTTCTCAAACGAAAATAGTACCCGCCGCCACGCATAATCTCAGGCCGGGCAATCTCTTAAAGAGAGTAATCGGTGACACTACGGATTGAACCTAGCACCTTCTGGTTTTAGGTGAGCGCTGTAACCACCCGTCCACTGAAACAGTGCTTGCATTCATTAAAATGCTGATATATCGTCAATGCTTTGAGTGACGCCAAATGCAAAAACGTCCGGCCAAACTTGGTGAAAAATAGATGAAAACAGTTCAAATGCGTCTGCCCAAGGTTACTAGAAGATATAAACCGCCACGTGTGGCTGTATAACCGTGCACTATTTATCTTGTACATTACTTTCATGATGTTGGGATAGCCGGCTCTAAGGTACGCTACCTTCGCATAGTTTGCCAGATATAAATAAAAAAATAAAAATATATATCGGCCTGTGACAACCCTCATCAATTATTATGAGTTCACTGTCACTAGTGCCACTATCACTAGATGAATACTCAGTTTGTTTCTATTATAGTTATTTGAAGAAGACTTGGCTCATTACCTCACAACTCTCCTAATTAGCATTGATTCAAATCTAAAGACATTCACACTTCATCTCGCTTTCTGTGTGGCTGTCACTCCCATAAAACGTGTATTCCACTTTTTTATGCTCTCCAAGCATCCGACGCTGCTTTGGGGAAACTTTCTCTGGCGCCTACTGAGCCACAAAATTGTCTTTATTATCTATCGATTTCAAGTTTTCGCGGAGACGAAATGAGAGTGCCTCTCTCTTTTTTTATCCTTTTTGCACGTGTGATAACGTCTCTCGACTTCAAAACTCGTGTACACGTCCCTTGCTTTGCTTGCTCACTGAAACAACTCTGGATGACATATTTTCACCGTGTTTTGTGAAAAGTATTAGCCCTGAAACACCTCCCGACGAGTCTCCCTCGTTTTACGTATACACATATCTAAGCGTAAGCGTATGCGCGTTTTCGCAATACAGCTTTATAAAAACGCTGCGCTGCATGAAATTTGCAAAATTCTGCTCAATATTCCATTTGATTACTGCTGTTCTATATTTCTGCACTATTCGTACGCCGGCCCCGCCGCGGTGATCTAGTGGCTAAGGTACTCGGCTGCTGACCCGCAGGGCGCGGGTTCAAATCCCGGCTGCGGCGGCTGCATTTCCGATAGAGGCGGAACTGTTGTAGGCCCCTGTGCTCAGATTTGGGTGCACGTTAAAGAACCCCAGGTGGTCTGAATTTCCGGAGCCCTCAACTACGGCGTCTCTCATAATCATATAGTGGTTTTGGGACGTTAAACCTCACATATCAGTCAATCAATATTCGCACGCCTGCACAAAAGTCGCTCCTGTGTCTTGTAATAAAAATATTGTAAAACAAATCAACCTTTCACGTCTAGGTACAAAACATCTTTACGTTTACCGCTATACCATGCTCGATTACACCGGATTAGTTGAGTAGCAGCGCAGCTTCATTAAAATGTAAGGTAACTGGTCGCGTTAAACAGGGGAAGACATTTGAGGCACATTTTCAAACATTGCATGCATCGATTTATGCGTGGTTTTATTGATGTGGTACACCTAAAGTGTTGTTCACTTGTACTTGGCGAGATAGTGCACTGATGATTGCTTAAGGCGGTGGAGCAATTTCTTTTTTAGCTACAGTTAATGATGAAGCGCGAGCGCTTGTCTTTGCGCCGCTCACCAAGGCTTCTATTATGCGTCTGTTTCAACGCGACATCGCGTAAGCACTGTCGCAGACGCCCGCCGAAATGAAACTGAGGTGCAGCAAACCATTGGCTATCATCGTATAGTCTCGATGCTAGACGGTTTGCGTGCTACGTTGATATTATCGGCACACACTTCTTTCTCCCCTTGTCGTTTCATCGGCTATCGTGTGTCCTCCTCGCCCTCTTAAGTGTTGAATAAGTTAAATTCGTACCCGCGCTATAGTATTCCTTCCAGATAAGGGAATTCTTGACCAAGAAAATTCGTAGTAACGAAAAAAGCTTTGTGAAGTCCGCCCCTGTTTCTTGGCCCCCACTCGCTACAAACTGCACTGCAAAGCGCATCAAATAACTGATGCGAATCCGGAAACCAACTGCCAACGTATCGGCCTACCGTTGCCATGGAGCCGGCAAGTCTTGGCCGTAGCTAATTTCATTCGCTCCAACCAGAGTTGACAGCCGCACGACCGTGGCGCACGAACGCGTTAGTCAGGTGTGTTTTTTCTCACAGGCTTTCTTTGAAGCTTGAAAAAAAGTGGCACGCATAAGACTTTCTTTATCAGAGCTAATAAAAGGAGGGCATCTAGAGAGTCGCTCGAACTTTGGAGAAACCATATGTTGCCTAATTCCTATATTTAGCAATAATGTTTTATTTAAAATCATAATTCACAAATAAGTGTTTGCAAAAACGTATCTAGTGCGCAAGATGCGAATCTGTCAGCAATATGCAACTGATAATACTCGTCTGTCTTTATTATTGCGTATTTTAGCCCTTGGCACAAGTTAGTTGAGACTTGTCGAAATGATTGATTCGGCGACTTGGTGCTTCATGATTGTTTGAATGAACAGCGCGATACGTAGACGGGCGCTTCGTAAGGCACCCGGTGTAATATGTATTGCGTCACTATAAAATCAGATAGCCGGCACTGCAACATTTTACGTTGCACCTACAACGCCTTCATAGGGCTGTTTCCCAAATCAGCTTCAAGACCTGGCATGGCTCTCAGGTAGGATACCTCATTGCCAAGCGAAATACTTGGGCTAGATTCCTGTTTGAATATTGCTTATTGTTCCGTATATTCGTCTCACCAGCGCTGTCGATATCAGTTTTTCAATGCTCTCACATTTGAGTTAACGAAGTCGGTTGTCGCCGTTTCTAGGTAGATATGAATTGTCACTATCCTGTGGTGCACATGCGCATACCGCGACCTGTAGTATACGGGTATGTGCCACACGTGTCTGATGGAAAGGTTTGACAACTTACGCGAAAGAATTTCAAAAGCCATGCATTTATTCGCGAACAACAGGGACTTCAAGCGTTTCTATCTAGGTATCTATCTACGTATCTATCTATGCAGCTGCCAACGTCTGGGTGCTCTCGTGATCACCTTGCTAACTTGGAGTTGACCAAAATTAGTTTGGAAGGGTAAAGTTGCTCTAAGTATATATCTGGCTGGTCATGACATCAATAACGTGAAAATCACGTCACTTATGTCATGAAACCGTTGAATACGTAAACCACAGGCAAATGACAGTTTATATCTACCCTTGAACGGCAAAAACAGGCCTTGGTAAATCAAGAGCAAGGGTATTAAAAAAAGTGGCACCGGCAGCGTTGACCCGATGAATAAAAAAATAAATAAATGTTAGGAATCGTTTTAAGCATTCTGATAGATAGATTGATACTTGAGGTTTACCGTCCCAAAACCACCATATGATTATGAGAGACGCCGTAGTGGAGGACTCCGGAAATTTCGACCACCTGTGGTTCTTTAACGTGCACCCAAATCTGAGCACACTGGTCTACAGCATTTTCACCTCCATCAAAAATACAGCCGCTGCAGACGTGATTCAATCCTGTGACCTGCGGGTCAGCAGCCGAGCACATTAGCCACTAGACCACAACGGCGTGGCCCCAAGCATTCTGCGTGGCGATCAAGTAATTTACAACAGAATCTCGCCTGGTCTCACAACTGCTTTTGAAAAAATACCCAATTTTCAGGCGTAATTTTGGTGAAACGTAAGATTGTCGTTGCAGTGCTGCCCATCTAATTTAATAAGCATTATAAATATGTGCTGCACTGGTACAGGATTCACTTCGGGTTAGCATGAATTGTAATTAGGTGCCAATCACTGAAGTTGGTCTTCGCAGCCTTATTCAGGGCTAACATTCACTGAAGCACAACGGTACATTTAATCTTACCACTTTGGTGTTGGTAATAACCATGTTGCTCTTGGCATCATTGCACAACTGTGAACAGCTGTTCATATGAAGCATATGCACCTGTTGAACCTAAATGTGTGTGTGTATAAGTGTCACACACTTCGGGTGAGACCCCGCCGATCTAGCATCGACGTGCGGCAGATTTACAGGCGTCCACTTTACGCTTCGGCCTGCGACGCCTGAAAGGCCTCGAAGTGGCACATCTCACATTTATTTGCAGTTTGGTCGACCCGTGCAGGGTTCAATGTGTGGTGATGTATGAGCCTCAGCGACGTACTCATAGAGCAGACGGGGACATTTGATTAAACACAAACAAGCATTTAAATAAAATCAGGGCAATAACAAAGAGAATACAAAAAATAACAGATGAAAATACTAATACGCGATCAAAAAACAACAAAGCAAACTATGCTCTAAAAGAACACTACAACAGGTACAGACAAAAAAAATACGCTGAATGTTAATAAAATAACAACACGGTGGAAAGAAAAGAGGCATGCAACGAAATAATTACGGAGCAAAGATCATGCTCGTGCGTCTGAGCTTCTCCATGCGACGCAGCGCACACAACTACACCTACTGAAAGGCTGGTCTTAATAAAATAAGAGTAAAAGAAAAGTCACAATAAAAGTTCAATACGGACCAGGTCAGCTCTTGGTACGAGTAGAAGGGTTGACGGGTGCCGCTGAAGATCTCGCCGGCTTAGTAAACGACGCGGGTGCCCAGTATTGCAACCGTCTCAATACGTTGCACGGGTCACTCCACACTCACCGCCTACGCGAGTCTCGCGACACCGACGACCACGGTTGGACGTCAACTGGCGATTTCAAAGCAGCCCAAACTCTTTTGGGACGTCCCGTCTGCTCTCGAGGTCATTTCTTTTTTCATCGAGCACAGACAGCGCAAGATGGAGGTTTTGATTCTGGATCATGGCACTTACCTGAGGATGCAGAGCAACAATTTTTACTGACCGCACATGATTGCGCTGTGATGTACAAAAAGTTCACGCAGAACTGATTACTAAATGGTGTGGGATCTTTTATGCTTCGTGAGCAGTTTCAGGATGTCAATTCCTATTTTGAAAGAAAGCTTTGTTTACCATAACATACCACAAATCCCTTTTTTCTTTATTTTCATTTTCAAATAATAATACGCCAAACAAACTAGCACTGATTCTTTACACTTCTTTTCTTTCTTTTAACCTAACTTTAGATGTGTCGCAGCATTGATTCGCCCGTGACATTCGCTGTAGTATGTAAATATATATGTAGATAACCACCATATTCTCTGTCCTTGAAGTGATTACTCTATGATGAAAACTATGCCCTGAAGATTTCTAAGATGCTTTCGAATGTTCGACAGGATTAGGGTTACTAATTTAAAAATATCTGGGAAACTTGCGTTCATTTGAACTTTGTTCGTGCCACGGAGGTGTGTTTTATGGCGTATACTGGCTGTCGACTTCCTAATATTCAACGCTTGCCCTGTGTTTTTGTGTTTTTGTGTTTGCGTGGTCGGTTTTATGAGGCTAGTTATTCTCGTGTACTCGCAGACTGTACAGAATTGAACGAGTACCCGTAGCTTCAGTGTCCTCAGATTTCGTGCTGCTCGCATGATTTGCAGTTCCCATGTGTAAATATTTTTTTGTTCAATCAAGCAGGAAGCACTTAGCTGAACTCTTCGGTTGTCAATGAAGCTTATGAACGGTCTTTCAGGGTTGGTGAACAGTTTTTCTCAGTGGAAATGCTTTCCTTGTTTGTCGCGCATCGTTTTAGAGCATTATGGGCTTCATTTCGAAGCGCTGCGCTTCAAATTGCAGTGCTTTTGATTTCTTGTGATCTGCCTTGTTTTGTTATTGGTGTCTTTTTAATGTTTCTTCCTTCTTGTCTTCATTTCGCGAATGATAGACAATAATGCAGAAGTGGCAGCTTATATTTAATAAATCAAAGAATAAGAACTCAGGTGTTTTCCTGAATTTCGTCAGCTAGAGCTCTGTGGAAGAAAAACGCACAGTAACTCTGCAGTACTTGCATCAGAATTAAAAAATCATTCATATAGTCAACGCATGACAAGATCAGCATGAAATAAATAGACAGAATAGCAAACACTGTATAAAAATAGAGATACATCTCACTAAAATCTCATCCAGACGCAATAAAAACATTCGTAAAATACTTCAGAAGTGCCCCGCAAAAGCTCCGGATAGTGGCAGTGAAAAACCTGCGAAAAATGCTTCGGAGGTTCCACGTAATCACTCCGGCCAGGTGGAGCGAAAGGCCGGTAAGAAATGCTCTGGTGGCTCCACGCAATTACTCTGGATCGTATGAGTTAAACATTAATGAGAAATACTCTGGATATGCCATGCAATTGCTCCGGTCAGCTGGACTAAACACTTTGCTGCGGAGGTCCGGAGCAAAAATTACTCTGAATAGGGGGGTCCCTAGAGGACAAGCGTTTTACTCCAACCTCAGAGTATTTATCACAGTGAAGATATTTAGACTTTTAGCGCTGACACCGTTACTCCTTCCCGATTTTCTAGCACCATGTTGTATATCCCCAAGTGTGCTGTTAGGTTACAGCTGCAATCTTCTTCGTTTTTATGCTTAGGTTACAAGTACAAGTTCTTTATTGGTACAAGTTCTTATTACTACATGAAAATGCACATTTGTTAGACCTATAGCCGCTGGCTAGTAATGAGTCTAATATAATATTCATTTAAAAGAACAGGTTAGTTCAAACAAAGCAGCTGTTAAAAGTAAACTTTAGTAATAACAAGAAAAAAAATGATGCAAAACAATAAAAGAAATCGTATTGCCATAAGAGCACGCTCCCAGGGAAATTGTTTAACCTCCCTGCCTTTCATCTCTGTTTATCTCTTTCTCTCCCAGGGAAATTGCAATACCGCGCCACAAGGCGTGGATATGCAGGCAACATAATATTTGTATTCGTTATATCAAATATAAATGCATACAGAAGAACGTCAATTGCAATATACAATCAGTAAGTCATTGCAGGAAATTTATGTGCTGGTGAAACTGCTAATTTTTTTCAAAAAACTACTTCTAAGCGCACAGTAAAAACTTTTGCTTTCTTTTATTTGGTACAGAATATCATTCCAGATCTTAACGTTTGAAAATTGTATTATTCGCTGTCCATAAACTATATTAGTAGGTGGAAGATTGAAATTATTTAGTCTGGCACGTCAGCTAGGTAAGGCGGGAGGAAGATGAAAATATCAATATATGAAAGGGAACATTGTTATGAATGATGTTATGGACAGTAAGTGCAGGCTTTTGCTTTCTTAAATGATCGAATGGTATTATTTGCGTTTTATTAAACAATGGTGTGCTGTGATCATCATGTCTAGCATTGTTCATAGGTTGAAGCGCTCGCTTTTGCAGAATGTGTATGCGTTCCAGATATGTTTTGACAGTCCTCCCTCATGAATTTATGCAATATGATACATGACAATGAAAAAAAAAACAAAATAAAGCATTTGGAGAGTATTGCTTTCAAAATAATTTCTAGCGGTCAATAGCATACTACAGCCATATCCTAGTTTAGCGCATACCGACGTATTATGCTTTTGCTTGTTTAAATGGCTATCAAAAATTACTCCCAGGTATTGAAAACGTTTTGGCTGCTCAAGTGGGCATTTACATATTTTAATACATATGAGTTCTTTACTTATATCTCTATAACGGGAGTGGAAGAAAATTTACTGAGTCTTCTTCCCTATAATTGTCAATTTGTTCGCCGAAAAGCACTGACAAACATTTTCCGTCCAGCATAATTTTAAGCTCTAGATCATTGATATATTCCTAGTAACTATGAGAGCTGTATCCTCTGCGTACATTAGCATCTCCGACAATGTTAGTATGTTTGGTAGATCATTTACTTACAATAAAAACAACAAGGGTCCGAGAACGGGCCCTTGCGGCACGCCTGTGTTTATAATTAACAAGGAGGAGGTAAAAGTACGAACAATGACCATTTGTTGTCATTCGCTCATATAAGTGGCAAAATGAGTCATACATTTCACAACAGAAGCCATGATGTTTTATTTTCTAAATTAAGATATTATAATCAACCGTATCGAATGCTTTCCTCAAGTCAAGAAAAACTACTGCTGCAAGGAGGTTATTATGTATTGCTACATTATTTTTTGTAATAATGATAGTACAGGAAAGGAAGTCGTATGATTCGACTTGAATCCATTGTGCTTGAAGCATATGACATGAAATTTTCTAAAAAGACCCTCATGCGTGATGCTTAAATTCTTTCACAGATGTTATTTATTATGCTTAAAACAGATATAGGCCTGTAACTGAAAGAGTCAGTGTGATCACCATTCTTGTACGCTGGCACTACTTTAGCCTTTTTTCAGACAGGGGGGGGGGGGGGTATGTTACCGTACGCAGTGAGTGGTTGAGTATATGGCATAAGAATGGGACCAATACGTCTATGTTGTCTTTCACTACTTTTGTTGTCATCCCATCGATCCCACTGGCTTTGTTCATATCCAAATTAGCCATGGCTTTTTCGAATTGCATCGAGACTAATGCAGTGCACCTCAAATGTATTTTTTGAAGACGACAAAAAGCATTGAGTACTGCAGGAACAAAACTGCACTGCTAAATCTGGACCGATTTCAGTGAAATATTGAATGAATTTATCAAGAGTTTTCGCATCACTAGTATTAAGCAGCACGTGTTGGTGGCGTTGGTTGCCAAAAACCTCGTTTACAATCTTCCAAGTTTTCTTTAGGTTGCCCTGAGTTTGTTGAATTAGGCGAGTATAATATTCCTTCTTTCGCTGTCTCTTAAATAGCATGAACTTATACCTAAAAAAATGAACTGGCCTAAATCATATTTATTATCTTTATGTTTCTTCCAATAATGGTACAAAAAATTTTTTCTTGTCAACAATTCAAGAATTTTTTGTGTCATCCAAGGACACAGAGGGGTCTTATAAGAGCGTGCAGACACATTTTTGCGGCTATCTTCAATGGGTTTCAGGAGGAATGTTATTACACTCTGGACTTCAACATTGACGTCATTGTCATATAAACTTTCAGGATTGATTGTGAGAATGATACTTCGTAGTAAATTGTAACCTATTTTACCCTTTGTCCTAAAACGTGGTGTGCTGGTTTTTTGTGCATCATTTATGGTAACAAAGGTAGGAAGGTGATCTGAATAGGATAAATCTAAACGCCAGCATACACTTTTGATGGTATTGTTACGGGAGGGCACACAGAGAAACGAAGTTACAACTAAGATATATTTGCACGAAGCCAAGCCTAAGCCGAGAAGGCAAACCACAGCGTGCCCCACATCCCACAATCACGTCGTCTTTCTCGCTGTCTATCTTGATTCTTCAGCGTGATGTAGTCTTGTAACATGACCCCCGGGTGCAGAAGCACCGTCTCGGTGCTTTCTATGATGTTGCGGAGTGGTAGATCTTAAGTACGGAGACATGAACAATGTCTGTAAACATTAGAGATAACGACTTCAGCAGGGCTACTCTAGTAGGTAACGTTGCTCACCTGGCGCAAGACGCGGTAAGGTCCTGAGTACCGGGAAAGCAGCTTCTCAGAGAGACCAACATGCCGAGTCGGTGTCCACAACAACACAAGGAAACCCGGGGCAAAAGAGACGTCCCAATGATGTGTGTCGTAACGTTGCTTCTGTTGCTCTTGCGATGCTAAGAGGCGCTTCCGAGCGACTTCTCGTGCTTTGTGAGCTCTGGTGAGAGTGTCATGGGCGTATTCAGTCGGCGAATCAACAGCTGTTGGAAAGATGGTGTCGAAAGGTAAAGTTAGGTCGCGGGCAAATAAGAGGTAGAATGGTGAAAACTCAGCGGTATCGTTGCGTGAGGAATTGTATGCAAATGTGACAAATGGCAATGCAACGTCCCAGTATAGGTGGTCAGAGGAGACGTACATGGAGAGCATGTCAGTGAAAGTCCGTTTGAATCGTTCGGTAAGCCCCTTATTTTGTGGATTCTAGGCCGTCGTAAATATATGTTTGGTTTCGCAAGAGCGAAGCAGGTCGTCAATAATTCGGGAGAGAAAATAGCGTCCACAATCTGTGAGGAGTTGGCATGAAACACCATGATGGAGGATGACATCGTACAGAAGAAAATCGGCAACATCTGTGGCACAGCTGGTTGGCAAAGCCCGCGTGATAGTGTACCGGGTTTTATGATCTGTAGCGACAGCTATTCATTTGTTTCTGTAGGTAGACTGATGGAACAGGTTTATAAGATCAAGACCAACGCGAAAGAAGCGGTCAATAGGAATATCAAGTGGCTGGAGGAGCCCGGCAGGACTCATAGAAGATTTTTTTCGACGTTGGCACTGGTCGCATGCGACGACGTAGCGGGGCACGGAGCGATAAAGCTTGGGCTAGTAAAATCGACGCTGCACGCGGTCGTAAGTCCGAGAGACACCAAGGTGACTGGCGGTGGGGGCGTCATGGAGCTGGGCGATAACGCTCGAACGTAGGTGGGAAGGCACCACAAGGAGCAGTTCACGCTCATTTGTGTTGACATTGTAGTGGTACAAGGTGACCTCTTTAAGTACAAAAAGTCGAGTAGACGGATGGGGCGTTGGAGAGTTCACCTTCTCAATAATGTCACGCAAGACGGGATCTCGGCGCTGTTCATCACGGATGTTGCTCAAAGCAGAGAGAGAGAGAGAGCACACATGGCAGCGCTTCATCTAAAGTCTCAGGAGGGTCCACTGGATGGCGGGACAAGCAGTCAGCGTCATGGTCTAAACGGCCAGATTTACGGCTGTTTACACCATGGCCAGAAAGACACTGAGTAGTCATATTCTTGGAGCCGTAGTGCCCAGCGACCAAGACGCCCAGTGGGATCCTTTAACGACGAGAGCCAGCAGAGGGCGTGGTGATCAGTTGTGACAGTGAAACGACGACCATGGAAGTAGGGCCGAAATTTGCCAGCCGCTCAAACTAGGGCAAGGCATTCCCGTTCAGTGATAGAGTAGTTCCACTCGGTCGCAAAGAGCAGACGGCTGGTATATGCGATAACGCGGGCGTAGCCGCTTTAATACTGGACCAAAACAGCACCGATTCCATGGCCGCTTGCATCAGTGCAGACTTTTGTTGGGGCAGACATGTCAAAATGGGCCAGAATAGGTGGTGTTGTGAGCAACGCGATGAGATTGGAGAACGCCGAAGCCTGCGCAGCGCCCCAAGAGAATGAAACATCCTTCTTCAGCAAGTCCGTAAGAGGTGGGGCCACATCTGCAAAATTGTTTACAAAAAGTCGGAAGTAAGAACGCAGCCCTAAAAAGCTTCGGACTTCCTTAGTACTGGTCGGGACGGGGAAATGTTGCACAGCTCGAACTTTATCGGGATCAGGGCGTACGCCAGAGGAGTCCACAAGATGGCCTAACATGGTTATTTGCTGGCGTCCGAAGTGGCACTTCGATGAGTTCAGTTGCAGTCCTGCGTTACGAAAAACAGAAAGAATGGAGGAAAGGCGGTCGACGTGTGTTTCAAAGGTCGAGGAAAACACAATGACGTCGTCGTTTTAACATAGGCAAATTGACCACTGGCATCCACGCAAGAGAGTGTCCATCATTCGTTCGAAGGAGGCTGGAGCATTGCATAATTCGAACGGCATGACCTTAAACTGGTAAAGACCATCAGGGGTCACAAAAGCAGTCTTCTTGTGGTCCATTTCGTCGACAGCAATTCGCCAGTACCCTGAGCGAAGGTCGATGGAGCAAAAATACTTAGCGCCATGAAGGCAATCCAGGGTGTCGTCAATGCGAGGTAGCGGGTGGACGTCTTTCTTAGTGATTCGGTTCAGATGTCGGTAGTCGACGCAGAATCGCCAACTGTTGTCCTTTTTCTTTACAAGAACAACAGGGGAAGGCCATTGACTGGAGGATGGCTCAACTATGTCTTTGGCGAGCATCTTCTCGACTTAATTTTGAATAATCTGTCGCTCCGCAGGAGAAACACGGTATGGCCGTCGATGTACCAGAGATGCATCGCCAGTGTTAATGCGGTGCTTCACAATGCTGGTTTGACCTAGTGGACAGTCACAGAAGTCGAATACGTCAAAGTACGATTCCAGGACGTGACGGAGCGCGTCAGTTTGATGCGGCAAAAGGTTCACCGCGATCATTTGTTCCACATTAGAAGATGGACTCTTTGTCGAATAACAGGCTTGCGTGCAGTTGGGGCGACGCACATCATTGGGGTACACAGCTGAGATGACGCAATCCTCAGAGGGTGTCAGCGTGGCGAGGGCTATTCCACACGGAAGAACTTGCGAACACAGAGCAAAGTTCAGAAAATGGATGCAAGCACGGTTTTCCCGAAACGTATTAATAGTGTGCGGAAAAGTAACTTTGCGAGTCAGAAGGACGGATGTAATGGGCGTGAGCACGTAGTCTCCATCAGGTACAGGTGCCGACGCTGTTAAGGCAATGCAGGTTTGCGGTGACAAACGGACATGTTCAGAAGAGCAGAGACGAACATGGGGCGGACTGGGCGTATCAGGCGTACAGGGCAGGTCAAGTTGCACCATGTTAGCTGAACAGACAATGAGGGCCGAATGGGCGGACAAAAAGTCTGGACCGAAGATAACATCATTCGTGCAGTTGGTGAGAACAGTGAAGACGGAGGTCTGATGTCCGGCTATAGTAACACGTGCTGTGGAGACACCAACGACGGCAGTTGCACTGCCTTCAGCAGCACGAACACGTCGTGAAGGGGCTGGAGTCAAGACTTTCTTTAAGCGGTCACGAATGTGCGAGCTCATAACAGAAATTTTGGCGTCAGTGTCGACTAAAGCTTCAACAATTAAACTATCCACTTTTACATTAATCAAGTTCTGGTTGGTTGAGAGGGCCAACAGAGGAATGGCAGGGCAAGTCATAGCAGCAGCGTCACCTCCAGGAGCTGCACCAGTTAGTTTCCCGAAAGAAACCATCGGGCGAAGGACAGGGATGGGAAACGGGGTGGAGGTGGAGACCGCAAGAATCTACATCGTGGTGAAGGCGAGCGGCTGTGCTGGGCATTGGTCGTGATGGTCATGTCTTAATGAGCTGAGTCATCATGGCGGGTTGGTTCTTGGCCAGAAGGGCGGGCTGATGTGTCGAAGTTCGTGAAGTTTGGGTTTGTGCGCGAGGGACAGATCCACGTGCTTCGGCAATGACACGAAATATGTCCCACTCGTTCCCAACGGAAGCAAATTGGCCTGTCGTCAGGTGTCCTTCATGCGTTTTGATCTCAGGTACGTGGAGCAGGACGCCGGTAGTGCTGACGTGTGTTCGAAGTAGGCGGATGGGCATCGGGTTGGTGCACAGACAAATCGTGTGAAGGCCTGCGTTTGCCCATTCTTGACGCACAACGTTCTGTATGGGGGATATGGTGGGCTGAGGATCGTTCGGCGTCAGAACCCTCAAGGGCGCTGGTAACATCGCTTCGATTTCACGTCGAACAATCCCCGTAATGTCAGCAGAGGGTGGATTGGGCTGGGTCTCAAAACGGGGGTCCTCACAAGTTGATGTTGCTGCGGTGTTAGGAAGACGGGTGAAGTGGTGGGCAATGCGACGGCTTTTAACCCCTTCGAAGCGTCGGCACTCCTTAATGACGTCTTGAACTGTCGAACAGCCTTTAAATACAATAAGGCTAAAGACATCATCAGCGATGCCCTTGAGCACGTGAGCAACCTTGTCGGCTTCGGTGATGGTGTTATCAGCTTTACGGCAGAAGTTCAAGACATCTTGAATATAGGCCAGGTAAGACTCCATGGATATATGGACCCAGTTACCAAGCTCTTTCTTAGCGGCCTGCCTGCACCCGGCAGATTGGCCGAACAACTCGCGCAACTTCGTCTTACAGACGCCCCAGCTGGTGAGCTCTTCCGCGTTGTTGTTGAACCACGCCTTTGCCGTACCTTTCAAGTAAAAGATAAAGTTTTCCAGCATCATGGTTGGGTCCCATCTGTGGTTTTCACTCACGAGCTCGTAGAGCTGAAGCCACTCATCGACGTCTTTGCCACCAGTGCCCGAAAAGTTCCCAGGATCGCGGGGTGGAGTGATCACAATGACCACATGTGAGGTGGGCGCCGTTGAAGCGCGAGGCATGGCTGTTGGCGCAGCATCACTGTAGAAGACATGTTAGAAGCGGCAACTTAGCGTCCGCTGCGAAGCTCCGTCGGGCCTAACTACCTAGCACCTTCCACCAAAATGTTACGGGAGGGCACACAGAGAAACGAGGTTACAGCTAAGATATATTTGCACGACACCAAGCCTAAGCCGAGATGGCAAACCAGAGCGTGCCCCACATCCGAGAATCACGTCCTCTTTCTCGCTGTCTGTCTTGATTCTTCAGCGTGATGTAGTCTTGTAACAGTATGTTAGTCAAAATATGGTCAATTGTTCTCGCTAATGTACTGCATGGTTACTCTCGTAGGTATGTTTATCAGAGTGCGAAAATCAAAAGAATTCAGTAATTGTTCATAACTTGTACACTGAGATTCAGCCCCGCCGTGGTGGTCAAGTGGTTAAGGTACTCGGCTGCTGACCCGCAGGTCGCGGGATCAAATCCCGACTACGGCGGCTGCATTTCCGATGGAGGCGGAAATGTTGTAGGCCCGTGTGCTCAGATTTGGGTGCACGTTAAAGAACCACAGGTGGTCGAAATTTCCGGAACCCTCCACTACGGCGTCTCTCATAATCATATGGTGATTTTGGGACGTTAAACCCCACATATCAATCAACACTTAGATTCATGAGTGTTAATCATCGTGTCGCCAACGATTACAATTTGCTTGTTGTAATTTGCCAACAAATTGAAGGAAGTTTTTTCTAACTTGTTTAAAAATCGGTCAATGTTCGAATTCGGTGGTCGATAAACGACTTTGATTATACCAAAAGATAACACTTCAACCAAAAGGCATTCAATATGTGGAGAACTACAATTCACTGATGATAGCTCCGTAAACATGTGTCCCCTTTTCATGGTAAGTGCGACGCCGCCTCCACGTGAACAGGAGTCACGTTGATGTGATAGGGTAACATATCGAGGAACATGCATTGTCTCTTCTTTTTTCAACCACGTTTCTGTGATCACTAGAACATCAAAGGTGTGAACATATTTCGATAAAAAAATAAGGAGCACGACCATGCTTTTTCTGATGCTTCGGATATTGCAGTGGAAAATATTAGCACGCCTATCATTGAGTAATCGGTCTACTTGAGGTAATGCGAGTGCCATTTTATAGCGAAAGAAACTTAAGGTAGAATATGCAGAGAAGTACCTATACTAGTTCAACAAGGTCAGCTTCACATGAGATATGAATAACTGACCTTCGACATCCTATGTTTCCTCCCCAAGATCTTTCTATCCGAGACCCAGACGAATCTCCAGTTTTTCTTCTTTTTCAATAGAATGGCCTTACTTAGCAAAACTTTATTCTCTAGGCACAAGTGTTCGTTTACGAACACAGGTACATTTGTTGTGAAACCTAGCATGATTGTATTCAGCTGGTTCTTTCTTGCCGAATTTAAAACTTCACTACTATGACCGCGATACAAACTTCACCACGATACTTGGCACATTGTTTGCTTTAGTTGGTACTCTGTGTACTACATCCAAGTCTTGATTGTTGAGCTGAACACTGAGACAGTCAGTGATTTTTCCCACAACTTTTTCAAGGTCTTCGCTTTTGTAAAAAGGGACACCTTTGTGGTGAACATTGTTAAGCCTTGAATATTGATGTAGATCAAGAAGTTCTTTTCTTGTGTCGCATATTTATTTCTTGATTTGCGCCCTTTCTTTCTGGCATTCGAGGTTATGATCTTTTGTGTCGTTTATCTCTTTACGCAGCGATTTTATTTCCGTTTTCAGTTCATCAAAACTGTTCCTTGTAAAGTTTATAGATGCCCTGAGCGATGCCAGCTCAAACAATATAGCACCGTTCATGAATTTTACACCCTCCACATGAGTTTCAATATCGGAAAGAGCATCAATAAACCTAGTTGTCATCTCTAGAAGTACCTTTTCCAAACTTTTTACAGTATTCGGAGCTTTTTCGCTGAGAGCATTGCGGAATCTGTCAGGGCATCCAGCTTTTTTCTGTCTTGTCGATCACTTCTAACGCAAATAAAAAGGCTACACAAAGTAACTAATGTTCAGAGCAAATCGGGAGCCGCAATGGCAAGAATTTGTGCTTGATTGCTCTACAGTATTGAGAAGAAAACTTCCGCGTGCAGTGTGCAGACTAATTGGTTAGACAGGTGTCCAAAGGTGGCTGCTCAATCTGCTCTGTCTTGACAGTCGGCAGGTAGATGCTTGACAGCACGGCGGATAGTCGAGTATGTCGTTTCTTTAGATAGTTACCATCGAAAATTCATATTGCTTGACTGTGGACATACAATGAAGCTCGTCATTATTTGATTTAGCTTATTGAGAAGCGCCGGAAACGTGTAAATTATTTCAACAAAGCCTCTCAAATATGGCCGACTTACTGATGAAAACATATCTTCTTAGTGTTAGTACCACCATGGTGGTCTAAGAAGGTAGTTGGCTGCTGACTGCTGGTCGTGGGATCCAATCTCGGCTGCGACGGCTGCAATTTCAATGCAGGTGAAAATGCTGTAAGCCCATGTGCTCCCATTTGGGTGCGCCTTAAAGAATTCCAGGTGGTCGAAACTTCCGAAGCCCTCCCCTTACGTCGTCTCCCATAATCATATGGTAGTTTCGAGAAGCTAAACCCCACATAATATCAATATCGCCTCCCAGTGCTAGTGTCTTGAAAATGATCTTCACACATTTGTCTTATGAAACTATCACTTCACTTAACTGCATCTTAGTAAGTATCTCTAATTCATTTATTTTACGCCCCAGTGAAACTAGTGTAGCACCCAGATAGATTAGCCTAGTTACTCTCTGGTGCATGCTTCACTCAGTCCACATCAAATATAGCTCGAGACCCGATTTGCTGTTTTACAGTCGTGCGTGTACACATAATTCTAATAAAAACCAAAACAGCGACGCAATCTGTTCCCGCTAAACTGAAAGACGGGACTGACTATTTGTGTGTAGCGGGGGCAAATGGAGCCGCTACTCTGTCGCAAGAAGTTTCAGAATTTTAAGCGGTGTGGCCTCAGGCGACGCGCGCTACGGCTTCATTGTTATTAAGATGTCCGGGTAACGCTCGCAGACTTTATTGAACTGGAAACCCAGCAAACTGCTACCGCGGTTCAATATTTGAGAGGCTTTGTTTGTCTTGAAATTCCTGCAAAGTCTCACGGGGACACAGAAGAGACGTGTCGCTGTGTGCCTGCGCAAATATATTAAGATTGGTATAACTAGGCCGAATTGCAGTTTAGGCTTTGTTGGAAGAGTGAGGCGGAAATGTTGTAGGCCCGTGTACTCAGATTCGGGTGCACGTTAAAGAACCCCAGGTGGTCAAAATTTCCGGAGCCCTCCACTACGGCGTCTCTCATAATCAAATGGTGGTTTTGGGACGTTAAACCCCACAAATCAATCAATCAATCAATTTGTTGGAAGAGTTGATGTCGGCCCGGTACTTTTTGATTGATATGTGGATTTTACCGCCCCAAAATCACCATATGATTACGAGAGACGCCGTAGTGGAGGACTCCGGAAACTTTGACCACCTGGGGTTCTTTAACGTGCGCCCAAATCTGAGCACACGGGCGTACAGCATTTCCGCCTCCATCGGAAATGCAGCCGCCGCAGCCAGGATTATATCCCGCGACCTGTGGGTCAGCAGCCGAATACCTTATTCACTAGACCACTGCGGTGAGGCGCCCGGTACTTCTAAATAGGCTAGATTTAGTAGTGGGAATCAGTATTATTAAAAGTGAAACTGGCGCTGAGCGTTATCTGTAAACTTTAGACCCCTCTCATGAAGAAAATGACGTGGATGATGTGGCATGTTGCTTTGGCGTGGGCTTAATTCTAGTCTGGCACGAGCTTGTATGCTGCGTACCATTTCCGCATATTCAGTCGTGGTTCTGGATTGGTAAAGTTTACTTTATTTATATATGTGTTGCCCTTCACCAGAGGCCCTAAAAGAGACGCACCCTCGCTGTTGCCGCGATCGACCACTCAGCAGAAACGAAAAGAAATATAATGGAATCCGACACAAAGGTTGCCCACAAAACACGGACTTTCATTCAATTGCATCGCTGCGAGTACCCTAAGAACCGCGGACGCGGCAGATGGCAGCGTGATATACGCGAATTTCTTGTACTTCTCGCTTAACTGAGATTTGGGACTACGACAGCTGCCGTTGAAATATTGCGCTTAACACGGCGGCACGAAACATCGCACAATATCACGATCGTGCAGTCCAAAAACTTATTTCTGTCATGCTTAAAACCCACCTGAAGCATTGTTTTTTATTCACTGTGTGTATCAAATTTATCTTTCTGTAAACACGTGTTTTTATACTGATAACACGGTCTTTCATGAGTGGTTTGTGAAAATTACAGATCAGAGTTACTGCTCCGGGAGTTGGATGAAAGAGGTTCTGCCAGTATAATTGCATGACTTCCTCAGTCGCCATTACTTATCGCGTACCGTATATGTATAAACATAAAGCAATCTTATACATCTAGCTCGAGAAAGCAAGCAGAAGACCACCGTTGTTACCAACCTTGTTGTGCGTGTGTTTCCACATTCTTCGCGTTTTGATAACAAAACAAGCAGTGCTCGTCGTATTTGTGGTGGCCGACGGTTTCGCTCATTTATTGCAAGGCCTCATGAGTAATAGCGGCGGAAGCAATAGATCGCCGCCATTCGTTGAAAAAGGTGAGCCCCTCCATGTCACTGCGAGATAATGCGTCACTTATTGTTCCCATGCTTTCTATCTGCCATTGAGTTGCCGTGTTCGCACTCGTTCATAATGACACTGGTAGGCGACGACAGTTATCGCGGCCTTAGGATGCGTTGCTTCGTTTAACTGCCGTGCAACCGCACATGGCTCAAACGTTGTGCATTTATTATTAACAGAAACAGAAATTCAACAAAGGTTGGCTTGCGCCACCGCGGTGGTCTAGTGGTTAGGTTCTCGGCTGCTCATCCGCAGGTCGCGGGATCGAATCCCGGCTGCGGCGGCTTCACTTTTGATGGATTCGAAAATTCTATATGCCCGTGTGCTCAGATTTGGGCGCACGTTAAAGAACCCCAGGTGGTCGAAATTTCCAGAGCGCTCCACTACGGCGTCTCTCATAATTATATGGTGGTTTTGGGACGTTAAACCCTACATATCAATCATCAAGCAGCTCAAAATTCAGCAGTAGCGCATTCCCGCTTTCCAGAATGATGAAGGAGCGCTGCCCATAACGTACTAAATACGAGATAAGCGCACCATGAAACACGTTTTCCATGCGCGCAAGAGGAAAACCCAGTAAGCGTGGCGCGTCCCAACGACCAGAGCTTTTCCCTCTTTCCTGCACGGCTGTGAACGCCGATGCAAAACTTGAGCCTGCCTCCCCAATATGATCACCGACCCGTTAAAAGGGTGTTAGCTTTCACAGTTATTCTGAGGACTGGAAGCTGAGGAAGAAGTGGATAGTCATACTCAGAGAAGGAAAGTGCCCCACGTGTTCATCGACCGTGTGCGGCAAGCACTTCGCTGACAGTGACTTCTGCAACACCCGCCATATACGCTTCACTTTTTGGTAAGCTTACAATCGTGTTTCAGCTCCTCGCCAGTATTTCAGCCTTTCATTGCATGCAGACTAGAGGCGTAGGCGACTTACACCAGGTGAGGTGCCATCGCAAACCTTACCTCGAAGGCCCGCCAGTGACGCAGACCCCGATCACCTCGTGTAAGCGCGCCTCGTTAGAGCAGCTGAGTGGTGCAGCAGGATATCCGAGATCTTAGACTACACATTCGGTTGCTGCGCGTATATATATATATATATATATATATATATATATATATATATATATATATATATATATATGCTACTTAACTGCCCCGCAGTGGTGGTCTAGTGGCTAAGGTACTCAGCTGCTGACCCGCAGGTCGCGGGTTCGAATTCCGGCTGCGGCGGCTGCATTTCCTATGGAGGCGGAAATGTCGTAGGCCCGTGTGCTCAGATTTGGTTGCAGGTTAAAGAACCCCAGGTGGTCGAAATTTTCCGGAGCCCTCCACTACGGCGTCTCTCATAATCATATGGTGGTTTTGGGACGTTAAAACCCACATAGCAATCAATCAATGCTACTTCACTGATCAAGACAAGCACGCGCCTAGCGCACTGCTTGCCATATTTT
This sequence comes from Rhipicephalus annulatus, assembly GCA_013436015.1. Lineage (NCBI taxonomy): Eukaryota > Metazoa > Arthropoda > Arachnida > Ixodida > Ixodidae > Rhipicephalus > Rhipicephalus annulatus. The sequence continues at coordinate 846,274 of WOVY01014610.1, read as the reverse complement.
CATAAGCAAAACCTGTTGTTGCTGATTAGTGCACATACACTAAAGGTTGTCACATAATGTTTGTGGCCCTGTGCCCAGTACTACAATCAGCGACTATTTGTTATAATCTGATACATGAACACGAGTGACGGTCCTGTGTGGTATTAATATGAACTACTTCGTGATGTCACTCTCAATAAACAAACAATACTGCGACTAACTGTAGTCATTTGCATAGACCAGGGGATGCATTAGGGCGGAACTTGCCTCCTTCACGAGTCACACCAGCACCTACCACTCGAGACTCCTGTTACTGTGATACAACACGGGCTTGCGCCCTGCCGACACCCATAACTGCAATTTAAGCATGAATATCTGAAATATGGCATTTTGATGCTGTTTGCATTCAGAAGCCTTGAATGGTCAATCGACTGACGAAGCAGCAATTTAAACAGCTGCTCTGCAGTATTTATCTCATGAGTTGTTTTCGAATGCCAGAGTGGCAGAAATCAGCGATTATCACACATATTCTTGGTTTCACTGTAACTATCGTTTCACTGCAGAAAGAAATATCCTAAGGAAAAGGGCAGGCGTGCCCTTTTCTTTAGAATTGATGTGAAACCTAACGTCCTTTTCACGGGCGGATTAAGCTTACTGAGGCACAGAGCAATACTTCGCCATTTCGCAGCACCCGATAACCACGGGGACGTTGTGTGGCGGCTCACAAGACCATGTGTTTCCAGGAACAGAGCCGTGACGGTGATGCTACATCCACTGACGGCATTGGCTGCGCATATTCAACAATGTTGCCTGCGTCGCACACCACCGCGCTGTTGATAAGACACCGCCACGCTTCGCTAGCTGTACCTGCATGTTTGTAGATACTGGAGAAAGGCACGCTTATTGAAATTTCGAAACACCCGAACAAAGTATCGCACGGCGGAAACTTCAGACGAAGTGTGAGAACACTCATACATAGTTTCACTTTTTTTGCCAGCAATGTGGTCGGCGGCATCGGCGTGCTCATTGGTCATGTGGGATGTTTCTTGTCCTAGTCGCTTGGGCTGCAACTAAAACAAACTCATAATTGCACTCGAAAACATTCGTTGTCGGCGTTAGTTGGCCCTCGCGAAGCTGTTTGCTCAACATTGCCCCCGCCAGAAGCAGACGGTCTGCGCACAGAAGCAGCGGCTGCTGCAGCGCGGTTGAGAACGGAGTCCACAAACTGACGTCACACGCGAGAGGACACCACTCCGAAATCTCGAGGTCAATAGCAGCGGCACGAGTTGTTTCTCAAGAAACTTCCCGTCAGTTCAACAGTCACTCTCTAACACAGAAGCAGATTTTTTTTGTTTTTTTTTTGTTATGCTACAGCAAAAAAAATAAAACTCTCTTTCCTGTTTCAGGTAAAAAAATGGCTCCTAAAGCAAAGAACTACCTATTGCTAAGTATTGCAATGCAGTATGTAGCTTAGGAAAAATTAGGTGTGAAATATTTGGCCAGCCACAGGGATCAAAGTGTCGAAATTGAGCAGGCTTTTGTTCCCCGCCAATGCTACTAGCGCTAGTAGGCTGCACCGGTGCACAAAACCAGAAGCCGTCCGGAACCTATGAGTGAACTTCAAAAGGACATATATTGAGAAATTCTCATTAAGCACTATAATTTCCAAACATACAGCAAGCAATTTCAAATCTTCTGCACGTGCCAAGAACATACAACGGATCTTCAGGTGATTGTTTGGCAACACCACGTATAAACGATTCTGCGAGTTCGGAAGTCATTTTGAGGCACATGCTTTCATTCTAAAACATGAAATTATGTTACAACCACTGTCTAGCAGTATGCGCAGTTCAATTCACAAGTAATGTCGACCCTTGCATATAACCTAATCGCGCGTATATCAGGGAAAGCATTGAGCAAAAAAGACGAAGATAAAAGCTGAACAAGACATGAGTACCAAGAGCATAATAGCAACCTAAATTAGCTGCCTACAGACAAACCAGTACCACTCAAAATGCAATGGTTGGATTGGGCCGTTCGCACGTGTTGCAGGCCCATTTTTCAACCCAAACGCTCGTATTTCCGAAAGCCTTCCGGGTCGTTGGAGACTTTGTCGCGCATGAACAAGCCGATTTGAGAAAGAAGAAAAATGGAAACGTGCCATCTGTGCAATGTTCACATTGCGCAAAGTATTGGGCTCGTCTAGATCCTACTCAATAAGTAGGAGTTACTCGTGCTGTGGGCATGAGCTTAAAAGTGGGCTTGGTTACTTGTGAGACACAGACTGGAACAACGTCCACAGGTGGCATTTAACTAAAAGTGAGCCACGCAAATGCCAGATGACCAGTCAGTCATTCCCTTCTTCGCCCTTCATTAAACATGGTAATCTGGGTTTCCCTACCAACTTTGATTGAATTCATACACAGCACATTTTAGGACCACCCACAAAAAGTTCGCAGCTGGCAATTTATGAGCAAGACTGTTTGAAACTGCGGCATTTGGCCGGTTGGTTAGTTAATTCGTTCGCACGCACGCATGCGTGCGTGCGTGCGTGCGTGCGTGCGTGCGTGTGTGCGTGCGTGCGTGTGTGTGTGTGTGTGTGTGTGTGTGTTGTAACGTTTGCAGTGCTCGCCCTCTTTCTACGTCGGGGCTTTCTGATAACATTGCCCGATTGCTGTTATCTTGCTGTTTTCTTTTCTTTCATGCCAACCTGCGATTGGCTGCGTAGCGCTTAAAAACGCGCCGCAAGGTGAATAAACTGGGATTGTCTTCCTGGCACTGCTTGAGTCGTCTCTTTCCTGGGCCGGCTGTCGTCCAGCCGCCGAATACGTAACAGTGTGTGTGTGTGTGTGTGTGTGTGTGTGTGTGTGTGTGTGTGTGTGTGTGTGTGTGTGTGTGTGTGTGTGTGTGTGTGTGTGTGTGGGGGGGGGGGGGGGGGTGGGGGATATAAGTAAGCAGGTTGATGAATGTGAAACTTTTCCGTTGCAGCACGCCTCGCTGAAGGGAGGGCGTCATCTGCAGGAATGGTTGTTCCCATCCGAGGTCTTTCCGTTTTTTGTTCGAGCAACACTTTAGGTTTCAGAGCAGATTGTTTAATTTTACTTTCCCTCAGGGCAGCACGTTCTTTATGAAATGTAATTTCGTCGTTAATGACATGGAAAATTTAAGCCCAGAAGCTCCTTACGCTGTGGCTTAGTCATTCCTCCATCCTGTTTTGCCGTAGCCACCTGCACAGCATATTCAGGTAGTGAGTGAAAATGAGTAGGGCGATTATTTTGATAGGAAAGCGCACAGACAGACAGACAGACAGACAGACAGACAGACAGACAGACAGACAGACAGACAGGCAGCAGACAGACAGACAGACTAACAGACAGACAGACAGACAGACAGACAGACAGACAGACAGACAGACAGGCAGGCAGGCAGGCAGGCAGGCAGGCAGGCAGGCAGACAGCCCCGCCGCGGTGGTCTAGTGGCTAAGGTACTCGGCTGCTGACCAACAGGTCGCGGGATTGAATCCCGGCTGCGGTGGCTGAATTTCCGACGGAGGCGGAAATAATGTAGGCCCGTGTGCTCAGACTTGGGTGCACGTTAAAGAACCCCAGGTGGTCGAAATTCCCGGAGCCCTTCACTATAGAGTCTCTCATAATCATATGGTGGTTTTGGGACGTTAAGCCCTACATATCAATCAATCAATCAGACAGACAGACTGACAGACAGGCGCTTCGCCCACTCATCGTCATTCACGCTGTGGATTGCTGTAATTTTTTTCTTCTGTCGTCCGTTCGGGCTTTTCTTGATAACTGAAGACCTCTTGAATAGCGCCCCCTAAATCACCGGCGAATCCCATCTGATGTGGATTTCTTCCGTGCAAGTGATTTTTGTGCATTCATCTTATAAAATTATATATAAGGGAACAGTGAACGAATTGGGAAGTGAACGAACAGACACATATGAAACAGAGTAAATATACATGCACAAAATTGCCAGTCCCCCCCATTTGCTAGGGTGAATAAACGCACTTATAAAACCTTCAAAGTGTCGGGGCTTTGTTACAATGCCCAATGACTCTGCGTATCATGTCATAATTTTTCTTGGTCTTTCTTTTCTTTGTTCATTTTTCGTCCGTTTTATGTTACTTCGTCTTTACATAGTTCTTTAGTTCAGCGCAAGATGGTAAATATAATTCTTGGCTTATTTCAAAGATGCCGAAACCGTAGAGTGCCCAAGTTTGGCATTTTGATGCACGTCAAGTAACAGTGGCCTTTCGTTACGGCGTCAATCATAGAAAGCATATCTTTTTTGCCAAGTCTTTGAAAAGAAAAATGAGCATAGAATTTTCAGGGAATATTTGTAATAGTGTTAATTCTATTTTCGTTGCAGCTGCGAACAGTATAGTAGTATGGTGCGAGCAGTATGGGGTGAGCAACAAAATATTGTTACGTAAAAATGACACGAGGTGTGTCTATTTAAAATCTATATTCAAAATGATGCGTATGGCGTCGACTAAGATGGAAGCAGCACGCGCAACCGACAGACCACTTCCTCGTTGTCGTCTTTTCACCGCTGATACGTCAGCTACGTAGCATTACCTCCCCCCGGCGGTAAAAGTGCCGTCTCGGTGCATATTAACTACGGTCTTCAGTAGGCAGGTGGTAAGGTTTTAGCCTGCTGACGTGCACAACATCACTGGGTGTGGTTGCAGGCAGGCTTGTGGTCTCAGATGCAGGAATGATCTCATAGGTGACGTCGGTTACCTGGCGGATGATACGGTAAGGACCCATGTAGCGAGACAATAACTTCTCTGATAAGCCAACCCGACGAACTGGGCACCACAGGAGAACAAGAGAACCGGGTGAGAAGTGAACGTCAGCATGCCGGCTGTCGTAGATGGCTTTCTGGGTGGCTTGCGAAGCCGAAAGTCTAGAGCGGGCGATCTGACGTGCGTGGTCGGCACGAGCAATAGCGTCGCGTGCATATTCGGCTGACGGCGTTGTAGTGGTTGGAAGTAAGGTGTCGAGTGGTAACGTCGGATCACGGCCATAAAGCAAATAAAAGGGTGAATAACCAGTGGTGTCGTGGCGCGAAGAATTGTACGCGAAGGTCACGTGAGGTAGCGCCAGGTCCCAGTCATGGTGGTCGGAGGACACATACATCGCGAGCATGTCCGTTAGGGTCCGATTTAGCCGTTCGGTAAGGCCATTTGTTTGGGGATGGCAGGAAGTGGTCAGCTTGTGGTGCGTCGAAGAAGAGCGCAGAAGATCGTCGATCACACGGGACAAAAATGCGCGGCCACGATCTGTGAGTAATTGGCGAGGAGCGCCATGCTGTAGGATGACGTCGTGGAGCAAAAAGTCCGCAACGTCAGTAGCGGTGCTGGTTGGGAGCGCTCGAGTGATGGCATACCTAGTCGCGTAGTCTATAGCAACAGCGACCCACTTGTTGCCCGATTTCGACTCGGGAAAAGGACCGAGAAGATCTATACCAACACGGAAGAAAGGTACGGTTGGGATGGAGATCGGTTGAAGAAGTCCAGCCGGGGGCGCAGTAGGTCGCTTCCTACGTTGGCATTTATCGCAGGAGGACACGTAACGGCGAACGGACCGGGCGAGACCGCGCCAAAAGAAGCGACGACGCACGCGGTCGTACGTCCGAGATACACCCAGATGACCAGCAGTTGGTTCATCGTGAAGCTCGTGCAGCACGGTTGAACGCAAATTTTTCGGCACGACAAGAAGGAGCTCAGGGCCATCTGGCTGGAGGTTACGACGGTACAGCGTGCCATTCAGGAGGACGTACATGCGAAGTTACGTGTCGTTCGGAGCAGATTCGAGACGGTCAATAAGTTGTCGCAGAGAAGCATCACGACGTTGTTCATCACCAATCTGAAGAAACTGGGACATTGACATGACGCTGAGGCTAGGCTCGATGTCTGGTTCGTCGGGCTGATCAACAGGGTAGCGGGATAAGCAATCGGCGTCCAGATGGAGACGTCCAGACTTATAAGCAACCGAGTAGGAATACTCCTGTAGGCGTAATGCCCAACGACCAAGTCGTCCAGTGGGGTCCTTCAGAGAAGAAAGCCAACACAGCGCGTGGTGATCTGTGATGACACGGAAAGGGCGGCCATACAAGTAAGGACGGAATTTCGAAACCGCCCAAACAAGAGCGAGACATTCCCGTTCTGGTATAGAATAATTGCGTTCAGACTTAGAAAGCAGACGGCTCGCGTACGCGATTACACGGTCGTTGCCCCGCTGAATTTGCGCCAAAAATGCACCGATTCCGTGACCACTCGCGTCTGTTCGCACTTCTGTGGGAGCATCGGGGTCGAAATGTGCAAGAATAGGAGGTGTCGTTAGAGCGGTGATTAGCTGAGAGAAGGCGTCAGCTTGAGGAGGGCCCCAAGAGAATGGGACGTCTTGTTTGAGAAGGTCGGTGAGTGGCCGTGCGAGTGCCGCAAAGTTTTTCACGAACCGGCGAAAGTAGGAACAGAGGCCCACAAAACTGCGAACATCATGGACAGAGCGTGGGACTGGGAAGTTTGTTACAGCGCGTACTTTCGCCGGGTCTGGCCGTACGCCGGCAGCGTCAACAAGGTGACCCAATACGGTAATCTGACGAAGACCGAAGTGGCACTTGGAGGAATTGAGCTGCAGGCCGGCCCGTCGAAATATGGATAGAATGGTCGAAAGGCGTTCAAGGTGGGTTGCAAAGGTAGGTGAGAAAATGATCACGTCGTCCAGGTAACACAAACATGTCGACCATTTAAATCCTTGTAGGAGCGTGTCCATCATTCTCTCGAAGGTCGCTGGAGCGTTGCAGAGCCCGAACGGCATGACCTTGAATTGGTAAAGGCCGTCAGGGGTAACGAAGGCGGTCTTTTCTCGGTCCATGTCATCTACAGCAATTTGCCAGTAGCCAGATCGGAGGTCGAGAGATGAAAAGAAGGTGGCGCCATGGAGGCAATCAAGGGCATCGTCAATGCGTGGTAGAGGGTACACGTCTTTTTTGGTGATTTTGTTGAGGTGGCGATAATCAACGCAGAAACGCCATGAGCCGTCTTTCTTTTTTACTAATACCACGGGAGATGCCCAAGGGCTCGTTGATGGTTCTATTACGTTTTTAGTAAGCATTTTGGCCACTTCTTTCTGAATCACTTCTCGCTCAGATGCTGACACGCGGTACGGCCGACGGTGAATGGGCGCAGAGTCACCAGTGTTGATTCGGTGAGTGACAATTTTAGTCTGGCCCAAGGGACGATCGTCGGTGTCAAAAATGTCACTGTATGAGGCCAAAACTTGGCAGAGAGCGTCGGCCTGGTGAGGCGACAGCTCCGATCCAATCATGTTTCGAAACATACCATTGTCTGAGCTGGGTGATCGTGAGACAGCGCTTCGATCAGCAGCAGATACAGCGACAACACTGACATCGTCCTCTGTTATGGCAGTTAGCTGGGCTAGAGACATCCGGCAGGGCAACACTTGAGGGGTGAAACCAAAGTTAAGGAGCGGAAGTAACACACAGTTATCCGCTATGGTCGCGATGGTATAGGACACAGTAACACTGCGCGTCAGCCGAACGTCAGTAATTGGCTTAACGATATAATCACCGTCAGGAACGGGAGGGGTCGATGACAAAGACACGTACGTGACGGCTCGAGAAGGCAGGCGAACGAAAGTGGTTGGGCTCAAGCGGCTGGTGGGCTTTGCAGAGTAGTCGGCAAAGATTTGTAGATCAAGGCTGAGGGTACCAGACGAACAATCAATTAAGGCCGAGTGTGCCGAAAGGAAATCAAGGCCAAGTATGAGGTCATGAGGGCAGGAGGCTAGCACGGCAAAGAGGACCACGGCCTCACGACCGGCAATGCTGACACGAGCAGTGCACATTCCGATTACTGGTACAGTACCGCCATCGGCAACACGTATTGCCTGCGTCGTAGATGGCGTCATAATCTTTTGTAAGCGGCAGCGTAGAGAAGCGCTCATAATAGACAGGTGCGCACCTGTATCAATGAGGGCGGTCACAGGAACATGGTCGACTTGTACTTCAAGCAGGCTATGGTGCGTGGGAAGCGTCAGTAGAGGATTTTCGGTCGTCATTGGTATTGCAGCTTCACCTCTATAAGCTGCAATATCTAGTTTTCCTGCTGCGGTCGTCCAGAGAAGCTCGGCGAAGAAAAGCGCCGAGGTGGCGGAGAGCGGGATTGGCGACGTAGCGGCGACGGGGAGCGAGAGCTGCGGCGACCGGACGAAGGGGCGTCAGGGTAGCGGCGACCGGGCAAAGGGGCGTCAGTGGAAGGTTCGTAAGATGACGACGAATAGAAATTAAAGGGTGTGGCGTCTGAACGTCGAGGGCTCGTCGGATGCATGAGCGCCGAGGTAGAGAAAGTCTGACGTGGTTGGTTTGGCCAACGGCGGCGGCAATAGCGAGAAACGTGCCCAGGCTGGTGGCAGGAAAAACAAATAGGCGGGTCGTCGGGTGTTCGCCATTCCGAAGGGTTACGGAAGGGCATTGTTCGAGGTGAACGGCGAGCGTGTCCTCGGGAGTAGGACGGGACTTCAGGGCGAGTCAGGAGACATGCTGAGGGAAGTCCGAGGTTCACAAACTCCTGTCTCACCACAGCGTGTATTAACGCCACTGACGGCTGTTGTTGGTCAGAGGCGAGCGTTGCGAAAACGGGTGGCTGAAGAGGAGCCGGACAGGCGGTTTCGATTTCCCGACGAACAATACGTGTGACGTTGTCATACGTGGGGGACTGGCGGGCGGCTTCACACGATGAGGTTGCGGCCGTGTTGGGCAGCCGGGTGAATCGCTGAGTAATACGGCGGCTCTCAGCTTCTTCGAACCGCCGGCACTCTTTAATGATGGCGTCGACGGTGGCAACGTTGTTGTAAACTAGTAGAATAAATGCGTCGTCTGCTATGCCTTTCAGCACATGGGCCACTTTCTCCGACTCACTCATGTGCTCGTCAATCTGGCGGCATAGGGCGATGACGTCGTGAATGTACGCGACGTACGACTCCGTCGACGTCTGTGCACGGGCCGCCAGTTGATTCCGCGCTGCGATCTGCCGCCCAATGGTGTCACCAAAAAGGTCGCGGATCTTCTCTTTAAAGGAGTCCCAGCTCGTAATCTCCGCTACGTGCGTCTCGAACCACACGCGCGGTGGGCAATCGAGGTAAAAAAGCACATTGGCAAGCATAAGAGTCGGATCCCATCTATAGCTTGCGCTGACCCGTTCGTACCGGTTGATCCATTTGTCGGCTTCAACGCCATCCTGACCGGAAAATACACCGGGATCACGAGCAGGAGGTAGAACGACGTATGTAGAAGTCACGGTAGGGGCAGGTGGCGAAGACGATGGTTGTTCAACCTGTGACATGGCTGGACCTATGATGATGCGGCCGTTGCGGAGCTTCGTGATGAAGACGGGGAAGAACCCAGCACCTCCACCACAAAGATGTTACGTAAAAAATGACACGAGGTGTGTCTATTTAAAATCTATATTCAAAATGATGCGTATGGCGTCGACTAAGATGGAAGCAGCACGTGCAACCGACAGACCACTTCCTCGTTGTCGTCTTTTCACCGCTGATACGTCAGCTACGTAGCAATATTTTAATACCCGGATGTAAACTCTACAAAACAAATCTAAAGCTATTCATGTAAGAGCGGCGAGCGAAAAAATCGAATCTTTTTCATTACGAATTAATTTACCTCAGATAGTCTGTACTCAACCTAACTTGGCTAAAGTATACCACACCACCAACAGTTACGGGTGATAAATTTCTTTGCACTGATTTCGCAACTACAAATTTCAGTGTGGTACTGGAGAGCCCAGTACTTTTGTCCTTGTCTTACCGCTACCTGTTGTCTCAATAATAATAATAATAATAATAATAATAATAATAATAATAATAATAATAATAATAATAATAATAATAATAATAATTCACTTAATCTGCCCAGGAAGAACAATAAGTTCTTCGCACATGTGCTCGCAGAAATAAAACAATAAAGATAAAGACTAAAATATTGGCATATTTAAGATGAAAAATTAAATAAAAAGAGCGAATACGCACAGACAAAAATAGATCAACGCAATATAAAAAAATGAAAAAAACAAGACTAAAATATTGTAATCAGAGTGAAAAAATAATGTGGAATATAAACAAGTATGCGGAAGCCCTCCTGTAAGACAGAAAAAAAAGGAATGGTATATAACAAAAAACTATGTTATGACACTGCAAAGATGAGATAAAAACTATGACGTAGACTCTAAAAAACTTCAAGGTCAAGAAATTTACCATTATAGAGACTTTACATTCTGTGAATGACAGGGTGTTGAATGCAGCTCGCAAAATACATGAAACGGTTGATTCTCTCTGGTCACTGTACTGGAAAATGCAGTGCCACATTCGGTGGCAGGAGCAATCGGGGGGATAGTGGAACATTCTTCGTCACGAATGGCTTTAAGTTCGCGACCGCTGTTTGCTTTGCCAAGTGTTGGTACTCGCCGCTGAAATTCCTGATCGGAATCTGCGCCCTCTGACGTTCCGCTTGGACGATATTGCGTGTGGCACATATTTACCGAGCCGAGGGCACCGAGAGGATAGTTTCGGCAATATCACTATACTCTTGTTATCGCAGTCGCTCTCCACAGTTACCAACATACTGGCTCGCGGCGGAAGTGCGATTGTGTCGTCAGAAATTCGAAGCGCTCTAGTCTGTGCAGTGGTATTTTTTTTTGTTTGGGCATATAGTCGTCAGAAAATGTCATGAGCATGTCGCGAAAGTTAATGCCTGCTCCATGGCCACGGAGGAAATTCATTCCGAGATTAAGGTTTTGTGAGTCTTCGCGCAACACAACAAATTAATTAACATACGTTAAATCGTGAATTTGGAGCCGTGTGGTGCATATTCCCAGCGGTCTAAATAGGTGACCCCCTATTATCCGGAATTTGGGTCCTTGTCCCTAAGGTGTCGGTTCCTTTCGTATTTCATCGGATGTCATCAGGAAATTCGCGGGAGCGTCCTTTAACGGTCGACAAAGAGCGGCCTAGCCCCCAGAGGTTCTTGTTTTTAGTTTTCCACGCGCTGAATTGTGGACTCGGCGGTCACCCCGTAAGGACGTCCACAAAGGTCGATTGTTCGCCAGGTGACGTGGAGCGCCATGGAGTCGGTCAGCGGGAATGTCGACGCGGAAGGGTTGGAGACGGCTGGCTCGCCTAGTACTCGGCAATAGCACGGGGCCACTCACCAACTCTGGGTTGCTGAGCACCTAGACGAAAGCCAGAAAGAGCACACTCACGATAGATATGACCTGATTCACCGAAGTGATAACAGAAAGGCTGGTTGTCAGGAGCGCGCCACACACTGGATTTCCGCATAAGTGGTGGGTTGCTGTACTGCGTTGGACCTGAGTGGAGCGGCACCGTCTGTGAGGTTGACGGACGTGACGGATAGCCGGTGCACGAGTACGTAACGCTTCCGCGTACTTTCTTAGTCAAATCCTGCCTAGAATACATGCCTATAGAGGCATTAAATCAAGTCAAATTATGGTCGCTTCTACGCGGCCATAATTATGCCGCTTTCTGGCAAGATACGGGCTGCGGTTAGGTGTGACGTTTCCGTAGCGGCCCGGCCCTGACGCGGTGGTAAAAAAATAAAGCATTGTTTTATGCACTCTAGAGCAGTTTCTCGCCAATACTGCGGTGGATATTTTGACTACAGGTAATTAGAAAACGACAATCATCTATATCTGCAATCATCTATGACAATCATCTATTAGAAGTACGACAATCATCTATATCTGCGAGATTAACTTGCAAAGTACACTCACCCTGGAATCAAACTCGGGACCGCGCACGTGAAGCAGATGTCTTACCCATTGCACCACAGGGCTAGCGCATGGGGATGAGTATTTTTTGGCTGTGGTATATATCTACCAAGTAGCTTTTCGCTAACCATCGGCGGAACGTTGAACTGTTTTTGTGCGATATGCATTCGTTCGCGCATGCATTTGATCAACGAATAGTTAGTAGGGCTTCATGAACTCGAGACAACCACGGTGAGCGTTTTCGGCTCCAACTTCGGTTCGTGGTGTGCCGTTCCGCAAGAACGGTTAATGTGTATTCGTGCATCGTTTTAGTGCTTCCCTGTCAACTGCGGGTGTTTCGCTCACCGCAATTAGAGGACACCAATGTGACGAGGCTGTGTTCGGCTGTCGAAACCTACGTATGTTTCTCGCACGTGCGTGTGCTGTGAGCAATTTCGCTTATTTGTGTCGCAAGCTACACGCGTGTCAGTGACAGCAGCCTATTCTCAGCTGTTTGAAGACAATGCGTTTTCACACGTGAAACGATGCAGGGGTATTTTATCCTGCCTACTATAACACTTGCATTTCGTACCCGTGAACTGCCGGGAGCTGCACGCTGGGGAAGCAGCCTGTTTTTAGCATTTCGACGATTACTTATTTCCGCAAGCAAAATTTATGCGCCTTATTTCGCGGTATATAGTGGTTTTACACACTTTCAGTGTATTACTGAACTTATTTATGAAGAGTGGCTACTATTACCTTTATTCAGCATCACACCGCTGTTCAAGTTAATGCCGAAACGCGCACCAAGCTCAAGTATGACGTACACAAGTTAGCTATGAACAAGTCGGTCTCCCTCCAAATAAATAGTGCCTCTGCACATCCCTTTCGCGAATGTCTGCGTGCATTTGGGGTCACGAAATTTTGCAGAACGAACATCAAAATCTTTATTGTTACTGCATGCAGTAGCTCTTTAGAAAATTTTTATAACTGGTACACTATCTCCACAGCAGTACACTGGTGGTCTTGGTAGTGGTTCACTGTTAGAAATTCATGCTTGAATATGAAAACTGTACCTAATATTTAAAAGAGTGAGCAAATGTCGGCGGCATACGCTCTCCTACTGACTGCTGCACCTGACTTCTGCACTTGACGTTCAAGATCATCGTCAAATTATGCAACCACCAATCAAACATTAACGAATCGATTTTCAATTTTATTCTTTCTCTGTCTCGCTGCCTTCGACTTGTTTCTTTTTTGACATGCTTTTCTAAAACCATCAGTTCAACTTCTTTTGCAGAACAAGAGCGTCAACATACAAAGGCCAGTGTTCCAGTAAGCTACCAGTCATGCACTAGTACTCTTTTATTCAGTGCATGACACAATGTCATACCTCAAAGACTGATAAACGGGAAGTTGTTTGTACACTTTTATCCAAATCAAAAAATGGCTGTGGCTTAGCTCAGCTATGCCAGGATATACGTAGCGTTAGCAAAGGTTCAGCTGATTATTCTTAGCTTTCCAGATATCATGCTTACAGCTGTTCGAATGACACACACATGGTATACGTATTATGTGGCACATGTATATTTATTTTGCCTGGCAACTACTTCGAGATCCGATGAGTTAAGCTTCTCCGCTCTACTGCAGCGTTGAGCAGCATTTGCACTTTCCTTCTCCATGGATATACCACAGTGGCAAACGCTAGTCAGAGGCGCTATCATGCGGCTCTAGCGCAGTGTCAGATGGCGACTGCACAGGAAAGGCGCGCGCATAGGCGTCCATATGTCTACCAAGGCTATGACGGCACTCCTCTGGAAAGCGCACACCAGCGGCAGCGAGTCGCGCGCATTCGCGGCCGAGTGCGAGGGAGGTGCCAACTCCGGTGCGTGACCCCACTGATCGTCTGCGCAGCGCATCGAATTGCGTGCGCACCGGCGGCGAGCCGCACGTGGCGGCGGCGGAGTGTCATTGAGCATGTGCAGACCAGTGCCACGCGAAAATGGCTCAGCGAGGCCAGTGTAGCTAACGCTACAAAAAGTAACACCGGGACTTCACGTCCCAGTGTTTTCCCAAATAGAGGCAGATGCGTGATATCTTGAATTAAGTGTGCCATAAGACACTTGAAAATGTTTCCGTCCCAGACCGTCTTGTAGAAAAACGACCATCACAACACAGCGGGACTAAACAGTGACGCACAATTGCCACGGCATGCAGGTGACGGTGAACGTGATGCCGAACGGACGCCGGGCTGGAGAGGCTACGGCAAGGGAGAGGGGGCGGCGTTTCTTTTTTTTTTTCGTGCTCGCACTTGTCGCTGAGCGGTTCTCCGTAAATTGATGCCGGCTCCTAGCGCCAGGCTGGTGTGGCAGAGGCGGCGGCTCTCCTCTTTTTAAAGACGATAGTCTTTCTTGGGGACCTTCAACGCGAAAACTTTGTCTCTCCGTCTGTACGTTTGTCTGTTTGTCCACCGTTACCGCGAACCGGCTACTCAAAACAGCACCAGTTGCTACCCCGAACGGCCGACCCCATCCGCAGCGCCCACCAATGTTGCTCAAGAATCAGAGTTCATACGTGTGCAATTGTCAATTGAAAAGCAATTATTGCGCAAATCTGAGGCACCACAACAACACGTATATAATCTGCATGTTCGTCTTTTACTAGAAAAAGCGTACATAAGTAATTCTAAGGACCGTAGCGCTTATCACGCTGAGCTGACCATGCAACGCTTGCACGAAGAAGCGAGCATTTCCAATGCTTTGCTAAGATGACACGGTGGTGGCACGTACCCGTTGCCTTGCGTTCTACACCTTATCACCTCTGAGACAGGCGCACAGGCCCGTTTCGGGGCCACGCGCTTTGTTTTTCAAAAAAACTGCCAGATGGCGCTGATGTCTCGCGTGTGACGTGACTTGATGCGCTCGTTCGCCTCCGCTGCACGCTCGAGGCGCTCTAACGACCACCTCCGGAAAACTATTCACCGGCTTTCTTGCGCAGAACATAAAATAAATGTTTTGTTCACTCTCTCCACACGCAAGACTATCGTCTTTCGACGACATTTGCAGATTACATGCAGATACGGGGCCAAAGTTTTTTTTCTTTTTTTCTCTTCTTGAACTCGCTCTTAACAGCTATAGGCACTACGCGCCACGCGGCTATCACGGGTATCTTTTATTGCTAGGCTCCCTATAGACAGGTTTTTAGTCAGAACGCAGAAGCGGGTCGCCTATATGCCGTTTGTTTTCCATCACCTGACTGAGAGTGTACGTTAAAAGTAGAGCTTCGGCTGGACGTGCTTAAGCCATCATGTTTGGACCAGTTGGTGGACCTCTTCACGGATGACATTCGTTAGAGGAGCCACATGGGGCTGAGGAGACCCTTCGGGCAGTTTGTGCAGCTCCTCCCGCATGATACTGTACATGAACTCCGTGAGGTCCCTCATGGGGCAATGGCACAAATTAAAGACTGACGATACTGAGACGAACGCTGCCTTAGCATTCGCTTCATCGTCGTGGCTTTGTGGAGGATATCCGCTAGAGTGCTGGGAGGGTTGCACACTAGCACTGCGGACCACTGCTATTTCACTCTGCGCATCAGCAGGCGCACCTCCATTTCTTCCCTCATTGAGGAGTCAGCCGCGACCTATTCTCAACGAACAGGGAACACTCTCGTTCGGGCGCCTGGTTTCGGGAGTTGAGGAGCCGTTCTGCTTGCTCCATCTGCTCAGAGCTTGGGAAAGTACTCTGCAGCTGGGTGCAAAACTCTGGCAAGGTTGCCACGATGGCTTCATGGTTTTCGAAAAAAGTGCACGCAGAGTCTTCGGATGAAAGTAAACGCACCGAAGCTTTTGGTGCTCCTTCCATTCATTGACGCTAGCGGAACTGTTGTAGTCAAGCCAGTCATCGAAGTCCTCGTAAGGGTAGTCGTAAAACGGCTTCGGGATTATCAGGGCGTTGAAAAACTATGGGGAAGGCAGAGTTGACGTCTCTGGAGCCCGTGTCTCGCACTTGTCATAATTCTCTCTTGTTGTGGAAGAGACCGATGTCAGGTGGCTAGGCCTAGTGGCCGCCTGCTACGCCGTAAGCGAGCTAGTTCTTCAAACACGTCACTGTTGCCGAGATTTCTCTGCTGAATGCAGTGCATACAATACCCAGCACCTCCACCAGCAAATCTCACCTGATTATAGACAGCACAGTCTCTGTCCACAGGAACGCTGAACGTCGAGCCGAACCGGTCACCAGAAACACGAGCTCATCGTCTACTCTTCTTCTTTATCCCAGGAAACATACATGCAATGACATCGCCCGATCTCGCTTTATGCCCGTAGATATATAGTAGCCAGTACTGAAGTAAATATACTACCATAGACCTCCATTATGGTGGCGGTGATGCCATCTGAGCGCCATGATAACGACGGCAATAAGCGCCTAATGCTTGAGAAGATGAGCTTTTCATCCAGCGACAGACTACTACACGTGTTAACTCTGCTTTTAGTTTTTGGCCTCAGAGCGAGAATCAGAGGCCCTATAAACGTATGAAAAGTGATTGGAAATACAGTCAGTGTTGCCATGCACCTAATCACCGTCCGAATACAGTAGTCAAGGACTCGCCATTTTTTTTCTAGGCCATTTACGTAGATACTCCCAAAGCTCAACCGGTCTGTCAGAAGCGTTTTTTTTCTGATAATTGAGTGTAAGGACTGTGGTGCTGTTTATACAGGCGTTTAGAGAGAGTTCGGAAAAACCCGAACTTTCACTTCCGTGCACTTGCTGAATGGAGAAAATTTAGTCTTCTTCTGCGCACGATCTTCGTGCTTCAGAGCATTTATAAGTTCAGGGGAGAAACAGTGAAGATATTTATGTTGTTTAGGTGTATATTGGGAATAAACATATTAATAATTTTATTACTATGAACAATACGATAATTATTATTACGGGCGAATGAAAAGTGCGTAGGTTTTACGCAGCCAAACCGGGACATGATTATGAGACACGTCATAACGGAGGAATTCAGATAAAATTTATTAACTTGGGGTTCTTCAAGTGCTTCTCAATTGAACTTCTTATGAATCTCTCTCTTTGATATTAGGCTGACATAGGGGAGAATCAAACCTGCGTCCATGATTTGAGCAGCGCGACACCTTCACTACAATGTTGTCGGTTATCTTTTGACGAAGCAGTGCTAAATTATGTAGAAAGAAAAAAATTCAGCTACACAAGACGTAGTTCTATGACGAAATAGCGTTTGGCCTATTCATACCAAGCGCTTTTCACCAGCCGAAGTTTCATGTGATGTATCAATATATTCCTTATCTGTCGTGTTGTACTAACGTATTTCTGAACCTAGAAGGTCAAGTGCCATGTATTGTCTGTACTTACAGAGGGAAAAATAATTAAGTACACCTCATAGACAAAAACGATCTGCATGGCGTTACACTCAATAGGTATTCCAAAAAGCAGGCTTGCAGCGATACCGGCTCTATTAGAACCCCTCCCCCCTCTATAGCAGCTGTCCGCGCTGCTTGAAGATTAACCGGAAGTTGTAGTCTCTTGTTCGACCAATCAGCGCATCAATGTGCTGCGCGTCATTGATTTAACTTTAGACGCCACGCGCGGAGGTCGCAAAGGTCTTGCGAGGAGGAGAGATGGTTTCTTGGAATTTGTGGCGCGCCGGCGGCTCGTATTGGTTCCAAGTGTAGAATCCTTGATCGCGATGGTATTTAGCACACAATGCCCGTGTTCACTTGAAGTGTTTGAAGAAAATTGCAGGTGGTTTAGGGGCCGTAACTCTCGTTATCGTGTGACAATTGTTATTTTTATACGTCTCGGTAATATTCTTTTTGCCAGTTTGAAAAGTACGCCAGGACACATTGAAGCATAACAAGTTTTACAAACCGTAATTGTCTTTCCAAAATTATATCTTGTAGAGCCACAAAATATTTTACAACAAATAAAATGTGAAAAGTATATAACTTTTGGTCGCAGCTGATAAACAGCGCTATGAAAAATGTAAATGCCAAAATATTCGGTAAAAACCAAATTTATAATAAAAACTTTGAAAATAAATGACCCAGGAACATTATAACCAATAACAAAAGTTGTAGATAATGTTTCTATTTACATAGACAAAGAAAATCGGCCCCAAGGTACTGCTTCATTGCTCGTGCCATGCTTTGAAGCATTGCTTGGTTTTTCTTTAGACACAAGCGAACTCATGCACCTTTTTTCAGTAAAATTTGGTTTTTTTTGCAATGAAAGGTTTCAGCTATTCAATTATAGAATTATGCCACTGATGTTAATAATACCTCTATTAAACAGATGTTGAATGAACTTTGCTATTTCGTCTAACGCAACCTCTTTTGATAAGCCACTTCACTCTGCATAGGTTGGCGTCCCTATTCTTGCAAGGAAGCATATATATTAGCATTTTGCACATTGTATTAAAAATTATGATGTAGCATGAAATTCCTAAACGTTTCGCGCTGCTCTCTAGTCAGGGCCACGATGCGCTCCGGTGGCCTCCTTGTCGTTAGAAGGTCTCCATTCGGCGCCAGCACACCGCGCGCCAGCGAAGTGCGGACCTCGCTTGTAACCAGAATAACTATAAGATAGTGCACAAAGGTCAGTAGCTATGCTGTCACAGAACGAGCGCTCAAAATGGGCGCGCCGCCAAATTCTTGCGATAACGCGCCGGAGAGACGTCGCGAGGTCAAAAGAAAAAAAAAGAAAACAAACATCCAAGGCTCCCCGGGCGCGCGCTCTCCCCTCGGAAGCGTGGCTTCGCCGACAAACCTCCTCACCCCACATCGGCGGCCGGGCAAGCACTGAAAATTTCCAGAAGGAAAGGGGCGTGTATGCCGGGTTGAGTCATCTGTCGGGGACGGCCCCCGTACAGTCTCGCGCCTCTCCCCAGTCTTCGCTGCGTATCGCGCCGACGAAATGACGAGAACCTTCTGGAATCTCGCGCGGAAGATATTTAATCGAGCAGCCAAGACGAGAGAGCAGGAGAAGACGGAAGTTAGCGCCAGAGCGCGTAGGGATTCCGCCGTGTAGTCGGCGAAGGTTTTGTCCGTAGAGACAAAGCAGGAGAAGGAGATGATTTCCACCTGAGGGGTGACGACTCGAGCTACAGGCAAGAGTGTGTGTTTACCGCTATCGAGCGAAGACGCGTGGCAACAGCTGCGTGTGTGAAGCCGACGTGTTTCCGGCGAAGAAGTTTGAAGCTTGGAGAGTGGCCATTTGAGGACGCGAGGTTTCCTGGAAGAGAAACTTCGGTGAGGTTTTCTGGAAGAGAAACTTCAGGGGGCAGCGGAACGACAACGACGCTGGACTTTGAGTGAGTAATTCTCGGAAGAGTAACATTCAGACTTTTGTTCCCAGGACTCTGGACTGAATAGGTTTTCTATCTCTTTAGTCTTTAAGTGTCTTGGTTGTTCAATCCATGCGACTGCATTGTAGTGCGTATTGTTGTCTGTGTCCGTTATTTTGAGTGTGGCTGATTGTACTGTGTAGTACGTTGGTTGATTGGTGACATATTGTCCTCATCTATTGAGGAGTGTGCAAACTTGTGTATTGTTTTCGATCTGCCATTATTGAGAATATAATTTTGTTTGTTTATCAACTCTCGGCTCTGACTTGCTCTCTGGGCCACAGCCGCCGTCCGCCAGCGCGCCAAAAAGGACCACTTCTAAATTGTCCACGCTTTCGTGGTGCAGTTCGGGGGGCCGATACTTCGGCCCTTGGAATTAGCCTGGCGATCGCCTCCCTAATTAACGAGACCTGTGTGACATATGCGCTTGCGGTGAAGCAGAAAACTTGAGGCCGCAAGCAAACCAAATCCTTGAACAGCTGCGTATGCCTTACACTGACGTAAAATATTGTCGCCACCAAACTTGAAGCTGGCGTTCTGTCGTGCACGGACTCTAAGCTCATCCTCACGCAGTTCAGGTGGGGCTGCAAAGACAGTTTCGAGTGCTCCGTGTGTTTTGCAGCACTGGTGCGCACGCGTGCTCGCGTGACGATGATGCCACAGGAGCGACTGGTGACACATGCGAAATCAAAGCTGCTGAAAACTGGCTGAGAAGGCCATCTCGATACTTTAAACATGCGAACAACCTTCAGGAATGTTTTTTTGTAGAATAAATTTTGCATGAATGCCTGCAACAGATCTTTATTGAATATCTGGTATAAATTTCCGGCAAATATTACTACTCAACACTGCAAAATTGTGAAGCTGATTTCATATTTCAATATTTGTTTTTTATTACAGACCTTCGATGCCACAGTAGCATAATCATGAGGCGCACGCACTTTTGTGAAGTTCACCAGCCTAATGAATTATTCAACAAGACACGCACAATGGTTGGCGCAAACGTCTTTCCAATATCACTACGTTGCCAAAATGGACAAAAGTTGAGTGGCTTCTTAAAGTTGAGTGGCTGTGCTAACTACTAGAAAGTGGTGGGTACACAAAAAACAAAGTTAACAAACCAAACTTGACGAACTTATGCGTCGACCACTGGTAATCAGTTTAATTAGGAATGGTAACAAAAGAGTTGAAATGCTTGCGTCGAGATGCTCAAAACATGCTACCGTCAGTGTTGTAGCAAAATGCAACATTCAGTGACGTAAATAATGTAAATGGTATTATTAAAAATGGCAAATATGGCATTTTAAGAATCAGAGATACTTATATAAGTAATACTGAAGAAAAACAACTCACCATCGCTATATTTTTAGACTTTCGAAAGGCCTTCCATTCTATAAAACATGAAATATAGCTTAACAAGCTACACGTAGATTGCATTCGCGGCACAGCTTTAGAACTTATGAATAGTTACCTTGATTCTCGGTTGCAGTATACTTCCCTGCAGGATTACAGTTCAGACAAAAGCTCGATTAAATATGGGGTACCACAAGGTTCAATTTTAGGGCCATTATTGTTTATCGCGTATATAAATGACATAGTAAACATTCCACACACAGATGAAATGATCGTGTACGCGTACGACACTAATGTGTTTTTTTCTAGTGCTGACCTTCAGGAACTAGAAAATACTGCAAATTCTCGGTAAAAAGAACTTCACCATTGACTATATGTAAATCAGCTTAACCTAAACGCGAAGAAAACAAAGTTTACGGTTTTTTGTTCTAAAAATAAAGAAATAAGCTACGATGTAAAACTTTTATACTGTGAACTGCAACTAGAGCATGTGACAAGCCATTCTTTTCTAGGTGTTATATTTCATAAAAATTTAAGCTGGTCAGAGCACATAAATAAGGTCCGCACCAAGGTAGCACGCTCTGTTGGTCTACTACGATGAATCTGATGCTATCTGCCTGTCAAGTTCGTCAGACAACTGTACTTTTTACTTCTACGTTCGCTTCTTCATCATCATCATCAGCCTGATTACGTCCACTGCAGGACAAAGGCCTCTCCCATGTTCCGCCAGTTAACCCGGTCCTGTGCTTGCTGCTGCCAATTTATACCCGCAAACTTCTTAATCTCGTCTGCCCCCCTAACCCGCTTCCCTTTTCTGGGAATCCAGTTAGTTACCCTTAATGACCAGCGGTTATCCTGTCTACGCGCTACATGCCCGGCCCATGTCCATTTCCTCTTCTTTATTTCAACTATGATATCCTTAACCCCCGTTTGTCCCCTAATCCACTCTGCTCTCTTCTTGTCTCTTAAGGTTACACCTACCATTTTTCTTTCCATTGCTCGCTGCGTCGTCCTCAATTTAAGCTGAACCCTCTTTGTAAGTCTCCAAGTTTCTGCTCCGTAGCTAAGTACCGGCAAGATACAGCTGTTATATACCTTCCTCTTGAGGGATAGTGGCAATCTACCTGTCATAATTTGAGAGTGCTTGCCGAATGTACTCCACCCCATTCTTATTCTTCTAGTTACTTCAATCTTGTGGTTAGGCTCTGCGGTTATTACCTGCCCAAAGTAGACATAGTGTTTCACAACTTCAAGTGCACTATTACCTATCTCGAAGCGCTGCTCCTTTCCGAGGTTGTTGTGCATTACTTTCGTTTTCTGCAGATTAATTTTAAGACCCACCTTTCTGCTCTCCTTGTCCAACTCCTTAATCATGAGTTGCAATTCGTCCCCTGAGTTACTCAGCAATGCAATGTCATCGGCGAAGCGCAGGCTACTAAGGTATTCTCCATTAACTCTTATCCCTAACTGTTCCCAATCTAGGTTTCTGAAAACCTCCTGTAAGCACGCGGTAAATAGCATTGGGGAGATTGTGTCCCCCTGCCTTACACCCTTCTTGATTGGTATTCTGTTTCTTTATTTATGAAGCACTATTGTAGCAGTTGATCCCCTGTAGATTTCTTCCAGAATGTTTATATATACTTCATCTACGCCCTGATTCCGCAGTGTCTGCATGACGGCTGATATTTCTACTGAATCAAACGCCTTCTCGTAATCTATGAAGGCTATGTATAGTGGTTGGTTATACTCTGAGCATTTATCTATTATCTGGTTGATAGTATGAATGTGGTCAATTGTTGAGTAGCCTGTTCGAAATCCTGCTTGTTCCTTTGGCTGATTGAATTCTAATTTTTTCTTTACTCTGTTAGCAATTGCCTTTGTAAATAGCTTGTATACTACAGAGAGAAAGCTGATCGGCCTGTAATTCTTCAAGTCCTTGTCATCTCCTTTCTTATGTATTAAGATGGTGTTAGCGTTCTTCCAAGACTCTGGTACCCTTTCCGTCAGGAGACACCTAGTAAACAGGGTGGCTAGTTTTTATAACACAATCTGTCCTCCATCTTTCAGCAGATCTGATGTTACCTGATCCTCACTAGCAGCTTTGCCTCTTTGCATGCTCTCCAAAGCTTTTCTGACTTCTTCTATCATTACTGGTGGGGTGTCATCTGGGTTACTGCTAGTTCTTATAGTATTAAGGTCGTGGTTGTCTCGGCTTCTGTACAGATCTCTGTAAAACTCCTCCGCTATGTTAACTATCCTATCCATATTGGTGGTTATTTTGCCTTCTTTGTCCCTCAGTGCATACATCCGACTTTTGCCTATCCCAAGTTTCCTCTTCACTGCTTTGACGCTTCCTCCGTTTTTCAGAGCGTGTTCAATTCTCTCCATGTTATACCTTCTTACATCGCATACTTTACGCCTATTAATAACTTTGAAAGCTCTGCCAGTTCTATTTTATCTGTTGTACTTGACACTTTCATGCTTTGACGCTTCTTGATTAGGTTCTTCGTTTCCTGAGAAAGCTTGCCAGTGTCCTGTCTAACTACCCTGCCTCCAACTTCCACTGCACACTCCGTAATGATACTCGTTAGATTATTATTCATTGTATCTACGCTAAGGTTGGTTTCCTCACTAAAAGCCGAGTACCTGTTCTGCAGCGACACTCTGAATTCCTGTACTTTCCCTCTCAGTGATAGCTCATTGATTAGCTTCTTGCGTATCAGTGTCTGTCGTTCCTTCTTCAAGTCTAGGCGAATTCGAGACCGTACCATTCTATGGTCACTGCATCGTACATTGCCAACCGCTTCCACATCCTGCACAATTCCTGGGTGTGCAGTCATTAAAAAGTCTACTTCGTTCTTATTTTCGCCATTAGGGCTCTTCCATGTCCACTTGTGGTTTTCTCGTTTTCGGTAGAAAGTATTCAAAATCCGCAAATTATTGCGTTCTACGAATTCTACTAGTAGATCTCCTCTGGCGTTTGTAGTGCCGTTGCCATAATCTCCTACTGCCTGGTCTCCAGCCTGCTTCTTCCCTACCTTTGATTAAAGTCGCCCATCACTATAGTATACTGTGTTTTTACCTTACTCATTGCCGATTCCACGTCTTCATAGAAGCTTTCAACTGAAGCGTCAGGCGCGTAAGCCTTTACTACCTTCATCTTGTATCTTTTATTCAGTTTAATTACAATACCTACCACCCTTTCATTAATGCTATAGTATTTCTCTACGTTGCCAGCTATGTTTCTGTGAATTAGGAACCCCACTCCCAGTTTTCTTCTGTCTGCCGAGCCCCGATAGCAAAGGACGTGCCCATTCTGTAGCACAGTATAGGCCTCATCTGTCCCCCTAACCTCACTGAGCCCTATTATATCCCATTTAACACCTTCTAGCTCCTCGAATGGTACAGCTAGACTTCCCTCACTAGATAAGGTTCTAGCGTTAAACGTTGCCAAGTTCAGGTTCCAAATGCGGCCTGTAGTCCAGAGATTCTGAGCACCCTCTGCTGCGTTGCAGATCTGACCGCCGCCATGGTCAGTTGCTTCGCAGCTGCTGGGAACTGAGGGCCGTGAGTTATTTGACGTATGTATGTGGGAGGTAGTGGCCAGATACTGCACCAGGGTTGCAAATCCTTCTATGGTGAGGGAGTGCGTTCCCGGCGGTGGTTACCGGTGAGGCCGCACCCCAAGCCTCTTAATGCAGTTCCATCAACACGCGGATTTTTTTTTCCGGTTGGGAACTGCGCGGCATTCGCATCTTAGCTATGGCTTATTAGTATAGGGGAACGGAAACAAAACCGATATAGAAAAACTAGCAGTACTACAGCGTTGAGCGGTTCGTTTGCTTAACTCTTCAAATCAATACTTAGGGTCTTCTAAATTAATGATGCTCTACAATATTCTTGTCATTAGAAACTCTTACAGATCAAAAATTTGCATTCGGCTGTTTAAAGAAGTTTCCAGCAACTTTGAGACATTTTCAAACCGGTACCTCAGTCGAGACACACGGTACAGTTTATGTCGCACATCAATAGTAATAAAGAAGGCCAGGACAAACTATGGTATGCAAACCATTGAGTATGAAACTATGTTTTTATGTAATATGTATCCTATTGTTGTTAAAATAGCCAGAAGATGTAAAACAGTTCATCAATTTAAACACTCAATAATGAACATGTTTCTTACTTCGGAATTGGATGTGTTGCGTAAATGTTAATATATTTGGTTACTGCATTAGCATTGGTACTAAGTGTTACTGTAAGTAAGCATTACTGGTCACTGCATTGTTATGTTCTTGTTGCTTAGTGATTATGTTCTTGCTGTTACTATATCATTACTGTCGTTATGTTCTTACTGTAATTAGTGATCATGTTCTTATTGTACTAGTGATTATATTTATGTTGACTTATTATGTTCTAGTGAAATAACACTTTCGAATCCGCTGTCTCTGCTGCCCCAGTGAGGTACGGCCTAGTCAGGGGGTTTAAGTCCGCCTTTTGCCTTACCTCGTGGGCAAACCCTGTCTGTGTTATGCCCAAATAAAAAATTCCAAATTCAAATTCAAATTCAAAACGTTCCTCTTATCAGGTACCGGGCGGTCCAGGGAGCCTGTGCAGCGATCGGGAACCCTTGGTCCCTGTCTGTCTGTCTGTCTGTCTGTCTGTCTGTCTGTCTGTCTGTCTGTCTGTCTGTCTGTCTGTCTGCCTGTCATCAGCTACGGCTCCTCTGCTCGGCTACTTCTTCAGGCTTGGGTGATTCCGGTGCCAAGGGCAGACCCTCGACTGCTTCACTAGCAACAACATTCCTAGAGCAATCAAAAATCATTCTTGACCACTTCCAAGAACTTTTATTCATTTTTTTATTTATTTGTTTATTTAAAATTCAATGCAACAGTACTGCAGGCATTTGTGTTGCCCCTCTGTTATGTAAGGATTGCCATACACTTTAAGCCGCAAAGGAGCAAAATGGGGGCGAAATTGGAGTAAGTGCTCCATTTCGTCTACGGAACTAACAGTTAGTCCGTGGAAGAATTAACTGCAAGATGATGGTGATGTGTGCAAGCTAAGGGAGGGACGGTTAGGGCCCACGGAGGAACGTTTACTCACATGGAACTTTCGGGTGCAGTGGCAACCTCTAAGTAAGGGTCAGCATGCGCGTAAGTAAATAGCTCTCTAAAGAAATCAGCTGATAACAGTTTAATATAATGTAAATGGTTGTGACAACTACGGTGACTACTTGAGGTGTAAAGTACTATTGTTTATACAGCATAAAAATCAACAAATCTGTAAGCCGCTTCTCCTAAAAAAAAACAAAAAGCCAAACGCTCCGCACTCCAGCTGTATCAAACCGCAACGTGGTGTTCTCGGCAAGCTAACCTTCGTTGGCGTAGCGGTGTGTTGTGGATGGTGTTATTGTTATAGGGTTGTGCTTAATGTTTCCTCTGGTGCACTGAATCA
The DNA here is from genome assembly GCA_013436015.1 of Rhipicephalus annulatus. NCBI lineage: Eukaryota > Metazoa > Arthropoda > Arachnida > Ixodida > Ixodidae > Rhipicephalus > Rhipicephalus annulatus. The sequence goes on along the minus strand of WOVY01014610.1, from coordinate 820,296 downwards.
TCTTCGCGCTATGGTAAACGTGAACCGCTACTGGAATGCACTGCTGCGCTACTGAAACATTACGTGCCGACTGAGATATTGCCTAAGAGGTGAGTATAAACAAGGCTGCCATCTCTCCGCAAGATTTTACCTGTGTGCTGTTGATACGTAACGATCACCGATTGTTTACCACTCACGTTCTTCGCTAACAAAACCTACACAGATGACGAGCTCACGCTACACACCTCTGCGAAAGCTGCTCCGTCGGCTCTAGAATTAGAGGCGTGAGGGCTGGGCCATAGAAACATGGGATCTTGATGAGGGCTCAACAACTAGTTGTAGCAAAAACAGCTTCTCAGAAATTGTTTTGCTTTCAATGCAGCACGTATAAATAATTATTGTTCAGCAGAGATTTTCGTGGCATTTGAAAAAAAAATTCAACTCATCTCTGCAAGATGCTTAGTAAACAACAAATTTAGGAAGCTCAGCTACTAACATTGCATCAATTTGCATGTCTAGCTTGTCTTGCCAACGTTAACACAGGCAGTTGGGGACCACGTCGTCAATTTCGCTCGTTTGTAGTGATGTTAGGTATGTTAATATTATGTGTCTCAAATGAAGCGCAAGCTTCATTGACAAATAGGTGGGCCCACAAGCTTGAAGCGTTGAACTCAAGAACGAGCTCTTTGAATTTACTAAACTGTTTTGAACTGTTCGATTGCATTATGACGGGTTCTGTGAAAAAGCAGTTCGCATATAAGTTTTACGCGATGGGACGTAACTAAAAGTGCGCGAATAATTCTGGCAGAAATATTGAATGTTTCTGCAATTACTTTTTCGGGGAATCGACGAGTGAAAGCGTTGCGGCTACTGAAAAAAAGTCAACATCGGTAAGCTACGAACACGCTCTCAGCAGCTGTTAATGGTGCGAGTGCCCTTCCGTAGGTCGGCTGGACAGCATTCATTCCAATAAAACATATCTTTTATTGTCTCTCCTAGAGTGCAGGAACACTATAATTATTTTTGTACTCGTAAAAATTGCTGAATTGATGTGTGCGCACGATGGCGCAGAATGAACACGAGTCGCCGAATAAACTACGCTCTTTCTTTTATTCTTTATTATTCTTTATCCGGTGAGTACCCCGCTTTGCTCAAAAAGGCGTTACAGCAGGGGGGTTACAGACTGGAATAAAACAATTCTTCGTTTATACAGCACACATGCTTGTCTTGCGCAGCCGGTTCTAATCTCTAATGGTCATCACAAAAAAAGGAATTATAAAACATGGTCGTTCTTGCTCGATACTCTTTCACTTTGCGTCGGTGGCCATGTCGACTAGATATGTAGCTGGGTTCACTGAAATAGTTATGACGGTCAATCCCAGTTCGCCCATGAAAAACAGAAAAGAAAAACTTCAAACGCAGTTTTTTCCTGCGTAAAGAAAGCAATTCCCAACCCAATTCAGCTTTCATAGCACTGCAGCTGTCTCTCCGCTCGTACCGCCCTAAAACAAACCGCGCAGCTCTGTTTTGTATTTTTTCAAGCTTATCAATCAAGTTCGCCTGCATCGGGTTCCACACAGGACATGCGTATTCCAAAATCGGTTTAATACATGTGAGATAGGCTGTATTTTTTAATGTTCGGGGTGCCAATCTTAGGTTCCTCTGAATGAAGTTTAGAGCCCTTGCCGCTTTGCCAGCAACGTGATCAACATTGGCATTTCATGAGCAGTCATGCGACAAAACAACGCCAAAATATTTGCATGTTGGTTCGGTAATAACAGTATGCGTATCTATGGTGTACGCCGTTACTATTGGTTTTTTTTGTTTGGAAACACGCATATGAACGCACTTTTTGGGGTTTAGCGTCATTTGCCAGTTCTGGCACCACTGTACAATACAATCCAAATCGTTCTGCAAATAAGCACAGACACCTTCGTTCTGAACCTGTCGATATAACACACAATCGTCGGCAAATAAACGCATGCGCGACGAAATACCCACAGAAATATCATTTACAAAATTAAGAAATAAGAGAGGCCCAAGGACAGAGCCTTGGGGCACGCCTGATGTAACGTTAACATAGGATGAACACTTCCCATTTAAAAGAACACATTGACGCCTGTTCAGCAAGTAACTGGTTATCCAGATGAACACATTTGGGTCGAAATTTAGAGTCTGTAATTTAGCCAGGAGAAGGGAGTGTGACACGGTGTCAAAGGCCTTTCGAGAATCTAAAAACACACAATCTGTTTGTCCACCTTCATCAACGTTGGAAGCCAGCTCGTGAAAGAACTCTACAAGTTGCGTCGTACAAGAAAAACCTTTACGAAAACCGTGCTGCTCATTTATTAATACATTATTAGCAGTAAGATGGGTCAATATGTGCTTGGATAAAATGTGCTAAAAAATTTCGCATGCCACTGACGTCAATGAAATGGGTCGGTAATTTGTTACATCTTTTTTTGAGCCACCCTTATGAACCGGGACAACATGAGAAATTTTCCAATCTTCGGGTAGAGTTCCCGTTGAAAGGAATTTGGAATAAATTATATAGAGGTAAAGAGAAATTGGCAGTGCACATCGCATTAGAATACGAGGAGAGATGCCATCAGGACCAACTGCTTTGGATTCATCTTGGTTTTTTAGAAGAGAATATATGCCACGGACACTCAGTTCTACCGGTGGCATCAGCGGAATCGTGGTTGGGTGTGGTTTTGAAGGAACGTCAAGCTTGGGCAAGAACACAGACTGGAAATATTTGTTTAAACAGGTAGCTTTTGCTTCCCCATCAACTACAACCATATTATTAAAGTTTAGTTCAGTTACTCCAACATGATCAGACCCACACTCATTGATATAATGCCAGAAACACTTTGAATTAGTTTTCATTTTATTGCTGAGCCCTTCGAAATATTTCGTTTTTGCGCTTTCCACTCATGATTTATACTGCTCCGTTAATGCTTGTAATTCTTTCACGTGGTCACTGCTTCCAGATTTCTTTAATTTACCAAAAACCCGTCGCCTTTTCCGGATTGATCTCAAAATACCGAACGTCATCCATGGCTTCTTGCGTTTACGAAGCTTTCCGGCTTGTTTCGCAGGTATATACTTATCTACGAGTGCTAACAACTTGTCCTTAAAGCTAAGCCATAAATCATTCATACTGTAGTGTTCAGCTAGGCATTCAAACACGGGCAAATAATCTTCTAGCTTTTCGACTATTCTTGTGTAGTCACCCCTACTGAACAGAAAAACCTTTCTTGCCGCACTATTTGAGGTGTTTTTACATTCTTTTTTGATTTCTGCAACAACAGCCATGTGGTCGCCGATTCCTGGAATAACATTGACATTATTCACCAAACTGGGTGAATTTGAGAACACAAGGTCAAGAAGGTTATTATTTCTAGTTGGGCAAGTAACAAACTGGGTAAGGCCATAGTTGTCTATTATATTTTTCATTTCTATGTTTGCGCGGCACTCAGTGCCTCGTACGCATATTCCATCATGCCATTCTAAGTCTGGCAAATTAAAATCCCCAGCAAGAAGGAATGTTCGGTTTGAAACTTCCGAGATAATCTCATTTAACGACTGAAGTGTTTTGTAGTCCGAGTTTAGGGGTCGATAAAATGCACCTACAGCGAATGAAGAATTATCATCTAGGGTAATCGTGCACCAAACAGATTCAATATCACACTGAATGTCGAGGGCAGCAGATTTCAAAGAACTTCGCACAAGTAAGAATACACCGCCCCCATGGCTTGGTCTATCTTTGCGGTACGCGACAAAGTCACTTGGAAATACTTCACAGTCGCCGATATCACGGTGCAGCCACGATTCCGTTCCGATAACTACGTCAGTTTTAACAGACTCGATAAGCCCCGCCAATTCGTCCGTCTTTTTCGTTATGTTTCTACAATTTATTAAAACAGCGACGAAGCTGTGTCGGGCGTGTTTTTTTTCCAAGTGCGCGTCATTTTTTTCGCAATGGAACGACTTCCTTCTCGTCATCCCATACGTACGTTTTTTCATCAAGGGAAAGCCTCTCAAAGTTCAGTCTTACTTTTGTGCTCTCACTTTTGTGGGCTTTACCGTATTCCCATAACCGCTTTCGCACTTCCCGAGTAGCTGGCGCAAAATCCTGATCAATGCTGAAACCTGACCCTTTCAATTTTTTTTGCGTTGGACAAAAATTCTTGCCTTTCTTTGTACGAAGCGAAATTAACAATGATAGGTCGCTTTCTTTGTTCTCGGTATACACCAATGCGATGTGCCCTTTCTAACGATGCCACTTCGATTCCAAGCTTGTCGCCAACGATTTTTTTATAAATTCCTGGGATTCGTCCCATGCTTCTTTTTTATTGTCATCTACTTCATAAAACAAAAGGTTTTGTCTACGACTTCTGTTTTCCAGGTCAACGTTCTTAGCCTGCAAATTCCTCAACTCTTTCTGCAGAATCGAAATGTCATCCTTATGCTCTGTAACTATTTTGCCTAAGTCTTCGACTTGCTTCTTAGTTGCTCCAAGGCTGTCCTTTATGTCCGCTATCATTCCCTCATGCTTCGCGATCCGGGATTCAATAAAATCTAGCTTATTTAGGATTTCAGTCTGCCATTTTTGCAGGCTTTGTAAGATATCCATTTCAACAGGGCCCGGGTTAAGTTCCACATCGCCGGAAAGCAACAACAGTAGGAACAAATAAAACACCCTTTTAGCAAACAGAAAAGACGTTCTTCGAGGCGCTCGCGCTCTTTTACGACAATGAGCATCAGCAAATGCCAAAGTGGGAGGAGCCGGCAACGCACACAATAGCCGAGAAGCCCGAATGGGATAATGCAAACCAACCTGCGTGAACAACAGGGAAATCAGCTGCATGTCCGCCAGCGTGCCGGCTCCAAATCCCACGAGGCAGAAGCGTTGCTCGTCTATATAGGCTTCATTTTGGTCACATGGGCGCCAATGTCCGTAGGTGATTGGTCGATGGCAATCACTGAAGTTCCGTCACGCGCCGAGCTCGTCATCGAAAATAGCGGGCTCGAAATTCGTGGCGTGGTCCGACAAGGCGTGGGATGCGATACTCGCCGAAGATGACAGCACCGCTGAAGCTTGGTTTTGGCCAGAGTGTAGATCCGCGCTGCCGACAATCGCAGCGAGCCAGAAGGCAAATCCAAAACTTGCGAAAACCTGCGTGAACAACAGGGAAATCAGCTGCATGTCCGCCAGCGTGCCGGCTCCAAATCCCACGAGGCAGAAGCGTTGCTCGTCTATATAGGGTTCATTGTGGTCACATGGGCGCCAATATCCGTAGGTGATTGGTCGATGGCAATCACTGAAGTTCCGCCACGCGCCGAGCTCGTCATTGAAGATAGCGGGCTCGGAATTCGTGGCGTGGTCCGACAAGGCGTGGGATGCGATACTCGCCGAAGATGACAGCACCGCTGAAGCTTGGTTTTGGCCAGAGTGTAGATCCGCGCTGCCGACAATCGCAGCGAGCCAGAAGGCAAATCCAAAACTTGCGAAAACCTGCGTGAACAACAGGGAAATCAGCTGCATGTCCGCCAGCGTGCCGGCTCCAAATCCCACGAGGCAGAAGCGTTGCTCGTCTATATAGGGTTCATTGTGGTCACATGGGCGCCAATATCCGTAGGTGATTGGTCGATGGCAATCACTGAAGTTCCGCCACGCGCCGAGCTCGTCATTGAAGATAGCGGGCTCGGAATTCGTGGCGTGGTCCGACAAGGCGTGGGATGCGATACTCGCCGAAGATGACAGCACCGCTGAAGCTTGGTTTTGGCCAGAGTGTAGATCCGCGCTGCCGACAATCGCAGCGAGCCAGAAGGCAAATCCAAAACTTGCGAAAACCTGCGTGAACAACAGGGAAATCAGCTGCATGTCCGCCAGCGTGCCGGCTCCAAATCCCACGAGGCAGAAGCGTTGCTCGTCTATATAGGGTTCATTGTGGTCACATGGGCACCAATATCCGTAGGTGATTGGTCGATGGCAATCACTGAAGTTCCGCCACGCGCCGAGCTCGTCATTGAAGATAGCGGGCTCGGAATTCGTGGCGTGGTCCGACAAGGCGTGGGATGCGATACTCGCCGAAGATGACAGCACCGCTGAAGCTTGGTTTTGGCCAGAGTGTAGATCCGCGCTGCCGACAATCGCAGCGAGCCAGAAGGCAAATCCAAAACTTGCGAAAACCTGCGTGAACAACAGGGAAATCAGCTGCATGTCCGCCAGCGTGGCGGCTCCAAATCCCGTGTTCTTTTTAAACGTGTTCTCTTTAACCCCGTGCTCTCTTTAAACGTGTTCATTTTTTCTTTATCCCGCAGGTCGCGTGATCGAATCCAGGCTGCGGCGGCTGCATTTCCGATGGAGGCAGAAATGTTGTAGGCCCGTGTTCTCAGGTTTGGGTGCACGTTAAAGAACCCCAGGTGGACAAAATTTCCGGAGCCCTCCACTACAGCGTCTCATAATCATATAGTGGTTGTGGGACGTTAAACCCAATATATCAATCAATCAGATATCATCAATTTTTTTCTTTATCATTGAACAGACATTTGCACTGAACGACATCACCAACCACGCTCTGTAGTCTAAGAAGCGAGCAATCTTGACACAGCCACGGCAAGTGTAGGAACGTTTATACATACACTCATCAAGCACACAAATGCGCTCGAACCACGCGTGCAGGAATACCCATTCAAGGCATTTTACATCAAGACGAATGTCACCACTGAATGGTTGCTTGCCAAACCATGAAGAATTGAATCGAATTCTAAAAATATTCCTAGTTTGAGCAACGTGGCAGAGCGCGCAGCATCCTGATGGTGCCTGCATATGACCCGGTAATTTTCACTCTGTCGTGGATTGGGGTGCGGCACAGTGGTTAGCGTACGCGACTGCTGTTCCTATGGTCACGATTTCAAATCCTGGGTATTTGCGGGGCATTTTTCTGTACTTTCTTTCTGAATTTACTTCATGTGTATTCAGTGTATATGTGGTAACTTTCATTCGTCAACCTCGAAGTCCTCAATAATTCAACCACAAACGGATGAATTCGTTTCTTTTTTTTTTGAGAAGGAGCACCTAATGAGACTAACTGTTCCTCCCTACCCAGTCACTTCCTCGCATGAAGGGGTAAGATTTACTTTTTGACATTTCGTCCCTCTAAACTACTGAGGACTGAACACTTTGTCCCCCGACAGTTACTTCCGAAAGGAAGAATCGTTCATCCTTTGGGGAGTAATGGTTGTAGCAATGCAGTTACCCCTAGAAGGACGAATGACACACCCTTTCCGCCCTCTGCTGCTTCTGCTGCTTAGAGTGTATCTGCTTTTCCAAACAAAGCTTCTTCAAACAAGAAACTATAGCCTGAGAGACTTGCAGAAGAATCAGTTACAGTAGATCTGCCAAGCACTGCGAAGCTCTTTCTGCACAAGCCCCATCAGTGTGTTGTTTCACTGAGTTCGAGCTAAGCCGATCAACTTTCTGCAGGTTGGCTATTGATTTGGAGTGCACATGTCCAGTACAACAGAAGTAGGCAACGGGCTATCGTATGACCTTCGAGGGTGAACGTACGCGGCTGTTTGTCACACTGTCGACTGCCGGTGTGAGTGTATGACCTCTGATCGCCATCGTATCGGCCCTTGGCTTCACCGCGCACTCTGTCTCCCGCGCCGTGCTTTCGCAGAAACAGTTACATTGCGTGCTTCGATTGCGCAATTGTCCCTCCCCGCTGTCATTCCAAGGGCCACTGTAAAAGATAGATCGGTTCGTTGCTCTTCGTTCAGCTCATTAGGTCTGTCTTAAAAATAACCTACCATGCTACAAACCTGCTAGGGACGTGAGCCAGTTCGCTGTGTTTACCCTATAATTCCCGAAGATTTTAGAGTTGATCAAGAGCATTCGCATATGGTATTTTGTTCAGTTTTCTGTCGGCTAGCTTAATTGCCCAGCGCATAGTCTCAAAAGAAAGTTAGGAAAAAACTCGCACCTGTAAGGAATAGGTAGTAACAGTATTGTAACTACCTCTTTTGACCAATACTAATGTTTTGCTGCCGGTTCACTACCTACGTTACCAGACAATAGATGTTGCAGTGGTTACTAACCCATGTGTTCCGTTGCTACCTTTTTGCTGTTTACCTCTTTAGTACGATCAAAATAGTGATCACTACCTAGTGTGTTCAGTAATAATTAGATCCATTAAAAAAATCACTTTTTAGTGGAACTGGCCAAAAAAAATGTTCACTAGACCAAGCAGAAGACACAATTTTTTTTTTTCATGAAGTGCTCTTCGCACGTTTTCTATGTGCGCAGCGTAAATGCCTGGAACCTGATAAAAAGGCCTAGAATCTCAGGTCAGTTCCAGAATAGGATGATAATGCTACAGTGTCGTATAGCATACCCGTATTCTGAGGTGGGGTAGTAATCAGTACGATTGTGTTTATTGTAACAGATTCCGTCTTTCTTGCGAATACTGCTTTACAGGATTCAGCAGTTGGGGGCGATTCAAGAGTCATAAAGTATAAAAAAAAACGTCGTGCACTTGTTTTCAGCACATTCATGCACTTGCAGAGGCCTTGTTGGACCTAAGTTGGCTAGATGTATGTGATATTATCGATGAAGTGTCCGAAAACCAATGGGAATCCTACTAGTAAGATTTGCAGCATATTTGTACAAAAACAAATTGAACTGGTAGAGAAAGAGAAAAAATAAAAACTTCGATTTGTGTGGGTTCCTACTGCATCTGGGAATGTCCACGACCACCTTGCTATGGCCCTATTCCTTCACCATCTCACTCCTCCAGGGAGGCTGTCCAGCTAAGAGCCACAAGAGCAGCGTCGGCTCACCGAGTAGGTGCGTGGTGTAGCTCGAGCCAACGAGGCCCCGAATTAAACTGGTATTTTAGCCCCCTTATTGTTCACGAGCTGTGTTAGTGGTGAGGAGTAGGATGGCGCTGATACAAATAAAAAGTATTGTAATAAGGAATCTGTTTTTTGTTTCCTAGTGTGTTCATTTGCAATTCAATGCACAAATAATATCGCATCTTGATTATATTGTGGTTCTAGGAAGTGAAATTCCAGAACTAATTATTACAAGATTTTCCCCACCTATTTATTATCGCGGGAATTTATTGCAGGATGAAGTTCACTGGGGTGATTTTGATTAGCTTAGAACTTTGCTTGATTTTGATTAGCTTAGAACTTGTGTTCTAGGCTTTGTTGTGGCCGCATTATTTAAAATAGACATAACATGCTGCTTCTTTTAATAACCTTGGTCCTATGGTACGTCACTTCGAGCACCTAACTAGGATGTGTCCTACATGAATAAAAGCTCATAGTTTTAGTTATTCATCCCAAAGCTTAGGTGCTCGCCTGCATCAGCTGCGTTTCCTAGAGGGAGGGCTGTGGTCACAAAATATACGTGTCACGCATCTTTGTGGTTATGTGTGTGTACTGTTCTTGTTTATGACACTCTCTGCATAAGAACCTGATATGGTGCCGTAATGTGGACGCTCGCGAATTCAACCGTTATAAGTACTGACTGTTCGTGAGGCGAGTTTAGTCTGCTTAGTAACAATGATAGTAAGCGCTTCTAATAGTGGTTGCAACAGTAACGTTGGTAACGGCTACTGCTGCACTTACGAACATAGTTGTTAAGGGGCCCTAACACTTTTTCAAGTAGCCATGGAATGGGTTCACTGAAGGAAAGTATTGCCTCAGGAATTCACCTTCGCGAACATTTTGGGTATCTGTCCAGTACGAGCGTAGTTGCGAGGATTTGTCGTGCGATACAATTGCATTATTTTTTCTCACTTCTTGTCGACAAAAAAGCTGGACACTAAGCAGGGAGCAAAGGCACAGGGTAAAAAAATACCTTACGCGCGCTTAATGACCTTAATAAATTTTTTTGAAGACGCAGCTTTTGAGAGCGATTGCCCGCGCACGCGTGAACAACTTGCGGCTTCCTATGGGGGCCCTTGTAACGACCGATCACGCCATACACAAATCAGCCAATGGCTAATACTATGGCTGTGACGAAGGATTTTCAAGCTTGTATTATCATTTGTAGAGAGATGAGAAATAATTTTTAGCTTACTTTGAGGACTCATCTTGGGTTTCAAGCCGCGTGCTGTGCCTTATAATACTTGCTCGCCTGTTCTCGGGAGCCTCCACTACCAACCGGTAGCGTTTTCTGACCATGCTCAAAAACTGTGGCAGGACCCCTTTACCATATGGGAAAATTAGTAGGTACTACTACCATTTTTTAAGCGTGTGTACAGAGGTCGTCTTATAAAGAAGTGCTATTCCGTATGTTGGAGAAACAGGGGTACAAATACTTGCGATGTGTTACGTGTACATGATTTTGCAGGATGGCCACTGTCACCGCAGAGTGCCAGAAAAACGCTTAGATCTGCTACAAAGTAGTACCAACAAAATCTTCTTAGGCTTAGTGTAGAGGAAATTTAGTATGCGCAAAGTGGAACTAGTAAAGTTTTTACTTTCCCGTCTAGTTTCTTGATGATGTAAACTGTAATGGAAGAGCAATACAGCGTAGGAATGTTTTTGCTGACGTTGACTTGTATTCATGCCATGCGGGTCTTGCGTACACGGAGTTTTAGCCCCGGCACAAGGCCAAGCACTAATTGCTGCAAGCCCTTGTTCTTGCGCTCCTATACGCCCACCTCGCATTGTTCTGTTCACCCACCGCGCCGAGGGAGAGTACAATAGAACGTAGGAGGTTCCCTTGGGGCGCCGACACTAAAATTTTCATGCCTTGGGCTTGCATGACGTCGCATTATAGAAGAAAGGGCGAAAAAAAGAATTAGGCTGGACCTTCCTGTCCTATAATTGTTTAATGTATTACATATCTTTATGTGGCAAGATTCGTGGTGTTTACGCAACACCACATGACTGTTGGTGAGACATAGAGCAGTGAAACTTTCCACCGGCAATCAGTTAAGCCCCCAGGGTAAGTTTGTCAATTGCGCTGTTTCGTCATGTTTTGTGATGTTTAGGTAAGAAACCGAGTCTCCGCATGGAAATAGAAGCCTGCCTCATACATCAGTAGCCCGCTTCAATGGTTCCCGTCCTATAAAAGCAACTGGATAAATGATTCTTACACATGTACAAATTACACAAAAACTATTCTCCAAACAAACGCGCGACAGGTAAAGGACCGTACTCTCATCGCATGGGTACACAGCTTGCGCAATCAGTGTATATTAGAGCGCACAAAGCATTAAATAACACAGAAGGCATCTCTAGGCGCTTTTATAGGTACTCTCGCATGCCCTAATTTTAGATCCTGGCACCGCAGTTACGAGCGATTCTGGCACAATGTCTGAATGCCTGAATCATAACTGGCTCCCCCTTCTTAATCCCCCTCTGTTGTACATTGCGCAAAGCTGCCACTTTCAATTGATTTCACCTGGATTGGTCTCTATTGTCATTTAAAGACTGCCAAGGTAGTAGCAACGTATAAGGATAATTTCTTAATGCCTCAGCGGTGCCCGCCGTTCACTGGTGGACATTTGCTTGTTGTCATGTGGCGAGATGGATGCAAACCCTGGTCCAAATGAGCAACAATCTTGGATGCAACTGCTCAACTACTGAACAGCATAATAAATGACTATGTGGCATGAACAACATAGTTTCGTTTATTTTAATTATTTATTTGTTTGTTTCTTTGTGTACATTTACAAAGAATTGAACAAAAATAGACTGCAATCATATACATAACAAATAAACAATCTATGAAGTGGTTATCCCTTTACATTGCAGTCATTCGGTGTCTTGAGAACCAGAACATACTAGTATGACTATCACTGCCTCTATTTTCGAACGCTGGTAGGTTATTTTTTCAAAACAACTTCTATGTATATCTAGAAATAGAGGCAGGATGTATTTTATACAGCATGGACATGAATTTTGACGGGCGTATGATTTGATCGGGCTGACAGAAGAGAACTGGGAGTGTGGTTCCTTATTCACACAAACATAGCTGGCAACATAAAGGAATATTGTAGCATTTATGAAAGGGTGGTAGGTATTGTAATTAAATTCAATAGGAGATACAAAGATGAAGGTGGTACAGGCTTACGCGGCTCAATCTAGCCAAAATCACGCTTCAGTTGAAAGCTTCTATGAAGACGTGGAATCGGCAATGAGTAAGGAAAAAAACACAGTATACTATACTAATGGAAAACATTAATGCACAAGTAGGGAAGGAGCAGGCTGGAGACCAGGCAGTGGGAGTATGTATTATTGGTTCTAGAAATTCCAGAGGAGAGCTACAAGTAGAATTCGCAGAACGCAATAATTTGCCAATTTTGAATACCTTCAACCGAAAACGAGGAAACCGTAAGTGGACATGGAGGAGCCCTAATGGTGAAAATGAGAACAAAACACACTTTATAAGGAGTGCACACCCAGGCATCGTGCAGGATGTGGAAGTGCTTGGCAAGGTGTGATGCAGTGACCATAGAATGGTACGGTCTCTAATTCGCCTATACTTTAAGAAGCAACGAAAGAAACTGATACGCAAGAAGGCAATCAATAAGCTAGCTCTGAGAGGAAAAGTAGAGGAATTCGGAGTCTCACTTCAGAACAGGTACTCGGGTCTTATTGAGGAAACCAGCCTTAGCATTGACGCTATGAATGATAATCTGACAAGTATCATTACGGTGTGTGCAGTGGAAGTTGGAGGTACGGTACTTGGACAGGACACTGTCAAGCTGTCCCAGGAGACAAAGAACTTTATTAAAAAGTGTCGAAGCATGAAGGTCCCTAGTACAACTGACAATATAGAACTGGCGCAGCTTTCGAAGCTGAATAATAAGCGTAAGGTATCCGATGTAAGAAGGTAAAACACGGAGAGAATTGAACACGTTCTGAAAAACAGGAGAAGCATCAAATCAGTCAGAAAAAACTTGGGATAGGCAGAAATTGGATGCATGCACTGAGACAAAGAAGGGAAAATAACTACCAATATAGATAGGATAGTTAAAATAGCGGAGGAGTTTTACAGAGATCTGTACCGTAGCCGGGATGACCTCAACTTTACTACTATTGGAACTAGCAGTAACCCAGATAACACCCCACCAGTAATCATAGAAGAAGCCAGAAAAGCCTGGGAAAGCGTGCAAAGAGGTAAAGCTGCTGGTGAGGACCAAGTAACATCAGATCTGCTGAAAGATAGAGGACATATTGTGTTCGAAAAACTAGCCACCCTGTTTACGAGGTGCCTCCTGACGGAAAAAGTACGAGAGTCTTGGAAGAACGCTAACATCATCTTATTACATAAGAAATGAGATAAAAAGGACTTGTGGGCTTACAGGCCGATTAGCTCGTTGTCTGTAATATAAAAGCTATTTACAAAGGTAATTGCTAACAGAGTGAAGAAAACATTAGTATTCAACCAACCAAAGGAACAAGCAGGATTTTGAACAGGCTACTCAACAATCAACCATATTCATACTATCAATCAGGTAATAGAGAAATGCTCTGAATATAACGAACCGCTGTACATAGCCTTCATAGATTACGAGAAAGCGTTTGATTCAGTACAAATATCAGCAGTCATGCAAACATCGCGGCATCAGGGCGTCGATGAAGTATATATAAATATCCTGGCATAAATCTACAGGGGTTCAACTGCTGCCATACTGCTTCATAAAGAAATAAAAACAGAATACCGATCAAGAAGAGTGTAAGGCAGGGGGATACAATCTCCCTAATTCTATTTACCGCGTGCTTACAGGAGATTTTCAGAGGCCTAGATTGAGAACAGTTAGGAATAAGAGTTAATGGAGAGTACCTTAGTAACCTGCGCTTCACCGATGACATTGCATTGCTGAGTAACTCAGAAGACGAATTGCAACTGATGAGTACGGAGTTAGACAAAGAGAGCAGAAAGGTGGGTCTTGATTTTAATCTGCAGAAAGCGAAAGTAATGTACAAAAACCTCGGAAGAGAGCAGCGATACGAGATGGGTAATAGTGCACTTCAAGTTGTAAAAGATTATGTCTACTTTGCTCAAGTAATAACCACGGGGCCGAACCATGAGATTGAAGTAACTAGAAGAATAAGAGTGGGGTAGAGCACATTTGGCAAGCTCTCTCAAATCATGGCAGGTAGATTGCCACTATCCCTCAAGAGGAAGGTATATACCAGCTGCGTATGGCCGGTACTTAGCTATGGAGCAGAAACCAGGAGACTTACAAAGAGAGTTCAGCTTAAATTGAGGACGACGCAGCGAGCAATGAAAAAAAATGGTAGGTTTGACTTTAAGACACAAGAAGAGAGCAGAGTGGATTAGGGAACAAACAGTGTTTAAGGATATGATAGTTGAAATCCAGAAGAGGAAATGGACATGGGCCGGGCATGTAGCGCGTAGACAGGATAACCGCTGGTCTTTAAGTGTAACTAATTGGATTTCCAGAGAAGGCAAGCGGGTTTAGGGGTGACAGAAGGTAAGGTGGTCAGATGAGATTAAGAAGTTTGCGGGTATTGGCAGCAGCAAGCACAGGACCGAGTTGACTGGCGGAAAATGGGAGATGATTTTGTTCTGCAGCGGACGTAGTCAGGCTGATGATGATCATTCGATCTCCACTCAGACCAAGGCGTGCGAGAAAGGTACTTGCCAACGCATCAAAGACTAGGGTGTTTGAACAAGGGTGAGGGGCCAGAAAGAATTCATATTATTTCGCATCTGATGAATGCCTCTTATATCCCGCTAGCGACGAGGAAACAATGGGTCCGGCACTATACTAGGCAGAACAGGCGGAATAACCTTACTGTGTGCGTCTTATAGAAACAAAACAGTATACATACGTTAAGTCTCATGAAAATATTATAAAGTGGATTTTTCAAGAATAAACCATAGGATTGCACGTCACTAGCGTAGAAATGCGTCACACACGGCGGGAAAATGAAGAGAAAATTACAAGTCATTAGGAATACGTAACATGTCTTGGTGCGAAAACTGAGAGACATTCAAGCCAAGGAAAACCTAGGGGCATTATTTGTGGTTTGCTAACTGATATGCAGTAATTCTCACCTACTTTAAAATGAATTAAAGGGGACAAAAACCACCCTTTCCGACAGTGGGACCCAAACCCACAACCTTTGAATTACGTGCAAGACATTTTGCCATTCGAGCTATACAACGGAGGGCGCTCCTCTTCCACTCCTTTGCTGGGTATTTTCTGTGGGCTTTTTACCTGGAAGTGTTAGCGAGCGACACAGCGCAGCCAAGAGTGTGAGTGGAGAATACACTTTTTAAAGACGATAGTCTTTCTTGGGGACCTTCGGCGGAAAAATTTTGGTCTGTCTGTCTGTCTGTCTGTACATTTGTCTGTTTGTCTGCCCTAACGATACCTCAAACGGCACCAAACGGCCAACCCCATCCGCAGCGCCCACCAATATTGCTCAAGGTTTAGCGTTCATAGCTGTGCGATTGTCAATTGAAAAGCAATTATTGCGCATATCTGAGGCGCCACAACAACGATTCGATGTTTTGTATGTCTGCCTTTATACTAGAAGAGACACACACAAGTAACTCTAAGAAACGTAGCGTTTATCGCGCTGCGCTGACTGTGCGACGCGATGCTCAGAAAGGTGTTTTCAACGCTTTGCTACGACGTCCTGGAGGTGGCACCTGCCCATCGCTTTGCGTTCGACACCTTATCACCTCCGAGACTGGCCTGCATCTTTCTCCGCGGGCTGCACACCTTTGTTTTCGAAGATAAGTGCAGAATGGCGCTTGTGTCTAACGTGCATCTATGCTCTCGTTCGCCTCCGCTCCACACTTGAGGCACTCTAACGCAGCGCCTCCAGAATACTATTCACCGATTATTTTGCGCAGAACATCAAATCAAAGTTTTGCTCCTCTCTCCAGACGCAAGACTGTCGTCTTTCGACATTTGCGCTGTAACATGTAGATTTGGCACCATTTTTTTTGTTTCTGCCTCTTTTGGAAATCCTGGGTTGGTGGATGATGACATCATTCGTTGATGTCTTAGAAAAAGTAGTAGATATGGTGGAATTATTAGTGGATATGGTGGAAAACGTAGCGGTAATAATGGCTGATGGCGATGAGAGTGGAAAAAAATGTGCCAGATGATAGTGGTGGTGGCGAGCCAACGGTGTTGACAGTTAAATATTCCCGCTAATGATGGCGATGCAAAACGTGTTTGGTGGATGGCTTGGTGAACATGCTGGATGACGTTGGCGTGATGGAAGCTTGGTGGAAGATTGTGGCATGGTGTAAAAGCACATGGCAGTATGTGATATCACTTATTTGTAGTGTTTCACTCTGGCATCTTCTGGTAAATATGTTTTCGGCAAAAGAAATAAACGCCACTCATTACGTTTTCTAGCAAGTTTTTTTATTTCTGTGTTGTCAACGACGCTTCAATTTTGTGAAGCATAGAGCGGTAGTGACTGTTTACATTTCGCAAATGTATATACTTCAGTTCCACATGCACGCTGTGCTGCTTTGTTGTGATGTTTAGAAGACTAGAGGTGCGCTATGAACAACGACAATAAATGATTTAAATCACCACGCAGTTATCGAGAAAAAAATGAGCTCTAGTTGCCAATCGCCCTTTTCAACGGTGGCTAAGAATACAGTGGTCACTTGATGTCACCACGCTGGAAACACAACTCTGGTAACTCTTTCACACTCAATTACTAGAGCCGTACTTTTCAGTTAACTGAGGGTGCGTGTCGCTAAAATGCAGAAACTTTACCTTCGATATGCGTCGAGAAGAGACCAAGCGAGTGCCACTTCCACCCTTTTGTTCTACCACCATGATTTCCACAAAAGGTTAGGCCTACCAAACGAGCCCGTAAAAGTGTCAGCAGTGCTTCTGGGATTCATAAACAAGATTACGACGAGTAAGAATGACAATATAACACAGCTGTGGCATCAAATAACCTCAATGAAGCATTTTTATAGTGTACGGTGTCCGCGCGAGAACATTGATGTGAAGCTGTTACCAAATGTTTCCAGTGAACGTACGCCTCCGCTCACCGACAGCCACCGGTCGCACTCGCCGTCACTCTTCTGGCTCCTATGCGAGAACACAGACTTGTCCATCCGTACCCGTACTGAACAAATATGATGACATAATGTTTCTGGCACACTGAATTCACTTTGCCCAAGCCGTTATGTAGATGTTGCTAACGATAAAGTAATGCGCTTGCACGATTGCGTCATACGTTGTGCGAAAAACATCACAATACTCAATCAGTTATGTGGGCGTATCTATCGAATGAGCCCAGAGGCATCATAAAGCCTGTGCAGATGTCGCCCTTTGAAACGAGCGAGAAACTCATCTTGACCTTGACAGTAACCGCGAGTAGACTGCAGCTGCTCCTTAGTCCACTTGATTTTTGTTGCGGCGGTGAATTGTAACAAAAACATAGTAATAGTGCCATTGTCGTACAATCCTTACAGGTAGCCGTTGTTTGTGTTTAATAAATGTGCAAATTTTAGTAGCAGGTGTATATTATGTCTATCTCGAGCACGCGACATAAAAACCAGAAGTTGAATGGTCAGTTAGTAAGCTTACTAGTCGTTGCACAATGAACATCAAATACGTCAGCATGGCTCAGTGGTTAGTGTTTTCAGTTTCGTATCCGGAGGTTGAGCATTCCAATCCTTGTGGTCACGGTTTTCTTTTTGGGTCATTTGAGCATCGCTTTCATACAATTTGCGTGTGTGTGTGTGTGTGTGTGTGTGTGTGTGTGTGTGTGTGTGTGTGTGTGTGTGTGTGTGTGGTTGTGTTTGTGTGGCAGCTGGTCATGGTGGTTTGGACGCCGTTTCGCACTCCTGCATTGCCGGCATTACAGCATTCACCATATGCCACCAATACCAGTATTTCCAGCACTATATTCAGCCACAATGGTGGATGGTGGAATCCACTCTTCTATGGTGGACGTTTTTTCGAAAAGGCACAGGGTGTCAGAGGGCTCAATATCTCCGCATGAAATGGCGGCTTGCCAATGAACTCTTCTGTGCATCACGTTCGTCGCGACGAAGCACTCGCTATGAAAGTACCACAGCAGATAAATTGCCTGAGTGGCTCTTGTTCGAGACGCTCGAAGCACCGAGATTCTCGGAAAATTCATCATTATGCTACGTTGAGCCATTATTTGATATGACGTTTAAGGTTGGTTGACAGGGTCTTAACATTATACAGTCAATAACATTATACAGGCCTTTACATTATCTCACACAAGACAAAACGTAAAGAAGAGTCATAACAGAGTCGTATATCTTTAACAAGTGAAATTAAATACTTCGTATGCATCAACTTTTATGTGTCCACAAAAATGGGTGAATCAAAATCTGAACTCATCCAATTCAAGCGTGACCTCGCCTGTTTAATTCAGTTTTGTGTATAGAAATCCACTCGGAGGCCATTCTTAATTCAGCTTTGTGTATAGTAATCCACTCGGAGAATCAGTTGGCAGCATGTGGTGAAAAGGGCCTTCGAACGAACAATGCGCCATGAAATGTTCCGCTCTTTTCGAGATGAAATGACCGAAGCCAGCCATGTTGTTATGGAAATCACACTAGCCAAAGCCCTAAAGCTGACGTTGGGTTGTACTTACATTTCCCTCAGTTGAGTGTGGATTGCCTTTTGCTGTATAGAATTACACAGTTTGTGTGTGTGTGTTACGGCTGCATCGCGTTATAAGCCAACGCTCTATTTCGTTTGTTTATGCATACCGCAGCGCTCTTTAGAACTCTGGCCTGAGTAATGAATAGCACAGTTGTACATTATGAAAAGAAAACAAGCGTAAGCCACACGGGAACAAATTATAAACTAACGATATGAATCTCTACCTGTCAGGTTTCACAAAAATTTCACGTAAATACAGCGAATAACATAAAACAGTGATATACAAGGTTAACGCGTGGAAGGAAAAAATATATAATTAAGCGCAGTAGTTTTAAGCCTATAGGGCATAATGTTGAGCTCGAGATGAAAGTTCGAGAAAGAGGAGACAATGATTGAACGTAGTCTTTTCACGCATTCTAAGTTGCGACGGCTGCTAACAGTCGTTAGTTGATACATGACGCATAAAAATTGGTATCGTAACAGCGATAGATTATTCTGCTGACTTTCTTTTGAACCATGTGCAACTTATCGGTGTCTGATTTTTATGCAAATTCCACATCACACCGGCATACTCGAGAACCTGCCGGACTACCAATTTGTTGGTAATTTAGAAATGACGGAACTGTACGCCAAGTACGCCCTAAGTAGCCCGGCGTTTTAAGCTCTTCGTTGTAAACACGACTGATATGGTGAAACCATGACATGTTAATAATGAGCATCTAATGTTTTCATGACATGTTCAATAGCCTTGCTCTGTTTTTGTTGCCATCTAATTCGAAAAGGGTTATATTATTATTATTATTATTATTATTATTAATATTATTATTATTATTATTATTATTGGCGTTTAACGTCCCAGAACAACCATGATTCGGAGTGACAAGTGGTGGGCACGGGAACTTTTTTCCAACAGGGGTTTTTTAACGCACACCTGAATCTAAGTACATGGGTCTCAGCATTTTTGCCTCCATTGAAAATGTAGCCATCGGGGCCGGAATTCAATCCCATTACGCGTGGGTCAGCAGTCGGGCACCTTAACCACTAAATTTCTGTGGTGGGTCGCAAAGAACCTAAACGTTGTGCCACATAGGCTAGGCTTCATTGGAAGGCTTGCTACAGTGCGCAGGACAAGCAAGGCCTTTGAGTGTCGTGTGCACCGAAGGGAACGAAATGAAAGACACCGAAGTTTATGATAGTTTACATCTGGCATGATCTTTTGAATTCTTCCGAAGAGACTTGTTCATGTCGTGTCCATGCACAAGTCGCAAGCCATGTTCAGACTACGTGTGCTACGTGCGGATTCTCGGCAAAAATCGCAAGCGTGAAGGCAAGCAACGTAAAAAGCTTGTTAAGAAGTAGTTGTGTTTAGGAAAAATTACGTAAAGTTTGGGGCGGAAACGTTCGTGGGCCTAGGACTTTTATGACAACAACTGATGAGATTTTTACGTACGACCAATAGGCAAAGCAGATATCAGTTTCAGTTTTTATTTTATGTTCGTGTATACTTCCGGCCTTAGTAGGTTTCGCGTCTTTATGCCCGCCTCGAAAGCCATGTAGTCGCGTGGTTGTGCAGTAGGTTTACCGGACTAGAGGGCCGACGCAACGTGCGTTAATGAAAGTGCTCTTCACGTCTCCCGTTAAGCACAGCCAGCCCAACCATGGCCAAACACGTGAACTTTGCTAGACTGCAAAAATTATATGAGTTGCCCCCACGCAACGCCAATTCATCGGGAAAATTTGTGCGTTGTAAAAAACGTATCGTACCGAAGAGATCAGTGTGAACATGTATCGTCGCTAGCTACGCAAACAGACGACACAACTGTTGCGCGATATGACGCTTATTACAGATGTAACTGCAGTCCGAACACAACTTGACGCATAGACCTCTTTCTGTACAAACACAGACTCTGGATGGTTCCCATTTGTCCGCCGGTGCTGCATACCAGCAACGGCAGGAAGTAATAACCTCAACGAAAAGCCCGCAGTTTTTCGGCTCTGATTTTTATGTTTTAGCGAAGTATGTTTAATATAGTTTTTTTAAGTAATACACAAACTTATGAGAGCTTTTCTTCAGTTCTGCGCACACTTCTTAAATCCAAAAAGTTAAAAAGAAGCGTTCCTCGTGTAGGGACTGCTTAGGTCACTGTTTACGCTTCGTTGTAAGAGAATAACAAATGGAGTGACCACAAGTACCTTGCGGTGCAGTGCTAGCTGCTTCTATCGCAACATTGAAACGCTGAATACATGATTGCATTCCCAAGGTCGTAACCAGCTTTTCTGTGTCCAATTTTCAGAGCACTGACACTATACGTATGTGAAAAACAGAAATCAGAACACCATGGTAGGCATGGACTAAACTGATGCAGCTTGTCCTCCGCTGCCGATGTAGCAGCGACATGCGTATTCGCAGTGCACTTCGACAAGAGGAACCCTGAATCTCGGACTGACAAGCTACCAGAAGGAAACAAGTCAATCGCCATGGTGCTTCTATCACTTCGCTTGTGCACTGGCAGGCTGAAATCACCATAGGCTGACTCCGTACAACAGGTGCCTGAAGTTCTATGTCCAGTGCTTGCAAGCTTTCAGAGGAACGTAATACGCCTGAAGTCCGGCGTCCACTACTATCGAACAGAGCAGTACAGTTTAGACTCACATGTCTCTTTTATTGTATGTTTCCTTCTTTTCATATCTCTCTAACTTTTCATACCTTATTCCCCTTACCCCAGTGTACAACATCGAACCGTGCGCTCATCTGGTAGACCTTCCTGCCTTTACTTCTTCTTTTTCATCCTCACAGATCACGCCAAATTGTTAGTAGGCTAAAATATAACTACTTCTGTCACATTTCCTGCGCCTTCATTTTCTTCTTCGCAGGAACGGCTTTCGGAGAAACCAGTACAGCTGCACCAGAAAGGTGCTAAGCTTTCGCTGGCTAAATCTAAATCTTCAATTTGCGCTACACCCGATGCATTTCGGCATACTTCGATAGTGCGAAAATCTGCTCCAGCTGGTCGAAACTAATAACGAAAGCAAAGCTTTTGGAGGTAATAGCGAGTGTTAGTTTAATGCGCAAACGGCGGTATGTGTGCGATGGCTAGCGCGCTACGTACGTTTCAGCTGAGGCTGCTTCCTACGGTATTAGTTTAGCGTACGCGCAAACGGACACATGGACTGCGCCTAACCGTCAACACCTTCGTCGGGATGGATGCATAGATGAATCTGGCTGTGTCATTTAGATCAGGCGGTGACTCACGCCACCAAGCCATAAAGTTAAGTGCTATCACTGTGTGCCTAATAATTGCATTTCACTCGCGCCTCGATTGTAGCCACCAATCAGTTAGCCTCCTCCTGGTTATTTTTACACATTTAAAGTCTATTTTGCCTCCTCTGTCCCTAAACCCCAAAGGTTTGAAAAATTTGGTGCCGTTATCTTCGACTATAGGGTGGAGCCATTAACAGACCATTATCAAAGGTTCAGCCGTTTCCTTTTGCTCTCCACACGCACTACATACCGTGTCTGTACCTTCGTATTTTGCTCAGTACGTCTCAGTCCGCAATACTCCTGTTCTAGCCTCGAAAAGCAGAAAACTGCCCCAAGAATTATCGCAGATCTTTTCCCTTGCAATTTTCTGCTTAAAGATTTGGTAGGTCTCCAGCAATGATTTCGTAAGCATTCCCATCTTCCACACATTCCTCTCTGTTTCCTTCACCTTGTTCTTCACCGATGTTTCTTTTTTGGCTTGGTATTCTGCTGTTTTCTAAATGCTTGCTTGATAATTTTCAACTTTTTTTCCTCCATTCACAGTTGTGTAGAGAGGAAGAAGAATATGTGCCGCAGCGGGTTACGCCTTTAGGAAGAGGAGCCGAGCGCGAGCTGTTGCCCCGAGCGTTGTGTATCCTGCGTCGGTTCCTGCCGCCCGGTTCCCGCATCAATAGACCTGCTGTGCAAGCACTACTTGTGCCAATAAACCCCGTTCCAGAGACCCCGGCGACGAAGACGAGCCATCCTGGCAAGTCAAGGTGATGATATTAGGAGTGGGTCGTGATATGGCTTGAGACGACTCACGTGGACAGTCTCACGACCAAGGCGTCGCCTGTCTGTAGATGGCGTGACCGGCTCGATCACGTATGTGACCGGAGATCGACATTCGACGACGCGATAAGGACCGTGAAACTTGGGGGCAAACTTAGCGGACAGACCTGGGGAGTGGAAGGGCAGTCGAAGCCAGACAAGCGAGCCCACGGCAAAAGTCTCGACTTGCTGGTCGCGGTCGTGGCGGTCTTTTTCGAATGCTTGCTTGTCCGAGGTGAATGATCGGGCCAACTGACGACACTCTTCAGCGTGGTGCAAAATTTCAGAAAGAGGGCTGAACTCTGAGACGTCGGGACGATACGGCAAAAAGGTGTCAAGGGTGGAGCATGGCTCACGCCCATATAGAAGAAAGAAAGGCGAGAAGCCTGTGGTTGACTGCGTCGCGGTGTTCTACGCATATGTCACAAATGGGAGAATGACATCCCAGTTTGATTGGTCGGAATTGACATACATGGCGAGCATGTCTCCTAGCGTTCGGTTGAAGCGCTCAGTTAGACCGTTGGTCTGCGGGTGGTAGGCTGTAGAGGTGCGGTGCACCGTGCGGCATGCCTGAAGGCGTTGTTGTACAACTTCGGATAAAAAGACACGCCCTCGATCACTTAGCAGTTCACGTGGTGCCCCGTGACGCAGTACGAAGCGTCGCAAAATGAAATTGGCTACGTCACGTGCACCAGCCGTAGGTAGTGGAGCTGTTTCAGCATACCTCGTCAGATGGTCGACGGCGACAATGATCCATCGATTTCCAGTGGCAGTGTAAGGAAGGGGACCATATAGATCGATACCAACGCGGTCGAAAGGGTGCGCCGGACACGGTAGAGGCTGTAATAATCCGGGTGAATGGGCAGCTGTCTTTCGTCGTTGGCATAATGAACAAGACCGAATGTATTTTCGTACAAAAGTGTACATACCACGCCAGTAGCAACGCTGGCAGATCCGCTGATATGTTTTTAACACACCAGCGTGAGCATGTTGTGGGTCGGCATGAAAATACGCACAGACATCAGATCGCATGTGGCGTGGTATAACCAAGAGCCATTTACGACCATCCGCGTGGTAGTTTCTGCGGTATAGTTGCGCGTCCCGTATCGCGAAATGTGTGGCTTGGCGGCGAAGAGCGCGTGGGTACGCAGACGTTGAAGAGTCGGAAAGAATGTTAAGGAGAGATGTTATCCATGGGTCTTTCCGCTGTTCAGACGACATGCTTTTGACGGAAATGGGAGCGATGGAGAAGTTAGTGTCCGAATGCAGGTCTGCGGTGGATCTCACTGGTGATCGTGAGAGGGCGTCCGCATCAGAGTGTTTTCGTCCTGAGCGGTAGACGACACGAATGTCGAATTCTTGTAGTCGAAGAGCCAAACGCCCAAGGCAACCTGAAGGATCTTTTAGCGACGCCAACCAACAAAGTGCATGGTGATCGGTCACAACGTCGAAACTCTGTCCGTACAAGTAAGGACGAAACTTGCTTAACGCCCAAACGATTGCGAGGCATTGTTTTTCAGTTACGGAGTAGTTCATCTCCGCTTTCGTGAGTGCGCGGCTTGCGTATGCGACGACGTACTCTGGAATACCTGGCTTTCGTTGCGCGAGTACTGCTCCCAGACCAACGCCACTGGCATCTGTGTGCACTTCAGTGGGGGCACTTGGGTCGTAATGGCGTAAAATCGGTGGGGACGTAAGTAGGCGGCGCAGTGTAAGGAAAGCTTCGTCACATGCCGGGGTCCAGTTAGAAAGATTAGCTGGACCGTTCAGTAGTTGTGTAAGTGGGGCTATTATTGTTGCAAAGTTGTGGACGAAACGACGAAAATACGAGCACAAGCCAATCAAGCTCCTAAGTTCTTTGAGTGAAGTCGGCTTCGGAAAGTCTGCTACGGCTCGAAGTTTGTCTGGTTCGGGGAAAATTCCAGCCTTTGTCACAACGTGACCAAGTATCGTAAGTTGGCGAGCCCCAAAGCGGCACTTCTTTAGGTTAAGCTGGAGGTTTGCCTTGGTAAGACACTGAAGAATGGTGCGCAGACGGTCGACGTGGGTAGGGAAATCAGGAGAAAATACAATAACATCATCGAGGTAACATAAGCATATCTGCCATTTAAGGCCGCGTAAAATGCTGTCCATCATTCGCTCAAACGTTGCAGGTGCATTGCACAGACCGAATGGCATAACCATGAATTCGTATAGGCCATCCGGCGTAACGAATGCTGTTTTGGGACGGTCACACTCTGCCATCGGAACCTGCCAGTAACCTGAACGTAAGTCCAGCGAAGAAAAGAATTCGGCACCTTGTAGGCAATCGATAGCGTCGTCGATGCGGGTAAGAGGGTATACATCTTTCCAGGTAATTTTGTTCAGTCGCCGGTAGTCGACACAAAATCTAATCGAACCGTCTTTTTTCTTCACTAGCACCACAGGTGAAGTGAAGACCAGGGGCTAGAAGATGGTTTGATGACGCCGCGCTGAAGCTTATCATCCACCTGTTCTGCAACTACACTTCGTTCCTTAGGTGATACGCGGTAGGGGCGTTGCCGCAAAGGAGGGTGCGTTCCAGTGTAGATTGTGTAAGCGACGGTGTTAGTTTGACTCAGTGCCTTTTGAGGAAGGTCAAATGAATCTCGGAATTCATGGAGAAGGGTCATTAGCTCGTCCCGTTGATCCGGAGGAAGATTGCTGTCGATGGAACGATTGAAGATATCCGAGGAGTAGTCATCCGGCGTGAAAAGAGGAGTAACGGCGTTCTGTTGAAGTTGCTGGCCAGGGTCGTGGGACTCAATAGGCACAATAACGTTGTCGTCAACAGAATGAACATAGCCCAGTGTTTCGTGAGCTCTTAAGGTGAGAGGGCATGAGCTAGGATTGCAAACGACAATTCCGGAAGTATCCTGGTGAGGTGGCAGAACGGCGTAGGGCAGAGACATACTGTGGCGGCGACTGAAAACGTCAGATGGCGAGAACACAACGGTAGAGCCGGATAATTCAGTGCGATTGACGGGGACAACGATGGCACTAAGAGGAGGAACATCAACGTCGGAAGCAACAAGAAGCTTGCCCAGGTGAGTGCACTCATTGTCGGTAGATGGCGCATCTGAAAACACAGATAATTCCACCTGCGCGCGAGCGCAGTCAATTACGGCGTGGTGGCGTGACAAAAAATCCCATCCAAGTATCATGTCGTGGGCACAAGTGGTCAACACGAGAAACTCGATGTGGTACAGGACGTCTTGAATGTTTACTCTCGCCGTACATGCTCCGACTGGTCGAAGTGGTTGCGCACTCGCGGTATTCAGCAAAACGTCGGAAGGCGGCGTCGTTACTTTTCGTATCGAACGGCAGAGTTTCTGACTCATCACAGATACGGCGGCACCCGTATCAACAAGCGCAAGAGTTCGTATACCTTCAACAAACACTTCCAGAACGTTTGTGGGGGACGGGCGAGGACTTGTACAATGCGCCGATTTCGCAGCTCGTGCCTCCGGAGCTGCGGCAGTCAGTTTTCCGTCTCTACAGGGTTCGGTCGGCGACGCAGAGGGGACGGAGAACGGTAGCGGCGTGGTGAGGATGAGCGACGGGGACCGAATGATCGGTAGTCGGCAGCAGGGCGGTGGTCTAGTTCGGTTGGTGACGGGTCGCGTTCCACTGATTGTCGGTCGCATTGACGTGGCAGTTCTCGTTGCGCGTTGTACGGGGCCGGTAAAGAGTAGTTAGGGTACCTCGGAGGTGCAGCCGGACCCGTTGCGAAGCGCCGGCGACAGAAGTGCGCCACGTGACCTGGATATCCGCATGCGTAACAGATCGGGCGATTGTCAACTGTGCGCCAAGGGTTTCCGTTATAGCGCTGTTGTGTTGCTGGAAATGGCGTCGTTGATACTCGTACAGGCTGGGGAGTCGGCCCAAGCGGAGGTCGTGGTGGAGTAGCAGCAACAGCAGCATAAGTCAATGGCGCGGTGACGGGTGCTGTCTGGGAGACGAACGGCAATGCCTCAGAGACCTGCGCCTGTATTACCTGCCTGATGGCAGGCGCGAGACGCTCAGAAGAGGGTTCCATTGCCGGTAGATACGACAGGCACGAAAGTTGTCGGGCCACCTCCTCGCGCACATATCGTTTGATTTCGGACATTATTGCGCTGTGGTCTTCACCCAGGCTCAATGCCGCGAGAGTTTCATCGGTAGCCGCTGGACGCCGTGTCATGACTCGTTGTTTGCGCAACTCCTCGAAGCTCTGGCAAAAAGTGGTGAGTTCGGACACGGTACGTGGGCCCTTGGCCAGCAGCATCTGGAAGGCGTCGTCGTCTATCCCCTTCAAAATATGTTTGATCTTGTCTGCCTCAATCATTGAAGGGTCAAGGCGCTTGCACAAGTCGAGCACATCCTCGATGTAGCTTGTGAAGCCTTATCCTTGAAGCTGTGCGCGTCCCCGTAGGCGCTGTTCGGCACGGAGCTTGCGTACCTCGGGGCGACCGAACACATAGGCAATGCGTAGCTTAAAGGCACCCCAAGTGGCAAATTCCGACTGGTGGTTGTTAAACCAGAGACTAGCCACCTCTTTCAGGTAGAAGGGTACATATTGCAGCTTTGAAGGGTCGTCCCACTTGTTGCTTGCGCCTACCTTTTCAAATGTCGACAGCCAATCTTCGACGTCTTGCTCATCAGTACCGTCGAAAAAAGGTGGATCGCGTACGTGTAGCGCAGTGGGAACGATGACCATCGGAGGCTGGGTCGTACCTTGCTGGATGGTTTCTTCAGCCATGTCTGGGATGGCAGGTAGTTTCCGGTTGCGGAGTTCCAGGTTGAGTTACCCAGCACCTCCACCACTCTGGAACGGGGTTTATTGGCACAAGTAGTGCTTGCACAGCAGGTCTATTGATGCGGGAACCGGGCGGCAGGAACCGACGCAGGATACACAACGCTCGGGGCAACAGCTCGCGCTCGGCTCCTCTTCCTAAAGGCGTGACCCACTGCGGCACATATTCTTCTTCCTCTCTACAGTTGACATTCTTCATGTACAAGTAACTAAAAACTTTCCTAGCCCAATGCTCCTCTGCCATTTTTCTCAGTCGCTCTTCAAATTCTAGCTTACTGCTAGCTTCCCTGCACTCAAACTATTTCCATCCCATGTCTCCCTGTACCCCCTGATCTGGGGAATTCCCGTGTGCTCCCAAGTCTACGTATGACACGTTGTTTAATTTCCAGTCTTGCTTAAACTTCTGATTTTATGCACAAGACCATATTGCCGAACGTCAAACCCGGGACCATGACACCTTTCAAATCGCTCTCACAACTTCATACCTATTTTAGCTTCACAGTGCCCTATTTTTTATTACAGATGCGTTCCTGGTGCCCTTAGTCATTACGTATCTTTCTTGCTCCCTCAGATACTCAGCCCTGTTATTTATTCATACGCCCAAGTATTTGTATTTATCCACTATTTCTAGCATGAATTCCTGTATCTCATTTTTTCTCACTGCCTTTGTTATCAATAAAAATCGTGATTACCGACTTTTCTCTGCTGAACTTCAAACTTAACCTATCTACCTCATTACCACAGATGTCTATGAATCGTTGCAGATTTTTCTGGTTGTCGGCTATGAATACTATACCACCTGCATACATCAATGCTGGCAATGACTGTTCAATGTGTTTGCCTTGCTTGGCAAAAGAGAGGCTGAATTCAAGTCGACTCCCCTCTAATTTGGCTTCTAGTCCCTGTAGATACAGCATAAATAACAAATGTGACAAGGAACATCCCTGTCAAAGCCCGTGTTGTATCTCTATAGGTACAGATCTTCCCATTTGATTACTACTTTGTTACTTTTATAGATATCCTTTAGAAGATTAGTTCTTGAATCTTCCACATCTAGTGTGCCGAGTATTCCCCACATGTCTTGTTGAATCACACTATTGTAAGCTCCCTTGATATCTAGAAATGCCAGCCACAAGGGCATGTGTTCTTTTTACGCTATTTCAATACACTTCATCAATGAAAACAGATTGTCCTCCAACCTCCTTCGTTTACAGAATCCATTTTGTAGTTCTCCAAGCACCCCTTCGTTCTCCACCCATGTCTGTTGTCCTTCCTTTACTATCTGCATCACCAGCCTGTAAACTACTGATGTTACGGTTATAGGATGGTAGTTGTTTATATCGGCTTTGTCTCCCTTTCCTCTATAAATCATGCTCATGCTACTTAGTTTCCATTCATTGAGAGCTTCACAATCCATTATTGCTTTGCTTGCTGGCTCTCTTATGTTTGCTTAAAATTTGGTCCTAGTTTTTTATTAGCAGGATCGGGATGCTGTCAGGGCCTGTTGATGTGCTATTAGGAACTCTTTTCTATGCCCTTTTGCACTCTCGTTTTCCCAGTGTAGCAACTGAGCTAATTGGTCCATCCTCATCTGGTACGTTGCATGCAGCGCTTTCTTGGTGGTTAAAATTATCTGTCATCATTGTTTTTATATATTTCAATGCCTCATCCCCTTCTAGTCTGATGCCTTAAACTGTAGTTATAAACCTCTGTTTCATGCTTGGCTTACTACGCATAAAATTGAGATGGTTGCGAAATTTTGCAGCTGCCTATCCATCCTTTTTGTTTACTGCTGCCATCCATTGAACCCCTTTTTTCAATCTTCACTGATCATATTGGACGCTTTCCTTCTGCAGCTCAAAAAGTTATCCAATTTTCTTTTGACATCATCTTCCGGTTTACCCCTTTGTTTAGCATACCTGTGTTCTCTGGAGACTTCCTGACATCCTACTATGGCTCCCTTAGCTTCCTCATCCCACCAGCTCTGGGATTTGTGTCTGCTTTTCCCAGTTGATCTGACTCGTAGCTTGGCAAGCACTAACTCAAACAATCGAGTTTGATTTGTGTGCCTTCCCTCTGTTTTAGTACCCTCGGTGATTAATTTCTTAACCTGTTTAAATGCTATTTCTTTTTGACTTTCTGAAAAAAATATTACCGTGTGGTTGCTCGCAATGCCGCTTTTTCAATTTTATTTCTCTTCCAAAACTCAACTTGATACGTTAGTGATCACTACCTAAGCTTCTGGACATGTATTCATCTATGTTCATAATCCTTAGCCGATCATACATCCTATGTGACAATATTGCGTTATCTGTCGTCGACTGCAGCCTTCCCACCTCCTATGTTATCTGCCCTTCGCATTTCTCGGTGCTGTTGCAAATGTTTAAATCATGCCTTTAACACATAGCCATTAGCACTCTCCCTCTTGGGTCAGTATATCCATCCATATCTTCTATGTGCGCATTCATATCTCTTAGTATAATTATCTCGCACTCTACTCCTATCTCCTCAATGTAATTTGATATACACTCTACCATTGTGGGCTTTTCCTCTCTGGCATTTGCTCCCGTCCATAGGTACGCCAAACCAAGGAGTATCATTTGCCTTGCCACTTTCCCTTTTAGCCATAAATGTTCCTTGCCCTCCTGCTTGACCCTTTGCCAGTCTGTACTTTTATGAATGAATGCTCCAATACCCCCTCCCATTTCTGCTGCTTTCTGTTCTATTACAATTTTCTAACGCGTAGTCCGGACTGTTAGAGGGTTGTTCCATGACCCTAAGATGTGTTTCTACAAAACCATATACCATCGGCCTCTCCTCCCTTAGCTGTTCTTCTATCTCTTCCCACGTCAGCCTATTCCTGCCACCCTACACGTTAATGTATTCTACGTCTGAATTGGCTCGGCTCTCGTGGCTACATTGATTTCTGCCCTAGACTATACGTGGCTTAGATATTGGTGCCACTTTGGAATCGTATTTGTGTATAACACCTGCCAAAGAGTCCCCCTGGTTGTTTTCCTCGTTACTAGCTATTCTGCACCCTGAAAGGCCGATGTGCCCCCCCAAAAAGCTACGGTGCGTCCTGCAAATCGCCAACCCACCTCATGACCTAGTCTCCCATTGAAGTGAATTCTGTCTCGTTGAAAAGCACCCCCCCCCCAACGCACTTCTCTGTTTATTTCCAGTACCTCAAAGCATTTCTCTCGACCCATCCGCTACGTCTCTTGGTTTGCGATGATAACTACTCTTTGCAGGTTGTCGTGACGCACCGAATTGAGTTTTGAGTTTTGCGCTCACTTGCCTCCTGACTGCTTCCAGCTTGCATCTTTAGAACGTCCCTACTGACACCCTCTTGTGCATCTTACCCTCTCTTTGATTGCTTCTGCGCATTGATTTAAATTCGATCCCCAGCGGTTATCAAGTGCTGTGACTTTGCAGCTGTAGCGTCCTGCACCTTGGGGTAACTTGCACCTGTGACGCCGGCTGCTTTGTCCCCTCCCAGCCGTACCGCTGCTTCGCTGAAGCTGGGTCTTGCAAGCTTTGAACCGGCTGAACCTGTTTTTTCCGAGATTGCTTGCTACTTCTTCTCCGCTGTTCTGGTTGCCGGTGCCCTACCCAACTCTCCGTCGGCCACTCCTTTGTTCATTTTCGCTAGTGCCTCCTCAGCGGACTTGAGCCTCTATCCCATAACCCTCATTTTCTTTTGCACTGTCGCCAACACATTCTCCGGCTTGGTGATTATCATCAGCAGTTCACTCTGGACAACCATAATTTTCTTCATTTTTTTCCTCGACCTCACATTGCTTAAACTTGGTGTCACCCTTTTTTCCACTCGCGTCGGCACTTGGGTCCATCTTCAAACCCACCCCCCATTTTGATTAATTTACAGCCTTTTCAACCATGTCGTTTTGACACCAATAGGCCTTATGAATTGTTCCACTCGATAATTGCAAAACACGGTGTACGACGAGGCCTGCCCTACGAAAAAAAAGTCTGAGCTCTACTACAAAAGTGCGCGTGTTCGGTGTACGTGCAACTTCCCCACAGGGTGGCAAGAGAAAAAAAGGCAAACAAACAAACACACAAACTAGTAAAAACCTGGTGACTGACCCCCGAAAAAGCTGTACAATGTAATTAGTGCTACGAAGGTTTTAACTGCTGCCTTAATAATCAAAAAAGCAAGCTCGAAACATGCAAAGCCACTTATTTGCGCAGTCGATCAGGAGCACTCAAAAAAGACGTTCATCCACCGTGCCAGTCCGAACTGAACTCTGGATGGATGAATTGGATGAATTGATATGGCTGTGCCCTTTTGATCAGACGGTGGCTAACCCCATCACGCCGTAATACTTAGTGAACCAAAAACAAGATTTATTTTTTCCTCTAAATAGTGAGGTTGAAGACCCATACTTTGCAGTGAATGGTTTAATTTTCACTCGTGCTTTGACTTTAGCCACCAATCAGATAACCTTCTTTAATTCTACCCGCTTAAAGTCTGTTTTGCCCTCCTTGTCCCTAAACCCCAGTGCTTTGGAAAACTCTGCGTCATCATCCTGAACTATAGGGTGAAGCCTTTTAAAGAACATTATCAAGTGTTCGGCAGTTTCTTCTTCCTCTCCACACGCGCTGCATACCGTGTCTACCCCTTCGTATTTGGCCTGATATGTCTTGGTTCGCAATACTCCCATCGTTGCATCAAACAGCAGAGAACTACCCTGTGTATTATCATACATCCTTTCCTTGGCAATTTTCTGCTTAAAAGCTCGATAGATCTCTAGTACGGACTTTTAAACATGCCGATTCTTCACATATCTGTCTCAGCTTCCTTCACCTTCTTCCTAACCGATAATTCTTTTTGGTTTGGCACCCTGCTGTGTTCTAAGTATTTACCAGTCAATTTTCTAGTTTGCTTCCTCTAATTTGTATTGACATTCTTCATGTACAAGTAGCTCAATACCTTCCTAGCCCAACGCTCCTCTCCCATTTCTCTCAATCGCTTCTCAAATTTTATCTTGCTGCTAGCTTCCCTGCCCTCAAATGATGTCC
This sequence comes from Rhipicephalus annulatus, assembly GCA_013436015.1. Classification (NCBI taxonomy): domain Eukaryota; kingdom Metazoa; phylum Arthropoda; class Arachnida; order Ixodida; family Ixodidae; genus Rhipicephalus; species Rhipicephalus annulatus. The sequence goes on along the minus strand of WOVY01014610.1, from coordinate 787,751 downwards.
ATCTCTTATCACCTTGTACTCCCTGATTTGGTGCATTCCCGTGAGCTCCTAAGACAAGCCTACCGATTCCACGTTGCTTAATTTCTAATCTTGATTGAACTTCTGATCTCATGCACAAGACCGCATTGCCGAACGTCAGACCAGGAAACATGACCTCTTTCCATATTCCTCTCACAATCTCATATATATTGTAATTCCACAGTGCTCTGATTATTACCACCGCTGCATTCCTGTTACCTTTAGTCGTCACGTATAAGTGCTCTTGAAGTGCTACTATTGAAGTGCTACTTGGCGCCACCTAGTGGCTAGGCAATAAACTACAATAGCTAACTATAGTTGACACGAGTCAAGACACGAGACATGAAACTGCGGCCATTCCGGGCGTTGAAAGGCATCCCTATCAGCTCTCGTATTTTTACATCGATAACTATTAATTGCACAGGGTCCGCGAACGAATTTAAGCTCCTCACGTAAGCAAGGAGCTCCAAATTGAGGACAATCGTAAAATGCACGCGGTACTCGCAGCCAGGACCGCACTGCGGCTTGTGCTGCGGTTGGTGGCGGCCATCTTGGTTTTCATGTTTTCACCAGGGCGAGATCTTGCGAGCACCACTGTTAACATACGCAACGGCTTTAGCGTGCGCAACCTAAGAGCCCAGATCTAGTGCGCGCGTTCCTCGCGTGCGCAAACGCACGCATCTCTCTTACGTACAACGCATGCGCAGCCATGCTCCCTCTCGCGCTATGCGTGTGCTAGGCCGTTGGACGTGCTAAACTAAAGCTGTCTAATAAAAGCAAGCAGCGATAGAGCCAAAGAACACAATTCTGGGTTAGAAACCCCATGTGTCAAATTGCAGCGTGGGTCTGTAGTGCCGTCGCACACGCTTGCGCAAATTACTCTCAGTAATCGCAGCTCCATGACACTGTTGGTGTGCTTGCAACAATAGTCGAAAAGACGAAGATGGGTGTGCTTAACGGGGTCAACGTGGCCCTTTTGCCTGTCGCTGTGCTGAAGTTTCTTGATTTCGACTTTGGATCGTGTTGCTTCGTCGAAGGCGAAAAAGGGATGGTTGCAGACCACCTCATTCCCATTGGCATAAAGGATTTCATTGGCAAAACAGCGGAAACAGTTGCGCTGTGTGCGCAAACATCGAGCCTCTTTGGCGAACCACATCAGATTTACTTCAAGTTGAAAAACCTGTCTACCAAGCCCGATGTTGAAGAAGGTAACTGCTCATATGTAGCGGGCCTCTCCGAAAGTTGTTGGCACTTTTACGCTGCGTTCCTACTCTGCTGCGCGGAGAGCCTTATCAGGTTTAGAGGTAACTAAGCGGTGACTCTTGCTGCCAATTGCATGTATCTTATGCATTGAGTTCTGTGGTGCCGTGGAAAGCTGATTACGCCTGCCGTTCACTTGCTTACTGGAAGTACCTACGCCTGGGCCAGTGTACCTTCAGTTGAAGCCAATTGTAGTTTTGATTTTAATATGTCTGCTCCTTTCTTTCCTTTCGCCAATTGATGTTATTTCGTTTCTGATAAATAAGAACATGCGCCTCCGAACACTTGCTTGTTCGTGTTGGCAGTTGATATTTAAAGCAGATCAATGCACGCAGATTGCGCAGCTATAAATGCACGGACATGATGTATATACTCACAAGCTTACATTCACGCACGAACAATCTTCGCGTGCAGGTTTGTGTGTATGTACACACATGCGAAATAAAAATTGTTCATGAGAAAGGTTTACAACAGCTTAATTTGAGCATGGGTAGCGCTACGTTTTACTCAGACATCAAGCATACATATGCGAAAAATACACACACGTAATGCAGCAAATTTTTTATTTATTTATTTATTTATTTTCAATACTGCTACTCTCATTCGAGAGCGTGGCAGTTGGGCAGTACAATGATTTTCAGTACAGGCAATAAAAATAGTGGAAAAGAGGGAAAGAAAAAAAAAATCAAAGCAAAACAAGTGAGTTAAACATACACTAACATTTGTAGCGTAATTACAGCATATGTGGGTTACAGGAAAAAAAAAAAAAAAAAAACAAGAAGCACGATATATACAGCATACAGTAAGGCAAACAAAATGCTGGTTAAGGAACAGCATACTCAGTGGAATTTACACAAAAACGCCTAACACATGCTAGGTTCAAGGGAAATGATAAAGAAGCAAAAAGAAGGAACATGAGGCTTCGCAAAAAGTGACCAAAGAAAATAATAATAGTACAGGTGTCGGTAGGGGCTGGAATAAGACTAGGGTAAATAAGATTACATTTCTGGCATTGAGCAATAAGTTGACGTAAATGGGAAAGTTTCTAGAAGATGAAATGAAGAAATCTATGTTGGTGACTTTGCATGCATAGGTCCTCTTACGCAAACACATTTTTTTCTATTTGTGCCATAAATTCCGATAGTGATTCGATGTTGGTGATAGTAGCGTCAAGTTGATTCCATTCTGATATTGCGAGCGGAAAAAAAGAATACTTAAACGTGTCATTTTTACATGCATATTCTGTTAATGTGTGCGCATGCTTATTACGTGTAGGTCGAGCCTGGGAAAACGAAATATACTTAGAAATATCTATTCGATAGTTATTTTTCAGTAACTGAAATAAGAATTTTAGGCGAGCGTGTTTCGCTCTTGTGGATAGCTTTTGCAAACCGGATTTCATTAAAAGATGCGTGGGCGAGTCTGTGCGCTTATATTTATTATGAATGAATCTCACAGCTTTTCTTTGTATTGATTCAAGTTTTTTTATGTTAGTCACTGTATGCGGAAACCAGACTGTGTTAGCGTATTCTAGAACAGGCCTTACAAATGATGTGTAGGCTAGCAGCTTCGTTGCCGTTGTTGCGTGTGCTAGGCTTCTTTTTAAGAAAAATAGCTTCCGTAGCGCCTTTGAGATTATTTTACTTATATGCTTGTCCCACTTGAGATCCGATGTTATTGTGACGCCTAGATATTTATGTTCATCAACCCTATTAAGGGGGGTGCTATTAATTACGTATGTGAAGGTGGATGGTAGTGCTTTCCTGGTCACAGTCATGATCGCAGACTTTTGTACGTTGAGTGTCATCTGCCAACTAGAGCACCAATTAGCTATATCAGCTAGAGAATCATTCAGCTCATTATGATCACTGTAATGATTAATTTCTTTGTAAATGACACAGTCATCTGCGAATAGCTTTATATTGCATTTGATGTCAGCTGCGATATCGTTAATATAGAGCAAGAAGAGCAATGGTCCGAGGACAGACCCTTGTGGGACTCCGGATGTAACTGCGACTGTGTTAGATAACGTATGTTCGTAAATTACAAATTGCGAGCGGTTACTTAAGAAGCATTTTACCCAGCCAGAAAGTTCTCCTATACCAAAAACATCTTCAACTTTGGCGATTAATTTGCTATGACACACACAGTCGAAAGCCTTAGATAAGTCAAGTAGAATCATGTCAGTTTGACCACGGTTATTAATTGTAGCAGCGAGGTTGTGTACTAGTTCTGTGAGCTGAGTAACTGTGGATAAGCCACTGCGAAAACCATGTTGGTTGGGGGAAAAAAAATTAATGCGCTCTAGGAATACTGTCATGTGCTTTAAGATTATGTGTTCGAGAAGTTTACATGATGTACTAGTTAGAGAGATGGGCCTGAAATTTGAAGGTGAATCTGCGTCTCCTCCTTTGTGGATTGGTTTTATCTTGGCTATTTTCCATTCTTGAGGTAGCTGTGAAGTACTGAGTGATTTCCGGAAAATTAGGCCTAGGTATCTACTGCACCACTCTGCATATCTTTTGAGGAATGTATTTGGTATATCGTCGGGGCCGCTACCTTTCTTGGGGTCAAGTTTAAGCAAAAGGTTGAAAATCCCTGCGTCCGTAATGTCCACTTTATCGATTTCCGTGTATTGTTTTGTTTTAATCGCGGGAATGATATTATCATCCACGGTGAACACTGACTGAAAAAAATTATTATATGCGTTGGCCTTAGTTTTTTTTTCTTCGGGAAGAAGATGTGGTGTAACGGTTTTATTGGTACGAAAGTGATTCCAGAACCTTTGGGGATTATCAACAAGGAAGTTAGGTAATACTACGTCAAAATAGTGCTGCTTAGCACGTTTAGCTTTAAGTTTGAATTCCGCGATAGCTTCCGATAGTTTCTGAATTTCGGATTCTCCCCCTCCTTTCGTTTTTATTGCCCTGCGTAACCTTTTCAAGCGTCGCTTTGCTTGAATTACCTCCCTCGTGATCCATGGATTATTTTTTGGAGGACGCTTTGTTTTTGTGGGTATGTAGTGCGCGATACAGTAAAGTACAACTGATTTGAAGTGGAGCCAAAGAGAATCTACATCTATTGAAGCATGGGAACCGGTTTCTGAAAAATGCTGGAATTCATGAGCGAGATGCGTCAGCACGCTGTCATCATCGGCGTTTTCGAAGTCTGTTACTACAGATACAGAAGAATGAGTGGTTATGGTGCCGTCAAGGGGTACGAAGCACACTGGTACGTCGTGGTCAGATATACCATGGACTACGTCAGTTTTAATGCGGTTTATGTCGAAATGATTACTGAAAAATATTAGATCAAGTATGTTCTGTGAAATTCCCTGTGAGCGGGTTGGACGTGAAACGACCTGATGGAGATTAAAGGTAAGCATAAGGTCAAACAATGTATCCGAAGCCGATGATGAGTAGCACATACTATTCCAGTTAATATCTGGCAGATTAAAATCACCCATGAGAACAACGCGCGAACCAAAGGTGTGACGTTGCATGTAATCATGAATGGCACTGATAGAAGCATCACCAGAATTTGGGCTCCGATAAACACAACCTATGAATATACTCGCGCCGTCACAGAGCAGTTTGCAAAAAATGGCTTCTGCGCTTTGTACATCCGGAAGAGCAACAAATGAAAGTCCCTTTTTTATTAATAACGCCACTCCACCACCACGTGTGGGGCGGTCTTTTCGGATCACAGAATAGTTAGGTGGTGCAAACTCGTGATCAAAGACGTCAGGCGTCAGCCAGGTTTCTGTAATTGCTGCCAAGTGGGGCTCATGATCAATGATCAGATTTTCAAGCAATTCAGGCTTATTGATGACGCTTCGTGCATTCACCGTGAGGAGTGCTAGTTCACCGATTTTGCAGCACGACGAGTAACAGCTCCCTTTTTTGCTTGATGACTAGGTACGTTCACCGCCGTTGCTGAACTTGTAGTAGCCGAGGCTTCTCCTACGGTTTTTTTATTAAGCGGTACCTTGTCATCCTTCTCATTGTTCCAAACATATGCGCGATTATTTATATATAACTTATCAAAAACAAGAGAAACTTTCTCATTATTTTGTCGGTTAGCTTTCGCACTGTTCCATAGTTTCCTTCGGATATCGCGTACATGTTTAGAAAAGTCTTCAGCAATCGATAGGCCGGTATCTTTAAGTTTATATCCCCTCTTTAGTATTGAAGGTTTGTCTCTAGAATCTAGTAGTTTAATAATTACAGGTCTAACCTTGTTTGGCGCTGCTCTACCTATCCGGTGTATGCGCTCGATTGCTATTGGTTTTAGTTCAAGAGTGCCTTCAATTATGTTTTTGTTTACTGTACTTTCAAGTATCGGGGGCGTCTCGCCTTCTGCCTCTGGTAAGCCGTAAATTATCAGGTTATTTCGCCTGCTACGATTCTCGAGATCGTCAATTTTTTCTTGCATGGATTTTATGAGAACATTCAGATTCGCGATTTGTTCTTGACAACAGTCGACTTTTTCTTCTAGGCTTGCCAGCAAGTCTAATTTCTTGTCAATTTTAGCCAGACGACTTTCCTTAATCTCTTTTATATCCGCAGCTATTTCTTTTAATTGTTGGCTGATATCAGGACCAGGGTTCGTCTCGATGTCTCCGCCAAGCAATAAGAGTTTAAGTATAGACACCGCATGCTCAATCGCAACAGCATATAGCCGTGGGCACGGCAGCACAAGCAAGAAAGGGTTGTTTGAGCTAATGCATTTTCCATAACGCTTCCTCACCTGTAGGATGAAGACAAGCGGATTGTTAGCTGACCGCATTCCGTGAGTGCCACCGTGCCCAATGGCCCGGCCGTGCTTGAGGTGGTCCTTTATAGCTGGGTCTAGTGGTGGCGCTGAGCTTGGTCTATGCGCACAGCAAATGCGCACAGTGTCCGCGCAGGTAGACGATGAACGTTGCAGCACGGGATCCCATGACTGAATCAGTAAAGAATCTCGAGTGTTGATAGTGACGTTGACGCCACGTGTTGTTCTGGGTAGTCCTGGTGGCTTGAAACCCGGACCGGCATGAAGCAGCAGTCCGAGGATGAGCTGTAGGATGAAGACAAGCGGATTGTTAGCTGACCGCATTCCGTGAGTGCCACCGTGCCCAATGGCCCGGCCGTGCTTGAGGTGGTCCTTTATAGCTGGGTCTAGTGGTGGCGCTGAGCTTGGTCTATGCGCACAGCAAATGCGCACAGTGTCCGCGCAGGTAGACGATGAACGTTGCAGCACGGGATCCCATGACTGAATCAGTAAAGAATCTCGAGTGTTGATAGTGACGTTGACGCCACGTGTTGTTCTGGGTAGTCCTGGTGGCTTGAAACCCGGACCGGCATGAAGCAGCAGTCCGAGGATGAGCTGTAGGATGAAGACAAGCGGATTGTTAGCTGACCGCATTCCGTGAGTGCCACCGTGCCCAATTTTCTAAAGCACTCCGTGCTTATCTAAAGAAAACTATGCTACGCGCTTAGAGAAGCCCGAATATTGATAAATATGCGGAAAAAGTCGATATTGATTTACTCGAGGAGAACGATTAATTTGTCGCGAGCGAAATGATTAGAACAAACTACCCTAGAGTGTTCATCAGCTTGTTTCCAATGCGTATATTGCTGATTTGCGCCGTTCTCCGTCGCGTGTCGTCTGCATCTGTCATGAAGTGACACAACAACACGCTTCCATCTGTCCACCACCATGCCAGGCATTGACACTTGCTGTAATGGTCTCTGGATATCATTTTTCCTCTGCTCACGCGTGTGGCATGGCGAAAATAAAGGAACTATGCGGCCACTCCTTGACGCGCGCAACGTGTTAACATGTGTCCTTTGAAGGTTCACCCTGTCAACGCCGTTTCTAAGCGTGGCTGACAGGTTGGAGCACAAAGTTGGAGTCGCGAATACTCTGTTGGAAGCAGGTATTCCTCTCTGTGGTGTTTGCCTTCGCTTTGAACATTTCGATGCGTATTGTGAGCCCTATAGACCCATTAACATTTTCACAAATGCTACATATATTGAGACTCGATTTCATGACAAGCCATCATTTTTTTTAGCTTCGAGCCAAGCGTTATAGGGTGAATTGACGTTTTTGTGTACATTGAGTGATTGGGTGGATATTACGAAATCGCAAGGCACGTCGGCCCCACTGGTACGTGAAGGGCAGCTTACAGTCTGACGTAACGTCGACACTCACACTGGACTACAGCCTTCAGTTTCAACGAAATGACGTGCACACTACGGTGGACAACGTGCATTTCATAAGTGGCGCTACTTAGCATATTCCTGCGGGCGCGACTGGCGCTTCTCTTATAACTTGCCGAGTTAAAACAGGACAAGAGTAATACTCATTATATTTTTATATAACTGAATAGCCAACACTGCAACCAGGCTTGACGTTAGACAAGCACCACCACGAGAACTGATGTTAGGGAACAATGAACAAAACTGCTTTTTCAGTGAATAATAAGCCGAAAGCCTTGAAGAGGTCATGAGTCACTATTTGTACTTGGTGAAAAAACACACCCTGTAGAAAGCAGAAAAATGCCGCAAGCACTAAAGCAAAATCTTTGACCGGTTGCACAGTAAAGATAATTTGGAAACAGAGTGTGAAGTTGCCATTCTCTAAGGCTCCCTTCTTTTGTTATTCTTCCTTTATTAAGAAGCTTGTGCTCCCACTCTCTAGCTACCAGCGCCTGCTGTTTAGTATTACGGGCGAGAGATGTTTACTGTACAAGGGGGGGGGGGGTAGATATATGCTTGCAGAAGTCAGGCCTGGCACAGAACACATTCACTTCCTGTTCCTCTACCTCACTTCAACGAAAGTCCCGTATCGTTTCCCCCGTTGCAGACGATGCCCACTGGGTGAGTTAGTCAGTGCCACGCGTGGTATGGCTTCAACCAGGCGACATTTACGACGTCAGTTTCACTGGAGCGATGGCCAGATGTGAGGCGTGATATCACGTGCGTAACGTCGCTAACGTGCGACAAAACGACGAAGGGACCTGTATAGTGGGCCAGGAACTTTTGATACAAACCACTCTTGCAATATGGCGTCCACAGCCACACCATATCACCTTCTCTGTACGGCACATATCGATGTAGCTTATGGTAGCGAGCCTTTGAACGTCTTGGGCTGCAAAAGTCCGGAGACGCGCGATGCGCCGTGCCTCCTCTGCGCGGCAGAGTGTCTCTGCAAGGGATGGGTTTTCTTGCTCTGAAAATTGGAGAATTGCGTCGAGGGTAGTACGTGGCTCACAGGTAAAACGGACTAAAGCCGGTGGTCTCTTGTAGCGCAGTGTTGTAGGCGTAGGTCATAAACGATAAATCTTCGTCCCAGCTTTTATGCTTGGAATCAACGTACATAGCGAGCATGTTAATGAGCGTCCTGTTGACACGCTCAGTCAAACCGTTGGTATGGGGATGGTATGAGGTGGCATGACGAAACTGGGAAGCACACCGGCGAATCAACTGTTCCTCGACGTCGGTTACAAACTGCCGGCCACGGTCGCTGATGATGGCACGAGGGGGCCCATGCTGGAGGATGATGTAGCGTAGCAGGGAATCACACACGTGATCGGCTGTTGTGGCGGAAATCACTGTGGTTTCAGCATACCAAGTGAGGTGGTCTACACAGACTCTAACCCAGCCGCTCCCAGTGATAGATCGTGGAAAAGGGCTCATCGAGTCAATACCGACGACCTCAAAGGGAAAACATGGAAACGGTATGGATGAAGAAATCCTGGCGGCGCACTTGTTGGACTCTTGCACCGTTGACAATGCTCACAGCTGGTCACGTATTCAGCTGTAGCTTGACACATGCGGGGCCAGTAGAAACGTTTCAGTGTGCGGTGATAGGCCCTGGCGAACCCCATATGCCCAGATGTTGGATCATCGTGCATAGCTTGCATCACGTTGGGTCGCAATGATTTGGGGACAATCAAAAGTAGGCGGGCCTCCTTTGCAGCAAAATTTCGCTTGTAAAGAATGCCATCATGCATGACGAATGGGCTCTGATGCGGCTTATCAATGGCGGATTAGAAAAAAGAAGCCAGACTATGGTCTTGACGTTGTCCTGTACGAAACACTTCCAAATCTGGAAAACGTAAGTCAAGAGTGGCTAGACAGTCGTCTGAATTGTCAGCATCGCATTCAGTCGTGAGAAGGGGAAGTCGCGATAGGCAGTCAGCGTCCGCGTGATGGCAGCAACTTTTGAAGCAAACATCAAAGTCATATTCTTGCAACGGAGCGCCCATCGTGCAAGAAGACTGTTTGGATCTTGTAGACCAGTGAGCCAACAAAGTGAGTGGTGGTCTGTGACGATAGAGAATCGGTGGCTATAGATGTACGGGCGAAACATGTGCACGGCGAAGACAGTTGCCAGACATTCTTGCTCTGTAACAGTGTAATTGCGCTCAGCTTTCCTCAAAGAACGGCTCGCGTAGGAAATGACAAGTTCGGCGGTGCCCTGACACTGATCTAATACTGCGCCGATGTCGATTCCGCTTGCGTCACTGTGAACCTCAGTTGGGGCTGATGCGTCGAAATGACAAAGAATAGGCCCAGAAGTGAGTAGAAGCTTCAGCTTCCAAAACGATGACTCGCACTCTTTCGTCCACTTGAAGGGTACGTCTTTGTTGAGCAGATGAGTAAAAGGCTCACCAACATCAGCGAAGCTAGGAACAAAGCGCCGGAAATACGAACACAGGCCCAGGAAGCTTCAGTATTCTCGTAGCGAGAGTTGTTGAGGGAAAGTGCTGACCGCGGTGATTTTGTGGGGGTCAGGCTGAACGCCGTATTTGTCTACGAGATGGCCAAGAACTAGAGTTTCACGATCACCATAATGGCACTTTTTAAAATTCAAAGTAAGTGCTGCTTTCTCAAGGCACGTGAACATGACATGAAGTCAACGATTGTGCTTTTTAAGCGTGCGGCCGAAGATGAAAACGTCATCAAGATGGCAAACACATACTTACCATTTCAAGCCACAGAGAACTGTGTCCATAAAGCGATCAAACGTAGCTGGAGCGTTACAGAGGCCAAATGGCATGACCTTATATTCAAACAAATCATCTGTAGTTATAAAAGGCCTATTTTCTTTATCGGCAGAGTGGATACAGATTTGTCATAATCCCGATATTAAGTCTACGGAAGAAAACTACGAAGCAGAGTGCAAACAATCGATAACGTCGTCCATGCGGGGAAGCGGATATACGTCTTTTTTGTAACTGAGTTGAGCCGCTGGTAATCAACACAGAATCTTCAAAACCCATCCTTCTTTTTTACAAGTATAACTGGTCCTGCCCAGGGGCTAGACGACTCTTATATAACTTCTTAGACAGCATTTCTTCCAGCTGCTCAGCAATAACTTTACGCTCCGATGGAGCTACTCTGTATGGTCTCTGACGAATGGTATGGGCGGAACCAGTATCAATATTAACAGTCCCGTATCATTAGAGTCGCTCAACAGACAACATTCAATTGCCCAGTAGCCGACATAAATCAAGGGCGCCACTCAGAACAGACGCGCTTCTGCCAGGGCATGCCGCCAGGTGCCGATGCTGCCGCGCCGCCCTCCATAGTCTTACGGCATTACACAGTGATGCGTGCTCGCACACAGTAATCACAGATGTGTTGAAGGTCATGATGCGTACAAACGTAACTTTTTTTATCTTAAACCATTCTTTTCTGCTAAGCTTTCAGTACGCCCATCATCAGCACGAAAGAAAAAAATAAGTAGTTAACTAAGGCAAGCGGCAAACTTCCTTAACTCTGTTTGTTCTTGACGGACTCGAGAAAATTTTCGTGACAATCGAGTTGTGAGGCACTGAAGTCCGATAATGATGTCGTTGAATATTTACTCAGAAAACGGATCATGGCCCCTTTAAATGTATGTTTCAAGGTCTGCAACATTTAAAATAATACTTTCCGGTATTTCAATGGGCTCCTGGTAATGCTGGTGTAGCCTGGTAGCCACCAATAATTATTATCATGTCCTCTTACTTGACCTTCATGATGACAGTTTCTTATTTCATGCACCAAGTGCTCTTGAGTTATCTTAGGCAAGGAAAACTGCAAACTTGAATTGCTGCTTTTGAGCTGCAGAATGTGACGGATTTCCGCCGGCGCTTCCCAATCTGCCTGTGGGGTAACTCAAATAGTTACGATCCCTCTTTCAAAGACTGATGTGGCAAGAGAACATAATTTGCTGGTTCTGTACATTACGCGCACGCTCCGGTAATTTTCTAGGAGCCAGAAATGTCATGAACTTGATCCTTTGTTGAAGCTGCAACTGCCATCGCGAATTTTCCGCTCCGATGCGACCCTACACTGTACCGTGTTTTGATGGGTGTAAGCACACTTCCATTTCGCAGAATCTTATTTCTGCGTGTGTCCTCTGCGGATCCGAAGTGACAAGTTAACATGTTCTGTGTAGCTGGCTCACTAGGACACTCAGCGATGCCAACTCTGCATGCTTTCGAGTCAAATGAACTCGTGACCATTTTCGGCAACAAAGATTCTAAAACCATGAGCATTCCACTCCTAGACACCGAAGGCAATGAGAGCGCTACGGAAATACTTAAAACTGACAGTATGCGTGACCGAGAGTAGACTTCTTGTACAGCCGCCATGGTAGTCTAGTAGTTACGGTTCTCGACTGCTGACCCGCAGTTCGCGGTATTGAATTCCGGCTACGGCGGCCATATTTTTGATGGAGGCGAAAATGCTTGAGGCCTGTGTACATAGATTCAGGTGCAAGTTACAGAACACCAATTGGTCAAAATTGTCGGCGCCATCCACTACAACTCCTATTTTAATGTTCTTGTTGTTTTGTGATGTTAACCCACAAATATTAATATTACAGCGAAAGCTGTACATGGCTAGGAGAAACAAAAACAAAAGCTGCCCTGCAGCTGTGTCACGAGTGGTCTACATTGACTGTCCTGTCATTTACGCCATATTCAGCGTCTCACCTAAGCATGCGCCGCTGTTGGCGCCGTTGTGAGGGACGTCGTCCAAAAGTCGTAGCCGTGGCGCCGAGCTCCCGCGCATAAGTTTCTCCTGAAACCTTCCGCAAGAGTATGCAATAGAACACTCTACAAGAATGCCCTCAGTGTAAACGTGAGATGCCTCGCATTTGGCGGGCTGATTGTGCAGTTCAGGCACAAAAACAAGCCCGGAAGGCCGAGTGCCGGCCGCAACTGTATACCTATGATTCGGCAGCCTACCAAGCCTCGCCAACTCGTGAGCAAGAATATAAGCGCCGTTGGCAGGTTGATCCTGCAAACATCGAAGCCGAGTTAGCTCGCGATGTTAAACGTTTGCAACAACGTTACCCCGAAGAATGAATTTGTGGTTCTCAAACAAGCGAAATATGCACCTAATTTCTGACTGCCTATTGCTGACACAGCGAAGTGTCCAAAAGCTGGATGAGGGGCGTTGCAGCGTCAAGCTGATGATTGCGAGAGCGCGTTCGCCAGGGTGAACGCCTGCTTTCGGCGGAAGTTTCTCCAGCGAAAATGACTTCAGCTGCAACGTCGGTGAACGCCTGTACATCGAAGACAGCCACTGTAATGAAAGCCCTAGGAAACACATTTACCCACTCATTACTCTCTTCCATGACGGTGATCAATCGAGACACAATGGTGGCATGTTACATAAAAAACTATGTAAGCCCCGTCAAACGTGCGTCCATGTTCATTAGGAAGTACGAACATGTAACCAATAATTCCGAAAGGCTTCAGTACCAAGTCGGGTTGAACACGCTGCTGAAAACCGGGGCCGCACGTTTCAGATTTCGCTGGTTGATCATTTGTACGGAGTGCTCTGGTGGTTATTTTTTTCTCTAAATGTTGCATTTTTCATAAATTTTGTTTCATGTGGTAAATATTTGAGTGATGTATGTAAGCGTTTTAGAGCAAGAAAAAAAGGATAATAAATGATTGATTAAGGGAATATTTCTTCAAAAAATAAACGCGCATATATATATATATATATATATATATATATATATATATATATATATATATATATATAAACGAAATATTGTTTTTGATTTTACCCTGATACTCATGCAGTCCACCACTTAAATGAAGTAGCACCTGATTTTGCATTGAAATGTTCCGGAGCATCTCGCCTGCATTCACTCGGCCCTTGTAGGTGACTGCTTGCGAACTTCAACTTGTTTTCCTAAAGGTGAAGGTCACTGTCTCCTATTTAAGCGTGAACTTTGGATTCAGCTTACGCACGGTCATTCTTGAACATGGTAATTCTTAGAAGGACTCATAGTGCCGACCACTAATATCATTGGGGGCGATGAAACTTGCGCAATTTCTGCGCTCGTGCTCGTTTCTTGCAGATAGAAAACTGCCCGTCAGAGATGATCATGCAAGCGTATATTCTCTCAAGTCTTTTAAAACCGCAGAAGTACAAAAAAAGCCACGGTCGCGATTTCAATCGGGTTACTACAGTGAGCAACTATCGGCGATAACGGAAAGGAATTTTGAAGGATTGTTTACTTTTGGTTTCATTCAACCCTAATGAAAACCAACTAGATGGCCATAAATGATGAAGCCCTCCACCGCGACGTCTCCCATATCCTATCGTGATTTCGGGACGTAAAATTTACATAATGTTAATACCAAATAAAAAAGAAACAGCTGGTAATGAAGACAAGGAAGGTATATGAGATGTCAGTAGTACCGTTTTAAGTGTATATTCTTGCGGTATAGATGGGAAGGAAGTAAAGTGTAAAAACCAACGTACAGCCGACAGAGACGGAATATGCAACTTTCAAATTGCGTACCTGACGATCTTGTCAATTTACTCACGTTGGCCGTCATCACCCCCACCCTCCGCCGTTCACTCTTATCAAGGATTTATGTCCATGCGAATGTCGTGTTAGCCATGGTGCCGCCCGCACTGATGACACGGATTGCCGAACTTTTTTTTTGCCAGTTGGTGACATCGAAAAAAGACGTACAGTTTTAACTAAACTGATTGCATGTGCAGGGCCCTGTATCTCCTCTTGCTTTGCTTCCCAATAACGTTTTCTTCGTTGTAGGTGTGTATGAAACTACGTGTGTATATACTTGTTTGAACATCCACCCGACGTTCCTGACTTCCTTCTCCATTTTACTTCATTCACAAAGCAACAACACGCTAGTTAAACACTGCTCGGTTTAATTAGCCTGTGATTTGCACCCCTCTCCTATCACTAATATTGCCACCACCACCACCAGCACACAAACGTGGTGAAAGTTCGTTCGCAGGTAAATTGATCGGCTACTGGTAGGTCGTCCACCGCGATGTAGCAAACGAGTTTTGTGGCAGCATGCCGCCGGCGGCCGAAAGCTCGTTATCTCCAACAGCTTCCACCATGTCTTAGTTTGGTGACACTAAGCGTGCAATGCGCCAACTTAGAACGGTGCGGCTGTGTTGGATCCCGGCGAGATGTCGGCGAATGCGGGGTGACTAACTGATGAAGAAAGTGATGGAGACAGCGCCGCCTCTGTTCGGTTGTCGGTGATCACTGTTTGCAGACTTTTGCGACGCAAGAGTGTTGTGACCAAATATGATTGAATCAACGAGAGTTTGATAGCTTTAAACAATTCACACGCTATTCAGCACAAAGGAACAGATCCGGCTCATCTGATTTTTCTTACTAACGTGGTTTTACTGTGTATAAAAGTACTGTAAATGTATTATGTGAACGATGATAATGGAGCGAAGTAAGATCCTAAGGTTTATATTTATAGTCTACATTGAAGTCGCTGACTAATATAAATGACAGACAGACAGATGGACGGATGGGCGGGCTGACGCACGGACGGAGGGACGGATGCCCGGGTGGACTGACAGGTGGACGAAAGGATGCACAAATGAACGCACAGGCGCACGCAAATACAGAGAGACAGATGCATGGACACAGTACAATCTATGTTTCAAACCTACATGCGCACCATAAACGCTCTATGTACGGTACATGTGTTTCGCTCCAACGGAAGGCTTAGGCAACGGGGTCAACTGGCATCGTGAGAGCGTAAGGAGCGCCGCTCCAAAAAAAGGTGTTTTTGTGTCACATTAATTAAAAACTGTGACTGTGAATCAGCCTTGGCTAACATGAGGGCATTATGCTGTTTTGTACAGTACCTGTGCATTGATACTTGAAAAAAGTGAAACTTTAGGGCTATTCATGCCTGTGTTTTTGTTTCTGGTGTCAGCAGTCGTGTCATACTTGAATACTCACATCAAAGGAGGTCTTACTTTTAGCGACCAGATTTGTAACGACAGCACACGCCTAATTTAAGCGATTCTTCACAGCAGTCATTGCGGTAAAGGGACCCATGTTGCGTTTCAGTCCGTGCGTGAAATGCCTTGTGAGACTGCACGCGCGATGCATAAAGTTAAAACGAAGCTGGATCCTCGTGTGGGTGAAACCGGGATCGCTAATTGATGAATACACTGGTTTAAATAGCTTCGCTTCTGTTCGTTTGTCTACGAACGTTGTTTTCAGTCTGCTGCGTCACACGTTTGATATGCATATGCACATTATACAATAGAAATACATAAAGACATCTGTTGTGCTTCAAGCACCAAATCTCTCACCCATTCAAAGCTACGTGGAAAGTCTTGTAACCTTTTGATTTACTGTAAGTTTAACAAAACGAGTGCTTCAGGCTTCTAAATCATTTGTTAACTTCTCTCAATTGGGACAGCAAATAAATAAATTGGTAGATAAATAAATAAATAAATAAATAAATATATCTTGCGCAGTTTTTTTAAGAAAAATAATTATCTCCGTTGTTTAAATCGATATATTGACGCAGCTTAAAGCTAGAATGAACACCTCTACACTAAGACAGCTGTACTAACTCAGGAATTAGGATTTCTGAACCCGTTTCAGATTTAGGTGCCATATTAAAGCCCTTTCTGTGTATTAAAAATGCCTATGTTCAATCCTGTTATAAAGAATCGTCTTCATGACATCACAGCTAACAATGATAACTGAGAGTATTCAGTGTTTCCGAACAATAGTGCCTTCTGGGGCTGACTTTCAGAAGTTTTAACTGGAATCCGTGGTATATGCAATATTAGATAAAACCGTGATCCACTTCTAATGCGCCACTGCGGTACACAGTGAGGGAGAACGCCTACCAATTGTTCCGCGCTTCATTCACCCTCCTAATGGCGCGAGACCATTGTCCAGCTAACGGCCAAGTGGCGTGTCCTGCCGTAGTTAGCGCTTACCGGAATGTACAAAAGTGATTGCCCAGGCACGTGTCCCACCGGGCGTCAAGATGCGGCTATGACCCTGCGAAAAGCGCTGCCTTGTCCCACACTGTCTCCAACGATCCCGTTCTTTTTGTCTGTTTTTCGGGACCATCGGCTCTGCCTACTAAGAGGAACATCGAGCAGGCAAAAGCTCTCAGGGTATAGCGGTCGCTGGCTCAGCATCTGCACCACTACACTGCTAGAAGAGTGGGTCATTTGAGAGGCAAATAGAAAAGCCAGACCAAGCGCATGCTTCTTTATTTCCGTCTTCAAGCCTCGGAGCTATCGCTTCCAGGCCTCCCCGTATGGCAATGCCCCTTTATATACTACGCCCGCCTCGTGGTAAGCAGGCTCGTGCAGCCACATACCACATTTCCACACCTTATCGCTGGCTCCACTTCATTTTTTTTCGCTCCCGCCTCAATCGCAAGCCCATGCCACCGATCGTCTTGGTCAGCGAAAGAAGAGAAACAAAGTATCGGTCGACATCCATTACCAAGCTTCGACCGCCCTTTCGAGAGGCACTGGCGCGCCTAGCCAGTGACGGGCAAATCTGGCGGAAACGGCGCGTCATTTATTGCCACGCCACCCTCGTCCTGAACGAGCTCATCCGTCACGGCGTCGCGCCACACGTGGCAGCGACGCCATGGTCCGCGTGGCCCGGCCTCCTCCGGTCTCACACTCGTCGCACCAGGCATCTTCCTTTTGGCCGAAACATGCCGCCGTGGCAGTCGATACGTCTTGCCGCATATGTGTGCTTGCCTGTTCCGCCGGTAGGCGCGATTCCGAGAGCCCTTGAGCAGTGTGCGTGTTCTCCGAGGCGACTGTATACCTGCCACCACCACATATATAGATATAGATACAGCATGCTCGATTACACCGAGATTCTCACACGGTGACGCGAATAGGCCTCTGGACACCAATCTGTCTCTGCACGCTCTTTATGTCAGATGGCGCTGTACGTTTGTAGAACATTTCTATTCGGGTGAAGACTTAATAAACGTACGCTTTTCATTATCGATCACAAGTTGACAGAGAACAAGACACGAAAGCGGTAGGAGGTCCCCTTTGCAGTGTTTCATCTTTCTTCGCAACTCTTGCATACAAACACACAACTCTTGCATACAACTCGAATGAGAGATGTGGCCAAGGCGTTCTTGATTGATAATACTGTGAACAATAATAAGTCAAGTTTTTATTTTTTTGAACATGACTAAGATCAGGACACTTGTGGTTCGCACTTTTATAATGCTGACCATAAATAACAGTTTAGTTATGAAAGACGCTGTACGTCAGCTATTGGGGTATGGGCTTTAATTTAAAAAGTGGCCTGCAGTGTTTTTCTACTAGGTGTGCGAATAAAAAATTTCGTGTGCAGCAATTTTCGGAAAATCGACTGTGTGAATGAGCAGGAACTTGACAAATCAAAACGGAAAACATGTCGCAGAGTCGCGATGGAAAGGAGAAGTTTCTTTTTTTATGACCGCATTGGTTCTTGTTTCTAATTTCTAATCTAAAGCGTTGATGAATTGAATACAGGGTGCAGGAAAAATATGCACGCTGGAGCGTTTGATACTGACGAAGTGTTTGCCAAATGATTGAGCAATAAATGAAAAAAATAACCGAAAATATGTACGCTTGGTAGCGGTTTGATTGACATGTGGGCTTCAATGTCACAAAACCACACTTGATTAAGAGAGACGCCATAGAAGAAGGCCCCGAAAATATAGACCATTTAGGGTTCTTCAACGTGGCTTCGATGCAAAAGGTACCAATCCAACTAAGTCATCTGTATCTTTTAGCCATCACATGATTCTCGCCACAGTAATAGCATTGCTCGCTTCATATTACTGACTCTTCCTAAAACGTACTTTGGCAACAAAAGAAAAGTTCCGTGGTGTTAAAGAGTTATGATGACAATGGTTACTGTCGTGTAGTCTTGTTTTCTTTAGGAAGCTTAATGCTCTATGATTAGCATATTAGTGTGTATAAATTTATAAACACAGGAGCACGATGGCCAGAGTCCCGGGATCTTTTGTTCACCTGAAGCAAAGTCTAGCATGTATGCTGTCCAGAATAGCAAACTGTGAAGACACTTCTTCACTGTCGAACGTACACCAATGGCAAATGAGGCGCTGCACAGTATGTTTACATGCGCCACAGCCGTATGCGGTGGTGTTGACTATTACGCTGAAGAAGACATACCCGCTCTTGAATGGCACCTACCTGCCAGTGACAATGAGCGTATTTCACGGTAATGCGCAATGGCTAGATGGCTGGATAACACAAACAAAACTCTAGATAACAGAAACAATCTAGATAACACAAATCAGAGTTGGCTGATGGAAATTAGACCAGCGCAGCTGAAAAAGAAATACAAAGATAAGAAACCATAGTACAAAGGGGACACAGACAAAGACAACTCCGTACAACCAGCTCTTAGTTTTTTGTGGGCGTGTATACATATATATTTATTATTATTTATATTTACACCTATAATGAATATTACAATATAGTTGTTATAATATATATGTAAATGTGCAGAAGAAGGTGACAGCAAATAAAAAACATTTATATATGTAACGCATGTATATATATGCCCGCCATGCATTTTGTGCATTGCTTATGTACCTTTTTCTTTACAACTGTAAAACCTACAGTAACTATTTTACGATCATTCCGATCAGAAGCCTTTCCCCATTGTACTGAAGCACATATATTCCTGAATATTTCAAATATCTTGTTCTGCAATTTTTTTTACATCGCGTGTAAAATTATTGCGCAGTACTTGGTATTCGATGTCGTCTTGTACAAAAGTATTTCCTCCCACATTATTATTTCTGCTTCAGTATATTCCTTAGTAAAGCATCTAAATACAAGCCGAAATATATGGTTTTTAGAGACTCGGGCTGCTGAAATAAAAAAATGGCGATAAAGACAACTTTTGAGATAATCGCACTTAAAGTGCAAAATTTGCATTACTACAAGCGTACATTGAAACAGCGGCAAATGGGCGAACCCTTTCAGTAGGTATCAGGCAGATATTTGTCCCCAATATCATTTTTTAGTTATGAGACACCTTGTCTTGCGAGTTTGATATTTAGGTATCTGTGCAGCCCTATTCAGGACAAAGATGTCTAAGCCGTGCACTGTGTAGCACCCTGTTTCAATTCATAACGCGTTCAGCACACTGACCTAGGCTCTGCTGTCATCACTGAAAATAGGATTTGAATCAAGAGTGCATATTTTAGATGTTTGATGTCCCGTGATAACGGTTTTGGGGCGTGCTCTGACATCACATTGTGTAACGATTCCTGTGGATTTTGGGTTTCCTTATGAATGCGAGTAGCAAGTGATTTTGGATTAGTTAGCTGCTGAGAAAGTAACTTCTCAGCATGTAGAACAGATGCCAGAGATGTTTTTTATGAAAGTGTGGTTCGCCATTCAAGAAGATTTTCTTTAGTTTGGACAAATTTTGGGTGTCTTTTGAGAAAATGCCGTGAGATGAATTGGTGTCCGTTGATGTCATATAAAAATATGGGCCCATGGCACACAGCCCTTCTCTTGCCTTCCAACCTGCCTATGTTTGCCCAAATGGCCAAACCATAATACATTTCTGAGGTTATCAAGGACGGTAACAAACAGACATCCCTGGCCTGATATAGATTTCTTGTTAGAAAGCTTGATTCCTCTGTTTTCGTGGTGGGCACGTTCTGAGTGAGCAACCAGCGACATTTCCTTTTGAATGTCCCCACTGCACTCCAGCACGCAAACTGGAACCCTTTTATACTGCTTTGTAGTTTTAACTACGAGGAATTCTAGGTGTTGTAAGGGGTGCGGCTGTTGTAGGCCTTCGCGCGAGATTTGAAAGGCGTAATTTTTAGACCAAAAAAAAAAACTTCGCCCTGAGACACATGACTGATTCTAGTTAAGAAAAAGCCGCAGATTTTAAATTGCGCAAAACATTTTTTTCAGTATTTATGCTTAGCCTGTCCCCTGGAAGACTTTAGATATCTATTGTGCATTCGACACTTACGCTTTATCTCAACAAAACTACGTCGCAGCAATATCCTTTTAGTGCAACACGCTTATGCAAGATAAGGCAAAAATACACAATTTTGAATAATTTCTCTGTATTGTTTTCCCCTTAACCAATCTTAGAGAACAGTGACCAACTGCACTGTTGAGTGCGCTAACATATCTATTTAATATATTTTGGTCACTCTCTCTCTCTTTCTCATACGTGCCGAAGGAGAGTACCTCTCTGCACCTTAAACGCTAGGAGATAGATGCCTTGAGCAGACTCACAACGTAAGAGGGCATACGAGCTTTGTACAGTTTGAATAAAATGCAAGGCTATGTTTGACGTTTGGATAAACGTCGCTGTTTTGCCAGTGACAGTGTTGGCCGGTTAAGTAAAGGAGGGGGGTCAGTCATTAACCTACGTCGAGCCTCCTCGAGGTTCACACTGTTTTGCCGGCATCATTGCTGCTAGAGACGCGGTCGACAGTGATGTCGAATCCACCAACTGGCGTCCTGATCTACATTTCTGCTGAGGTAAGGGGCTCCCGAGCTTTCAGCTACAAATCGACTCTCCCGTGTTCAGAGTGCCAAGTCAATGCAGTTACTACGTCATATAATTAGTACGCCTTTACGCCTTATTCGTCTTCCATTTTTTTTTCGGTGGATGGCGGGACTTATTACTGCGTCGACATTAGTACAATGTGATCACACAAAAATGTCTTTGTCGATGGGCGTAAAATAAAATACTTTTCGTTTGTTATCCGACAGGGTAAACTTGAGAAATGTAATGATGGTAGGCTTCACAATGATTATCTCTTTTTAATATGTTCCTTGAGCCATTTCGAAAGAAAAACCAAAACTTTTAAGGAATGACGCGAAGAAATCTTTGATGACAACCGCGTTGATCTATTCAATATAGATAGGACTACTGAATTGAATGGCATCATTCACTGCTTCGTTCTTTTGACCTTTACTACAGCCGGTGTGATGTCGTTACCGAGGCCGCTTTTGTGAGAACACGCTTCCGCCTTGCGCCAGTAGTGGGGGCGGCGACTTCCATTCGTGGCCCCACGCTTTCGACACACACCATGTCTGGCTTCTTTTTTTTCTTACGTTGCCATGCAATGCGGAGTACCTCTTTTTCGCGGGGCTTTATTAGGAATTTGTATGGCTTCCACCTGGTTCCGACAGACATTTCAATATGGGGACATGGGATCCTCTGCACCAGTCGGAATGTCGCATTCGTTTATTTTTTATTACTGTTTTATTTATTTATTTAATTGTATTTATTTATGATGCAAAATATGGTGGCGCATCCATCGTCATGTGAAATACATGAAAAGAACACGGAAGCTGAGGGTGAAGAAGTCGGGGTATAATATGAGACTTCTCAGAAATATTTTCTAATACTGCTGTAATCATTCCGCGAATCCTATTGCATGACTGAAAAAAAAATTAATCAGCTTCAAAGACATTCTACTATAAACGTACTATACCGACAACCGACCAGAACAATTGGTTTGTTCTGGGTTGAAACAAAAGACCTTGAAGCAGAAAGACCGCGACAGAGAGCGCACAGAACGACACTAATAAAGAACCCAAACGTTAGTCCCACTAATCGAAATCAGCTGAACTTGGACGCTTCGGACAGTTAGATGTCGGATATGGCTTAAATTGTTAGGGCAGCATGAAGACACCGTACACATTTGCGTATCAACCGCAGTTTTCGTTACTCGTCAAATTTCACTCAGATGTGAGGGGAGGGGGGGATATGCGCGAATCAGGCGTAATCTACACATTGGCATGGCTTTGTGTCTTTCAGACCGCTGAGTCCCGAGATTCGAAAATGCTGAATTAGTGAATATTTTATTTCATCATTCATAACTGCTTTCGCGCTAATCTCTGGCGGACAAGCTCACAACGCTATTTATCTACATGATGGCTTAACGAAGAAAGTGACCTTTCAACCAGCTTGTTATCAATTTGTCTACTTCAATTTTTTCTAAGTCATGACACAATTACTACACATCACATCGCATACACATTGCTTAGTTTGATTGCCTGTTAGATCTCATCAGTGCTGTGTCTAACAAAGAAAAACGTCCTCAATACACTCCTTCTTTCCTTCGTTCGTAGCGAAGCTCCTGTTGTATATAGCATACTGCTTGTTTTAGATGTTACTAAAAAAAACTAAATAGCTTACTGCTTACACAATAAAAAAATGAAACCATTACTAACCAACATTACAAAAAAAGTAACGCGTCATCGCTACCGTTACAAAACAAAGTAATAAACGTTATACTTCTGTCTCTCCTCCACAATCGATCAACTTTCACTGGAGGAACCAAAAACTAAAGCTTTTTATGCCTTAAACTTATGTCGCCCATAAAACCTCTAACCCAAACAATGGTTATAACCAAAATGCTTATTTAATGTGAATATTTCGCACAAATGTACCGAACCTTAGTGACGCTACAGTGGCTTAAATTTGCGTGTAAAGTTCCGCAGGATAGATTCTAAGTCTGTGGCACATGGTGAGTTTTTTTTTTGCAGTGTGACATAATACACAATAGAAGATTCAATCAAGCCGCACCCCGCAAAAAAAAAAAGAAAGCATCGCTGAACTGTTAAGAAAATTACAATGATTTCGAAGGCATGCATGTGCCTTCAAAACAGGTGTGCCAACTTTAAAGTAAATGAATATTTTGATGCTCAAGTTTTGAGAAAAAAAAGAATATCTGTGCATAAAAATATAAAAATATCTGTGCATAAACATTTTCGTTCACTTTAAAACCAATAATTCCGCAACAGTTTCAAGCGTATTCGTGAGATTTTTGAAGAGTTATCCTGGCTCGCTCAAGAATTAACTAAGCAAAACTGTAGCTGCAGCGGCAAGACAGAGACAAAACCTAGATTTGCATTCATGACGCTGATAATCCTTATTTACATTGTAGCAAGTATTATGTAGCAACTATAATAAACTATCACTCATTTTGACATTTTTCAGAAATGTATTTTGCTGTACAAGTTTTAATGTTACTTTACTTTTTGTGGCGCATACTATTCATACTCAACATGTCTTCTTTGTAACGATTATATTTCGGTGTTACGTCAACATGAAGTTTCGAAAACAATATGTGAAATTCTTACCTCTGTGTTCGGTATTTGGTATTTGGTAATATGTTCAGTATTCTTTTGCTTGTGCATTATACAGGTAATCAGAAGGCTAAGTCCCTTTCCAGCTATGGGGTGGTATCTGCATAAAAATATATAATAATCAAATTTAAGACACTCCATGTTGAACTTGTGTTATCTCTCGTATAATCACCCGTTTGTGATATACACGTATAAAACCAGCGTTAAAAGACTACTTGAGGTTCTCTCTGCTGTCGTGTAAATACCTGTAACCACGAATAGCCATTACCGTAGTTAGCGTTAGCGGAGTTATGGCTGCTCGTGAAACAGCAGCAATAATGAATGAAAGAAAAAACTGACGCATTGTGTCCCACTCGCATTCCTTTTCAAGATTTTTTTCCTCACGTTGGATCATATCAACTCTCTATGACGTGCAAAATTTTAATACGACGGACTCTCGATCATCAGCGCATCTGTAGAAAAACTGACTTTACCGGCAGTAGCCTGGACGGACCAAGATTCCACACTACGCTGCTCACAACAATTAGCCTCGAACTTGACATGCGAGTTGGAAAATTTGATGTGGTGGTCTATCACCACGCTGTGCTCAGCGAATGCACTCCTTTGTCACTTTAACTTGCAGACATTGTTTTTATATTGCTTCAGCTTCTCGGAGAAGTCTTTTCTTTCCCCCATTTATGAAGCGTCTTGATTAACACATGGTATGGAGTAAACCAGCCCTTACGCTTTCCTTTTGGGCGGCCTTCTTTTGAGCACGAAAAGATCCCAGCAATCTACCTATTCCAATACACTTCTAACCAAGAATGTCTGTACATTCTCATGGTCATCCCGTAGCTTCCTTCAAGCTTTGTGGGGCAATGTTCTAACTATCGTTTCCCAAATGCAGTAGGGCGTGTTCTCTGCCTTTTCAGTAGCGTTTTGGTAAGTCTCGAGAGAACTGCATAGCTAGAATGAAGGCCTTTGTAAGCAGGAGACGTTTCATCACTTCTCTTCTAGGGTAAGGGCACATACTCCAAAGCAATTTGCCAAATGCATATTTGCACAAACAAAAGCTATTCCTCCCATACTTTTTTTTTTCTCAATTTGCTTGGCAGGCTGAGGGCAGTCTGACGCTTCGACAAAAGTATTTGCCGAGGCATGTTTGAGAAAATAGCATTTACGAGATCAAAAAGTAACGAGCAACGTGACAGCACATGATACCAAAAAACGGTAACGTATGTAGGTTACCTGTCACACTTCATAAATTATTACGAGTACCTAACAAGGTGACCAAAAAAAGTAACGCGTTCCTGGCAACACCGTTACTTGTTAAGTGTTACTGACAACATTGAGTAGAATCCATGCCTTTAGGTAGTATGTGAGTAAATATTATTCAGCTTGCAACTCGTGGAAATATCACGTGCTACGCGACGCCAGCAGACAGAAAAAAGTCTGTTCCGAGCGGGGCTCATTAGCACTTCCAGGCTTGAATGCAGGGTTTCCTTTTCAGAGTCTTTTGGGTGATTCTCCCGTTAGTAGACCGGAGGGTGGCCACCACCGTAGCTCAATTCATGGAGCATCGGAGGCATTATTCGAATGTTCCTGATTTGATGTTTGCCGCCAGAAAGTTGTTTTTTTAATGTTTACTACAAATAGCATTACCCATGCTTTCCTGAGATTGTCTGTTAGTTCCAGGAATATCGCAGGCATACCACGCACAAAGGCAGTCAGAGGAGACGGCAGCGTAACAGTATATCCCATTGAATATCGAAGGGTATTTATAATTAAGAACGCGATTATATGCACAGAATGTCGTAATAACTCAGATGTATCAATTAGCTGAAAAAAAACAATATCTGTGCTTGAGACGAAAGAAGTAAATGCCTTCAAGGACTCTGAGTCCATCCGTAATATAAAAGTCAACCATGAAGGAAACTTCGAATAGGATATCAGAAACACAACACTTCAATCAACCTACAGAGCAACCAGCTTTCAGGAAAAGATAATCTGCAACAGGTTATGTCTGTGGAATCAATTAAGTAATTGAGAAACATGTCCTAATTTTGAAAAGGCATACGTTCTGTAGAGATACGAGCAGAATGCAAGGCAACTGCGTCATCAAGATGGGCTTGAAGCAAACATGATTACTGAGATGAAGTGCAAAGGTCTACAAGAATTTTACAGCTACTCTGATTTTCCACCAGAAAAAAAATGATTACGTTCAAGAAACGGCGCAAGTAGGGGCATCAAATCACTGTAATGTTGTTCACTGTGTGAAACAGAATTCATGCGGCTAGATGCTGCAGAAATATGTGTAAAGTTGAACGGTGAACGGAGAATATCTCAAACTATCGTTTTGTGATAACTAGGCGCTGTTCAACAAGTGGGTTCTACTAAGCCCAAGAAATCAGAGGAGACCTCAATCTTGACAGTATTTTAAAATAGGGCTGCAAGTGATTGTACAGGAAGCAAAGATACGCTCAACAGAGGAATGAAAGAACAGTTCTCGATTAGCGACCAGCTCCTTGAATCTGTGCAAAAGTACGTGCGGATATCTAGGTCACTAACAGTAGTAGCTACTCGGTGGAATCAAGTTCAGCTGCGTCTTAGTATGAGCTGGCCGGTGCACTTATGGCATACATTCGCAAATCGTGACTCAATATTTCATGTGGTCTAAAAAGCAGAAAATGTACAATCACTGAATTTTGCATATTTCGTAATATGGGGCTAAAACTGCAAAAAATAGCACTATCTCCCGTCTGAATGGGAGGGCGGTATTACTAGCTCTGGGCTCGAAAAGCAGTTATTGTCAGTCCAAAGGGCCCGCGATGCTTCTGTTCCGACGTAGGAGCGGCCCGCAACTAGCTAAAGCGCGTTTTGAAAGACCTAACGAAGCTCATTCATTCATTTCCCACTGAAGGGAAACATGTGTAGATGCGAAGCAGCAGGCGCTAACGCTTACACGGGCGGTGACGTTGACGCTGGAGGTCATTGCGGCGGTGCGCAGGAGAGAAACCTAGCAAGGCGCAAAGCACGCAATGATGGATCGGTGTTTCCTACTGGAACATGCCAAACGCTGTAATTGGCAACAAGAGACAGAAGAGGTTGATTGAACACAATGACCCACCATCCATTTTAAATTAAAGCGCACGCCGCGAATTTGTAATCTTCGAAAACGCAGAGCACATATCTCCCACCGGCACTGCCTTGGGAGTCAACATTCAGTGCCTATATATACAGAAATGCTAGCGAGCGGTTCGAGCAGTCCGTCTTTTCAATCAAGAAACTCGGTAGCAGACGGTGTCTGCGTCACGTTGTGAGGCGAAAGAGAAAGGGCAGCGTAGGAGAAAAGAAAGAGGGTCAGGAGACGCGCATACTCAATGGGGATGTAAACGCTGCTGGGAGGCATGCCTAGAGAAAAAAGCGAGCGTAGGCAACAGACCCTGCCGGCGCCGGCGTTGCGAGGCGAAAGATGGGGGCGGCGTATGCGCTGTAAGGGTGATCACGCCGCACACCGAATTCAGCTAGACCATAAGACGCTTCGCATCTAAAAAATGGCGAAGCAATACATGCTATAGCCATACATTGTAATGCCGCATCGACACTGGCTGCACGCTTCCAGAACTCGACACTGGCTGCACGCTGCTTCAACACAAGACAGAATGCATGAGAAGAGCACGCAGATATACACAGGACGAGTGATAACAACTGTCCCAATAGTTACTTCAAAGAACACCTTCTTACCAGCAGCTCCTTTTTTTTTAACAAACGCGGCTGCTGCATCAAGTGAGAGAGAGAGAGGTAAAGAACATACAACGAAGTTAACCAGAGGACTCCTGTTTTCTACGCTATTCTTAGAAATGGGAAAATGGGGTGTAAATAAGTGAAATCATAAAATAAAAGTTTGTCGGGTGGTCAAGGGCTTCAACGTAAACGTTGCGGTGAAAGCACAAGACGTGTAAAATTTCTTTCTCAAAAAGTAAGCGCCATCACGGGTGACCACGTGCCGTATGTCAAATACAAGCCGTAAGCGCACGTCTAAACCCCTCTGAATTATTAGATAATTTTAAATGGGCGACTCAATCGGTTAGGAAATCTTGGACATTTGTGAGCTGCCAAGGTGCATGCCTAAAAAACAAGCCACTTTCTACCTTTTGCGCTAACGTTCTCTGAAGTCCCCAAAATCAAAAACTAGCCAAACTCACGAGAAGACGCGAACGCGGCGCGGGCAACAACATGACGCATCTCGGATTATTTTTATTTTGACACATGTGGTGTCTCTGGCGTTTAACCCAACACTGCCTGTGTTTTATTCAACTTTCAAACGATGCTGCTCCTCTGAAAACACGAAGCACGCTACCCAACCCAGCCGTTAGTGGGGCGAAGGCTTTCAAAGAGCATCCTTCGCGCCGTGTCTCGAGTGATAATCAACACGTTGAAGCAATCTGCGTATCATCAGCGGTACATGGTGTATATGAACATCTCGTCGTTAGAACGCTAAAGAAAATATGGCGCGTGAAACAGCGCTCTTTCTGTCTACCCTGTCCTTTTTTTCTTTGTTCGCGCGCTGAAACACCTTGCAAATAGAACTACGCACCAACTAGCCCAAGCTTCCACTCTTGTGGAGTTGCACGCAAGAATTTCTAGGAGAACTTCTCTGAAAATGTTTCTTCTGGGTTTTTTTTTTTGCTTTTCTGGCTTTCTATTGCTACGGGGAGAAAAGGCAACATAGCAAAGGCAGTCAAGGAGCGTTCGTTACGGAGAATTGTCGCGAAAGTAAAATCTGGGAGAACCCGCACTCTCCAACAAAAAGTTACGGGGGAAAAAGGCGTCTTAGAGTATATAAACAAGGTATGTATAAACACCTGACCCCAGACATACAAGGCACTGTTTGCTGTCTTCTTGTTACTTGGTCCCAAATTGTCACGTGGTCGTGACATCAATGAAGGCACAGTCGGTGTGTGAACAAGGAAATGTTTATTTGGCCGAACTTGTGTCCGGAAAACTGAAGGTCATGCTACAGCCGTACATACTGGCACTGATTACGGCGAACATTTTGTAGGTCGTCAAAAATCTGATCTGGGGGAAGGCGCGTCGGTTTTTACTCATGTGGCAGCGAAAATTCGTGCATTCTCAGTGGTAGCTACGTTTGTTTGACCCTTAACTCCACTGTTCGCATTTGCGTGCTCAGGTCCACCAGATGGCCAGGAAATAATCTGCAATGCTCTCGAGGGTTCTGCATGATTTGCGTAAGACATTAGCAACCCGTGCAACAGGCAGGCAAATTAATATATACCAAGAAAAAGGCGAGTGGGGAACTATGATTACTACTGCAATAATAATGCCGAGAAAATTTTAAGGAACACACAGTGTGGCATCGAACGAAAATTGATAGGCATGGCATTCGGAAGAGAACCGAGGGGATCAAGGAACATATAGGGTGATTTCATATATTTGTTGACAGTAAGTAAAAATAGGGGAGATGAACAGGTGACAAATGGTGTAGGTGACATTACTAGTGGTCTATGAGAACGATGAAACGAACATAAAAAGATGGAGCCAGGACTAAGCAATCGATGCACTATATACTATTGTGCAGCCGATTTCTCGTTTCTGCCGATATAGTGAAAGGTTCCCCAGTCCGCACTAGTTGATTGTGAAAAAAAACGCCCTTTTCAACAAAATGCTGAAACAGGGAAGTAGAAAGGCGGAGCAGGTGAACTCATTTCGAAATTTCATTCAGCGATTATTGAATGATTCTGTGGTTTGCTACATAAACGGAGAGACTTAAGTGCCCGGGAACATCTAAAACGCCCGAGACTTACGCGCCAGCTCCGACAGAAAAGGAAAGCTCAGCTAACATTAGAATGGTATGTCATTGATAGCATGCTCAGCTTCAGGTATGTGACACGTGTCCGTGTACTTCATCGCAGGTCATGCATAATGCGCTTACCTACTGTATCCACAAATAAGGGAAAAAGATTTTGCGGGAACTCATCATTTGAGGTCACACAAATTAGTGACAACCCTTTGGTCGACCGGCTGACTTGATAATAAACATATACACTGCTGCTACTTGAGGGGGAAATCTTTACTGAGCCATTTATCTGTGAAATTGCAGTAATCCAAACATGTCGTTGGCAGCTGGGGCCTTACACTAGCTCTTGACTTGGTCACAATTTTTTACTATTTTTTTTACTCCTTAGCCTCCTTGTGGGGTGGCGAATAGAAGTCGTTGAAAGTAAACGTCTTCACCTTTCATTTATTCTTTCTTTCTATTATCTCACAAACGCGCGCATGTAGTTTTCTTAGAATGTACAATAGACTTGGTGACATCGTTGCACTCGGTAATGATGATGAAATATTGGCTTGCGCAAAAACAGTACACAACAATAACTTTGTCGCAACGAGCACGAATGACCAGGTGGTGTTTTACAACTGTCTAAAACGACCTTGTCGTTGCTTTGTAAACTTGGCGGGCCAACAGCACTGAGCCACACATAAGATTATGGCCGTAAAATGTAGTGTCCTATTGTCTTGACTCTCTAACATCAGCTGCCACAAGCAACTTGAAGGACTTTTGATATTATTGTTCCAAAACACGACGAAAGTTCTCTCTTTTTTTTGCACGTGCTGTGTGCACTGACACCTTCGGAGAATGCGTGAGACTAACAATACTGAGCTAAGAACGTTGAAATGTTCAAGAAAAGAGCTTGCAAAATATCGATGAAGAGCCAGACAAAAAAAGGTACTTTGTGCCACTATCCTTAATGACCTCTTTTCGTCTTTTCAGCGCAGTTTCGGGGCAGTCTCTCTTGCCAACTGAACCTTCGCTTAGATTTATGGTAATAGGTTTCGGACCACACACCTGTATCTGAAAACTAGATTACTTTGTGGCTGGAGCCTCACACTCTATGCGTCCGCAAGCTTATGGTCATGGCAGACTTTGCATCTCCCGTCTTTTCTCAAAGTGCAGACCACCACAAACCAAAGGGGCGATGAGGTACCCAGATGAACTGCCCCCATGGACGACCGCCAGCATTCTGTGCAGTCTTCTCCCTCCCTTTTATAGCCTGCCCAAAGAGCTGAATCCTAGAAAGCTGCAAGGGTCACTGCATGCTTCTATTAACACTAGAGGCGACGAACGTAAGATAAACGAATCTCACATTACACTATCCTGTACACAAGGTGCCACATCCCCTTTTCTCTCTCAACCTCAATATCACGCCGACACTTCCAAAACAATACAACATCATTACCATTGTATAGCAGACCTCTTCATATGGCAAGAAATACAGGTCTGGCAATTAGTGCTTTCCTCCTTTCTAGAATGTGTGTGATGGTTGGGGTGAAACCGGGCGTTTGGATCTGTGGTGTTGTCGAAAAATTTTGTTAGTGTTTAACTAAACCTGCGATTTCTTGTCTTTTATTTCTGTGCGAGCGAGCAATACGGTAACAAAAAAGCTCTGTGCTGATTTCGATTGCACTAGCGACAACAAGAAAAAGAAACTGCTTTACGAGCCTGGCTTTTCTACGTGATCACTTCAACAAACGAAATATCGATGTTTCACTACTAAACAAAACTTCAATATTGCCCTTGTTCTTGTGGAAGCAGACTAAGAACATGTGTGCAGAAAAAAGAAAAAGCAAAATATTATCGATGATTGTTGCTCGCATTGTACTTTGTTTATGTTATATAGAAGTCGTTTCTCGATAGTGTTTCGCTGTTGTATATTCTATTTTTGTTTATTTATTATACTTTATTTCCTCAGGTATATGATAGGTGGTTAGAATTATATGTGTTACTGTATGCTGCCATAACTTTACCATGTTTTTACCCTAGTACTGACGTCCACCGTGGTGGAGCAGTGGTTATGGTGCTCGGCTGCTGAAACAAAGGTTCAGGGTTAGATCCCGGTGACGACGATCGCATTTCGATGGAGGTGAAATGCCAGAGTCCCGTGTAGTGTGCAATGTTAGTGCATGTTAAAAATACCAGATGCTCGAAATTTTCCACAGCTCACCACTACGGCTTCTGTCATCATCATATCGTGGTTATGGAACGTAAAATCTTAGTTACCGCAATGTACTGACACCAAATTCACCGTGATAGATCAATGCGCGAGTGCTTTGTGATGTTGCATTGAGGATATGACGAGGTTAGACAAAGCAGTCACCTGGAAAAGCAGTGACAGAACATGTGCAAAGATGAAGACGACGAGGGGATTTGGCGCGTGAACCAGGAAAAAAATCAGAAAAATCTCGATGTTTGCCCGAGATGGGGGCTCGTGAAAAGTCTCGGTGTTGCCACGGTGGCATTCCATCGAGTGGAGGACTGTAAGAGCGTTCCGGCCAGAAGCACAGTCGGGCGAAGACACGAGTGCCTGGCTGAGTTCAAGAGTCGGAGTGCACGGCATCGCTTGGCCTCAAGTCTCCAAATCAGATACATGCAGCACTAAAAGGAAGCTGCCTCATTCACCAGCAACACCGTCGGAAGTAGGCCCGAGATTGCCCTGCCTTGCGAAAGCCACGGGACGGTTTCGTGCGGCCTCGTTGCTCAATATACTGAGAGCTACAAAAGGCGCATCAGTCCCGACTAACTGATGGTTACCAAGGGTCAAAGCGTGCTGCTTCGCTTGCCTTCAACGAACGGCGTCCACTCCATGAAGCTCCCAGGAAGTTGCAGCGTTCATCCACAACACCGTCGGCTGTAGGCCCGAGTGTTTATACCTAATACGAGACCAACCAGCCGGAGCACAACATAGTTTTTGCCTTACGAATTAGCTGTCTCGTTCTACATTCGCGTGTCACACCTTACTTCACCAAGCCACTGCTATATTGCATTATCGTGCCGAAAGCATATGACAACAAGCATATGACCACGAAAGCATAAGACCACAAGCTGGTGATGTCATCCAATAAGACTTTATCGTGCAGACTAAGCATGGAGATTTTTATAGACGATAGTCTTTCTTGGGGACCTTTGACGCAAAAATTTTGGTCTGTCTGCCTGCCTGCCTGCCTGCCTGCCTGCCTGCCTGCCTGCCTGCCTGTCTGTCTGTCTGTCTGTCTGTCTGTCTGTCTGTCTGTCTGTCTGTCTGTCTGTCTGTATATTTGTCCGATCTTAAAGGCACCGCGTACTTGAAACGGCCGACCCCATCCGCTGCGCCCACGAATGTTGCTCAAGCTTTAGCGTTCATACTTGTGCAATTGTCAACTAGAAAGCAATTATTGCGCATGTCTGGGGCACCATAACAACACGTATATAATCTGCGTGTCGTCTTTCACTAAAAAAGGCATACATAAGTAAGCTAAGGGACCGTAGCGCTTATGACGCTGTGCTGCTCATGCAACGCTTGCACGAAAAGACGAGTGTTTCCAACGCTTTGCTAAGACGAGACAGTCGTGGCACCTACCCGTCGCCTTGCGATATACACCTTCTCACCTCTGAGATGGGCGCGCACACCCGTCTCAGAGCCATGCGGTTCGTTTTCCAAGAAAACTGCCAGATAGCGTCTCACATGTGACGTGACTTGATGCGCTCATTCGCCTCCTCTGCACGCTCGAGGCACTCTAACGCAGCGCCTCTAGAATACTATTCACCGATGTTCTTGCGCAGAACATCAAATAAATGTTTTTCTCACTCTCTCCACACGCAAGACTATCGTCTTCCGATGACATTTGCAGAATAACATGAAGATATGGGGCCAATGTTCTTGGGCTCTTTTCCTTGTGCTGTTGAGCGTCATGTTCCCGTAGAGCGTCCTTTGTTGTGCGTCTTGTGTCCATGTCTGCTTAAAAAGCAAAAACAAAAAGCAGCCTGACAAATTTTTTATGCGTTGCTGTCATCGACGCAACGCATTCTTTGTGTATGTTTTTTCTCGGCATGAGGGTGATTTCACTTTTTTTTCAAGAAAGACACAGTGAGCGAGACGTTTATGTATATGTAGGAATTTAGTCTCATAAGAATCTTTGTTGGGAGACATGCTTCAAGAATGAATCCGAACGAAGTATACACACTAAGCAGCCGCCTGCTTTCGGGAACAAAATGCGTGTACTGAGAAGTCCTACGTCGAGAATCGTATCTGACGCGAGTAGGCCGTACGCGAAGAAAGCGTCCCAGAGACAGAGTTGACGTTAAAGTAGTGTTAGGCTGTTCATCGAGAAATTAAAGTGGGCACTAAAACTGTTACTTTACGAACTTAGTAGCACTGCGGCAGCCGAAACACTACAGCGACTTTTTAGCTCTGTTTTATTCAAAAAAACTGCGAACACGGTTTATGACCTCACCGAAATAAAATTCGAGATAGAGTAAGAGTAGCCTCTATATGGCGTTCTGTCAAGTAACCTCTTAATGGGCGAAAGCCTAAATCTATTCTGTCAAGTGTTCTGAGAGGATTTGTCAGGTGTATTATAAAAAAGACAGCGTTTCAGACAGGGATATCCTGCTCGAGCAGCCCCAAGGAGCATGAAGTATCACAATTTTCCCTATCATCAGCACGGTTAAGATTACCCGTAGGTCGAAACATCGCAAACGCCAAGTTATAGCTAAGTCATTTGGATTCCTTATCGTCAGAGCATATTCTAAATTACTTGTATTGTTTCTAGGATGGAGGAAGTGCCAAATTGAAACAGGTGCCTCACTTATGTGACCTTTTCAGGAAAGAGCATTACTGCAGCATTGACAGTCTACACTATTTTCGTAATGCGTTCAAAATTTTGTTCATAACATGAAAAGGTACACAAGAAAATCAAAACCTTCTGTAAGGTAATTATGTAGGTTAGCTCGACAAATGTAATGATGCCTGAACAGACTTCGTGAGTATAGTGGGAGCGTATGCTTTGGCTTTGTACATCATTTCTTGTGTTGAAGCTCCAAAGCTTTGTGAGAATTTATTGCTATGTGTGTTTGCTGAGGATTCTTGTTTTGTGTTTTTTTGCTCAGAAATTTTTATGTGCGGGGATATTTGTCGCGCACTACCCGAAACAAAAGCTTTGGAAAGGGTACTCCGGGGGGTCGGAACTTCTAAAGCTGGCTTCAGAATTTTTTCAGCTTTTTCCCCTTTCACCTAAGGTATGTGAGGTTAAAAATGAATCAGTTTGAATAATTCTTTGATTGATTCTAAAATCAATATAATAAAACCTAATGCAATGTAAGTTTGTTATTGTGGCACCAATTTTTCTAATGATTGTTTAGAAATATTGAGTAATCAAAGTTCGGTAAAGCATTAAAACTTTCACTTTTTTAGCGCTAGCCAAATGGTAAAAAAACTACAGCCGCAATTCCATGTTATTTATCCGCTTTGATAAGTTTTTTTACGGCACATTTTATCTAGAGATAGCATTTACAAAAACTTGCTGGCTCTCCTCACCCTTTCGCCCCATAAAAACAATAATAATAAGGTGGTAGGCATATAGAATGTTCGTTATCATTTAATTTGCGAACAGCGTCAAGCGCAATGACTTGATGGGAAGCAGATTCTCTGGTAGTGCACGTCGTTTGGAAATGCTTTATTTGGCTTTCATAAAGCTTTGGATCGGCCAAAAACAAGAGCCTCGCTGTTAAAAAGGTCTAGGAATTATCTTAGCTGAGGTCAACCCTGAGATAGCAGCTAAAAAAACTACAAAAGTGGCCGCTCCTATTTTTGAAGACTACCGGACTGATTGTCCATGTCTGACGGAAAACGCAGAGCTATTACTACGTCGGTGTCATAAACGATGCACTTTACCTTCTCGGAAGGTTTTCATAACTTTTACTCGGGCAGGTTACCAACCAGACTCCATTAAGTTTATCTTTCGTTCATTTTTCCTCCTTGCCCTATTACAGTATACTACTTTTACGGCAGTAAAGACAGTAATAAATACCCGAAGGTCACGTTCCTCAAAACGCACAGCGTCGCACCTATCCGGGAACTACTACACAAGGCGCACGTGGAAGAGCTTTCAAAAGCAAAGCTCTTTGTTAAACAGCTGGGGGCGAGATTATCGCACAATGCGGTGAAGTTTGTTATACTGCCCTGAGCAGGACATACCTCTGCCACCTCTATCTTTTGCTGGTAGATCGAACTACAGGTAATTACTGGTTTTCACGCGTGGTAAAAACAGTTCGTTCCTCATTCGTTCGTTCGTTTCTTCGTTCGTTAGATCGTATCCTTAGCGGCTTTTTGGAGAAGCTTTTGTCATGTGTAAGAAATTATTCAAGCGTGTTTCCTTTTCAATAATCTTCAGTTTTCAGTCGGCGCCTATCCCGTGTGTTCTTTTCTTTGTCCGGTTTACCACCAGCTAAGTTCCTCCAATAATCTACGCTAGCTCCCCCAGTATACCAGTTAATTCCAGTATGATCAACCACAGCGTCAACAAAGTGGACAGGTGCTTAGGTGCCCGTATTGCCTTACAGGCGTGCAGAGGGCGCTTCGCCACTATGTTTGTAGTGGGCACCCTATAGGAGAGTTTACAATCGCCGGTGTAACACATGAGACACTCCATTCTTCGCGGCACCCTTGATGTGTCATCCGAGAAGGGAAGCATGGAAAGCCATTGAGAAGGAGATGCCAACGCAGCCCGATTATGTTATCAAGTTACACTCCCAAAAGTGAAGTGTAGGCGTTCTAGAAGACTTTTTCTATTTTTTTATTTTTGTGGCATGCAAATATGACGTAAAACATTATTTATGCCATTTTCTTGACACCTTCGCCAAACCGAATGCAACTCATCTTCGCGTATCAGTTTCCTCGCCCAGAACCAACGGAAAATACTTCCTAACTGACCTTCTCCCTCAGAACTCTAGCAGCACATCCATGGATGGCTCTAGAGAGCCAATTCCACAAAAGCAGACAACGCCAAAAAAAAAACACAATCGAAAGACTCAAATAGTCATAGAATATCCTTTCGTCAGCTGTTTCGAACCGATAAGCCAGCAGCGAGAAACTTCGCGAGATGTTTTCTTTGCCTTATTCAATTTGCCTTCTTTTTTTTGTAGGTTGGGAGTGTACTTTCTAAGGGATACTTTCCTGTACTTTTATTTCGTTTCGCTGGACTTGTAGGATATGATCTTCCCAATATTTCTTCGCACATCTGCATGCATGATTTACCAGAATTTCAATTTTTATGGACATTGAACTTAGCTTTTTTGTTCTCTCTCTCTGTTTTTCTCATTACTTTGTATGGCTTATTCCATTTTGTGAGTTCAGTTTTCATAGTATGTGGGGCCAACATTTATTTTGACACCCAAGAAGCCTATTTTTGTAGTGCACGTCAATACAAAGTCAAGGCACTGACAGCCCAGCACAGACCTCTTAGTTTAGAAGTTAAATGATGATGATGATGATGATGATGATGATGTAAAACCACCGCTCAAGCATTACGTTCAAATGATTAAACAGCCAAAGCTGACATGTGCGGCTACGGTCTTTAGCTGTGTGTTCAACGTGACGTGGCACTGAAGCCTTTTATATTTATTGGTTACTTGTTCGTGCTTCTTACTGAGGTTAGGCACGTTTGGCCTGGGTTTGCCAGTTTTTATTTCACGCGCCACACATTGTGCCTCGGATGATCATGGTCATGGAGGAGTGTTGTGA
The DNA here is from genome assembly GCA_013436015.1 of Rhipicephalus annulatus. NCBI lineage: Eukaryota > Metazoa > Arthropoda > Arachnida > Ixodida > Ixodidae > Rhipicephalus > Rhipicephalus annulatus. The sequence goes on along the minus strand of WOVY01014610.1, from coordinate 750,466 downwards.
GCTGTTAAATGCGTTTCGCAACGCGTCAATCACAGTGGTTGTTTTCAAAGCACATGCGGTCATAGACGTCACCGCTGAAGTGAATGCGCCACCGAAAAAACTATCACCGAAAGTGGGCGTTTGCGCCAGCGAGCGCGCTTCCGCAATTATCAAATTGACGTTGTTGCAAACGTTTGACATTGTGAGCTACCCTAATGGCGTGGTTCGAAGGATCGGCCCGAAGCCGGCACTTGCTTTCTTGTTCGCGGATCAGTGCGGCTTGGAAGGCTGCCGCATCATCAGTATGCAGCTGCTCTGGGCACTCGGCCTCTCGGGCCTTTTTTGTGTGCCAGGACTGTGCCACCGGCACGCCAAATGCGAGCTCTCTCACGTTCTACGGTCGGCGCTTTTCTAGAGTTGTCTGTGGCATAACCATGTGGGGAGTTTCAGGAGCGGGGTGCTCAAGGACACAGCGGCGACACGTGAATGACGTCACTCAAAACGCAGTCAATGGCGTGCGTTATTGGGTGCGACACTCCGAACGACGTAAATTATAACACAGTCAATGGAGACCACTCGTGACACCACTGCTGGACGATTTTTGTTTCTTCTAGCCATATGCAGCTCTCGCTGTAATAATAATAATAATAATAATAATAATAATAATAATAATAATAATAATAATAATAATAATAATAATAATAATAATAATAATATTAATAATAATATCCGTGGCTTGATATCGACCACCACAGTCCCTCGAAAGTGTTTGCCGCAGCTGACGTCCACATCGCGCCGTTGTCCGTCGTCCTAGTGCCTGTGTTTTCCCCTGCTGCCACTAACTCGACGCTCCTGTTCCAACCAACTATAGCTAGTGTGCAACACCGAACCATCGTCCTCCCTTTTGCCGTCATCAACTTTTTCAATGGTTCGGGGGTACTTTATGCGTGCAACGTTTCTGCTTGCCCATACATCCTGCTACACAGCGAGTGTCTGGGGAGCCTCGAGACCTTAAATTGTATTTTCGAAGACCCGATCTATCCAGACAAGCCATTTTTACCGACTTGTGCCATTACACCCGCAACTGACGCTAATAAACCTATGGATGTATTCCGCAAGTCTATTGATTGCAACCTCACGCTTGGGCAGCAGGAACAGCTGATCAAACTCCTACAACGTTTTCGGGCCTCGTTTGACCGCAATCAGCCTTCCTTAGGTCAAGCGTCATCTGTTGTTCATCGTATAGATACCGGTCAAGAGACGCCATTACGGCAGCGTCCATATCGTGTGTCAACTACCGAACGCCGTGCCATCAATGAACAGGTTAACGTCATGCTGACACGTGGCATAATCGAACCGCCAAGCAGTCCCTGGGCCTCTCTAGTTGTGTTGGCGAAGAAGAAAGACGGATCCATCAGGTTTTGCGTGGACTACCGACTCCTCAACCGAATCACGCGCAAGGATGTCCATCTGCTGCCACGCATTGATGATGCCTTGGACTGTCTACAAAGAGCCGAATTTTTCTCTTCTTTAGATCTGCGCTCTGGATACTGGCAGGTTGACATGGCAGAGGCCGATCGCGAGAAAACAGCTTTCATCACGCCCGACGGGCTTTACGAATTCACAGTCATGCCCTTCGGCCTCTGCAACGTGCCAGCTACTTTCGAGCAAATTATGGACTCTATACTTCGAGGCCTCAAATGGAACGTTTGCCTTTGTTATTTAGAAGATGACATTGTCGTCTTTTCAACTGATTTCGCAACCCATTTAACCCGCCTCAAGAAAGTCCTCGCGTGTATTTCTGCTGCGGGGCTGCAACTGAATTGAAGAAGTGCCATTTCACCGCTCGAAAGCTTACGATCCTTGGCCACGTGGATTCAAATGACGGCATTCATTCTGACCCTGCCAAACTTAGAGCCGTTTCAGCGTTTCCCAAACCGACCACCATGAAAGAGCTCCGAAGCTTCATAGGCCGGTGCTCTTACTTCCGGCGCTTCGTTCGCAATTTCGCGACGATCATCGCTCCTTTGACCAAGCTCCTCGCCGGCTCTAGAGACCTTTCAGCCTGGTCTGCCACCTGTGACGATTCTTTCAATGAACTGCGCCGCCTCCTCACGTCACCGCCTATTCTGCGACACTACGACCTATCGGCTCCCACAGAGATCCACACCGACTCTAGTGGTGTCGGGCTAGGCGCTATTCTTGCACAGAAGAAAGACGGTTTCCAAGAGTACGTGGTTGCCTACGCAAGCCGAACTCTTAGCAAAGCCGAAATCAACTATTCCGTCACTGAAAAGAAATGCCTGGGCATTATTTGGGCGATTGAGAAATTTCGAACTTACTTGTACGGACGCCCTTTTGACGTCGTGACTGACCACCACGCCCTCTGCTGGTTGTGGTCACTGAAGGATCCAAGCGGTCGCCTCGCCCGATGGGCATTACGCCTCCAAGAATATAATATTCGCGTGGTCTATCGCTCCGGCCGGAAACATTCGGACGCAGACGCCCTATCCCGTTCGCCCCTACCCCCTGACCCGGACTGCTGCGAAAGTCTAACCTGTGATGCCACTGCCGTCACCATCACCGACATGTCATCTGAGCAACGCAACGACCCGTGGGTTGCTTCAATTCTAGACATCCTGGCTAAGCGGACGGCTTTCCCCCTTTCTCGCACGTTGCGTCGGCAAGTCGAGCACTTCGCCACTGCACGTCGTCGGCAAGTCGAGCACTTCGACGACGTGCTGTACCGACGCAACTACGCACCCGGTGGATGTCAGTGGCTACTCGTGATTCCACCTCATCTGCGATCCGAAATTTGTTCCACGTTTCATGACGACCCCCAATGTGGACACGCAGGTTTCCTGAAGACTTATTCTCGCATACGTCTCCGATATTACTGGCGTGGCATGTACCGTTTTATACGACATTATGTCCGGGCCTGCTCGACATGCCAGAGACAAAAAACTCCCTCTTATCACGCCAGCGGTACCTTGTTACCCTTACCATGCCCATCCCGATCATTCAACCGCGTCGGCATCGATATCTATGGTCCCCTTCCCAACACTGCTGACGGTAACCGCTGGATCATAGTTGCCGTCGACCATCTCACGCGGTATGCCGAAACTTCATCCCTTCCCTCATCTACAGCAAAAGACGGTGCGACTTTCGCACTTCACAAACATCGTATTACGTCATGAAGCACCTCGGGAGTTACTGAGCGATCGTGGTCGCGTATTCTTGTCAGACGTCATCACAGCACTGCTGCGTGAGTGCCACGTCGTTCACCGCACTACAAGCGCCTATCATCCCCAGACCAATGGAATAACAGAGCCCTTCAACCACACCCTTGGTGACATGCTGTCTATGTATATATCGTCAGACCACTCCAATTGGGACCGAGTGCTCCCGTTTATCACGTTCGCCTATAATACCGCTATTCAAAGCACTACTGGGTTCTCTCCTTTTTTCCTCTTTTACGGACGCGAATATTCTTGCACTATGGACATCATTCTTTCGTACAAACCTGACTCCTCAGAGTCCACAACTTTGTCTCAAGCCGATACATACGCAGAAGAATGCCACCAACTGGCAGGATCATTCACAACCCAAGACCAAGGACGCCAAAAGCACCACCATGACGCATCAAATAACACTACTTCCTACGATCCAGGTTCACTCGTCTGGCTGAATGTCCCTTCTGCTACACCTGGCCTTTCTACCAAGTTGGTCCCCAAGTATCACGGCCCATATCGTGTGCTACAAAAAACGTCACCAGTGAATTACCTCATTGAGCCACTGGAACCATCTTCTGACCAACGTCGTCGTGGCCAGGAAATTGTCCACGTCTCGAGACTTAAGCCCTGCTACGACCCTCCCGTGTTTACTTGTCCATAGGTCGCCAGGATGGCTCCTTATTTCGCGGGGAGTAATTGTAATAAATTAATGATTCTGAATAACGGACGCTCTGCTGGCAATGAAGAAGACGATGATGATCGGTGGCTGTAGTAGTAGCTCGCGCACGCCGCTCGCCATTAGCCAGACCTGCCTGATTAAGCATATTTTGCCAAGCTGCGTCTGAACTTTTTCGACGTACAACACCTCTATTTTACTAATAATAATAATAATAATAATAATAATAAGAATAATTTGGAGCCGGCACGCTTGCCGACATGTCACTGATGCAACTGTTGCTGGTGCAGGTACCTCTGCTGCTGGTTTCTGCGATTCACTTCGATGCAGCGGAGCGCAGGACACAGCCCTTTTTGTCTGATCCCTGGTCAGCATCTACAGTATCTCGACTATCATCCACACGTGTGCACGGGTCATCATCTGTCGTCAGAGGCACGTGTGGCCCGAGCCACGGATGGATCAGCGAGGATCAACCAATCAATTTGGGCCAACAGAACTCACGTGGTGCCGATCAGGCGTATATAGGCACTCAGCACGATGGCTTCGTGGGATTTGGAGCCGGCACACTTGCCGACATGTCACTGATGCAACTGTTGCTGGTGCAGGTTAGTCATTACTACCCATCTCAATCGCGGAGACTAGTATATGCATTGCCGGCTCCTCCCACGTCGCTAACTGTTCGTAACAAAAACCACGGATGCACGATGCACACGTCGCGTCTGAAGAGATTGCGATTATTTTCTAACAGAGTGCTGTATTTGATTTTGTTGTTAATACTTGAGGGGGATGTTGAACTGAACCCAGGTCCTGCTAAGACACCGGAGATGGAAGTGCTGACATGTTTGCAGAGTGGGCAGGAAACTTTAATTTCAAAATTAAACGGCATTGAATCCAGGTTCGAAAAAAATGAGAACATACTGATGAAAGTAAAAGATAATCTAAGCCAAACTCAGAACCAGATAAGGGACATCAGCAAGATTGTAACGGAGCAGGCAGCTATAATACGGCAACTCATGCAACAGGTCAGATCTGCAAAAGAAAACAAATGACCTCGAAAACAGAAGTCGCCGGAACAATCTTGTTTTCTATGGCGTTGATAATAAAACCTCAGAATCGTGGGATGAATCCGAAGCTATAATAAAGAATGTTTGCAAAACGAGCCTTGGAATGGAACTCGAATCTGTGGAAAGGGCACACCGCTTAGGACGCTATAATGAGAATAAGAAGAGGCCAATTATTGTTAAATTCTCATCGTACAAAGAGCGTCAGGCAGTGCTTCTCAATGCCAAAAGATTCAAGAATTCTCAGTACAGCGTTAGCGAAGATTACTCACATGAGACAAGAAGTATCAGGAATAAGCTGTGGGAATATGCTAAGACAAAAAGAGAGGATAAGAACAATAAAGTGAAGCTGAGTTTTGACAAACTGATTATTAACGGCAGGGCTTTCAGGTGGGATGACGAAAAAGATGAAGTCGTCCCAGTACGCAGGCGATGACAAACTAGAAAAAAAGGAGAAATACCGATGTCAAGAAATTGTTGCCGTCATCGTAAACTGCCGCAGCGTAGTTAATAAAGTTGCTGAGCTCTTGGGCTTAATTGAGAGTGTTAACGCAGATATAGTCCTTGGTACAGAATCTTGGCTAAAGCCCTCGATTGCTGCTGGTGAGGTGTTTCCGCAAAATTACGTCGTCTATCGCAAAGATAGGCTCACAGCAGGTGGTGGCGTTTTTTTACTTGTTCGTTCTTGCTTACAGTCATTTGAAGTTGATTATAAGTGCGACGAACTAGAGTCTGTATGGTGCAAAATAACACTGCCTGATAACTTCGCGTTTTTGGTCGGAGTGGTTTATCGCTCGCCGAGATAAGATAGTAGCATAATGCAAACATTAGATGAAATTCTTTCTGAAGCATCAGCCCAGACAATACTCCTTAGGGGGATTTTAATCTGCCTGGCTTATCCTGGGGTAATGGTTCCTGTATAAGCATAAGCGGGCGCATGAACCTTGCGATTAAAAATATCGTCGACGGGTTTGGTTTGACACAGTACGTTACCACTCTACTCGCAATGACGCTGTGTTAGACTTGTTGCTTTGTAACTCGCCAAATTTCGTAAATGACGTGACTGTGATTCCAGGAATTAGTGATCATCTTGCTGTTGTTGCTTGTATCCAAAAGAAAAAAGTGTGTGCGAAGTTACCTACGAGTAGAAGGATCTACTTTTATGACAAGGGTGACTACGATGCAATTTCTAAAAAAACTTCGTAATTCCTTCCCTGTTTTCGAATGTCTTTTTGAGGAGGGCAATGTGCATGATATGTGGGACAAATTTAAGAATATACTTTCCGAGTTAACAAATAGACATATCCCCAGTGTTCATTCATCACGGCTAAAAAAGTACAAACAACCATGGGTAACAGCACATATATTAAAACTTATCAACAAAAGGAAGAGGGCATTAGGCGCATTCAAGAAAAGCAAATCAGTTGCTCACTTTGAAAAACTGAAGTCGATTACCCACGAATATAAGCTAAAGATAGAAAAAGCTAAAGATGATTACTTCACAGAGCTGAGCAACAAATTGAAATCAAATCCTAAAATGTTTTGGAAGTACCTAAATCAGTGTGGCTCAGATTCCTTTGGAATACAGGAGTTAAATTATAAAGGCACGGTAATTACAAATGACGAGGATAAGGCTGCATGCCTAAACGACTTTTTCCACTCGATATTCTTACCTAAACACAGCTGTAATTATCATCAAACTATTATGAGCATTTCGCCTATGCTTCCTGTCGAGCTTAGTGTTAATGGAATTGAAAAACTATTGAAGGACGTTGATGAGAGTAAATCTAGTGGTCCAGATGGAATTTCTCCGCGTGTACTCAAGCGTTGTGCGGGGCCCATTTCTATGTACCTTTATGCAATTTTTGAAAGATCTTTAGCGACAGGTACCTTACCACATGGCTGGAAAATTGCACACCTGGTACCGATACATAAAGGTGGGTCCAAAAAAGACGTTGGTAATTATAGACCAATATCGCTTACGTCTATCCCGTGTAAAGTCCTCGAACATATATTATACAAAGAAATAATAACTCATTTAAACAAGCATAAGGTACTAATCAACGAGCAGCATGGATTTCGCAGAGGGCTGTCTTGCGTATCACAAGTAGTCGAATTTTATCATGATGTAATATCGGGCGTAGATACTGTAGGACAGGTTGACGGTGTGTTCTTGGATTTTCGGAAAGCGTTTGACACGGTGTCACATTCACTCTTACTGTTTAAGCTTACCACCCTGAACATTGATAAGACTGTTTTTAAATGGATCGAATGTTACCTTTCCCAAAGAACACAAACCGTAGTACTGAATGGAAAATGCTCCGAATACACCGATGTTACCTCAGGGGTCCCACAAGGCTCCGTCCTGGGTCCGCTATTGGTTTTAATTTATAATAATGATATCTCTGCAGGAATTTCATCTTCTATACGGTTGTTTGCAGATGACTGTGTTGTGTACAGAAAAATTTTTGATCACAATGATGTATTAGAACTTCAGAAAGACTTATCGCTCATTTATAGCTGGTGTACCAAATGGAAAATGAATTTGAATATAACAAAGTGTGTACATATTTCTTTTACCAAAAAGATGAAACCATTTCAGTCACAGTACCATCTGAACAACGTACAGTTGAAACAAGAGAGTACATATAAGTACCTAGGTATAATACTATCATCTGAATGTTCATGGAGGCCTCAGGTTGACACTCTCATAGCCAAAGCTGGTAAGGCTTTAAATTTCATTCAAAGAAACCTGCGATGTTCGCATGTGAATTTAAAACGTATGGCATACACTACTTGTATCAGACCTATCTTAGAATACGGTTGTGTCGTGTGGGACCCCGCCGAGGTAACCTTCATTGCTGCTCTGGAACAATTACAAAATCGTGCTGCCAGGTTCGTCTTGGGACGGTACGGAAGGGGGGAGAGCTGCACTGTAATGAAGGCTGAGCTAGGATGAGAGTGTCTTTCTGACCGCCGCCAGAAGCAGAGATTAAAATTTTTTACTGCATTTACTACAATAAAACTGCAATTATTAGAGAAATATACCTACACAACCCTCATTACACTTCAAAACGTTTTGATCATACTTGCAAAATTCGGGAATACCCAGCTAAAACGAACATGTATGCCAATTCATTTTTTCCTAGAACGATTAAACAGTGGAACAGGCTAACTGAAATGCAAGTACATAGTGGGAACGAAGGTATATTTTATTCACTGCTGTAAACCCGTGTGGTAACCTGAACGAAGATGTATTATGTGTGAACAAAATTCTACTATGTGTGTGAACGAAAATGTATTTCAGTTATTTATGTGTCAACAAAGTTGTATTGTGTCGGTGAACGGAGATGTACGTCATTTATTGATGTAACCCCCCTGCTGTAACGCCCTCGGGTGCTGCGGGGTATCTGATGAATAAATAATAAATAATAATAATAATAATAATAATAATATAATAATCAAAGGTTGTATGTCCCGAAATAACGATCGTTATGATAGACGCCGTGGTAGAGGACTCCGAAAATCTTAATCACCTCTGGTTTTTGAAGGTGCACGAGGGTGAATGAAGAATAGCAAGGGGTCCATACCTAAACACAGTCAGGTCAAAGTGAATCAGCGCGAATGACAAAACAAGAGCTCATGATACAATGTCCTTATTACAAATATCTCTCTTTCTCTCGCTCTCTGTTCGCTCAAAACACGCTGTTTTGAATAACTAAAATGATGTAAGAGGAAGAAGATGCTTTAGTTGCCTCATTGAAACAGGTGTGATCGAGCACAACTACACTTATTATCTTCTGATTTTGACTTGTGTTGTTATAATAATCTGAAAACGTTTTCTCTGCAGTTGTTTCTGGCTTAGATTCTGCAACAGCACTCATTTATCTCTCTTTCTTTTACTTTTTCACTCTCTCATTCTCTCAAAGATACACAACATTACTCATTGCTGTTGTTTCGCTTTTGAGACGCATATATGCCATTTCCAGAACACTTCTTTTCGCTAAAATGACACATTTGTTTTGCGATAGCCCTTTCAGCCAATCATTTCCTTTATTCAACGTGTATATAGAAGTACATTATTCTACCACATGCGTAACTCCCCTATAAGGCAGCATGTGCACATAGTTATCTCTTCCGCATTCTTCTTATGAATTTCTTTGCCGCACTTGGTCGTTCAACCACAGCGGCGTTTGTGGGCCTGTCACGTTTCTCTTTATCTTGATACGTCGTTTCCCGCCTCCATGAGCCTTTGAGCATTTCCGCACGACTCGCCGTAGCGCTCCACGATAGACTTCCCTTCATCCCAGCACTTAGCCACGTGAACAGGGCGTGGGCACTTAAGCACAACCACGTCACGTGGAGCAAAGGTGCTTACTGCCGCTCTCGAGTACATCGACCGAGGAGGGATCAGTCTTCCGAGAACGCACATGAGCCATAGCAGCAGTGCAGTCCAGTTCTATCCTGAAGCACGCGCACCCCGGTTGATGGTTGACCGCACTTCACACTCGAGTTACTCGGAAATCAAGTACAAAAGCTGTGAACGACAGCAGCAGGTGAACTTACGCCCTTTCCTTCATTTCATCTCTTGTTCTTCTTCCTGATCCTCTTTTCACCCGAACCAATTCTAGCAACAACGTAGCTGCGTGTACATCACTCCGTATATATATATATATATATATATATATATATATATATATATATATATATATATATATATATATATATATATATATATATATATATATATATATATATATATATATATATATATATATATATATCTTGCCGTCCCACGGCAAGTTACCTTTTCACCCACTTTTCTTTCTTCTCATTTACATTATAATTGGCCTAATAACTTCCTCTATACCTTCCTTGACATTATTGTCTGTTATATCTCATTAATATTGTGTAAAACACGAAAAACGAGCCCTTAAGTATACACTTGTTTGCCTTATTCATTAACGAGGGTCTCGTACTGGCAGAGTTGGTGCCTTTAGGTTGTATACGGAGGACTATTGATCAGCTGCCAGTTAGTAATAAGTTAACGTGCTACGTGACGCCAAACAGGCTCATAAAGAGTGTGCCACACTCGCCGCCATGGCTACTAGTGGCCCTGACTGACACTCTCACGTTTAAATTGACATAGATACGCAATAAAGTGGCTGGGGAGTAGCTGTCGTGGTAGCTCAGTGGTGGAGCATCGAACGCGTTATTCGAATGTCACAGGTTCGGATCCTGCCCACGGCAAGTTATCTTTTCACCCACTTTTCTTTCTTCTCATTTACATGACAATTGTCCTAATAACTTCCCCTATACCTTCCTTGGCATTATTGTCTGTTAGATGTCATTATTATTGTGTAAAACACGAAACGAGCCCTTAAGTACACACTTGTTCGCCCTATATATATATATATATGTCATGCGAAGGTCGCCTTCGAAGGTCGCAGATTCGGATCCTGCCCACGGCAAGTTATTTTTTCACCCACTTCTCTTCATATTTACATTACAGTTTGGTGTAACTTCTTCCCCTATATTTTCCTTGGCATTATTGTCTGTTAGATCTCATTATTATTGTGTAAAAACACGAAAAAACAAGCCCTTAGGTATACACTTTCTTCCATATATATATATATATATATATATATATATATATATATATATATATATATATATATGAATGGCTTCTGCCTGGCCGGGGTCAGGCGCCTGATGGTTACACCCAAGTTTTGAGGGTGTTGCCCTCATCGCCAGCCACCTAAAATCCCTGCTTCTGCGAAATATGGTGAGGTCGCTATCAACCTGGCTGGACCGGGCACCATTATGTCTGCCGAGCCCGCCGTGACAAGATTTTCTTTCCCGGAGTGAGTTCTCCAACATCCGCGAAGCCAGCGGAAGCCAGAGTCGACGACCATCACCACGAGCGCTGAGGGATGCTCCTCTTAAATCAAGGAGCAACAGCCCCTACAACACGACTTGGGGCCACGCAGAGGCTGCCGGTGACACTGTTTCTCCCCCACGCAGGGACTGACTCAACAACCCGTCAGGTACTGCCCACTTGAGCAGATGTTCGTCTCGTGATTTCTTGGCCTTAAGAAAGAAAGTTAATAAGCGTGGGAGGTTTGAATTCCATGCTTCAAACCTGGAAACATATATTTCATCGTGATCACACAAAAGGGTCTCACTGCAGTGTTCAGCTGCAACCCGCAATGAATAACTTCAACAAACATCAGAAGCGGCAGTGAAGCAATATCTTAAAAGGTGCATCTATTAAGCTTACGCAGGTTGTAATACAACACAGTACACGTAGGGCGGCGCAACTTACAGAGGAAAAGCAGGCGCGGCTAAAACAGATAAGTTTGACGCAGCCAGAAACAGAAGAGCTTCCCAAATACAAGAAAAAATTCCGGCCAAGAAAGACAAGAAATAGAAGCCAGATGGCACGTCCCGACTATAATATACTCCGCCAGCAATCCTTCCGCAACGGATACAAATCAAACTGTAACCTATCATCAATCTCCCCAAAATAGCACCGATGTCACTAATGTGGTCAACCTTTCTACCAAATCTCTAAGACCTGCGCAATCAAAGCTACTATCAAAAGGTCTAACCGTCTGCCCCGCCTCTGGCAAAATTGATGAGTTTAAACTTTAGCAAGATTTGGGCAACTTTGCAAGAACCTTGCGTCTAAAAAATATTTTCGCGATCGAAGCAGCACGCAACAAAATAAAGTTTCAGATAAACCTTGCACTCGAGTTGAACAACGAGACAAATATCTAGACATGTACATTTCAGCCGTCCAAGGTGATATAATCAGGGAATATGAAAAGCCCCGACTCATTCGCAACAATCTGTACAAGGAGGAGTGGGAGGCTTTGCGCAGTTTCAAGTGACAGCCAGAGCATCGTTATCAAACCAGCTAATAAGGGTGGTGTTGTGGTTGTACTCGACAGGACTGACTACATCAAAATAGGGCTTCGCCCACTGGCAGATGAAAATTTCAATAAAGAACTCCCTTGTGATCCGACAGATGAGTGTGAAAGTGCTATTAAAGCCTCACTAATATTATTACATAAGAGTGGTAAGATAACGTATTATATGCTCAAAATGATGTAACCTGGCAACTCGTCTCCTTGGTGCTCCTATTTACTACCGAAAAAATTCACAAGGTTAACAATCGCGGCTCACCTATAGTTTCCAGCAACGGTACTTCTACTGAAAAAAATCTCTGATTTATTGACTCTCTTATTAAGCACATCCCACAATCAGTCCCGTCATACATTAAAGATACCAGCCACTTCCTTCGAGAAGTCTAAAAACTTGTAGTACCTCTATAATGCTATTTGGTCCCCATGAATGTCTCATCACTGTACACAAACATTCCCCACATTATCTTTGCATCGTGGCCAATGTTTTCCTACAGCTGGAGCGGGTCGTATGTTTCGTGTGTGTGTGTGTGTGTGTGTGTGCGTGTGTGTGTGTGTGTGTGCGTGTGCGTGTGTGTGTGCGTGTATGTGTGTGTGTGTGTGTGTGTGTGTGTCTGTAAGCAAAACTGAAAGATTTTTTAAAGGGTTCGAGAAGTCTTTTTTCCTGCGACCATGGTTATCACACGTACTCGAGTTTCAGAGAATCCCTTGAATTTTTATGTGCATTTGCAAAGCTCGCTGCTCTGCCTCAAGTTCACCACTATAAAGGGGATTCCAAGTAACAGCGCAAGTGCTTAGTGTTGATGGAAGGCTGCTGTCGACACTAGAGAATACACTATAGGCTAGGAAGAGAAATGTCGCAAAAATTCCGGTACTTCCCAAATGCGTAAATCAAAATGGAGAAGGGTAAGTAAGGAGCTGCTTTTGACTCACCTAAACAGAAGTAGCGGGTGGTTTGGAGGAAGCATGTAAAGAAAAAATCAGGACACCGCTTGAGGTTATCATAACAGCGTTACTCGCCTAACGAGCAGCCAAGAAGAAGTAAATTCTCTTTTCTCAGGAGTGCTATGCGTTGTTCAGCGCATATTTTTTGTAAAATTAAGCTTTTCAGTTTGACCCGAAATCACTCTTAGAAATCGTAATCTGCTGTCGAGTAAAATTAAGTTACTGGGGTTGCCCTGAAATCACTTCGAGCAACCGCGTTTCGCTGTCACGGAAAGAACGCATTTCGCTTGTTGCCAGCTGTTCTTTCTGCTTCTTTGTCACGTCATGTGCCATTAGCGAGATGCTGCGTCAGAATTTATGAGCATTTAGGTCCATATCGTAAGTTTCCGGGGTAGTGCAATAAGTCGTGGTGCATTAAGCATCACTGATGAATGCGTTGTGCTACTAGCGGGCGCTTCTACTGCTGGTCTAACGCGGTCGAATCCTTAACATTCACCTGTCGATGTCGCTGCTCAAAAAGACTGTTCGCTTGTGCCAACATCTGCTGTGCATGTAGGCTGCACTTCGGGGGCAACCAGATGCTATACAAATGCGGGAGAAAATATATGCATGTTGTGAAACTGCGCGGCTATTGCACTGTCTGTGCAGAAAACTGAGACGGTATTAGAAAGATTATACGCCTCTGCTGGGCTAAAGCTAGCCATTTTAGCCACGCTGACAAGCACCCGCTGAGCCGTCGGTGTTTCTTAATGTCAGGATGCTGTACTGCACTTCACTGTTTCCCGACGGCGGGGTCTTCCTTCTCAAATTGTCAAATGACTTGAGAAAGGGCAATTCAATGTTCAGTAAACAGGCTTCGTCTTCTTTAACAGTGGTGTTTTACAGGCTTGAGGAAATCTTGGTGGGTGTGAGCTACAGAAAGCGGTTATGTACCAAGCTGCTCCTGGAATAATATAGCATAGCAAATTATAGCCTATTGTAGCTGCTCCTGGCATACCACAATATATCAAGAGAGCGGGAAAACGAAGTTGGTGTGAGGCATAGAGTTTCCTATATATCCACCATGGGGAACTCTAGCGCTAGTGTCTATGGAAGCTGCAACGCATGGCACTTCAGGGGGCATGGGAGCTATGGGTAGTACACAGATTTGTCTAATCTTCGTACTTATGGCTCCGTGTGCATTCGTGTGCCTTGGCGCTGTTCTGTCACAAAAGAAAACTCAGCGAATTTTCAGCGGTTGCGCTTGAGCGCGTTCGCGTTTTTAGGCTTACTATTTCTAATCCGATCACGAAGTTCAAAAGGGATCGTTCTTGCCTTTGTAACAAAACCAAAAAACTGCACCAAACGAAGCCACAAGTGCTATTAGGTGGCCGCAAGTATGAAGACTAGAAAAATTCATGTACTACAGACGATTCCCATTGTCAGCAGAGTCCTCTCTAGTTAATTTTAGGAAAGTCCTTGTTTGAGGAAGCGCGTGAGCATGAGGTAGAAGGAAAAAGGAAGGAAGGTACTAAAACGCAACACAGGCAGCATAGCGTAACGAAGCAGAGTATGGAATAGCAAATGGGTGGCAAATGGAAGTAAAGGAGAATAGTAGTGATGTAGTAACGAAGGAGGAAAGAAGTAGGAGAGTGGGTAAATTATCATCATCATCATCATCATCAGCCTGACTACGTCCACTGCAGGACAAAGGCCTTTCCCATGTTCCGCCAGATAACCCGGTCCTGTGCTTGCTGCTGCCAATTTATACCCGCAAACTTCTTAATCTCATCTGCCCACCTAACTTTCTGTCTGCCCCGCTCCCACGTGCATTCTCTAAATCCCGTTAGTGAACCTCAATGACCATCGGTTATACTGTCTACGCACTACATGCCCAGCCCATGTTCATTTCCTCTTCTTGATTTCAACTATGATATCCTTAACCCCGTTTGTTCCTTAATCCACTCTGCTCTCTTCTTGTATCTTAAGGTTACAACTACCATTTTTCTTTCCATTGCTCGCTGCGTCGTCCTCAACTTAAGCTGAGCCCTCTTTGTAAGTCTCCAGGTTTCTGCTCCGTAGAAGTGCTGGCAAGATACAGCTGTTATATACCTTCCTCTTGAGGGATAGTGGCAATCTACCTGTCATAATTTGAGATTGCTTGCAAAACGTGCTCCACCCCATTCTTATTCTTCTAGTTACTTCAATCTCGTGGTTCGGCTCCGCTGTTATTACCTGCCCTGAGTAGACATAGTCTTTCACAACTTGAAATGCACAATTACCTATGTCGAAGCGCTGCTCCTTTCCGAGGTTGTTGTACATTACTTTCGTTTTCTGCAGATTAATTTTAAGACCCACCTTTCTGATTTCCTTGTCTAACTCCATAAGCATGAGTTGCAATTCGTTCCTGAGTTACTCAGCAATGCAATGTCATCGGCGAAGCACAGGTTGCTAAGGTACTCTCCATTAATTCTTATTCCTAACTGTTCCCATTCTAGGCTTCTGAAAACCTCCTGTAAGCACGCGGTCAATAGCAATGGGGAGATTGTGTCCCCCTGCCTTACACACTTCTTGATTGGTATTCTGTTGCTTTCTTTATGAAGCACTATGGTAGCAGCTGATCCCCTGTAGATTTCTTCCTGGACGTTTATATATACTTCATCGACGCCCTGATTCCGCAGTGTCTGCATGACGGCTGATATTTCTACTGAATCAAACGCCTTCTCGTAATCTGGGAAGGCTATGTATAGTGATTGGATATATTCTGAGCATTTCTTCATTAACTGATTGATAGTATGATTGTGGTCGATTCTTCGGTAGTCTGTTCGAAATCCTGCTTGTTCCTTTGATTGATTGAATTCTAATGTTTTCTTTACTCTGTTAGCAATTACCTTTGTAAATAGTTTGTATACTACAGAGAGAAAGCTGATCGACCTGTAATTCTTGAAGTCAGTGCTATCTCCTTTCTTATGTATTAGGATGATGTTAGCGTTCTTCCAAGACTCTGGTACTCTTCCCGTCAGGAAACTCCTCTTAAACAGGGTGGCTAGTTTTTCTAACACAATCTGTCCTCCATTTTTCAGCAGATCTGATGTTACCTTATCCTCACCAGTAGCTTTGTCTCTTTGCATACTCTCCAAAGCTTTTCTGACTTCTATCATTACTGGTGCGGTGTCGTCTGGGTTACTGCTAGTTCTTATAGTATTAAAGTCGTTGTTGTCCCGGCTACTGTACAGATCTCTGTAAAACTCCTCCACTATTTTAACTATCCCCTCCATATTGGTAGATATTTTGCCTTGTTTGTACCTTAGTGCATATATCAAATTTTTGCCTATCCCACATTTCTTCTTCACTGATTTGACGCTTCCTCCGTTTTTCAGAGCGTGTTGAATTCTCTCCATGATATACCTTCTTACATCTGGTACCTTACGCCTATTAGTCAACTTTGAAAGCTCTGCCAGTTCTATTTTGTCTATTGTACTTGAGACTTTCATGATTTCATGATAATGAGGTTCTTCTTTTCCTGGGAAAGCTTGCCAGTGTCCTGTCTAACTACCCTGCCTCCAACTTCCACTGCACACTCCGTAATGATACTCGTCAGATTATCATTCATTGTATCTACGCTAAGATTGGTTTCCTCACTAAGAGCCGAGTACCTGTTCTGGAGCGCGACTCTGAATTCCTCTACTTCCCCTCTCAGTGCTAGCTCATTGATTGGCTTCTTGCGTATCAGTTTCTGTCATTCCTTCTTCAAGTCTAGACTAATTCGAGGCCATACCTTTCTATGGTCACTGCATCATACCTTGCCAACCACTTTCTTATCCTGCACGATGCCTGGGTGTGCACTCATTTTAAAGTTTATTTTGTTCTTATTTTTGCCATTAGGGCTCCTCCATGTCCACTGGCGGTTTCCTCGTTTTCGGTAGAAGGTATTCGAAATCCATAAATTTTTGCGTTTTGTGAATTCTACTAGTAGCGCTCCTCTGGCGTTTCTAGTACCAGTGCCATAATCTCCTACTGCCTAGTCTCCAGCCCGCTTCTTCCCAACATTTGCATTAAAATCTAACATCAGTATAGTATACGTGTTTTTACCTTACTCAGTGCCGTTTCCACGTCTTCATAGAACCTTTCAACTGAAGCGTCCTCATAGCTGGATGTAGGCGCGTAAGCCTGTACCACCTTCATCTTGTATCTTTTATTCAGTTTAGTTACAATACCTACCACCCTTTTATTAATGCTATATAGTGTTCCTCTATGTTTCAAGCTATGTTTCTGTGAATTAGGAACCCCACTCCCAGTTCTCTTCTGTCAGTCAAGCCCGGATAGCAAAGAACGTGCCAATTCTGTAGCACCGTATAGGACTCATCTCTCCTTCTAACCTCACTGAGCCCTATTATATCCTATTTAACACTCTCTAGCTCCTCGAATAGTACAGCTAGGCTTCTCTCACTAGATAAGGTTCTAGCGTTAAACGTTGCCAAGTTAAAGTTGCAATGGTGGCCTGTCCGGATCCAGAGATTATTTGCACCCTCTGCTGCGTTGCAGATCTGACCGCCGCCGTGGTCAGTTGCTTCGCAGCTGCTGGGGACTGAGGGCCGTGAGTTATTTGTCGTATACATGTGGGAGGTAGTGGTCAGAGTCTGCACCAGGGTGGCCAATCTTTCTCTGGTGAGGGAGTGTGTTCCCGGTGGTGGTTACCGGTGAGGCCGCCAGTATCATGATGTAGCCTTTTAAAGCGTCCTTTATAGAAGAGCATTGCGTAGACATACATTGTATGGTATAGCAAGGGGTGGGAAAGAGAAAATAGAGTTGCCAGGAGATATGATTACCGTGAGGAGAAAGAAGGAATAGGGGAGAGCATAAAGCGTGTATATTAGATTTGTACAGATGAATTTAGCAAGGTAATTTGAAAGGGAAGTAAGGGTAGGGAGGCCTGGGGAAAAGGTGTTTAGAAGATGAAGAACAAAAGAGGGCAATATAGCAAGAGGCAATGAAGTAAAGCAAAGTGTGCTCTTGGTTATAGTATTTTTTGTGTACCACTTTCCATCTGTAAAGCTATGTGCGATTGAGGGTAAAATAAATACAAAAAGATGAAAGAAAGAACTGAACTGCGCATTCGTCAGGTGATGACACGCGCTTACTAGCTTTTATGTTTACTCAAAATTTACAGGCGTGGAACTGGTTTTGATTTGTTGCAGCTCCCAAAAAATTTCGCCAATTCGTGCAGACAGGTGCGGCAATCACATCTTACGAATATCACAGCACCACGCACTGCGCAGACGCTCCATTGAAAAAACTTCCCACACCCCTCTCCAGCGTTTGTCTATAGTTCTCATCCACGAAGAGACGTAATGTTGCCCACTTCGTCGATTGGTGCTATACACTGCGAAACCACACCTTGGCCCTGCAGTGATGTGGTTTTGTCCACGCAACGATTCCGCTTCTTCAGCACGCCGCTAAAGTCACTCTATAGCACCACTATGACTTGATCTACACGTGTACAGGAATTCTTATTTGTTTTTTCGCTGGTTGCGTGTCAATGACGTAGCCACTAACGTTGCGGTATGTTGACGAAGTGACCATAGTTATGACAATGATCTTCGCCTACCCCTCTTAGCTGCCGAGAAGGGTGTGACGGTCGATTGATTGATATGTGGGGTTTAACATCCTAAAACCACTATATTATTGTGTGAGACGCCGTAGTGGAGCGCTGCGGAAATTTCGAAAACCTGTGGTTCTTAAACATGCTCCCAAATCTGTGCACATGACCATGTAGCATTTCCACCTCTATCGAAAATGCAGCCGCCACAGCCGGTACTCGATCCCGCGACCTATGGGTCAGCAGCCGAGTACCTTAGCCACTATACCACCACGGTGGGGCGAGAAGTGTGTGACGATATAGTGAAACTATGTGATGTGAATTGTTCTATACTATGTGACTTTATTTTATAGCGCTCATTCGCGAAATTCTTATGGCAGCATGTTCACATCGTATGAGTGCGCAGCCATTACTTACATCCTACTTTTTGGACTGCAGAGTTGCTTACTAGCGTTTCAAAACAGGCGCTGAAAAATGACGTATCTCACTTTGACGCCAATGAGAATGCACGTGTTCGTGGCGATCACCAAGTAGTCGTAGGTGCGATTATCCGATCGTATGCCTGAAAAAGTATTTTTTATTGGTTTTTTTCCACGACATACGCAATTTTCATGCGCAAATGTTCTCAGTTGGGCGTGTTCAGGAATCGTATTTGCAAAACTCACTTACAAAAAAATGCTTGCGCAAAAGAAATTTTGTTTTGTAAGTCAATTCACGAAACAAGAAATAAACGTCGCATGAGGTCAGTGTTGTCTCACCAACCGCTGCAATAAAGCGTGCTGCGACTGCTCGGGAACTAGAGTGACTGTATATGCTACCTTTAGGTAGCAGAGTTGCGCCAAAGTACGCTATTTTGGGTTCAAATGTCTTGCGGGAAAGCCACTCGCACCCACGTAGGAGCAACGCTCGCGCTTCAGAGGGCTACATATTCCCTAAATATTGTCTCAATATTTAGGGAATATGTCACTAGCATGGCTTTAAAAGTTTTTTAGATTTATTTGTATTTTTAAAGGTTTGTATTTGTAATTTTAAAGGTTATTTGTATTTTAAAGATTTATTTGTATTTTTAAAACTCGGTTGCTCCGGTCATGCCTAGAAGCCTTGATTTGATGCTTACGTTTTTGGTAAGTAATAAGAAAACAAAGTGCGCCGGCTCATTAAACCAGTGAGATATATATTTTTGGTAAGTTACACTAGCTTCGTCTTTTTTTGCCGCTGTTTTTCTCATTTATAAAAAGCAATTTATTTTTGCACTTTTAATCACAATGGAACCAGTAAGGGATGAGTTTTTTCTCGTGTTAGACTCATTCGTTAACTCTGTCAGGGAGCCAGGTGTAGTTTTATCACCTTCAACAGAATTGAGCTGGATAGTGATCGAGTACCCGTGTGACGCCCATGTGAGGCCCGGCTCTCTATTACGCTCGTATTACAATCGGGGCTCATGACAGCTGATGTGAATTGTTGTTCAACAGCGCTTTCGCGCTCAACATTCTTTCCGCGTAAGGTTTGAAAACTGCATTGAATTCATGCAATTCACGCGCTAGCTGCAACACCTTGCCGATTAGAATAAGTATAGTTTAACTCATTATCCCTTTAATTGTAGTGTTATACCAGTCAGACCAATTGGGACGTATGCAGCTGACACACGCTGACCAACTCTGCATGTATAACTTATTCACTGCATCTGTTAGTAATACAAATTTAGCAAGTTCGCAGCGCCATGAGTACATAAAAAAAGTCAAACGTTTATTTCTTCCTCACTGAACACTAATCTTTCTCTAGTGACACCCGCTGCACACGTGTCTAATCACATAAACTGTAAGTAGTACAATTTATTACAGAATGCACTTGCTACTACATTTCTCCCGACCAACAGGCCACATGACTACAGTACCGAAGAAGCGCGGCGAGAATAACAACAACAGCCGATTTCAACCGCGCTTGATCTGCCCAGAATCATCGTAGCGTTGGCTTTTCCGCAGTGCAATTGAACCACTTATGACCACGTGATGGCGCTCGGCGAATAGGGGCGCTGAACTCCTGTGGGCGGAGCCAGCGGCACCCGGAAAACAGTGGTGCAACTCTGCTACCTAAAGGTAGCATATACAGTATCTCTACCGGGAACATCACAGCGATGATGACGCTTGGTGTATTTGATTACGTCGCCGAAAATGCTCGGAAGTGCATTCACAAAGCGAAATTTTGTGCAAGAACAGCGTGGTTACGAGGAAATCCTAATAGTGGTTCTGACCACTCTTACGTACAATGGAACTACTTAGAACCTTATGCCGCGGCGGGATACCCGAGTGCCCTGGCTGATTTTGAGTTCAAGGTTGCATGATAATTGCTGGTGCGTTTCTGTTTATTTCGGTGCTTTGAATTTTGCGTGTTTTTCCCTTGTACGCAATGGATAGTATTGGCAACCACCATCGTCCAATAAGTTCGGAGTGTCAGTAATTACCTAATCCCATGGGACATGAATAGCGCCAAAGTTTGCATGCACAGACTTGTGGTTTGATAAAAACCAATACGTGAATGGTCGGTGAATTCGAACGCGGCACGGCATATGATCAACCGTATTTGTAATGTTGCTGTGTGGTGCCTGCCGTGCATCATCCAACGAAAAGTACAACTCGAGAAGCTTGCCTCATTGGTGGAAACTACCATCAAAGATGTTAATAGGAGCACATTACCTGCAAGGTGTCGAAAATAAAAGTGAGTGGAACTTTTCACTTAGAGGATCATAAAGCCTACTCTGTGGTTGAGCTCCAGTATACTTCAATTGGCTCTAACTGTACAAGTGGCATGATCTCTGAAGTACAGCTCTCGGCACACTTTGGGACTATCTGGAACGGGCGCGTACTTTGTAAACCGAAGGGTAATATTGGTGTGCGTGATTATATGCGCATTAAACTACAAACAAATAAACCTTTTCTGCCTTCACTGTTCAGAAACCAATATGGTCCGTGATGATATGGCAAGCATTTGGGATAAAATTACCCCAGTAATTTTAATTGACACCGGAAAAGTGCAAGCCCTAACAATGCTCAAACAAGCCTTTGCTGAATTCGTCCCTGTGACAAAAGCAGCCGTTTAACTCGGCGCAAGAATATAATTCAAAGTTGAGCCAGCAACTGATATAAATTTTGTGTGACGCATTGCCCCCTTCACCTGAGAGTAATTGCGTCGCGAAGGCAAAAACCCCGCTGCATGCTCTGATCGAAGCAGACGACAAACGCGAGCAGATGACGGCTTGCCCGGTAGGCGCATCTGTGATTGGTTGTGAAGCAATACTCTCAGCGTTAGTTCTTTCCGTGACTTTGCCAAAACACTTCATTCATTTGGCACGCCTGTTGTGTTTGTCATATCATCCCCTCGCACACAAGAGAAAATTTTGTCACGCCGTGAAAAATGCTCAAGTACTTTCCAAGAGCTCGCTTACGTGCTGCGCAGTTGGCGAAAACAACATGGCGTCGTGAACAGCGTACCCGTCAGTGCCAATTTTTAAGCGGCCCTGAAACACTTTTTCAAGTAAACTTAGAATGAATTTACTGGAAGAGCTTATTGCCTCACGAACTCAACGCCACAAAAGTTTAGGAATCCCTCCAGTGCCAGTGAAGTTACAAAGATTTGTCGCATGCCGCAACTCCATTTTTTCTTCTCTCGTACTGACGACAGAAAGCACTGGAAGCTAAGCAGGGAGGGGTGGCAGGGGCAAAGAAAACTCGTCAGCTGCACCTCGTGACCTTAGGACTTTTTTTTGAATGTGCGGCTTCGTCAGTGTGATTGCGCGTGCACGCATGAACAAGTTGAGTATGGCGCTGCTTCCCGCACCGATTTCTGTAACGACCAGCGCACCACGTTCCAATCAGCCAATGGCTGATATATAGGCTTTTTACGAGTGATTGCTTAGCGTATTTTGGAATTTGTCGAGAGAACAGAAAGCAATATTTAGCTGAATTTAAAAGTTTACTAGATTGCAGGTGGCGTGCTGCGCTATATTATTTCGCTCGTGTATTGTCGGGAGCCTCTACTACCGATCGGCTACGTTTTCTGACGATGCTCAAAAAGTGTTGAAGAGCCCTTTTAGCAAACACCTCTCGCTTCAGTTTAATCTGAGCTCGACTGGATGTGTTCTGATTACCGCTGCTTTTTGGATACTATCAAGTGGCGTGATAACCAGCGGAAGTGTATCGGTGTACGGTAAAGCGTAGCGAAGCCTCAGCCTCACAGTTTTCATCAAGCGGGATCGGCGCCTCTGCATCAACGACAACTAGCACTCGAGAAGCGTACAATGTGTGTTTGCGCACTGGTTCGTTCGCTTCGAATTTTAGTTTCTCAGTTGGGTGTTGTGCGACATTTTGGATTGACAGCGTTTTGGCACGTTACTTGAATGACCCCAAGTACGTACGGCAACGTAGGAACTTCGCGCTATGTTCGGTTCTTGCTTCGCCACTGATTGGCTCCCAGTACGGTCCTATTTTCTTGTGAGCAGTCTAATGTTCGGAAATAAAACCGATGTTCGTTGTCAACAGTGATGCTGTGTTCACGTTTCCAAGGCTTGTGAAGGGACTGTGCTCGTGTGACAGAAAATTGAAAGACATCATTGATAACTGTTTTGCCCAGTGAAGTTGCAGCGCTGGGGCTTGGCGTTTTTGTTTGTTAACTCGTCACTTCTCCTTTTTGTGATAACCTTAGCCTAGCCGCCGTGATGTGTCGAACTGAAGTCGCGAGATGCTACATTCTGTTGTGGATCTTGTTGCTTTGGCAGCACGCCTCGACTGTTCTTCAGCAAGAACTCAAGAGTTAAACATGCCAGCGTGAGTCCGTGAACGTAAAGCTTTCCCCCGACCCTCGAGAAGAGGAAATATTTGATCGGTACCCGTGCTTTGGATGAAGTTGGAGGCCAGTACCGGCTAACTACAGGTTATCGAGTTTGTCTGGCCATCGGTTTGCATGGCGCTAGAGCCTTGAAAATTGTGGCTCACGGCCAGTTCTCACACTTCATTGATGGATGTGCATGCCTGGCAAGCATTTCATTTCTATGTCATCGACAGTTTACACTCTGCAGATGTTCTTTGCCTGTTGGCGCCAGAGCACATTTGGTCCTTCATGACACTGACGGCTACTAAATTCTCTGCTATTGGTGAGTTGAGCTTGCAGAACTAAATTTGTTGCTATTCGCGTAGTACTATAACGTGTGGAATTTTCAGCCCAGCAGATGTAATGTTTTTTCTATGTTAGGTTCAAGTATGAAAAATTTGCTGCTACTGTTATGTACATACATATAAGATAAAAAGGGGGGCAAATGCATTAGCAGTTTTTTGTGATTTGATATAAGCGAGTTCTTGTTTGATTATTAAGATGGGCCTGTCTATTTACCATGTTTGATAATTGAAAAGGTAATGTGAATATATTTTTCAGGAGCCAAGTTGCACTTGAGGAATTCGTGTTATTTTAAAGAAGTAGTTCTACAGACGATTACCGCTGTGGTAGCACTATACTTCTCTAGGGTATATATATTGCGATATGTAAATCCTACATGGGGATTCAGTTTGTTTCAAAGTTATTATAGCAAATCTGATCACTTTGATGAAGTTATAGCTTTGTCAAATAAGTATTAGAAATGAGTACATTTAATATTTGTTTTCAAATATATTGTTTTTGGTCCTTCACAGATCGCGGAGTTTAAGGTCCTAAGACGCATCGGTTTCACGCACTGGCACATCAATCCTCTTCATGCATCTGTACAAAATAGGAAGGACGCGTGCTCTCCAAATGTGCAAGTCTCTTTCACTGCTGGGATTGTTATAGTCCAGTGGACCTGTAAGTGGCGTGGAAGCACGCATGGCAGCCTCATCTGGAAGGACTGCGATCTGGCTGAGAGCCTCGAGGGCACAAAACTCCCTAACGGCTGGTTGCAAGGATAGTTTTTTTAATACATGCGATAACGGGAACACCACTTCATATGCACACATTAAAAACCAAAACATGGTTGCTAACAGTAGATTCTTCTTTTATTTTCACACATAAGGCTAATTGATCAATAATAGAAGTAAATTGCGACATAATTGAGATTGTTGAAAGTGGAAAGCCTGCTGCTTATGATTTAAACTTCCTTCTTTGAAGGCTGAAAAGCTCATGCTTTTGAACGAGCACAAATACTTTGATTCCTTAATTAGCTTTCGAGCTTGTAACTCACTTGGTGGATCAAGTACTTTGGAAAGAAATAGCAAGTGGGTGATAATTGCCTGGCTGTTCACAACTTGCAAAGAGTAAGGCCCCTCGTACATGCCTCAGGCGACACAGGGCCAGTAAATGCACCTTATACTTGACGTAACTTTTTCTCTTTCGTTGCTGTGGCATGTTTTATTTTAGCTGAACATGTTTACCACAATTTCATAGTAATATTTTTTTTCACAAATTTTACCTGAACTGCATTGCTGATGCAGTATACATTGTTGATTTTTAAAGGTGACTCTCGATGTGCCTAAAAGCTATGGCTCCTGATTCCCCTGTCCATGGCTAGCCTACTTAAGCAGCATTTCGATGCAGCCTGCACCCATGCTAGCCAAGTCAAGAAGCGCTCCATTGGTGTTCTGTACAGGACACAGCATATCCGGCCGGCAAGGCAATGATATCAATAATAATGGTAAGTGTAGTGACAGCTGTACGAGCCCGTTAAAATAAATTGTAAGTTTGTTTATTGCGTACGAATATATCTTCTAATGATGTTCTTGTTTTATTTTTGAAAGATTTTGTTCGTTTGGAATAGCAGAGGTCGGGAATAAGCACACTCATAATGCGCAAGTGCTTTGTATCTTGTAGACTGTCCATTTGTACTTGTACGCTGTATGGTGAGCTGGATACGTTAGGTAGCTTAAAAGTTATGAGTATTAGCTGTTGTCTTGTAACACAGTCTAACTTGTGTGGCCTAGTCAACTTCTTTGTGATCAGCTTTTTGCTCCTAGTGTAAAGTCGAAAGAGAAGATACTTTGTTGGTTTAATATGCCTGGCAGAACTTTCATACCTTATTAATTACCAATATAATTAGGCACTTGTATCATAAAATATAATTTGAGTCTTCGCTGTTTGTGTGCGTGTTGAGACTTCCTTTCTTTTTATTATTTCTTCATACTTGTTATCGGCTTCTGAAAATACAACCACTGTAAATACGAGCACACATGTAAAAACGTTACACACTTGCATGTAGCATGGTAGTAACAGTGATCGGTATTTTTGTATGCTCAAGCTGTAACAATGAATCAGGTGCTCCACGGTCATGTACAGCGTATCACAAACAGAACACAGAAGACCAACAAATAGAAAGGGACCGCCGGTGACTGTGTTTTCCTGCTCAAAATTAACGTGAGCAGAAAGAGCACATTGTGATGGCTGGAGCAGTTTGAATTGTATACGTTGTAAAATTCTCTGCAGCTGCAGTTTAACTTCTTAGCAGTGCAATATTCAACAGCTCCTTTGCGTTTGAGCATTCAAAATTAATTGAATTTTGCATAGAAAATACCAAACTGTGACACTAATTTAAAGCCTGCTGTAGTGCTAGTGGGCAAACAACTTTGAGCTGAAATTTTCAGAATCCATTTTAGTCAAAGTACCTGCTTGTCTCTGCATTTCACTGCCATAGAACACAACATCCACAGTCAGCAATGGCAACTGTGTTTGCGTTCTTTGTAGTACAAGAATTAAAGCTATGGATGCGGTAATCTTGTACTTAGTCAATATAATCCTTCAGTATACACTCATTTTTATAGCACTATTGATTTCATGTGTGTAATAGCTCTGGGAAGTGCTATATGGGAATTATTTAATTTATTAACAAGTGAATATTCAGTACTCTTATTATATCTGAGACAAGATTGTAATCCCGCTGCCTCTTCGTCTTTCAAAGGTCTACTTTGTGTACTGTGCATGTGACTTATAATCTATGCAGCTTTCCTCAGATTAGAACTGAAATCATTTATTTTAATTTATATCTACCTGTAGCTTGCATTTGCTTATTTTTCTCTAAGCATCTGTACACTTCTTTAACAATACAAAGTTACTGGTATGCTCTAATACTGAAGCTGGTGACCTAAAACTAATTTGTTGGTGGAAGTGACATTGTGCCTATTTCGCAATAATACTAAACTCAGATAAGGTGTTAAAATTCTATGAAAGTGTATTCACAATTTTTTTACTGCGCGAAGGTAAATGTTCTTATGTTGTTTTATGGCGGTCCCTGTTTCCTCCAATTGAAACATTATTAATTTGTAGTGGCATCGTATTAGTTGAGATTTTACACATGCCGTATTTACGTGCATTATGTGCGTCTTCGCACAATTTGTGCACCTCTAATATTTTGCCAGCTTTTCAGAAAAAAAATTCTTACTCGCATAATTCGTGCTCCCCGACCCGTCCTAGCCAGCTCGTCTGTGCGCGCACCTTTGGACCTTTCGATGGTTCAGCCGAATGCGCTCCTCGCCGAGCAGACCAACGCACTCAAACAAGCTTGGAGTGCCAAGTCCCTTCTCCCGAGGACTTCCCCCAAACTAGGATCACTAAAATACTGCACCCGTACACGAACCTGTTGATGGGTTGCCGGAACTGCTCTAGCGTTTGGCTCACCGTATTTCCCAATCTCTACCACCGCGCGGACGACTTTCTGCATCGGAGGCGTGCGGGGGCCTGCCGCTCCAACTGTTCCCCTCGTTCTGTGCGTCCGCGCTGCAACGCACGCTTGTTCAATTTCGGATGTTTAGGTTTCGTCATACGGCCGACGCATTTTCATGGTTACCTTGCGATGTGCTGCAGTAATTATATATATGGCAAATTAAAGCTTGCTGTAGTGAATTTCACCGAGTAAAATAGGAAGCGTGCCGCTGGAAATCACTTCAATGGGACGTTCTTCAACTTGACGCCCGGTGTGATCAAAACGCCAGAAAGCAGGAGAGTGCGCGCTTGCTAATCCAAGTTTCCTGCCACTGAATGAGGTCCTTTCAATTATGAGCGGATGCTAAGTTCTTCTGGTAATTTCGTGTCGTGAGGCCGAGTTTCTTCCAGGAATGTCGAAAGAGCTTGAAGAAAATACAATGCTTCCCAATCGGACTTCGCAATCATTGATTCCCTCATGACCGTGCGTGAGGGGATACGACTGGGTTAAGTACGCGCTAACTTTTTGAAAATCAACAAGTACACTTCGTTTTTTTGCTTCAATTTATTCCTTTTTTTATAAATGTATATACTGCACGCGTTAAGACTATGACACAAAATTCGTATGCGCTGAAGAAATCCCCACGCAATTTGCGAACCCCCTTCTCAGGGCGCCAAAATCGAAGAAAAAGAGTTCGCAAAATATTCGAGTAATTACGATATGTGCTGAGCAACACTGTAGTTGCTGTTGCTAAAAAACACTTCGGCTTAGACATTTATTGTAGTAACCAAGATAGAGTATCTCTCTATGACGCAAATCAGTTTGCAACTACAAAGTCCCGCTTGGCGCAATTGATGACCGTCTCAGCAGAACTCTATTGGCTGCTGTAGTTTTTTATAACCAGTAACAGTGGCATTACATTGAAGCGCGCAACATGACACGTAACGAAAGAGAAGACCAGCTAATCACCTTGTTTGTGCCTTCTCTATCTGCCCATGGCCTTTTGCCTTGCAGCATGTAATGACTCCCACCAAATCAGCCCGAGAACGTGTTTCGACAAAGGGAGTCAACTTGGCCGCAAGCAGTTTGCTCACTGCACGTCAACAATTTATTCAAAACATTGTGATGACTGACCACCAGTCGAATATGCAGACGCGTGAAGAGTAATATACCAGGAATGATAATGGTGTTTCAGTACTGGACACTCTTGCGACAACAGAGGATGGAGCGAGGATATATGAACTCAGACTTCTGTAATTTATGCGGGTGCATGGTACAGCACAGTTTGGTCAAAAGAGAAGTGAAAAAAAAGATAGCGCAACAGCCACCGTCTCAAGAAATGGGTACCCACCTACACGCATAATCTCGGGCCGGACAAATTCTTTAAAAAAAGTGCTTGGTTACACTGCGAATCGAACCCAGTAGCTCCTAGATTGTAGTTGAACGCTGTAATCGCTCATCCACTGGTGCAGTGCTTGAGATGAGAGCTTTCCACTGCAGCGTTTGCCCTATTGTTAAGATATAGTCATTCCCTTGGATGACGCCAAATGAAAAACGTCCGGTGAAACTTGGTCAAAAATGAAAACAAAATTAGAATGCGTTCGCCCAAGGTTACTAGAAGATAGAAACCACCACGTGTGGCTGTATAACCATGCAATATTTATCTTGTACATTACTGTCACGATGTTGGAATAGCCGGCTCTAATATAGCCTACCTTTCCATATATTGCCAAATACAAATAAAAAATTTAAAATATATTGGCCTATGAGGACTATAATCAAATATTCTGAATTCACTGTCACTAGTGTCAGTTTACCTAAATGAGTGCTCAGTTTGTTTTTATTATTGTTATTTAGAAAAAATTTCACTCATCAACTGACAACTATTCTAAATAGCATTGATTCTCACATAAAAAGATAGTCACACTCTATCTCGCCTTCTGTGTGACTGTCGCTTCCATAAAACACGTACTCCACTTTTTTGTGCTCTCCAAGCATCCGGTACTGTGTAAGCGTACGCATGTTCTCGCATTCCGCCTTCATCAAAATGCTGCGGTGCATGGAACCTGCAAAATTGCGCTCATAATTTCATTTAATTACTGCTGTTCTATATTTCAGCAGAATTCGTTTGCAGGCACAAAATCCGCTCCTGTGTCTTGTAATAAAAATATTGCAATAAAGGTAATTTTTTACGTTTAGCTACGAAACACCCTTACAGTCACCGCTATATATCTATACACCGTGCTCGATTATGCCGGATTGGTTGAGTAGCAGCACAGCTTCACTGAAATGTAATCTAACTGGTCGCGTAAAACAGGACAAGACATTTGGGAGAACTCTTCAAACAGTACATGCATCATTTTTTGTGCGCTTTCATTGATATGGCGAACCTGGAGTGTTCACTTGTACTTAGCGAGATAGCGTACGGATTATTGCTTAAGGCCATCGAGCAATTACTTGTTTAGCTACGGTCTTTGATGAAACGCGAGCGCTTGGCTTTGCTTAGGACACCCAGACGTCTATTACAACGCGGCATCGTGTAAGCGCTGTAGCAGATGCCCGCTGAACTGGAAGCTGGGTTGCAGCAAAACATTAGTGATCATCGTATAATCTCGATGCTAAACGCTTTGCGTGCTACCTTGCTATCTTCAGCACACACTTCTTCCTTCCCTTGTCGTTTCGTCGGGGTTCGTGTGTCCTCCTCGCCTTTTTAGGTGCTGAGTAAGTTAAATTTGTACCATTGCTATCGTTATCCCTCGAGATAATAGAATTCTTAACTAAGAAATTGCGTAGCCAATCGAAAGCTTTCTAAATACGGCCCCAGATGCCTAATACAACGCGGCATCACGTAAGCCCTGTAGCAGATAGCCGTGGAACTGGAAGCTGAGATGCACCGAATCTTTAGTCAATAATTCATTTATTTATTGAAAAATACATTGCAGCCCCAATGCAATGAGTAAGGGAGTTACAGTGAATGCGGAAGTAAACTTTTAAGGAACAACTATACAATGCAGGTGAATAATAACAACATAATGAGGTGTAACAAAAACTAACAATTCAACTAGTCAGCAGCACTTGAAACACGAGATTACAACTTGCTGATGAAAATAAAAGCTATCATTTCATATCATAAAGTAGCTCTAAAGTTATAAACAAGTAAAAGAATCTCACGAAGCGTTAATAAAAAAATGCATTTCAAGTTTTTGCCGAAACGTGTTTGGGTGACTATCAGAGGCGATATTGTTGGGAAGATGATTCCCCATGCGGATGGCTTGCGGCATGGATGATGTTTTGAACGTGTCTGTGTTACCAAACATGCACGTGAAGCTGAGATGATTATGTAACCTGGGTGACGTGTAGAGGAGGCGTTGATGGTGCAATGACGTTTTGTTACTGTACAGGCACTTATAAAATAGATTGATTGATTGATTTGTGGAGTTTTGCGTCCCAAAACCACCATCTGATTATGAGAGACGCCGTAGTGGAGGGCTCCGGAAATTTTGACCACCTGGGGTTTTTTAACATGCACACAAATCTGAGCACACAGGGCCTACGACATTTCTGCCTCCATCGGAAATGCAGCCGCCGCAGCCGGGATTTGAACCCGTGACCTGTCCTTATAAAACAGGCATAACAAGGACACATGATGGGAAACATGCAATGCTTAGAGGAAATGATCAAGTTTAAGCTCAGTGACACTGGAGTGAATGTCGTAGTTCTTAGAAACGTAACGGGCGGCTCTGATCTGAATTTCCTCAAGCATGTTAATTTGATACTGGGTAGAAGGGGACCAAAGAGATGAGGCATATTCAAGTTGTGGGCTACTCTTGAAGCTGCGGTCTATACTGTCGATCGTATACTCTCGATGCTAGACGTTTTGCGAGCTACCTTGCTGTCTGTCATACGCACACTTATTTCTTTCCTTGTCGTTTCATCGGCTTTCGTGTCCTCCTCCCCCTCTTAAGCGCCGAGTGAGTCACGATTCTACCACTGATATGGTAATCCTTCGAGATAAAAGAACTATTGGCGAAGAAAATGCGTAGCCAAGAGAAAACTTGGGGAATACGGCCTCAGATAAGGACAGACAGAAAGGGGGGTCCCGACAATTTTTTTATGGCGATAGCTATTATATGGATACTCTCGACTGGATTTTGCTGCCGACGTAGGCGTCGACGTTGACGTGGGCATTGGCGTCATACACCCTATATGTACGCTATCTATATATAAAAAAACGCAGAAATAAAAAAAAATCCAGGAAAAAAAAACTCTGGCGCGCGGAATTCAACAGGGACTTCTGCGTCGTGAAAGCGAGGTGTTAATCACTGAGCCACCCCGGAGAACATCCTTCACAGCTCAAACAGCATGCTACTTATTTTTATCTGCCATTTACCGCTGCTCACGAGCATCTCGGGGGGAAATTGTCTTTTCAGCATTACCAGCCAGATGGTGCAATGAGCGCGCGTCGCCACATTGCGCGGCAGCACCCGCTCTAATCTCCTACGCGTACTTTCCGGGCTTAAAGAAAGGGAGCAACGCTCTCTCACTTGCCCTTATTTCGCAGTGGTAAGGAGGTCAAGGTCATACGCCTTGGCTAGGCTCGGGCTTTACCTGGAACGATTCATTTGTAGTTACCGGGTGCACGAAGGTCACTGCAAATACTGCAGCCTCCATTTGCGAAGAGCACGCGCTTTCAGTCACTGCAAAGTAACAAATGAGTCGCTTATTCGCATGTGTCCATACCTGTGAGTGCGTTCTGTGCGTTGTTTGTGCGTTGTTTATGCGTGAGAAACACGGGGCATGTTTCGATCTGCTTTCCATTCTGCGCGTTACCTTCCAGTTTGTTGTTATCGCGTTCATTGCTTCGCCTTTATGGCAAAGGTGTGACTTTTTTGTTTTCACTAAATTTTTATATGACTAGAAAAAAATTTTCATTGTGAAGGTAGGAACCTTCACTATGCAAAAATGAATACCAATTTTCAGGAAAAATTTCGAGTTTAAATTTGTAAAATGCTACTTTTGCAACATTGAAAAGTCACTATTTTGAAAGCATTTAACTAAAAGGAAACGCACTCTGTGCATCAAAATATTTTCCCGTTAGTTTCCACCTATTTAACTATCGGCATACGGAAAGGTTAAGTTTATGTCAGTCACAGAATATTTTTCAAAAAAAAATATAAACTTTGACCTATTCAGCCTCGGCCTCTCAATGCCCTGAAATTCAGGAATCTTTTTTTTCACAACTTTAGTCTAGGCGATGAAGCTGATAATATTTCTTACGGGTCTTTGAAAGCTATCCTGCTAATTATGCAAAAAATTGTTCGAGCACTTTGCGTATTATTTCGTTATAAGAGCTTCCCACAATATCTAAAAAATTGGCAAAAATTGTACAGTTTTAGGGACGTTAAAAATAACTAAGTACACCAAAGCTGCAAAATATCTAAGAATCGCCGTCCTCTGTCTCATTAGTCGACAGTAAAGTCAAAGACGGAGCGGCACCTAACATCTTAACTGCAGAAATAAATACAGCAGAAGAAACAGTCATTACCCTAGCAGTCTCAACCTGCGCTGATACAGCAACAACACTAACCGATTGACAAGCTGCTTGTCAAATTTTTCACTGAAAGAATTTTGAAGCAAGCCTTAAAAAATTTCGCCACTGCAGCGAAGAAGAACATACCCGAAACGCTACACCGTTTAGACTCCGGCTAATGAGTCTCTGATGAGAAATGGTGCATCCAACGCTTTCGCCCGAGCTCACGTTTACTGGGCCTTCCCACAGAACGCACTAAGAAGAAAAGAAGATGTACCTAAAAAAGTACGACGAAACAATGCAACGCGACAGGCCAAGCAGAAGAATTTAGAGCTCACCCAAGCCTGACTAAGGAAGAGGCAGTAACCCCCAGGAAGTTGCAAATGGTACGCTACTTCACCGCACCACACCTCACTGAGAACTCGTGCATCTTCAAGTACTGTGATGTCCCAGACACCGTATGCTATATAGTATCAGGACGCAGAGAAAACCCCAGAACCGCTACACTAACCGAAGTTATCGGACTTAGGCCTGAAGAATCAGCGAAGCCTGGTTCAAAAGGCGCGGGAGATGGCGAACGCCCGCAGCTATCTGAAATAAGGAGTTCACCTACCTTTGGCGCACAGTGCGCTTGCTCAAATGAAATGTTCATTCGTTCCTTCCCTTTCTTTCAATTTTATAAACATAATGAAAAATGCCAAAATAAAATGGCTACAACCTTTGTGATGCAAAAACATGTTACATCATTTTATTTTAAGTTACAGTATTGAGACTTTTTTGAAATTCACTTGTGGTATTGACGGCGATGTATGGCACTCATATGTGAAAATAACTTTTAGCGACATGTACAATTTTTAGCTCATGTTTTTTTGTCCTAAATTTGAGTCACTCACATTGTGTCTTTTTTCCCATTTTGATTCACTCAGATAGCCGAGCTCGAATTTTCAGGCCTTCTGTGTCAATCCCTGCCCCGGTAAGTTTAGACAGCAGGCAGACGAGAGCGCGCAACACAAGACCACACATATAATAATATATCACAAGCAAAAGGCTTGGAGATATCGAGTCGCGATAGAAGGCCATTTCGCAGGTAAACAGCGGCATCGAGCCACCGGCGTCTCGGCGAACCAGCTCGCTTCACTCCCACCTTTTTATCTTGACACCGAGGCCGTTGGAAGAACTGATCGCGCATTTAAAAGCCTCACTTTAGTGTACTTTTTTGTCATTTTGGTAAAAATAAGCACTCGACAATGAGCTAGCCTTTCATCGTGAGCGGTGCTGCCGACAGCGTCGGAGTCGTGAGTGAATGTGGGCCCGCGAAGACGTAGCTTTGTTGGCAATGTTCTCAGAGAATGAAGCATGGCTAAGGTTGTTTTTGTTTTTAATCAAGAGGGTACGATGTTTTCCGAGCGAACAAGCTGAGGTGCTACATTCGGGTGGAGCCTGCGCGCTGATCGGTCGTTTGCCCTTGTGTCTTGAATTGCCGTACGAAGCGCGCAGCGTCTAACATTTGATCGGGTGCTGAATCGAACGAAGTGCCTAGAGCCTAAAGCAGCCGCCGACCATGCGCACACTACATACTACAGACATCACGTAACGTAAGCAATGTATTCACGCAAGCGAAGCGCCGGGAGTATAGAGAGGCTGGTTTTATAGTTTAAAAATCACAGCGAATCCACGGAAATTATGATGAGTGGTACGAAGCGTCCTTCCATCCGTCTGTCTGTTTGTCTGTTTTTGGATATGCTGGGTTGGCTACGCCGCTGGAAGGACGCGGGTTTCCCTTAGACCAGAAGGAGCTTCGCCCCTAAAAACGAGAAGGCATGCCAGTCGCTGTTACGAGGCGCGATGCCAACATGGTCCCGAAGACGGAGGAAGGAAAAACTAAGGAGAGGCCCTATCCTATTCCGATGCGTTGCGACAAGTGTGGTGGAAGTGAGGTAAAACTTATGGAGCAAACAAACCGGTATGGGGCAAACAAAACAGCAGTCGCTCATTGGCGTGCTCTCAGCGCTGTTTTGCTTATATAGTCCCAGCGTTAACTTAACGCGTCTTGTATGGTTTGCATGTAGTAAAATGTGGTGAGCACACCTTTGCAAGGCTGTTAGTGCGTAGCAGGCCTGGGCGCGGCATGCTGAAATACTTCGTGGAGTGTTTTTGTGCAACGGCACAGAAAGCACGGTACGTGTCGGAATGAAAATCATCCAGCCCCTGCATCATCGTATTAGAACTCACCCGGCAGTGACTTAAGCTTTCTGGTCGCCGCAAGGCCTTTTTTCTTCTCTCTTTTTTAGCCATATTTCCTGATCTACGAGCCGATATGCAGTTCTTTGTTCGTATATAGTGTCAGTGCGGCAATGAACAGTTTTGAGAGCGTGCTTCGTAGCTATTCCGTGCAACGCCAGCCTAGTACTTGACGTACTTCACGTCGGTAAGAAGGCACAGCTGTATTGTATACGTGATCGTGCACGTAAAGTGTGTATTTCCAGTGCGCACACAGCTAACACGCAGCGACCGCACACCCGAAAATGCGTACGCACTTAGTCCGGTAACAAGAAAAGTTTATTGTCCTGCCGTATGAGTGACACAACCTTCAAAAACGTGACACGATGCCTAGAACAGTATAAACGAAAGTTCGCGTGTGTTCTCAGTTGACATAAGGAGAAAGAACCAACGGAGCGTACAGCTGAGAGCTCCGCTACAAATGCAATCAACAATGAAGCGAACATACGGGAAAAGTGCAACCAAGTACAAGCGGCCATGCGCGCGATTTGCACCGAGTATACACTACATCTGGGCATCGCACAGATTTTGTAAAAGAAGCAAAAGAAGCAGCACTCGCGTGTTGTATCGCTGCCGGCAGAGAACACTGCTTCCAAGGCCGCTGCGGCGGCTGGTCGCCGGAAAGCGCGAAGTGTTCATCTGCTTCCCCGCTAGGAGGTAGTACGGGTATTTGCGATGCGGTGGCTACAACTTTATGACGTCATTGCCTCTCCTATATTTTTTTTCTCCATGGTCTCGAAGGCACCACTGCTCCGAAACTCGCCGCCAAGGTCACCAGCTGTTTGGTAGCGTGTGTTTCTCAGCTCGCGACTGCTTCTGCGCAGAGCTGATAGACGAGCGGAGAAAGCGACGGTTTATGTACAAGGCAAGGTTTATGTACAAGGCAAGGTTTATGTACAGCATAAAATAAGAGGCGCTACGAATTCGGCACTGCTGCCGACAACTTAAGGACTCGAAGAGCCGAGATATCTTCTCTCTGACGCATACGTCGGCTTCTGTTTGACGCATAGGTCAGCTGCTGGCAACGTGCTGCTTGGCTTTTTTTGTGGACCTTTACGTCACCAATGTCCAATCAGAAGCGCCACTGGCCGTGTTGTCAGATTCCTCCAGCCAGGAAGCGCGGGTGCGTTGCGTCATAATCCTCGATTCCGGAGCCGTTGCGCTGTGTTACATTCATGGACGAGTGATGTTTCCACGCATTGCGTAAGACTCGCAAGACTGGATGGCGCCGCTTGCGTGACGTCGTTGAGGTGATGACGTCAGGCGGGCTTGCTCGGTGGCCTTGATACAGATTGTCTTTGCAGAGGCAATGACGTCCGGTGCGGACTCCCAGGCGCAACATCGCACGGCGACACAGCCGTCGACCAATACATGCCTCATGAAGCTAAGTCTTGTACAGCCCAGCCAGTATGAAGCGAAACCCCTAACGAGGATCAAAGCGCTCGTGCGAGGTTTAACACTGGTTGTGGCGGGCCTGTTGGTAGGCGCGCTGTTTCACGTTCAGTATGCGAGTATTGACTGCAAAACCAAGCTGTGGCAAATCAAAGTGTGTCAAAACTGTGGCCCGGGATCACCTACGTGCATGAGCAACAGAAAAAGAAAATCGTCGAGTTACAAGTTAATGTCATGTGAACTGGTTTCAAAGCTCAGTATCTTTTATCACCACGGGTCCTCAACTTATGCAATTTTCATAGCGCACTCTAGACGACGAGTCTTCAATGTTGCGACCCCTTGGGTTTCTCGCTACTTGCAAACTACATGTGGGCGGATGGGCCGTGAAATGGCTTCGTTAAGTGTGAAATTCACTGCAAATTTGCTTGTATACAAATGAATTAGTCGCTAGTGGTGTTAAAACGGGAGTGGGTTGCATTTGTTCTGACTGTTTGTGAAAACAATTATGTACTCCGTGGAGCCCAATTTGAGAGCCCATATTACAGATCCAATCGTAGGTCGGGATTTTTATCAATTGTCATTTTACTACTGATTGCGTCGTATTGAGTTAACGCTGGGTAAAGTATCATCGGTAACTTACGCAGTTACATCTTGAGCCGCTCATAGCTTTAGTGCGCTTCGATTTCGAGCCACGGCACCCGCATTTCTATAGGTGAGAAATGCAAGAACACCCGCGTACCCAGACTTAGGCTCACGTTAAAGAAACCCACGCGGTCGTATCGTATGATTAACGGTAATGTAATATTGTCAATATTAGTAATATTATCAATATTATTTACCTGGCATTTCTTTACAAGCTAGTTTATGGTTTGATATCCTACCCTTTACATCGCAGTTGTATTATTTCTCGCATTCCGCGTAAGTTAACCAAAGAAATTTGACCGTTTCATGTATTTACCAACTTCTTTCGACAAGTCTTTATAATGTTATTTTTCTTGATATTTATGCTTTTAATAGTCTGCAATCACTGTTTTACAGCAAAAGCTGTTATGAGATCACGACACGGTTCGTGGGCGTGCCGCAGTTGTCCGCTGATAATTGTGTCCGTAATCAATATCGCACAAAAGAGGGGGAAAACTCAGTAAAAACACCAACGGCACAATGGGATGCGAACCTGGGTCCTCTGAGCGTCAGCCCATTATTCCACCACTGAGCCACACTGCTGCTTGAAACTCCTTTTGAAACTGGCATTAGGCAGCCTTGATGGTGGGAAAGGAATCTCGTTATTATTAGTAATGAAGAGGAGCAATCAGGTGTTACATGATGTGGATAACGTGACGAATGGGTCGTCGAATGCTCCGACTAATCACAAAAACGCGATCTTGTGCACATATATACTGTGGCACATACCCACTGTGGGGGATTGTGGAGATTACAAAAGGTTCTGCCATAATTCTTCCTCGTCGTGAAGCACAGCACTAAAAATGCATAAAGTTCTTTAAGAGTGTTCCGCACGTACCACGCTTCTCCGATGACTGACCAAGGATACCCTAGTTAACGGCTGCCTACTACACAATGAATAATGGCGTTGTTGGTACCCTGCAAGTATGCGTGATAGTTACTTAAACAGCGCTTAAGAAAGGCTCTGAAAGGCTGCTCTTCCAGCGTTCGCTGTAATAGTGCTGCACGTTACACGCAGGCATTTGCAGTTGTTTTTTATCTGAGTTTTGCGCTCACCTATTATAGTTTTTCCTTATGTATAGAGTTTTTCTTTTACTGTGTTCCAGGAAGTCTTCCGCATACTTGTGTATATACAACATTATTTTCACTCCCATTTTATTATTCTCGCCTTGTCTTTTGTATTCTTGCCCTCTAGCGATGGCCTTTTTCGTGTGCGTGTTTGCTCTTTTTATTTGTTTATCTCAATACTGGCTGTATTTATTGTTTATTTTATTGTTTTATTTTTGCGTGTACCAGCAAAAAGCCCTTATGATTGTTCCTGGGCACGTTATATAAATAAATGAATCCTTTATGAATTGATTGACTTATTTATTGGTTTAAAATTATAATATTTAGTAGTAGAAGGAGGAGGAGGAGTCCTTCTGTCAATTATAGTCTTGACGCCTGACTATACGCAGCGCGCTTCGTGCTTCATGTCTTTATTACGGCAGGCGAAACCCCAGACAACATTGCGGGCTCGCATAGAACTGCAAGTGGCGAAAGTAATCGTGTTGTACAAGGCAGAGGATAAGAACTCGCTTAACAACTACTGGCCTATATCCATACTGCCCGTAATATAAAAAGGTTTAGAAAAACTGATTCACAAACGTATGATTTTCTTTTTAGATAAACATCATATCATCACTTCATCCCAATTAGGATTCATGAAAGGCCGCACAACTAAGCATGCTCTCCTAGCACAGAAGGAATTCATATTATATGCTTTGGAACGTCAACTACACACACTAGGTATCTTTAGAGATTACTCAAAGGCGTTCGATACTATAAATCATGTCACACTTTTACAGAAATGCAATCACTACGGCATCCGAGGTGTCCTTATGAAGTTATTTGAATCTTACTTAAATTCTCGTCAGCAGATGGTGGTCATCAACAATCACACCTCCAATTTACAAGCAATTTGAGCACGCGTCCCCAAGGCAGTATCCTGGGAACCCTTTTATTCTGCGTATATAATAATGATATCGTAAACATTGACGCATCTGTAAAGTATGTTATATACGCAGATGACACAACCTAACTTTTCACTGCTCAACACTATATAGATTTAATCAATGACGCAAACCAGGTATTATTAAAGTTAGTGTCCTGGACATGCAATAATTCTTTAAAATTAAACTCTTCAATAACGAGAGCTGTTCACTTTAGGCCTAGAAATAAACCACCACCTTTGCATGCCCCGTTAATTCTCGGCACTTCGGAACTTCAGATAGTACAAAGTGTAAATGTCTAGGTGTAATCTTTGATAAACATATGTCATGGAATTCCCACATTGAAAAGCTGTCTTCAAGTTCCCCCAGAATAACTGGAATCTTGTCTATGGTGCGTTTCTTGCTTCCCAAAAAAGTTGAACTTCTCATCTACAAATCGTTGTTCTTATCACACATAAATTATTGTCATCCGGTTTGGGCACAACATTAACGAACATTCACAAAAACATGTCATACAAAAAGGGCTATTCGCGCCATTGCAGATGTTCCGTATGGAAGTCACATGTCACCGCTTTTTGAAGAAATGAACTTATTAACCCTACCAGATTACTATTAAACAGGTATTATGAAACGCTAATACGCAGGACTGAAAAGTGATAACTTTTTGGGCACACTTGCTAGTATAAACCGGCGGACCCGTTTTTGTAACACTCGTCATATTCACACGTGGTTTATTTCACGCACGCGCTCGAACTACGGCAAGGAGATGCTGCACTTTCTATTGCCTTTCCATCTGAATCAACTAACACTGTGAAAGTATTGCTGGAGATGCGTTTTTGTCCTACCTGTGCATTGCCATTGTATTTCTTCTTTCATTTGTACACTCTCATTGATCTGTTAAGTGATTATCAAAATTAAACTTGGTACATTGTTTTAAAGGTTTATTTTTTTATCTGTTTCACTTGCATTATCTGTCTATATACGTTCATATGTAAATGTTTATGCATTCCTTTACAGTACTATTTTGCATTCCTTTACAGTTCTAATTGAGCGGTATAGTGTTGTCTGATTTATTTTATACTGTAATGTACACTCACCTATCCCTGCCTCTTTGTACGAGGTCGTTGTCCTAGTCAAACCCGTGAATAGGCTTTTTGACCCCGGCCCTCAGCATCCCAAATGATGGTATGTTGAATAAATAAAGTTCAAAGTTCAACTGCCCCTTATTTGCAATTGCAACTGAGTACTCGTTACCTGGCGAGCCCGCACGGAATCAGCGTTTCAAAAGTAAACTCTGAGTCGGAATGAGCTGTCACATTGTGGCGTGCGGATAAGCTGCTGTCTAGTGTTTAAATTAGTGGCACTAGCCCCCAAAATTAAAACAAATTATGCAGTTTCACGCTAGTTGCGCCAAACCTGAAGAAAACACAAAGCTGGGTGCCCTTTTCTGTTTATCTTCCTGTTTCTTTCTTTTTTGTCTTCTCTCTCTTTTTGTCTCGGTCTTTTCTATCTCTTTTGTGTATTTCTTTCTATCTTCTTCTTTCTAACGCTCTGTTTTTGCATCTGTTTTGCGCTCTTTCTGTATTTCCCTTCTTTTTCCTTTCGCCGTCTCTCTCTTTTCATTGTGCCTCTTTCTTTTTATAATATTGTAACGCACAGTTAAAAGAATACTTTTTATTAGCCAACGTAGGTAGGGCGAACTTGTGTCAGAGAATGATGAAACAGCTAAAACGAAATCTCCTAGCAGTTCCGAGACCTCACTTATTCTTTTCTCCACGTTCTTTATTGTGTGTCCAGTACGGGTCGCTCGCCGCTGAGTCCCGCAGGCGAGTGCGCCGCAAATCATCCAGAGGGCATAAGCATCAAGTAGCGCACGTTACTTGAAGTCACATTGTGTCTATACTTTTTCTTTGTCTCTCTGTTTCTTTCTGTCTCACTTTTTCATTTTTTTCACCTTCTATTCTTTTGTTTTGCACTGTTTCTTTCTATGCAGAATGTGAAGAAGAGGACGTGGAGAGTGCCCGCCGGTTCAGCTTTTGTAAATGCAAATGCATGGAACGTGAAGAGCAGCACCACTGATGATGACAGTTTTACAGCGAAATCTGTTATGAAATCACAACTCCGGTCACGCCCAGAAGACCACCACCACCACCGCCACCGCCATCGGTGTCCGTAACTACATCGCAGGAAATTAGAAAAAAAACCTAGCATTAAAGACAGAGTGGGGCTCGAAACAAGAATCTGCTGGGTTCCATCCCAGTATTTTACCACTAAGCTACGCCGGTGCTTGTGACTTGACTGCAAACCTAGCCCCAAAGACACAGTGGGGCTTGAGCCCTGGTCTGCTGGGTGCCAGCCCAGTATTCTACCACTCAGCTACGCTGCTGCTTGTTACTTTTCGGGAAACTCGCCTTAGGCA
Source organism: Rhipicephalus annulatus (assembly GCA_013436015.1). NCBI lineage: Eukaryota > Metazoa > Arthropoda > Arachnida > Ixodida > Ixodidae > Rhipicephalus > Rhipicephalus annulatus. Next base: position 709,125 of record WOVY01014610.1, on the reverse strand, counting down.
GGCTTGATGTCGGGGAAGCAATCGCGCTAATACGACTTATAAAGCGTTTGAAAACAGCGAACAACTAGTCGTCGCACAATGCGAATAGCGTAACGAGCAGGCCGTCTATTGCTCTAACCCATTAAAAAGCTTCTTGTTCTCTGTAATAGACCGGACTATCTGCTATCAGCATTCGCCCTAGGCGATATTGTCTCCTCCTCCTCTCCACCGTTTCGTGCGCTTTACTTTCCTTCCTTTGCTTTCTTTCCCCCTTCCCCGCTGTGAGCGCGGCTACTTAAGCCCAGCAAATAAACGGCCAGGGGTCTTTCGTCATGGCGAGGCCCAGCCAAGTGTTCATCGTCATCTTGTCTCTGAGTTAAACGTTGCATGGTATCAGAAGTTGTCCTGACGTTCGAAATGGACCTCGTCAAGCCCCCGGAACCGCTGCAACTGTCCGGCAACATCATGAAAAACTGGCTGGTATTCAAGCAGAAGCTGCAGCTGTTCATCACCGCTATGGAACCGGAGAAGCCCCGCCCATCGGCCGTAAAACCAGCGATTCTTATGAGCACCGCGGGGGATGAGGCACTCGATGTCTACAACAACAACTCGTTTGCCGCAAGTGAGAGCAGAGAAGATTATGACACGTTAGTGCGCAAGTTTGAAGAATATTGTGTCGACCAGGGTAATGAATTCTACGAAAGGCACATTTTTCGACTGCGAACACAGGAAGAGGCCGAGCCTTTTGAATGGTTCCTAAGGGACTTAAAAAGCAAGCAAAGCTGTGCAACTTCGGTACGCTTGAAGAGTCCATGATCAGGGATCAAGTGGTGTTTGGGACAAATAATGCGAAACTTCAAGAAAAGTTGCTGAGTGACAAAGACTTAAACTTGCAGCAAGCAGAAGAAACTTGTAAACCCGCTGAGCTTGCTGCCATTCAGAGCGCAGCATGGTCAAATGAAAGCCTGCACGTTGACCTTACACGCCGCACACACCGCACGAAGTTTGCGAATGGAACTCGGTGTCTAAATTGTAACAAGGTACATGCCCCCGAGCGGTGCCGCGTATGAAAAAACTTGTTATACATTCAAAAAAATGAAATCACTTCGCCGCATGCTGCAACAATGCGCGCAAGATAAGCGAGGTTCACAAAGCCGTAGAAAGCGATGAAAATTTTGACATCTTGGGCATCAGCATTTGCGGCGTTACCGGAGACAAAGGAGCGGATTGGATGGTTCGCGGAAAAATAGCCGGTAAGGAGATACAATTCAAGGTAGATACCGGGTCTCAGGCGAATTTGCTGCCCCTAACCCTGTTCAACCGAATCACCCACGCAAGCACTCCGCGAAAGAGCGCTGCTGTCCTCACCGCATACAACGGCAGTGCAATCAAACACATTGGCGTGGCGACCGAAGACCTCGAGATAAGCGAAGCACAGCATGCAGTCTCTTTCTTTATCGTGAAAAAGGGGCGCCAAGCCATCCTTGGCTTAAATACATGCCAGCAGTTTGGTCTGGTACCGGTGACGACGGACGCCGTGAATGTAGGCGATGAGCAAACGAAATTCCAGCTTGCATTTTCTGACCTCTTCAGCGGCACCGGCTGCGTCAAGCGACCCTGCAAAATGGTGCTACGAGAGGATGCCGTTCCGGTCGTGCAGCCTGCCCGCAGAGTATCCATAGCGTTGAAAGGACGCCTGCGACAAGAACTGCAACGAATGGAAAAGGCCTCAATCATCGTCAAGGTGGATGAACGAACTGACTGGGTGAGCCCCCTGGTAGTTGTGCAGAAGAAGGATGGTACCCTTCGCATTTGCATGGACCCTAGAGCAGTGAACAGGAGCATTAAGCGGGAGCACTATTCTATGCCTTCACGAGAGGACATAGAGAGCGAGCTGGCAGGAGCACAATACTTCTCCCGGCTCGACGCTATTGCCGGCGTTCGTGAGATTCCTTTAGATGAGGCCGCCCCGCCGCGGTGGTCTAGTGGCTAAGGCACTCGGCTGCTGACCCGCAGGGCGCGGGTTCGAATCCCGGCTGCGGCGGCTGCATTCCCGATGGAGGCGGAAATGTTGTAGGCCCGTGTGCTCAGATTTAGGTGCACGTTAAAGAACCCCAGGTGGTCTAAATTTCCGGAGCCCTCCACTACGGCGTCTCTCATAATCATAGAGTGGTTTTGGGACGTTAAACCCCACATATCAATCAATCATTCTTTAGATGAGGCCACTTCACGAATATGCACTTTTGCGACACCATTTGGGCGGTACCGTTTTTTGCGTCTGCCTTTCGGAATTTTCTCAGCCAGCGAGGTGTTCCAGAAGACTCTAACAGAGATGTTCGAAGGGCTGCCGGGAGTGCGCGTCTACGTAGAAGACGTTTTAATATGGGGCGACTCAAAGGAAGAACACGACTAACGCGTCATTGCAGTACTAAGGCGGGCGCAAGAGGAAGGGCTGACATTTAATCCAGCTAAATGCGTGTTCTGCACCACGCAGGTTGCATTCCTTGGCGATGTTATCAGAAGAGACGGAATTCGTCCTAGTCCCGATTTAATCGAAAGCGTCCGTGCCATGCCAGCCCCAAAAGATAAACAGGGTGTGCGAAGATTACTCGGCGTTGTGAACTACTTTCGGAAGTACCTGCCAGCTTTGAGCGACAAAACGGCGTTGCTGCGTAGCCTGGTGAAAGAAGCATCGGTGTTTGAGTGGACAACAGCCCATGAGCGCGAATGGGACCAGAGCTGCGCAGCGCTCGCTAAGCCTCCGTTGCTGGCTCTTTTTGACGAAAAAAAAAACACTAAGATAACTGCGGACGCCTCAGGAACAGGTATCGGCGCTGCCTTATTGCAAAGACAAGGGGATGACTGACGCCCAGTGACCTGCGCCTCAAGAGCACTCACACCGAGTGAAGAGCGATACGCCCAGATAAAAAAGGAAACACTGACAATTGTTTTCGCTTGTGAAAAATTTCATCAGTTCGTGTATGGACGAAGCATTACGATAGAAGCTGATCACAGGCCATTGCTTGCGATTGCTGAAAAGAACATTGCAGATATGCCACCCAGGCTACAGCGGTTTTTCATCCGTCTTATGAAATATGATTTGTTGTTGCAGTTTGTACCTGGTAGGGACCTGTTACTCGCAGACCTGCTGTCTCGTGCCGCACTACCAACTGGCGGAGGCGACCAAGTCGAGGACGTGGACGTCCACACAACGCAAGTAGTCACCAGCATCATAAGCAAAGCGACTATGTTGCAGATGCAGAAGGAAATCCTCGAAGATCCGCTTCTCAGCCGCACCATGAAACAAATGGAAGATGGCATGGCAATAGACGGCGTACTGAAACCGTATGCGGAAGAGCTATCCGTGGTCAATGGAGTGGTGCTAAAGGGTTGCAAAGTTGTGGTGCCTAAATCAATGCGTGCGGAAATTCTTGAGCGAATTCACGAAGGCCACTTGGGTATGAACAAGTGCAAAGCTAGAGCCCGTAGACTGGTTTTCTGGCTGGGAAGGAGCAGTGACATTGAGCAACGAGCGCGAACGTGCAGCGTATGTCGAAAGTACGCATACAGTCAACTGAGTGAACCCCTTCTGCTACAGCCAACGCCCGACCGACCATGGCATCGCGTAGGCATAGACCTATTTACATTCGCTGGAGAACACTACGTAGTTGTGTTTCATGCCCATTCGAACTTTCCTGACGTCGAGAAATTCAGAGGTACCATGGCGGCGGAAGTAATCGACAAGATATCTGCTATCTTCTCACAATATGGCATTCTCAACAAGTTTGTACCGACAACGGGCCTCGATTTGCATCGCGAGAGTTCGCGTCCTTTGTGCGCCGATATGACTTTGAGCATATCACCTCGAGTCCAGAGTTCCCATGGTCAAATGGCTTAGCTGAAAAGGGGGTACAGATCGTGAAGCGTATTCTAAAGGAAACGCACGAGTCCCGGGGTAATGTATGGCTTGGTCTGTTGGCTTATCGATCTTCTCCCCTTGACAGCGGTCACTCACCCGGAGAACTACTGCAAGGTCGCCGCCTGCACGCCACTCTTCCAGAATACAACGTCGACGGAGGCATACCCGTATGGAAACAGCGACAGTCTTCCCGAGGCAGGCCACTACCACCCTTGGAAGCCGGAAATGTGGTCCGGATCAAACATGGAAGCTGGTCACGCCGAGCGAAAGTGGTACAAGAGACTGCACCACGATCATACGTGGTAAGAACGGAAGGCCATGGGCTCCTGAGACGGAACCGACAGCACTTGCTGCGAACGGACGAAAACTTCGACGACAAGGTCAGCCTCGAGGGTAATCCGAACCCCGACGCGAGGCCACCCGACGAAGTTCAGTGATGGACACCGCGGCAACATCACGCCGGACAAGCCACTGGGAAGTCACCAGGTGCAACCAGCTCAGCCGGAGGAAGATTATAGCGCCACCATTTCTCCAGACACTCCAGGAAGCCCACAGGCTGGCCTGCGCAGGTCAGGACGCCAGCGCAGCAAACCGAAGCGCCTTCACTACGGGCCATCCTTCTATCAAGTAAATGAGTGCAAAAGAAATCAGTGTTTTGAAAGTGTGTGAAGAGAAGATGTAACAGACCGGACAATCTGCTATCAGCATTCGCCCTAGGCGATGTTGTCTCCTCCTCCTCTCAACTGTTTTGTGTGCTTTACTTTCCTTCCTTTGCTTTCTTTCCCCCTTCCCCGCTGTGAGTGCGGCTACTTAAGCCATACAAATAAACGGCCAGGGGTCTTTTGTCATGGCGAGGCCCAGCCAAGTGTTCATCGTCGTCTTGTCTCTGAGTTAAACGTCACATTCTCTTATTAAGGCTGGCGCATACCCACTCCAGCCATATTTTCTCATCGTCGTCAGCCACAGCGTGAACAAATTGGCACCAAATTCTTCTCAAGTGTTTAGCCCGTACCACCCTTCTCACAAGAATGACGAAAAATAGCATAGCGAATGCCGGCCTACTACCAAAAAGATTATTATTATTGCAATAGTGAGTACGGAATAAGTGGGCTTGCAGTAGTTATCCAATGAGTGTTTTGAAAAGGCTCTGAAAAACCGCTCTTCTAACTTTCGCTGTGACTATGCTGTGCCTTCCACGCAGGGCTGGCGCTTTTTTTGAGGGGCGAAGCTTTTTAAGGCGTGGGTCTGTCCATCCCTTGTATCTATGTAGAAGTATGTAGCCACCGGTGGCACACACCTCCTCTAGAGCAGGTATGTGCCACAGGGGATGCGAGATGGGAGGTGATGGTGCTTGGAGTGTTCGCTAGATGAACGCACGGACAGATGGATGAATAGACTCGCGGATGTACGGACGGATGTACGCACGAACACAGACAGACAGATGAATGGACGGACTCGCGGATGAACGCAAGGACAGACAGATGGACGCATAGATGGGCGCACGGATGTTCGCGTGGATGGATGGAAGCAAAAACGAACGGACGGACAGAAGCACGGATGGGCTGACGGATGCTTCGCCCCACTCATCATCATTCAATCCGTGGATATGCTGTGATTTTTTTTCGTTCCACTCCGGCCGCACCAAGGTCCAGCTTAGAGAGCTCCACCGTTTAATGAGATGTCCAAAGACTTTTGTTGTGTGCCAAAATACGTGTCATATGGGGAAAAGGCAATCTGCACATTATTTTCTTCGTTCTCCGAAAAAAGCGGACGTGCACTATAGAGAACGACGGGCGATAAAAACTTATCACTCGAGCGAAAACAAAAATGTTGTAGGCCCGTGGGCTCAGATTTGGGTGCACGTTAAAGAACCCCTTGTGGTCGAAATTTCTGGAGCTCTCCACTACGGCGTCTCTCATAATAATATGGTGATTTTGGGACGTTAAACCCAACATATCGAGCGAAAACAAGCTACTGACCCTATCACGGTTTGCTTGAAAAAGTTCGCTCGCACTCACTGCTTCCTACCCGGTCAGTATACCGTCAACCATTTGTGTATTTTTTATTATCGCTCGGATTTTTCAATGAGTCGATTGTAAAATTCATTGAGGCAAGTGCTGCAATAAATTAGTAACGTGTGCGAAATTCGATTATGTTCGTCGTCTTGACCAGCCTAACAGTTACTAAAGATCAAAATAGGTGGCCGTATTAATGCCGTAATTATCTTGCCATTGTAATTTGTTTTTCGCATGCTACGTAGTAGGGATGCCACGACAAAACTCACGAGGAAAACTTTTACGGGGGGGGAGGCTCAAAGTTTTCTGATCAAACTGACACATAAATACATCGAACAGCGGCCTGGAAACTTTGATCAGTTCTGTACGTTATGCTTGCCTCCCTTCGACGATGTACACTGACGATATCGTTACGCGAAATGCATTGGCGGGCGCAAACGACACCACAAGAAAAGGGACAGGACAAAGCGTTTTGTCTTGTCTTCCTTCTTGTGGGGTGTCTTTTTACGCAGAAAAAAAACACTATATACACAATCTCGCCTTGGCACTCAGCGTGGCTCATTTTAAGTCCATCAACACACAGTACACTTAGGAGCAGCTGTAAAGTAAACAACGTTTATCTTTAGAAGTGCATTGCACCTGCACATCGCACTGCTGGTTTGCATTTCAACCCAGCGCACGCAACTAGCTTCTGTAGAAAGAAATTCATTTCCAGGTGTATAAATTGGAAGCGCACTCGCATGACTGAATTTGTTCAAGGGAACCTTATGCTGATTTCTGAATAGTGGCATAACTGCGATCAGTTGATAAAGCAGATCCTTATTGAGGAGAGAAAAATTGCTTTGGGAACAGCATAATTCCATTTTGATGTGGATGTTAATATGCATCAGTGGTAAATGGTTTAAATAGTTCAGTTTGTCCATGGTTCAAACACCTTCAATCGGAAAATCTCCATTTGCTGGAGCCTGTAACGAACAGTATTTCACGTCTTCTACTTCCAGTCTTTAAGAAAACGGCTTAAGAGATTTGTTGTTGCAAATAAGAATCCCCCGTCGCGCACTAGTTCTTGCACCTGTCGGAGATTCGCGCCCGAACACTCGCCTTTTTTATACTTTTTCAACAGCCGGCAGGCTTGAAGAGCTCTTTATATTTATGATGTGGCTCACCAAACAGGCTCGAGGATTGCATACACAGCACGACTTTTTTGTGCTCTTTCGTCATTTCTAAGGGGATCGGAAGCAATAACCCGTTTACCTTCACCAAAACACCATGATTACACGCCACGTGTCTGAAAAACAGAGCAGGAATAATAATGTGAAAGTATAGGAAGATTTCCGCCCTGAGCTTAGATATTTTATCCAATCTTTTGATACTTGAGATACGGGAATTAATTGGCAAGTCGAAACCCCAGAATTTGCATTTTTTTCGAAAACAAAAACATTTCTGCACTATAATGCAGCGTAATAAAAGCAGGAAGAGGACCATGGAATAGCTTTATAAGTTTCGCTCTAGCAGTATCTTGGAGTATACTATAATAGAGATGCCAATGTATATCAGTACGCTTCAAGATCAGAACGCATAAAAAATTAGGGAACCCTGACCCTTCGTCTTTAGGAGTTGAACGCATAGTGACATGCTGTTCTTAGTGCGTATTTCAAACACTTAGTGCATGAGCCCTTCTCAAATTTGCTATGCACCCACTCTATAGCCTTAGGGAAATAGGCGTAGTAGTGTACATGTGTGCCATTGGTAGTGGTGTACCAGCTTTTAACCACGTAGCAATTATGATAATCACATATTCTGACGCCCGTTTGCAATAGACGGTTGTACCACGCATTATTACTGCAATATTTCTTGTTGCATTGTGAAGCATGTATATGCGACACGTGTGTTTGTGAAGCATGGAAGCTTCTTTCACTGCATTTTCCAGCAGAGGAAGTTCCTTTCACTGTCTTAAGAAGCCTACATTTTTTGTAGGCGGCTGACCCAAAATGACTACAGAAAGTATCTTACGCAGAAAGAGGCTTTCTGCGAGAGAGGTCAGTAAAGATGCTTCAACTGCTTGTGCCGTAGCTCCACAGCAGTATCTTCCACACGGCAAAACGTTAGAAGAGGATGTGCAGGCTTTTGTGAATACTGCAATACCTAAGCGCCGGGTGACGCACAGCTCGAAATCAAGCAACAAGGGTGACGCAGCGATTGTTAATAAGAAGACGCGCTGTCGCCCAACGACCACCTAGAAAGAAAAGTACCAGTGGTCACGATCTGGAAAGCGGGGGGGGGGGTTCAAAAGAAGTATCACCATCGGCCTCTCGGACTGACAACATCGGACAATAAGCACAACAGAAGGTAGTCACCATGGCGCAGTCTGAGCAGCCTGTCTTTGCAACATTGAATGTAGGTGGCCACAGGTTATCGCAGGAACAGACACAGCTCCATTGACTTTTCGCTGAGAAGCGTCTCGACTTTGTCGCCATCCAGAAAACAAAGGTTGAGAACGATGAGGAGACAGGGAGAGTTCTGTGACCATTTCTGTCTGAGTATATTGTGAGCGTTTCACATGCGAAGGGATTATCTGCCGGCTGTTGGCTGTTTCTGAGAAAGAGCCTGCGAGGTTCGGCAATTAGTACTTGGGTTGGTAATGGGAGTCGATACGTATGTTGTGATTTTGTGTAGCAAGGCACGCCGTGGCGAATTGTAAACGTATATGCGCCTAATGAGATTTCGGAAGTATTAAAATTATTTCGAAATATGTCCAGTGTAACGGACTAAGACCATGTCACTGTTCTGATGGGTCACTTCAATAATGCATGTGACCTTAACGATCGTAGCAGTCGTAATGGTCGGTGAGACAGGAGTAGCGAGCTTTTATCTGGAGTCCTAGAAAATACAGGGCTTTGTTTACATTAGTCTGTCGGGCCAAGTGACTGCATACACAAAAGTTCAGAAGTTCTTATGCTCACCTTCACCGGATTTACTTGTTCCCATAACTTCTTTTCTACTGCGGCAGTGTCGCTCTTGGATCACTGTATTGTTGTTGCACAAATAGGCTCAAATTGCGGAAGCCAATTCCGAACGCAGTGGGCTCTTTGGAAGTCAAACACAGAGCTCCTATTTGATCAGGAATTCATTATTCGAGTGCGGACAACATTCATGCAGTGTTTCTCAAGAGGCCTACTTATACATGCTGTTTTGGAGCTATAAAAACAAGAAGTTTGTGTTATAGCTACACAGATTCCAGTTACTGTGTCTTTCTATAGGAAGAACAAGAAAAAGACAGTGCTGAAAAGCTCGTGCAACTGTATGAGATGGAATGTGTCACACCGAGATCGTGTCGAAATAAAATTGAAGATATTAGATGTCAACTTCAAGGATATGATGCCGCTCGTAACAGAGGAGCACCTAATAAATCTCGAAGTAGGCCTATCTTAAATTCAGAACAACCAACGTGTCAAGATTCAGTCGATGAAAAGGTCACGCAATTTCTAAAGTAATTCAAGACTTTTACTCTAAAGGTATTCTTTTAACAAAAGTTGGAGACATAAAGTCCACATTCGAAAAGTACTATGAAAGTTTATTTAGTGCTCTCTCTGACACTGATGTTGATCTTACCGCGAGTTTTGTTTTTTTTTGAGCCCATTGAAAGACAATGATTGTGCAGCCTTAAGTTGTCCTATCACGATACAGAAAATTGAGCACAAAATTGACAGCTTACTTCACCGAAGTCGCTTGGCCTGATAGAAATTCTGCTGAAATTTACAAAAGATTTAAAAATCTCTCTCTCCTATGTTGTTGAATTTTTGAATAAGTTATGACATGGAGAAACTCCTGAGATCCTTTTGCAAGAGCCAGGCAGTTTTGAAACCGAAAAGTTTGGATAAGAAAAAACTTCGCTCTGTTGAGGGATACCAGCCAATTGCGCTGCCAAATGTTTACTACATAATTTTTGCCAAAGTGTTATCAAATAGGTTACAATTCGTAATATTCATTCTCAATTGGTCCTACCAAACATGTGGAATGAAAGTCCCATCTATGCAAAATAATATACATGTTGCTCGTACTGTCCCTCAGTGCTATCAAGGACATCTATACCACCTTGCAATGTTACAGGTAGACCTTGTATAAGTCATTCATTGTTTAGTAGTTATTAGTTTATTTTCTGTCTTCTGGAACATGTCAATGTTCCAGAAGACAAACGTGTTTAACTACGCTGTATTCAATATTCAATTCGTCTTTTTGTTAATGGTCAGGTATCGAAATCAGTTTTGATTTGTTCCTTTGTAAATGAGGGCTCCCCATGGCCTCATTTTTGTTTGCCTTTTATCTAGAGCCACTGTGCTGAGTATTATCAAGTAGTATTCACGTATTCAATACATTAGTCATTGAAATGAAAGTAATATCTCATGCAGACTACGTAGGAGTTTTCTGCACGGAGAAACCAAGCATACAAATTAAGTTATCTGTAAAAGACAAATTCGACACGATATCAGGGGCTCGTTTGAACGCCTCGAAGAGTTTAGGCTTCTGGTGTGGCTCGTGCGGTAGTACACCTAGTCAATATGCAAGAATTGATTGCACAAGAACTCCACCAACGTACCTCGGTGTAGCGTTAGATACGGATAGATTCAGTGCGCATTACTGGAAAAAGCGCGTCTCAAAGCTTGAACGCCAAACCCAGACATTTTTTCCATCATCTGTCAATAATTGGGAGAGCTGAAGCTTTTAATACTTTTCTAGCAACGAAGGTCTTCCACATATTCCAACTGTTCCATTACGCAAGATTTCAAGTACAACGATTTAAATAAGATTTTGCAATTTTCATCTGGTCTTCTACTTTTGAGCTCATGCGTCGCGACAACAATTTCATACTAGTTAGCTCTGGTGGGTTAGGAGTTACACATCTATATATATGGCGTACAGTTTGCATTTTTTGTGAGACGATTCCTTTCACGTAATTTGTTCATTCTTGCAGATTATTTTGTGGACTGCTTCTCGCACCTACTCATTTCTTCAAACTTTTCCGAACGCCCGTGTTTGGGGAGAGTCATACCAGAAGTGCATTCTTCAGTTAGGTTCATTAAATCTCGCTTTTCTATGGAATACCTGTGCACAGTGCCTCAAAAACTGTTAAACAAAGAAATAGTATCTATGGTTTTTCTACCTTCATTTTACTGTTCATTGTACTCTGATAGGCCAGGTGATGATGTGGTGAAACGAATGCAAAAAATGTATGTCTCTCCAAATTCAAAAATATTATTCTATAAAGTAGATACTGTAACGCTGCCCGTTAAAACGTGGTTATGAAGGAAATGTACTTTTGTTTCCTGTGTGAACTGCCACCTATGTAATGTGCTGGAGACAGTAGATCACTGCTTTGTTTGTTGTAAAGATGCTATCTTGTTCTAATATGTCCTTCATAGGAGTCCGAGGACATAGTTTGATATTATTTCTCACACTTCCCGTTATCTTTTGCCCCCATCACTTGACAAAATGCCTTTGGATATGTTTTTGCTCATGGGTACGCACAGCCTATGAAAAACGCGAATGCAAGACTGCAACGCAGAATCAACCATTTCTTCGAGCTCACATTTTATTACAATAGCTGTTAACTTAAACCATATTTATGATGAAAGGGACTTCAAAACAAACTGGTATCCCATCTTTGTGAGGTCGTTGGCCTTTTGTGTATAACGCACTTTGAAAAACTCTCGTTGCTCTGCTGAACTTAATTACTTGTCGAGGGTTTTCTAAGTAACACTAGAGAGCTTATTGCGACTGTGTGATTATGTTTATATTCCATACTATAGGTGTCATTTTATGTTTATTCTAACATACATTGTAATAAGTACTATGAAAAGAAAAAAATGGCTAATCTCATGTACTGTGGGAATCGATGATTTGCGAAGCACGAATAAGGAAGGTTGTATGTCACTTTAAAATGAGCGCAACGTCACGAGGTGCACATATACTATGCTGTAGAGACTTCCATGTCATGATTATTATCTTCGGATTTGTCATTTACCGTCGTCGTCTATTCAAGTCACGTTATACTAAATTTAGTATCACGTAACATGATATGTGGAGCTAGAAAACCTGGCGAAGGTCATATTAGGTTGTGCACAGAGAAAAGAAAAAGTGAACCTGTGTGGTTATTCCAAGTTGATACGAGCGAAAATACCCTTCTAGCCTACTAGTGCTCTGGCTATCTGCTTCTGTGTGGCCCTTTTCAGCCATGCCGACACGGAATAGACCCAGGAGCGTGTTTATTTGACGGTTGATAATTTACTCCCCATGCTGGGTCAAAAAATAAGGAACCATAGTCTGCAAAGCCTGCGAGAATCGAAATTTGCATGGCTATGCTAAACCATTGGCACCTTTGTAACATAATAATTAAAATATTTCTGTTTAGTGTTCTGTCGCAGACACAGACACCACACGCACTCCTTCAAAAGCTTGGACTTCAAATTTTAAAAGCGCAAGTTTATTGCATCTATATTTAGTGTTTGGTGGGATAAAACAGAGTTTTTTCCGCCTATCTTTGGCCTCTATAACCCCGTTTTTTAGTGCCCCTAAATCCGACCTCTAGTTATAAATAGACAGCAGCAAAGACAATGGAGGGACGGACTTTCATGAGGAAACTGCTGGTGCTATGAACGCAATGTGGGTGAATGCGAATCTGACCAACGTTGCTGCCACGAGAACCATTCCTCAAAGGACTGCTCTACTCAGTTGCCTGTGTGGGAGCACCCACCAAGCTGATCACCAAACACTCCGTGCTAGAGTTCGAGAACTTCAAGTGTTCGAGGTTATTGATTAAAATTGTTACTCTAGATGAGAGGCCTTTGCATGGTAAAACAAAAAGAACATGCATATGCTCCAGTGTAACAGTGCAACAGCTAGCGATTATACAAGCACGCATGTCGTAAGTCGTGGCAGAAGCTGTATAGCAAAAGATATGTTTAAAATGATATACCCACCACACAAAATACGACAGAATGCTCCAGTAGGTTGTTAGCGCCAGAACATGGGCTATAACACAGTCGTGTACTACTGAGCCTGTCAGTCACGTAATAAGAGGGTTAGCTCTCAAAAAGTCTGTTCAACTGTACCACCTGCCCCCTGAAATTCTCTCACTCTTATTGCCCATCTTGCCTACAAACAACTCTACATATTTGGGTGCTAGATGCATAGTAATCTACAGGCAAAATATTGATCCGCATAAACAGAAGCGTGGGTGCGATGCAGGATTGCCCGAGCTACTCAGCAGGCAAGTTTGCTCCGAGCTTTCTCTGCAGTGACCATGACATGAAGACAGTGCGGAACGCGTGATAGCAGCGTTAGTAAAAATTGCTACAAGAATGTGTGTGGCGTGTGAAACGCAAGCGGGGCATTTGCGATGGTTATCGAAGAAACAGGGTGTGAAAAACGTCAGCGCCGCCACTCAGTCAACATTTCAACAGTGCAGCGACGTCGGCGTGATTACCGCGCTATCTTTCTGCCAACTCAACACGCGTTTCCCACAGGCGTGTTCACGGGCGTTTGTCCTCTTTTGGACAGGTTCTTTTGTTTCACCTGCAGCATAGAAATTTCCACTCTCGAAGGCAGCAGGGGTACACACGCAGCACTCTTGAGCTACTCATTTCACTGCAATCAAATAATGGCGATAAATGAAAAGACAGGTGGCTAACAGGGGTGCTCGCATCATAGCGGCAACGCGGCCGTGATTGGCAACGTCGTGAGCGTGGTTATATTGAATACGAAACATCGTATTCTTGTGGTGATACCGCTTTTACATCTGCGTGCGTGTGTGCATATCTGCGCGATAAAGCTAATAGATAAATCGTGCCGCTCGACGTGAGTACTGCTCCTCAGATAGAGCAAACATGGTGGGCGTACATGATCTCCATCGCGGGTGTCTGTCAAACTGATTGGCACGTGAACTCGGATACAAACTCGTTGATTCTGAGAAGGCCCGAGTTCCACTCGGGACTGTGATGGTGCCGGTGTGACTGTCAAGCCTTTTATTTGGTGAAAGCTAAGCGGCAGCTTCTTTGCATACAAAATAATTTGGGTGAGCTTGCACTACTTGTGCAAGGCTGGAGCCATGGAAGAGCTTATGATAACCTTGCTTCTTTCAGCTTTTTAAGTTGGTAGTCGGTGTGCGTGCTCGGCTTCAAGGAGAAGACCACATCAGCTCTGTCTTAATTTTGATTTTACTAATTGACTGTGGCTTAATGACTATTACACTCAGCTGTCATCTCTTCGTAGTAAAGCTTCAATTGAAAGGCAACTTTCTTGGGCACAATTAGCAATGTTGTGATCAATAAGAAGCTAATAAACGTAATTCTGATGACCAGGATACTAAGTGTCATAATATTAGTATGGGTTAATTAACATGGTTTTGTGGGCTCAAGAATATAGTCAGGTTAATTAGCATAGTTTAGTTAGCTCATCAACTAGCATGCAATAGCGCGCCCTGTTCTAGCTTTGCACGGCTTCATCAGCACGGTTTTCTTAAGATGTGGCGTGATTACCTGGGCCTTTTTTACTGATATGATATATAAGGAGTTGTTAACGCAGAACTATGAGGCCAGCTACTCCTTAGCCCTTGAGTGAAACTTGAGCACGTATATTAAAGTAAAACATACAAAGCACTGCATCGAAAGTAAACACTCGGGCACAGATATGTAAAGACAGACTTATATGGACATATCACAACAAAATGGTAAGGATATGTTTGAAAGTCAACGAATTGGGTCTCTGATGATCTCCCTCGTTAATTTTTGGTCCAACCAGCACAAAATATTCGGTCTAATCAGCCCAAAACAGCAGAGCACGCGTCTGCTTCTTATGAAGATGTATTCGCTCGTGTGTTCATAATGGTCGACAACTCATTCACTTCAGTGCACACATATGATGGATGTCACACGATACAGCACATAATAAGTACATCATCTATACATATGAAAGTTCGTTATTTCTTAGTACTTGTCAGCAGTTCCGCTGTTGTGTAAGAAACGTGCTAATGCTTTGAAAGCGAGCGACGGTAAAACTCCAGTTGGCCACGGACCCAGAAGTTTCTTCATGCGAAACGGTCCGCGGTCTATTGCTAACAGTTTCTATTTATGACTGCGTCTTGGCGTGTCATAATTTGGACAGTCTATGAGAAAGTGACATACGTCTTCCTGTATAAATCCACATTCACATTCGGGAGTTTCAGCTCAGCCGATTCTTTGCAAAAAATGTTTTGTGTATGCGGTGCCTAGCCTCAATCGGTGAATTAAAGTTTCTATACTTCTGTTATGCCGGTGTAATTTTGAATTCAATAAATTAATCGATGTGATATAAATCACAGCTCTTTGCACTTTGGTCAAGCCAAGCAGTTTTGCTCATTCTGAAACTTGTAGTCCTAATAATACTACGCAATTCATCTTTCGAAATTGGTAAGGAAACAGTAACGTCTTTACAATGTGCTTGTCGTACTGCTTCATCGGTAGATGTACTTCCAGGAATGTTGCAATGGCCAGGTATCCAATAGAATTTGATCTCTTGTTGCGCTTTGTTTGCTTGGATGAGCTCTTTCAGCATTTCGTATGTCATACTACCACTAATTACTGTCGTATTTTTACTCGAAGGTGATCTTAATGCGGTCTGTGAGTCACTGAAAAGTGCCCATTTTCTCGCATCTGCTGCCGAGTTTATAAACTCTATAGCACACGGAATAGCGAAAAGCTCAGCTGTCGTAGATGACGTCATGTGACATTTTTTAAATGATTCCTGAATATTGAGCTGTGGTATAATGAATGCCGATGTTCAAGAAGGTGTAGTACTTGAACCATCTGTGTAAATGTGTATGTACCCTGGATACCACATGTGTATCTAATAAAGCGCTAATTGTTGAGCAGCATGGATGAACGTGTCTCTTTTTTCCGATAATGCCATGTACTGAGAATTCAATGTTTGGTATTGTAAGCAGCCATGGAGTATAGTCCATTTCTGAACTCCAAAATTAACTACTTGGTAATATATACACATTACTTTGTATTTCTTCATTAGCATTGGTTTTATCTTTTCGTAAAATCTCTAGTGCCAATGGGTGGTCTCTGTGCTTCATCTGTAAGTGAAAAAAATGGCGACATGTTTTGATTGTTCTCATGACTGGAAAGGGAGGTTGTCGAGTCTCTGCTATTACAAGGCTGCTGGAAGTCGCTCGTGGAACACCTAGGCAGATGCGCAGTCCCCTAGCTAATAGTCTTTGAAGTCGCTCCTCTGAAGTGCGGGGAAGGCAGTGTAAGACTGTTGCAGAATATTTAACTTTTTGTCGCATTAAAGCATTGTGAACAGCGAGCATTGATGATACAGATCCACCTCATGATGCCCCAACAATTCTGCCGAGTATATTCACTAGCATATTCACCTCGTTTTCGAGTTTTTTATGTGAGGTGCCAATGAAAGATTCCTATCAAGTATTACACAGAGAAACCGATGCTCTGTCACAATCATGAGTGGTTCTCCTTCTAAATTGAGATTCACGATTTAACGTCTTATGGGTGAAGGGCTATACAGTTGTCTTTGCGTGCGACAGAATCATTTCTCCTTTTTTTTAAAAAAAGTTCGTAATAATATTTATGCTGTCTTGCAAAGCAATCTGAATTAACCGTACGTCCGTGACAGATGCCCTATGCACACACCATCTGCATATGTACAGTATTTCAACCTAGAAGGCAGTCTTTTAGCTATATCAGCCTTAACACAGTTGAAAAGAAAAGGGCTGAGTACGTTTTCTGGTGGCACTCACTGTCTGACGTCGTCTTCCGCACTGTTTCCTTCGGTCGTCTGAATGAATATTTTGCGACCTGATAAAAATTTAGATATCCACCGCAAAGACCTCCCGGACAGTCCTAGTTCCAACATATTCAGCAGAACATGAGTTTTATTGGCTGTGACAAGTGCCCTTTTGATGTCTAAGAACCCTGCGACCATCAAACTACCACAGGCGCGTTCATGCTCCACATACATTACTATGTCCAGTATTTCATCCATTGTGCATCTCCGTTTCTTAAAATCTGTCAAGTAGTTGGAGGATACACCGGTTCTGTTGCACCACCACTGAAGTCACACATCAATCATGTTTTCCGTTACCTTACATACACAGCTTGTCAGACTGATTGGGTCGAAGGATTCAAGGCTCAAGGGCCTCTTAGCTCGTTTCAAGATTGGAATGTTGCGAGCAAACTTCCAAGACTCCGGTAAAATTTCTTGCATCCATAGATTATTGTTAATATCTAAGAGAATAGTTGTGCCTGTTGACCCAAGGTTCTTTAGCATATTGTACGTAATGCCGTCTTGTCCAGAGGTCAACTTTTGCCGACGTGATGCTATAGCACATTGCAGCTCACTTAACGTAAATACAGAGTCCATTTGAGGATGCTTAGCCCAAAAGCAAACATTAATTTTCTGGCTGGCCAACGCGATAGAGTTATCAAATAAGGCACCTTGGCATAATTATCTTGGTCATAGCATGTACTGGCCTCACTAGCGAAGTATGCCATTTTGCCAAATAGCTAATTAGCCGGCTGCACGTGCTCGGGTGCTAGCGGGTGATGAAAACAAAGGCGACGCGCACCGGCCGATCAGCGCGCTTGAATGTACACGCTGACACGTGACCTCCCTAGCATGTACAGATTGACACGTGGCGTCTCATTCAGCTGCAGTTGCGATGTTGCAAGACGGTAGGCCAGTACTAATCTCTGAGGCCACCAAGCTGATTTTTTGTAAAACAGACTTAGTGCAAGTATTAAAAGTTTAAAAAAAATTTAAACAGCCCTGCCTCTAAAAAATAATCTCAAAAAGTTTCTCGCACTTTTATTGCGTGTGTGCACTTCTGCACTCATGGAACGACAAAATAAAGAAAGCAGATGCCTCTGGTTTGAAAACACCACCCAACTTTGTTGACTCTCTTTCACACGATGTCTGGTTTCTTCGTAACTAACGAAACGCAGCGTGCTGAGGGGTGGATTTGACTTTTTCGTCCTGTTGGCTCGTTCATAAGGGGGTGTCACCAGAGCTCAGGACTATCCCGCGTTTCAAGAAGCTCATCTAATCCTGCATAGAGCCCCGAAGGGTCTCTTTTTTAAGACTATTAATACTTTCTCAGTTTTTATTATAGAAAAATGTTCTGCGGCAATTCACGACAAGTTCATAATTTGAAAGGTTTATTCCTGCGGCGCTTTATTCATAAGACGGTCTCTATGTAGAGCGCAACTATGATAAGCGATCTGTCATCTTATGCTTGCTTGAACTTCACTTCGTTCAGCTCAAGTTTATGTAGCGTTGCTTAAGTTCCAGAAGCTATCTTCTGGAGAGGCTTCGGTGAGCTGAGGAAGGCGCATTTCAGTTTTGTAGGAGCCAATGAAGTTGATCCGGCTTGAACCCTTCCCTTTTGTTGAGGAAGAACTGAATTTATAGACGCCATTTGAATTCGTTGCCTCCGAGAAACGACAGTTTGTCGGACGAGATGAGTGCCTGCGGATCTTTTAGCTCCAGGTTCCTCAAAACAAGGCACTCCTACATGACCGCTGCAGAGACGACCATATGAAACATACGAAATGCTAGTATGATTTCATAAGTCCAGGCCCCCTGAGTTCGAGGCCAAGGTCATCATACTCCAGAAAGAACATTTTTTAAGGTTGGGCAAGAGATTCCCATAGTTCCATCATTCAACACTTAGAGTTGGTGTAGAAGAAAGATGTTTTCTTGGCCTGTTAGAACGAGACTGACACGACCTAATAGAAGGAGGTAGCTGGCTCTGTGCGGCATGGTTGTGGTTGACTGCCACATTTGGCTTAGGCTACGTTCGGAATTGTCGAAGTTTAGTTTGAAGTACTCAAGCACAGAAAGCAGTTCCTCAGCAAGAAATGTAATCTTCATTGCCTGCTGCCAAGGCCGCCCGGAAGCACGTCAAAGTACGACGACTCTGTGATGCACTGATGAAAGCTCACTTTGTCCTCGAGCAACTGCTGGCGCGTCATCAGCATGTAGAGTCTGCCATTCGTGACTGGTTAAAAGGGGAATGTAGGCTTGCAGAGCTCCATCGTCCTCGTTCAAGACGCCGGTGACCGAGAGCTTGACGACCTGCCTAAAAAACCACGGGTTCTGTCACAGAAGTCTAGAAAGTCGCGATAGAATGGCCATGGGTAACCAAATGTTAATGTAATGAAGCCACTTGCAGCTCAATCCGTTGCTCAGAAGGTGAAACGACATCACCACTGAGTGCTTGCTCACGTACAGCGAGAAGGCGCTGCCGAATTTGTCTTCCTGCATGCCCAGGCCACAAAGAGTGGATGTTGTTGGAGACCTAAACAACGCAGAGGCAATACAGGAACACGGGAGACGTGCGTTCCGTCATCGTTGTTTTTCTTCCGCATCAAATCTTCATACCCACCCCGGGGGGAGATACGAAGAAGCTGTGCGTTTTATTGTATGGTATGGTACAGTATGAAAAAAAGTCTCTTTTGTGCCCTAATGAATAATGATGATATAATAATAAAGATAATAAAGCGTGGTTGGGTGATAAAAAGGAACATAAATATTATAAAAAATAAAATTTGTTAGACAAGCAAACAATTTTTACACTACGGTTAGCGCCACTCCAGTGGAGGTCAGACAGTTGGAGAAAAAACGACGAGTGCCGGTCGCCCATGGCACGATGCAGTTAGAACGCTCGTGGATGTTTTTTCAGAAAATATGAGCATTTAATATATCTCTGGCACCGATAATTTTGTGAAACACGTAAACTAGAAGTGGCAATTATGTGACTGCACTGTCGGGAGCAGAAACTAAATTTCTTGTAACACAAATCTGGTAAGGTTTTCTCCACTGTGCGCTTTTTGTGGCGAGCTGGAGATGATAGATAATTTTTTTAACTGTAGCTGATTTGCATCTGCTCGAAGATCTTAACTTGAGATTTCTTTACGGGTTATTGGAATCAATTTACGCATGACTGTGATTCTGCCTTTTCGAGCCTCTATTTCCGGGTACGCCCGAGTGAGAGTTTTTGTTTGTTTGCGGCATTATCCTAATGAAATCAAAAGACTGACAAAGTAATTTTTCATATCATCCTCCTGTGTGGACTGAAGCGTGAATTTTATATTTACTCTTGTTTTTTGGAAAAAATAGGGTGTTCGTTTATATTTAATACACATTACTAATAAAACATTTCAAGTGTGTAAAATTGAGTGAAAATGTAACTGTTTTTCTTAAAATTGGCACGTTTATATTCCGCAACTTGCATGATTTTAAAACCTAATAAGATTTTGTTGAAGCACTCAATTCTTGCCAATTCCTCACAGTGGCCCCGCCGCGGTGGTCTAGTGGCTAAGGTACTCGGCTGCTGACCCGCAGGGTGCGGGTTCAAATCCCGGCTGCGGCAGCTGCATTTCCGATGGAGGCGGAAATGTTGTAGGCCCGTGTGCGCAGATTTGGGTGCACGTTAAAGAACCCCAGGTGGTCTAAATTTCCGGAGCCCTCCACTACGGCGTCTCTCATAATCATATAGTGGTTTTGGGACGTTAAACCCCACATATCAATCAATCAATCCCTCACAGTGGGTATGGGCCAAAAGATGAGGTGAACACGAAGAACAATTTGGGCTGGCGCAACTTCCGAGGAATAAGAACAGAGCAATAATAAATACTGATTCGCTCTCGGTATCCACAGCTCTTACTACTT
This sequence comes from Rhipicephalus annulatus, assembly GCA_013436015.1. Lineage (NCBI taxonomy): Eukaryota > Metazoa > Arthropoda > Arachnida > Ixodida > Ixodidae > Rhipicephalus > Rhipicephalus annulatus. The sequence continues at coordinate 688,482 of WOVY01014610.1, read as the reverse complement.
CTCATACCTCTCGTTCCAGGACGACGTTACGGTCTTTAGTTCTGTCTCAGCTGAAATATCTGACATTAGTATTGATACCAGGTCACTGTGGGTTAACAATAAATGAAATAGCCGACGCCTTAGCCCGCTCATCGCTAGATCTCTCAATAATTCATCGCTAGATCTCTCTTTACCACGATCAGGTTTAGAAGATCAGCTATCCACGCAGATAGAATGGAAGAAATGACCACATGGACGGAATATAATGAGCTAAAATATCCATGAAAATCGCAGTGGAGCCATTGTCGACAATCAGAAGTGATTATCACTATATTTCAATGTCGTGTCTCCCCATTAAACTTTTACTGGTAAAAGGCTGGTCTGATGATATCCCCCTCTGCCAATTCTGCGAAGAAGTGGAAAATATCGCACATTACTTTTTGTCATGTGCAAGATATTCTCGTATCAGAACTCTATTTCTAATCACTCCTTTTACAAATGAGGTTGGACCTTATCGGCGGAGAATATTTTAACTTTGGTGCCTCAGACTTTACATACTGCCACCAGAATGCATTTAATGCCTAGTGTAACTTTATTAAAAATTCTCAACGAGTGCCCTCCTATTCTGGTATTTCAAATTCTTCGTCATTTCGTTAAGGCAAAACTTAAGTTTTCAAAATTCTTCCCGTCAGGTTATTTCGACAGTCTGGAATACAGGCTCAAAAGCATATTACTTGTAGTTAAAATGAATATTTTACGTATATTTGTCATTTCATTTCTTTATCTTTAGTTTTAAATTTCATGGTTTACCTAAAATAACATTTAAAAGTCAGTACGTTGCAATCTTTGCCAATTCCTCAATGTGCGTACGTGCCAAGTATTTATGAAAGCAAAGCAAAGCGAAACATGGCACCTCTCCGCCAGTACTCCTCTTCAACAACTCGCCTGCTTTGTCAGTCATCCACGATTGTCCCTGCAATAAACGATGGACGATGGTACGCCCGCGTTAGACGCCGCCATGTGGCCACCCGGAGAAATTAAAGGTTAAGCGATAAAAGTTTCTGGAGATGCTAGCGTGTGCACAACTGTGTTGGTCAGCCACATGGACGCTTTTGACTGTGCCTGTTGTAGTGTGTAAATACATGCTATATGTATTTCAAATCATCCCGTAACAACCAAATTGTTGATGTATTTTCGAAATTTAGCGAGGTATTGCTTGTGGGCATGGAAAGAAGTATGAAGTGCGAATGCGGTTTGGTTGCGTTTCATGATGTTTATCGTGTTCTACGAGGCATTTTTGTAGGCAATATACGGTGCAGCTCACCTGTACCTTCCATCATGCGTGCAACGTGCCTTCGTACTTTGAGAGCCTTCAGGCACAATCACTGAGAACATGTCTAGGCTTGCCACGGTGCGCGTCAACCTCCTGCACTATAGAGGAGTCCCACACCTACCCTACGCAGGTTTACACGTCCTTCGAGCCTCTTTGAGTGCACCTTCTTCTGTAGACCTGACATGCATACCACCCGTTGTTTTCGCTACAAGTGGACCGACCAGGCTATACCTATTCACGATGTCTCGATACGCATACACGTATGATCCCTTCAGAGTTTGCCCCTGCCGTAATCTCCAGAGTGCCTCCATGGACATTGACTGAATCGCTGGAGTGCCTTCACATACGTGGAATTTCGAATAAGTCACGTGTTTCTTATGTGGCCCTCAAGCAACTCACTTTAGCAAATTTGGCTGACCGTTACAGCGACTTTGTGCACATCTACACCGATGGATTCGTAACTTCGTCAGCCTCTGCTGTGGCCTTCATGATCGCTCAACTCGGTATTTCCCGGCCGTGCAAATAGACCATAGGTCCTCTTCGACAGCGGCGGAACTTGTTGCTATACAGGAGGGTATACAATTTTCTAATGGCCAAGCACCGCGTAAATGAACGATTCCGTCCGAGGCAAAATCAGCGCTTTAAAGTATCCAATCTTGCTAAAGAAGAGGCAAATTTTACGCGTTAGCGTAAGGAATTGTCTTAACATTCCACCTAGCACACAGAAGTGGTTTCTTGATTACACTCCAATGGGTTCCTGGACACTGCTACCTGGTTGGCAACGAACTAGCCGATAGCGAAGTAAGAGCGGCAGTATACAACGCTCCTTTGTACGTCAAAGTACCGTATGCGCGAAGTGACGTCAACACATTGTTGAGATCGCTCATGCGTGAATGTATGAGCGATCTCATGCATTCTGCCACTAATGATCTCATGCACTGCCAGTTATTGGTCGCTACCACATCATCAAAACAAGCATCTACAGGAAACAGACCCCGATAAGACTTTTCGTCTTCCGGTTAAAATGAGTCGAACAAATGCTAGTGGGCCGCACCGGATTCACCTGGGCGTTGCCTTCAATCGTCACTACGCTCACCTAATGAACAGGGTGGGCAACCCGGATTGTGAGCGCTGCCAATCACGCGAAGCTTTAGCTCATATGGTTTATGACTGCACAATATACGTGACGCCAAGGAAAATGCTAATTCTACGTTGGCAAGCGACGGACAAACGGCACTGAGTGAAAGCCACATTTTGTCAGCAATAAATAACTAAACAGTGTCAAAAACTACTACAAAGGCTGTTGTAGACTCCATCAAAAGCACCGGACTGGATACTAAACTATGCTAAGTGGCTACTGCACATACGCAACACCACTTCCTGTCCCCAAGATATTCTTCAACAATCTTTCTTTCCCCTTCCCTTATTCCCTGTGTTGAGTAGCAGGCTAGAGCGAATTAGCTCAGGCCAACCTCTCTTCCTTCTAATAAATTCTCAATCACACTCAACGTGCTAAAGCGAGCCAAGTTTTAAGAGATGCTGTATGGGAGGGTTCCGGATAACCTCAGCCGCCAGGCCTGCTTTAAAAGACGTTGTTTCCTAATGAATTGACTGCCGCAGAAATTTTCAGAACCTATCAAATTGATGTAGATAGAAAAAAATTAGGGGATCCTAAAGCCTCGCCTTTAGGAGTTGAACGCAATTGTGACAGCTTGTTTCTAGGGCGTACTTCCAAATCCTAATACATGAAAGCTCTTCGAATTCGCTATGCACCCACTATGTAGCCTTAAGTAAATAGGCGCAGTATCGTCTCGGCCCTTTGTAATGGAGTACTGTCTTTCAACCACGGAGCCAATATGATAATCACATATTCTGACGCCCGTTGGCAATGCACGCTTGTACCACGCATTATTACTGCAATATTTCATGTAGCATTGCGAAGCGTGCATACAGGATGCGTTTGTTTGTGAAGAATGAAAGCTACTTTGACTGCTTTTTCAAGCAAAAGAAGTTACTTTTACTGTTTTCGCAAGCATTGGCGTGGCCGTGTGGTAGAACATCTGCTTGCTGCGCATACGACCTGAGTTCGATTCCAACTCCATCCCAAACAACACTTGTTCGTTCGCCTATCTGCTGCTGGATTTATTGTCATTTATTATTTTCTTTGCATCGTTCTGTATATATAAATCAACTATAAGTTGATGATTTTACGCTCACAACGAACGACGCCAAGGTCGGAATTTCTGCGAAACGAGTTCTTTAACACCATCGCATTGTAGTTTTGTTTAATTGCCATTGGTCCGCATGCCTTCAATATGAGAAACTCCATTTGCGCCTCTAACGAACCATTAAAGTGTGAGAATTTCGCGAGAAGCACCATGGCCGCTGTTGAGCTAACTTCCATAACCAAGAAGATAACTCAGACCATTGAGGTGAACAACCTATACAGTAAATGCTCGTTAAGTCTAACTCGCTTAACTCAATCTTCGAGTTGATTCAAACTGATGCCCTGGTGCCTTCACAGCCCTGTTTATTTATATGGGGGAAACTCTCGTTATTTTAAACACGTTGGTATCCACAACAGATAAATCTATCGGGGCTGCCCAGCATAAATTTGATCGCTCCTCGCATATGTCGGCACTTGGTGATCACAATGTGCTGTAATAACAAGGCAAACTAAATTCTATAAAGATGAAAAACAATGAAACAGCACTATTTCAGAGAAGATGAAAACTCAGAGGCTGTTCTGAAGCACTGGGGCATACTGCAAACGATGCCCATAGAACCGCGTCAGAAGAAACGCAATCAAACACAAATGACTGATTACTTTAAAGTTTATTACGGTAACGATGTAAATAAGTGTGTTTCAGAGCTTGGAGCATAAATAGCGGCCTATATTTCAGAATAATTCTTCCTGCTCACATGAATGCGTATCACTGCCCAACCACCACGTTGGTTAGCTGAGGCACTTGGCTGTTGACCCGCAGGTGGTGGAAAGGAGTCTCGGTGGTGGCAGCCACATTTTCAGTGGAGGTTAAATTGCTTGAGGCCTAGTTGCTTTGATTTAAAAGTACGTTAAATAATCCGAGGTGGTCATCACCTCCAGAGCCCTGTACCACGGCGTCTTTCATAATGATATGGTGGTACTGGTACGTTAAACCCCAAGAATTACTGCTATTATTATACAAATCAGTGCTTGTTTTTCACGTACTGACTGTCAAATAAATTCTGCCTGCTGTTATCGTTCTATGAACTTGCCTTACTGAATCACCTGTCACAAAGATGTGCTAGCGCCTATTTCGCGATAACGGTCGCAGAGGTGGCCTTTATGAGTTCTGCTGCCCGCACAGTGGGTGTGATGTCCATTGTTTTAGCGCGCACCTGATAATTAGAGCTTAGCAAAATTCAAACGATCCGAAGGTTTATTTCTCTTTGAGTTTAAATGAAAGAGCTTTTACTGTAGTTAGAAATTACTAGGAGGGTGCTCTTTGGTTTTAAAAAATAGGAACAGAGCATAAGATTCTGAAATAACTGTTAAATCACAGAAACAAAGCTCTTTGATCAATAATATCTTCAACTATTGACGTTCTGAGCCGGCGAGCTGCTATGTGTGCATGTTGTATGTATTGAGTACAAATGTTTTTTTTCTCTCAGTCATTTCATTAAAAAAAGGGAAGGTATTCAGTAAGCCACGTGCAATCAATTGATAAAGCAAGTCCTTAACGAGGACAAAAAGTGTTTCGACAAAACTTGAAAAAATAGAAGATCCAGAGAACGTTTACTTTTGTTTGTTAACGAAAGTGAATGGATTGTCACCGAACTATAAGAACATTTTAAGAACGACGGCTGTCGTAAAAAGCTGTCATCAGCGCAAATGACGACTAAAACTTGTATAAAATGGCTTTTGAGCAATGTGTGCTTGTCTTTGCTGGGGGCACGATATGTTGACAATAGGTTCCAGTCACGCTTTGTTGAAGGCTTGATTTGAGCCAAGCGAGACGGCTACCCAATAAACTACCGAGTTCCAGTGGCCTCTTGGTGGGCAACTGGCCACGACTCGCCCATCTTGTCAGAGCACCGCGTTGTCTTGTAGTTCCTTCAAGTGACAGCCACTTCGCGGCTCTCGCTCGACGGAAATTTTGGGGATGAAATAGAGGGAAACAGACGTTTTGAGGAAGGATGAAGTAGAGCGTAACAGAATAGAGGGAAACAGAAGTTTTGAGAATGGAATAGAAGCAAAGCAAATTTGACACAATAGGCGGAGCATTTGGCAACACGCAGTGCAACATCTTTATCTTGTGAGCCGAGATATTTTGTCGCACGTGCCAGAACGTATATATATACTCAGTGAAACATATATTTATAGAAGGAAGGAGTTTCTCTGCATCGGGATGTGTCGTGCACGATGTACGCCCTGAGTGGTGAAAATAACACACACAAACAAACGCACGCCCACACAGGCAACACATACACAATTTTTCTCACAAACACACGTGTGCGCACGCTCACTTTGTTGAAAAATGAGAAATGCCTTCCTAGATATGTAACGGGAACTCACTCACACAAGCACCAAATCATTAAAATGAATTAGCCAGGTATAATAAATATACAGACTAAACGTATGTCATTTAATAAAAAAGTTGAAAGAACGAAATAATATTGAATTTATTGTGTTTTAATAGCGCCTTCATTCAGGTGCATGCAGGATTGTGGCCAGGGTCTTTTTTTTGGGGGGGGGGGGGGGCGGGGTATTTGTGGCAGGCCGGACACGCAGTGAGAGTGTGGGAGGAACAAACAATGCACCAGTTCGAGTCTACACTCCTCATCTCTGTGGAAATGGTCTATAGAAGGAGCGGCTCGTTTGGATTCGTCGGCAGATATGGAAAGTGAGTCATAGAGACTGAAACAAGCCAGGAATCGCCCTCTGAACGAAACCAAGAAACCGAGAAACCGAGCCAAAGAGACTGAAGAAGAACAATCTGCACTCCCCGAGAAGCGCATTGATACATAAAATCAAGCTAAACAGTTAGATTAACCTTGGATCTCGCTGCGCATCATCGGGCATTACTAAGTTTAGACACAGCCAATTCTTTCATTCATTGGAATGGATTTGCTGTGTGAACGGATGATGTATTGAACATGCCTATGAAATGTACTCGAGTACATTTCAAATGAGAAGCATTTCTTAGCAATCTTCGGTGGCTGTGAGTCTATATCTATCTATCTATCTATCTATCTATCTATCTATCTATCTATCTATCTATCTATCTATCTATCTATCTATCTATCTATCTATCTATCTATCTATCTAACTATCTATCTATCTATCTATCTAGCTAGCTAGCCGCCTGCATCCTTTAGGTCTCCTGGCCGTTCAAATAATGGTATCAATACCGAAATTGGTATGGCATACCATGACTGCATAACATGACTGTATCATCATGACATCTATGTCATAAATGCCATTATTTACATTTCACGACCTTGCTGCTCTTGTAGTGGTTTCGTTCACGTGACACGTTGCAAGCTGCTATAGTATGACATGACTGCATGGTGAACACAAGCGGTACACCCGAACATGAAAATCTTGACAGGCGTGTCATGTAACAAGACTACATGCCACACTTATGATGACCTCATGGCCGTTTCGGTAGCTTCGCATATACCCAACTTAGTATTACGTGACGCGAACGAACGATATAGATAAATAACACGTTCAAAAGTGTTAATCCTGACATGCGTTCCGTGTAACAACGTGACTACATGCCACACTCACGATGCGCTCGCTGCCGTTTAGCCAGCTTTACATATGCCAAATTCGGTATCACGTCACGTGAACGGATGACGAAGCTATGTGGATGGTGCAAACATGAAAATCGTGAGATGCGTGTTGTGGAATATTATGACTACATTTCACAGTCAAGGCGCCAATACATTTCGACGTGACCCGGTGCGCGTGCGTGCCGGTGTTCGTGTAATCGCGTCACGCCGGCGCCAAGGTCTATTTAAATAGGCTGTGAAGGCTCGGGCAAAAAGCGGTTCAGAAGCTATTGCTAGTGACATCAGCATGGGGAGTTATGGGAGCTGTAATTGAAGCGTGACTATGAGTGGAGGAACAAACACTAATATTAAAAAACGAAGTTTGATACAAGTTTTAAGCAAGCAATAGGTTTTACAAACAAAATTTTTTTCACAACAATAACATGTAGGTGTAATGAACAAACAATATACTACAGCTTTTATTGTTGCAAAAATTTTTTAGTGCCCTCTGCTCATGCTATTATTTCTCAGCTCAGCCCTTGCACTAGATGGGTACAAAAGGCAAGGCCCACTCGTAACATTCGTCTGCGAAGACACAAACCCTCACGTGTTTTATTGTTCCGCCCTTGCTTGCGTTCTCTGTTGTGCGCGAAACTGTTAGGTGCGTTTTATCGTTGGTAAACGTCTTCATTGCAGTGTCCAATGGTCAGCAGAACAACGCGAATTACTTTTAAGCCGAGTGCTTTGGTCGGTAGTATCGGAAACAATGTGCCGTGCAAGAATGCAGTAGCAACAAACGTATGTCTGGTGACCCATGAATTCCAGATAAGAAACAAGGAGAATGGTTCAGAATGCACTGCTCACTGGACTTCCATTCATCAATATTCCTGCAGCCTGGTTTCTTTCTTGAGCATGCATGCCCCGCCGCGGTGGTCTAGTGGCTAAGGTACTCGGCTGCTGACCCGCAGGGCGCGGGTTCGAATCCCGGCTGCGGCGGCTGCATTTCCGTTGGAGGCGGAAATGTTGTAGGCCCGTGTGCTCAGATTTGGGCGCACGTTAAAGAACCCCAGGTGGTATAAATTTCCGGAGCCCTCCACTACGGCGTCTTTCATAATCATATAGTGGTTTTGGAACGTTAAACTCCACATATCAATCAATCATCTTGAGCATGCATGCTACTATACGCGTTATCGCCGGGAAAACTGCCAAGTTTTCTATCACGCTACAATTCGCATGTCTTGATCTGCATACGTAGCGGTCATTTATTAGAGCACAATGCGAAAAAGATAAACAACGCAGGAAGTCTCTGCAGATATTTTTGTTTTGATTACCATTTTGTGCAGTGTAATAAATTTCAGTTATTCTAACCAATGAATAAAACTAAATTATCATCATTTTGGCGTGACCAGGCATCATTTCTGCCTATTTGACATGGAATTCATGTACGGCATAATTTACCTCTACCTTGTGACGTTACCTCTACCTTGTAAAGTGACATATCAACCTTCATCATTCGTACTTCGCATATCGTCGATTCCCACTTTACGTAGAATCTGCCAATTCTTTACGTAAGAACCTACTTGTCCTTCTTTTTACAAGTAGGCAACGAACAGCGCATTACTGTTAAAGCGGCTTCTGAACACACGTTACGTACATAACACATGATCCTCAAGGTAATGCAACCCAATGCTGTGAAAACTTATAGAATGATTTACAGTTTTTTTCTTTTTGTAAGAACCAACTGCTCTAGGTGCTCTTTGAACAATACAAAGCACAAGTCCACGAAATGGGGGCGCCAACTCGGACTCACTCATGAATTATATTTTGCGCAGAGAGCTCACTCAGCCTCATACTTACCGCAATTTCACTGAGCCATACTCTCTCAGACTCACACTCAGGGAAATTTTCTTCAACCGAACTGCACTCGGCTTCAAACTGGCCCAAATATTACTCCCCTGAACTCACTCAGACTCACAGCTTGATCTCAGTCTCGATCTCAGTTGAATATTGAGTAAGTTCGCCACACTATGCCCCTGAAGTATTATTAAACTTTCAATTTGAAGCACTGTCATTGCACTAGAGCAACATCAACAAGTCGTCAACATAAATAAATATTCGTGTATACGCGAAATGACTGCACGTGATTCAAAATGTCTCGGTCACCAAGTTTCTAAGAACTGGAACAATGCATGCCCAAAACCAACACTTTTTTGTAGGGATGTACACGATATCATTCAATGACACAAAGGGTGGCTAAAATTAGAACAAAAGAAGCTCCAGGGAGCCGCTTACGCTTACTCCGGCCTTCTTTTGGAGAGCAGCAGCTCCAAACCGGTCAGTGCGCCTTTAATTGTATTTAAGGATTATGGGGAATAGAATAGCATGTTATTTCAGTGAAGCTTAACGCATAGTGAAAGTCCCGGTTCAGGAGGTCAAAAACTTCTTCAGTATGCTTTGCTTAACGAGGGTCAACAAAACTAAGTAAATAAAACTTTTGCTGAGAGAAAGGAACCCACCAAATATTACCACAATCTTCGTGCACTAATTATTTGCGTTGTAGCTATATCCTGTTTGTTCAAGATCGCCGTACAGATATATACACTCACGTGGCTACATACAACAAAAAAATAACCAGCAAAACCAAGTAATAAAAACAAAGGTATCAATTAAGGTTCAAGATTTGTTTATCTTGCGTTCGTGCAAACTCGCCCAACTGTCAGTACTACTTAGCATTACGCCATAATAGTTTCCTAAAGCGATATGGTTAATGGGTGCATAGTGTGGTTGCAGGCGCCCGCAGGACATGACGCATCGCGTATTATAGCATACCCTATTCTGCAAAGCCAAAACTTTCTGTCACGATAGTCGAGGCATTCGACAACCACATAAGTCGTACTTCGAAGCTATACCACAGGCGTCGTCTGCAGATGTGCGCACATATGTGAGAAAATAATCGGTACTAAAAAACAAAAAGAAGTGAAGAATGAACAAACAATTGTCATATATAGGGCCATCTTCTGTGAGTATTGATTTTCCTGCACCGTATTTCTTCGATTTCTATCGATCCCGCTGCCCAGAATCAATTTGCGAAGGGAAAGCGAAGAAATATATTCGCGGCATACTGTGTTTACCGGCTGGCTCGCCGCAGAAGTAAAACTGGAAACGTCTAAGATCTGCTCGACTATAGCGAAAAAGGTTCCAGAGAGATTTGAAGGGGGCCTGGCATCATACGTGGCCGTATCTATGTATCGATTCTGCAGTGGCGTGAACGTAACCACCTCCTACCCAAGTGGCTGAGGGTGGAATGGTTGTAGGAAAGAAGAAAAGAAAAACACACAAGCAAAGTAAAGTTAGCTTTGTACGCGAAGAAGACAGGTAAAAGTGATGCTCAGCAGGAGCTTGTCGGGAGCCTTGATCCTTATTTGATAGTACAAAAAATATACTTCTTTTTTGGCTGATTGATATCAGGTTCCTTGTGCTATTTTTGCCCCTTACGTCTATGCTGAAAGCATAAGCACTAAAAAAGTAGAAGGCAGTGTTCTAAAACAAAAATAATACCAGAGTAGGACAATAAACAATCATTAAATAGAAGAAGAATGCATACCATTGTTCGAGCGATTTCGATTCCACTTTTCCTTCGCCTTCTAAGGAACGCGTTCACAGTGAAATTTAGGCGCTTAGGCAAATGAGAGGGGTAAGGGGTAGACCAGCCATGTGGGGAGGTTGTTGTGGTGACGTTGCGCTGCGATGATGTTTACAAAACTGAAATATTCCACAACACTTTGCTCCGCTGCTCAACGGAGCAACAAGATAACACATTACACTACGTATAGCCGGTGGTGCAGAGTTCTCAAGTCTTGGTGAGTGCGGTGAGGTAGGCGGGTTGGCATGTTTTGTCAAGGTGACTGCCAGTAAAGCAGGCGACTGCAACTTCGTCGCAAAAAACATATTCGTAGCACACTGCGCGTTTGTACCTTGAATATCAAGGCTGATTACAAGTTTATATCATATAAGTATTGTGCACAACAAAAACCTATCGGCCATCTCACTGAAGGGAACACTGATGGAATGCGAAACAGCAGCGGTGTGAACGGCGTTCACCTGGTTAAAACGGCCATCGACGCGGGTGGTGGATAAACGTTTTAAAGCGAAACTTGCTGTAGAGCTTGCTCGAGTAAACGTTTGTTTGAAACGCCAAGACACGGGAGGCGGGACACGTTGAATATGCTTGCGTTCGCCTTCCTTGTCTCGCGTCTCATCGGTGTTACCCACGCGCCGTCTGTATTCTCGAACGCGATTGGTGTGCTTGACTCACACCTCATCGGCGTCACTGTTCTTCGACTGCCGACGCTTGCGTTTGGCTTCCCTGGCTCGCGCCCCATCGTTGTTGACGTGCTAATTCGCGAATGCGATCGGCTTTCCTAACCCTCGAAATGCCAGTGACAGCCGTGAAAGGTACGTCCACACTAGCGGGAAGCATGCCGTGACGGCGTCCCGCCTGTCGGCACGATTACGCGCCAATCACTGGTGCCCTTTCCACATTGCCAGCGCCACCAGATTCTGGAGGCGCGCGCAGCTTCTTCTTACCGACAGATGGAGAGAGGTTGCGTGGATGAGATTATGCCCACGTGATGAGTGAGCTCGAGAGTTTTCAGCCGTGAAGAGGGTTAAGCGAGAGAGAGCTGACACGCGGTAAGTTCTAGACAGGTGAGGAAGAGACGTCACCTGGCATTGCTAGGATGGCGTGACCTACTTGGAACAGCTCCAACACTTGCGGCGAGGAGAGTGGTGTGGACGGAAGAAAAGCGTTACACAGGCTAGTCAAAGAGCTGCTTCGCGTCCGAAATGATAGTGTAAGTCTTCCCAAAATCTGTACAAAAGGCAAATTCGTCATTGGTGTCATAATTTTAGAGCACACGCATTTCTAATAAGCACAATAATAAATAGCAATAAATAAAAGACGAGATTACATGTAAGCTGTGGCTTGCGTGGGCGCCTGGGTATGAGGCGCATGCTGTCCTTCAAGTTCAAGGTACTGAGGAGCGCAAAACAGACAGGAACACGAGAAAGACTAAATAGGACGTCTGGCCGTCCTGCTTCGTCGTTCTCTTGTATCTTGTCTGTTTTGTGCTTATAAGTACCTTTATGAATAAGTACGAACTCTCCCAAGTTTCTCTGCACGCTATCCTCCTACGAAAAGGTATTCGGATATGAAGGTAAGTGTCGAAATGTTTTGAAGCAATAAACATCAGGTATTATCAGACTACAACATACACCACTTCTTTTTAGGCACATGTAAATAATATAAAACAAGTCGCATTTTTGCTAATAATTTATAAAAAAATTTGTTAAGAGCGGGCAAAGTTGAAAAAAAAAAACACGAACGCGTCTAACGCAAGTTGCACTCATTCACTTTTTTTTATTTTTGTAGGAACATAAAACAGCTTTGGCCAATGCAATGAACAAAAAGAAACAGATCTGATGAAAATTAACATAGTGAATAAATAACCAAAAAGTATGCACTAGCACTAGAGGCACCTAGGTATAACAGATATCCATTATAAATTTTGGGGCACAATTTTGCTTATTGCGATTCAATGCGTGCCTACTAATGTGATAAGAAAGTGTACGATGCTTTACTCAAAAATAGTTGTTAGTTAAGAGCTATTAGTGTGACTTATCGCGTATAGAAAAAAAGAAGAAATATAAGTCTTGAGAAAATCAACAAAGTAGATTTGAAAAAGCTGTCCCACTTACACCAGATATTTAGGAGCCCTGAAATTTTCAATATTTTCAGCCAGTTCCTTTGCGAACCTTACAACGGTGTGCCTTTGCTCGAGTGGCAATCCTACGTTTTTTTTTTCAGCTTACATTGCGGCATCACTATAAATAGGGGCGCTTTTTCGCAATCCTAATTTGCTTAGAATACCTACTCTGCTTCTCCAGTCATTACAAAAATGGCCCACAGCGTCAACCAAAGCAGATTCGATGGTTTGCAGGCTCACATAAGTGATGATACATGTGCTTCAGTATGAACACTTGTACCACGTTACGCGATAACCTGGTGAGAAGTTTAGGACTTTTATGTTTAAAAATTATCAGTTGATCATGCTTTTAGAGCATTGTTGCATCTTAGCACTTGATAAGATTGCTAAATAACCAATAAAATCCTACATATTAAGCTTATCTTGTGATTCATACAAAACTGGCAGTTTAAGTTTTGATTTAGTAGGTTATCGGTGGTCTAACATTTTGGCCTCTAACTTAAAAAAACAATGTAGAAAAAATTTTTAGCAGCAAATTTTTTGGAAGTAAATTGCGCATTTAACAAGATCGAAAACCAAAAATGGACGTTTTGAAAAAAAACTCGCTTTTTTTCACTTCGCCTCATATTTTAATAAGAATCATATCGCAGGAAACAAATCCACTTTAACCATTTTCCTATATTCATATCAATATGTCTATCTAGCCGCCCAAAGGAACTTGAAGAATTTCAGAGCATCGCATCTGTATTCTACGCGCAGCCACCGATGCGATTCGCTTACTCTCAACACGTGATCTCTCAGCACCGGACCCCTTGCAAGCGTGTGTTGTAAACCCGCCGAGGGTGGCCAGACGTTGAGCAGGTTCAGAGCCTCCACTTCGAGACTCTCCTAATGCATCATGAATATTTGAGGTAGTATACTTTAGCAGTAACCGTATGTCCCCTCCAACTATCGGTGACTCGAAATAACTTTCAATATCCGCCTGAGGAAACGACTAGTATCGCCGAGTGCAACATGGTATGGATACTGAATGGTTAGCCGCATCTGTGCACACGTAAGCAGCTCACAGATTCTAGCTTTTTTATCTCAAGTTTATCTGCTCTTTTCTAATAATTACGTAATTATTTATATCATTTTCAGCTCTTTTCTTGTATCTGATTCGTTTTGCCACTATCTATTTTCTGTCCTATATTTTCAATAGTACCGTTTTTCTACTGTTTGCTGCGTCGAGCACGCTGCGTCTAAGACCCGACGCTGGCGCTTTGATGATGATTGATTGATTTGTGGGGTTTAAACTCCCAGAACCACCATATGATTATGAGAGATTGCGTAGTGGAGGGCTCCGGAAATTTTGATAACCTGTGGTTCTTTAACGTTCACCCAAATCTGAGCACACAGACCTACAACATTTCCGCCTCCATCGGAAATGCAGCCACCGCAGTCGGGATGTGAACCTGCGACCTTCCCTTCGGGTCAGCAGCCAAGTACCTTAGTCACTAGACCACCGCAGCGGGGCGCGCTTAGATGCTGCTTAGCTGGCACGACAGAGAAATTAGCCATTCGATGAAGCTGGCGTTGAAGGAGAAGCGCCCACTGGCATTCCAATTGTGGAGCCTGATCGGGTTATGTGTGTCAGACATGGGACCAGTGCGTCACCAACGCAAGACACGAGATGGCGCCAGCGAGACACATGAGCTAGACAATGACTAGGTGGTCTCTTATATCTTGCCTCGGTTTAAAAAAAAATCTGTCGTGCAAGTAGCTCACCCAATAATTCGCGTGAAATCAATTGCCCGACAGTATGGTATCCACCCGGCTTTTTTCTCAATGATTTCAATAATGCCTTACTGAGCCTAATCAATAAACAATATAGGTTTTTAAATATAAGACCTCTGAGAGCAAAGCTCCTGTCGTCTTCAGACACGAACTTTTCGTGTCTGAATTGGGGAGTTTAGCTTCAGTGCAAGTGCATATATTGTGCAGTTGTAGTCTGTGACCATTTATGGCATATCCATTCTTTGCAATTTACAGAACTTGCACGTAATTCGGGGGGTATGTATCAGTGAATTTTGATACCAATATGGAAAGTGACCATTTCCAGCGTGCGGGAAATGCTCCGTTTTTCCACGCCTACTCGAAACTTGCTGGTAAAAGGAAGTGACCAAATTTCAAAGAAGGCACGTCGTGCCAATATATTGTCGTTCAAAACGATAAGTCATCCCACTTGCACCAGTGAATCGGATTGCCTTAACTTTGCGTGTAATGTTCCATGTTTACCTCTTTTTTTTCAGGCTCTGTGCAATAAAACCGCAATACCACCTTTCATTTATGTGTGAATACCGCATAAGGCTCATACACAGCTGCGCATCTTGTCACCTGGCAAAAGAGCCTTTCGCGCCTGGAAATTGCCTGAGAAAGCAAAACAAAAGTATGCACCATACGTCGCACGCAAATAATAAACGCTCCACTCTATAGTGTGTTTAATATGACTTCCTGTTCTTTATCACCATACTGTTCTTCTACGTACATTCAAATTTTGTCCCTTCCTGGTAACTGCGAAACCCTGTGTGACATATCGGTATTCATATTATCAAGTTAGGTCTAAAGGTGACTTTTAACTGGACCCCCACATGGTGCCACTTGCGTCTCTATATGGACAAAAATGTCAATTTTGGAAATTTGTGAGTTTTTCCCGTAAACGTCGCCAGCTTCAGCGGTAAAAATGTATTTTTTCTACTAAGTATACTTTTTGTTGAGTAAGTATTTATTGTTCAGATATTCATACAAAGTGCAGTATTGCAATAAAAAATGCAAACAACACATTTTGGCTGAATTCTTGGAGGCTCATGAGGCAGAAAAATTGCATTTTTATTACGGAGCTTCAATCACCAAGACACCATTTTAGAAAGTCCACAAAGTGCTGACGTGACCAATAATCTTTTTCTGTCTAAATTAATCCAGCAATTTAGTCTCCTCAAAGCAGTAAATCAGCACGATTTTTACTGCTACATTTGAGATGGTGGCCAGAATGGCAGGGACGTTTGGCATTTAATGACTTATTGACTAACGAAAAAGAGACCCTGCACACAGTTCTCTTATATTTATTGCGATAGCAATAATATAGACAATCTCGGCTGGGTTTCGCCATCGGCGTCAGCGTGGGCGTCGGTGTGGACGTCGGCGTCGGCGTCGACGTCATGCACCGTATATGTGTACGTATCTATATATATGAAAACGCAAGAAACAAAACAATTGGCCCCGTATCTGCATGCAATCTGCAAATGTCGTCGAAAGACGATAGTCTTCCGTGTGAAGAGAGCGAACAAAACTTTTATTTCATGTTCTGCGCAAGAAAATTCGTGAATGGTATTCAGGAGGCGCTTCACTAGACTGCCTCGAGCGTGCAACGGAGGCAAGCGAGCGCATCAAGTAACGTCACACGTGAGACATGAGCGCCATCTTGCAAGGGTTTTTTTGGAAAACAAAGCGCGTGGCTGAGACGGGCGTGCGCGCCAGTCTCAGAGGTGATAAGGTGTAGAACGCAAAGCGACGGGTAGGTGCCACCATCTTATCGTCTTAGCAAAGCGTTGGAAACACTTGCTTCTTCGTGTAAGCGTTGCATGGTCAGCGCAGCGTGATAAGCGCTACGGTCCTTATATTTGCTTATGTATGCCTTTTCTAGTAAAAGACGCACATGCAGAATATATACGTGTCGTTAGAGTGTCTCAGCTATGCGCAATAATTGCTTTAAAAGACGATAGTCTTTCTTGAGGACGTTCGACAAAAAAATTTTGGTTTGTCTGTCTGTCTGTCTGTCCGTCTGTCTGTACATTGGTCTGTTTGTCCACCCTAACGATACCTCAAATGGCACCAAACGGCCAACCCCCTCTCGCAGCACCCACCAATATTGCTCAAGGTTTAGCGTTCATAGTTGTGCGATTGTCAATTAAAAAGCAATTATTGCGAATATCTAAGGCGCATTAACACTTCGAAATTTTGTATGTCTCCCTTCATACTAGAACAGACACACACAAGTTACTATAAGGAACGTAGCGTTTATCGCGCCGCGCTGACAGTGCAACGGGATGCTCAAAAAGGTGTTTCCATTGTTTGCTACGACGTCGCGGTGGTGACACCTGCCTATTGCTTTGCGTTCTACACCTTGTCACCTCCAAGACTGGCGCGCATCTTTCCCCGCGGGCCGCTTGCCTTCATTTTCGAAGATAACTGCCAGATGGCGCTTGCGTCTAACGTGCCTCGATACGCTCGTTCGCCTCCGCTACACGCTCGAGGCTGTCTAACGCAGCGCCTCCAGAATACCACACACCGATTTTCTAGGGGAGAACATCAAATAAACGTATTGTTCACTCTCTCCAGACGCAACACTATCGTCTTTCGACTACATTTGTGGTGTAACCTGCAGATTTGGAACCATTTTTTAATTGACAATCGCACACGTATGAACGCTGAATCTTGAGGAACAATGGTGGGCGCTGCGGATGGGGTAGGCCGTTCGGGGTAGCGGCTGGTGGTGCTGTTTAGAGTACCCGGTTCGAGGTAACGGTGGACAAGCAGACGAATGTACAGACAGACAGAAAGACAGACAGACAGACAGACAGACCCAAGTATTGGCGTCTAAGGTCCCCAAAAGAGACTATCGTCTTTAAAAATTCAGAAAAAAATTGGCCCGAATCTACCTGTTACACTGTGTATTTCGTCGAAAGACGATAGTATTGCGTCTGGAGAGAGTGACTAAAACGTGTATATCGATGGTCTACGCAAGAAAATCGGTTAATGGTATTCTCGAGCCGCTGCGTTAGAGTTCCTCGAGCGTGTAGCATAGGCGAACAAGCGCATATAGGCACGTTAGACACGAGTGCCAACTGGCAAATATCTTCGAAAACGAAGGCGTGCGTGACCACGGAAAAAGATGCGCGCCAGTCTCGGGGGTGATAAGGTGTAGAATGCAAGGCGACGTGCAGGTGACACCACCGTGTCGTCGTAGCAAAGCGTTGGAGACACCTTCTTGAGCATCGCGTGGCACTTTAAGCGCAGCGCGCTACACGCTACAGTCCTTAGAGTTACTTCTGTGTGCCTCTTCTAGTATAAAGGCAGACATACAAAACATAGACGTGTTGTTATGGCGCCTCAGATATGCGGAATATTTGCTTTTTTAATTGACAATCGCACAACTATGAACGCTAAACTTGGAGCAATTTTGGTGAGCGCTGCGGATGAGGTTGGCCTTTTGAAAAATCGTTAAGGAGGACAAACAGATAAACGTACAGACAGACAGACCAAAATTTTTTTGTTCAAGGTCCCCAAGAAAGACTATCGCCTTTAATAAAAGGCTCCGGCGTGTGGGATTTCTGCGTCGTGAATGCGAGGCGTTAACCACTGAGCCACTGAGAGGCACCTTCTCGCACGTGTAGCTATTTATATCTACTAGTTACCGCTGTTGGCAAGCGTCCCGGGAGGGGGGGGGGTACTATTTTGTTTTCAGCATGATCAGCAAAAAGGCGCAGTGAGCATGCGGCGGCTCTCATTTCTCACGCGTACTTTGACAGGCGTAGAGAATAAGCGGGTGTACGCTCAATCGCGCGTGCTTATCTTGCGTTGGGGAGGTTCGTACGTCTTGGCTAGACTAGGTTTTCGCCGGAAATATTCTGTTGTACTTACCGGGCGCACGAAGGTCACTGCAATTGTTGCACAGACTCCGTTTGTGAAGAGGGCGTGTTTTTCGGACACAGCAAAGTAACAACTGATACGCTTATTTGCGTTCATTTGTGTCTTGAGTATGTTACGTGCATCATTTGTCCGTGTGAAACGTGGGGTACGTTTTGATCTGCTTGCCATTGTAAGCGTGACCTTTCAATTTGTTGCTATTGCTTTCATTGTTTCACCATTGCGGCAAAGCTGTGACTTTTTATTTTTTTATTTTTTTGGTTTTCAACTTTCAAACAAATGCAACAATAAATATCATTCATTTGATACATATGAATATTGCTTTTATTACAGCGGCAATTCACGAGGAGGAGCGTTAGGTTTCGCAACGTTTGCTCGCTGTTAGCCACGCGCAGCTAAGGGCGCTTCATTCTTGATTTACGACTTTCGAAGATTGGTTACTGCGACGTGTCCAAACTGCCCCGCTGCGTAAGGAACTCAGGTTTCCGGCTACGTTGATTACAATAACGTTCATATTCCAGCTCTCTTTATTTTTTGCGGGTTCCTTTGGATTGCGTGAACCTTCATTACCTGTCCTCATGCTCTTCCGGCCGCAATACTTCAAAGCAATGTCGAGAAATTTTCACTTCCAGTATGAGTAAGACGCATCTACTATGAAAGGAGCGCCGAAGCAACTTTATTTTCGTAGCCTATTTGTACAAGTAATCGAACACGTTGATCATGAAGAGTCTGTAAATCAAAACTAAATACAACCACCGCTGCCGAGGTCAAAACCATTCCAAAGGCAGTTTGATGTACATTACGAATATTATCACTGCAACATGTCGGCTAGCTCAGCTCCCGCTTATAAGCTAGATTATTCTGTGAAACCAAGGTGGAACCTGTATAGTGAACGTGCCGCATGCCCTCAGGGAATGTACGGCCCACCGGTGGAGCTTACATTAGTGTTCTTTTAATCCTCGGCATGTCAGTGATCTTACGCACCAGTGGTAGAGTAGTGCATATCACCAACCATGTCCCAAAATTATTGAGTCCATATTCACAAATAATGTTGCTAAACTAAGAAATTCTTCGTCGGAGCTACATGGCCATGTTTGAAATGTGCGACATACGAATGAAAGTGGCGTGCCAGTAGCAAGCATGCATTTACGGGCTGAAATATCTGTGAAACCCACCTTTAACTCCCTCCTAGACACTAGTGAGTAGAGTAATTTTTATTCAAAAAACGATCACACAAAGGACACTCGGATATTTAGCGTAAATACTAGGGCACTCGCCTCAAGAATGTATCATATTCATTTCTCGTTTCAATTTCATTCGACGGGAAAAGGGGTAAGGTTCAATCAATTGAATGAAACACGAAATAAAGGCAGGTAGGATTGAACTGCATGCCGTAGGGAAAGAAACTTGATACAATATGCTACTTGATTTAGAGTTTAGTAGACGGTATTAAAGTTCACAGAAAATAGGTGTTCACTGCACTTCCTCTTGTGATTTGGAAAATAAACGCATAGCTTTCGTTAGAAAACAATAAAAAAATGCTATACATTTACAGTCAATGCATGTGGCTGTCATACATAGTGTTATGAAGCTATTGCTCTATTGGGACACTCCTGAATAAATGCGACCTGGAAGCTGCTTCTAAAGTGCAGCTAAACACCTATTTACAGTGAACATTTGAAGAGCCGCACTTTCCTTCGCGGTGGATTTAGAAAGCGATGCGCATGTGAATGGTGAATTAAAGGAAAGGGGGGAAAATTTCAAGAACACAGAAAACTTTTCCGCATGCACACTTCCCGCATGTTTGCACAGTGATATCTTACGCGCAAGTGCCGATAAATGCTAAAATTGAGAAACGTCCCTGTGAGTTCACAAAAGAAAAACACCACCTGCACTCATTGTGAGAAGAATATATCGTCAGGCAAAATACATTTGCAACGACGGAGACTGCTCTAAGGACGCAAATCGTCCGGGAAAAAAATTTACCCCACCGCCACTTTCGGTTCGCGATTGAACATGGTGGCGCGAGCAAAAAATAAAACGGGTTGGGTGCGTCGCTGACGCTAAATCTACCCGGTCCTCATTTCCGATATATAAAAACAAAAAAAGGAAGGAGGCAGCGGCCAACACGTGGAGGGGGAATCGCTTAATTTGCACCGCATTGATTTCGCATCTTCGGCTGGGAGCGATGGTGCCAGAGCCTGATTTATAATACATCTGCGCGCCGAGCACGAAGACAGCGGTGAAGTGTGGCGGAAATGGAAAGGGAGTCTCCTTGCTCCCTACTTCTTTTCTCCTCTTCCGTCCTTGAATTTCCTGTGGTGGTACGTTGTATGTTCCTTCTCTCTTCTTTCAAATTACGTTTTCTTTTTCCGATCGCGTGCCTCGCTCGCGCAGTTGAGAATGAACGCACCTGAAAAAAAAAGCAACAACCGAGCTCCGCACGCGGAGGACACCTGCTCGACAAAGAATATCCCTTTGACAATATAATAGCAATTTTATTCCTCCTTTTGGGCGGTGGCCTAATTTGCTGTAGCAAAACTGCGCAGCTCGCTGCCGCCCCTTTTACGGGTTTTCAAATTCAATTACTTTTTCGAGGTCATATAGTTGAGTTTAGCACGAGTACGTCGTGGTGAAACTTTCGCAAGAAAGGAAAGCTTGAGGTGGGGAGCGAACATGACTGCCCGTAGTGCGAGAAAGATGATGTTACGCGATAAAAGGATAGAGTTCATCGATATTGTCACATGATAAATATGCTCTTTAAGGTTATGGTGATTGCTACATTTCACTAGATGTTGAGGACAGTTTGGAGGGAAAGAGAGAGAAAATAAACACTATTTTGCTGACTATGCTGCTTAAGCCTGGATGTAGGCGACCCCCTTATTCCACGTGTCTGTGGTCGGTCGCTGTTAGTCTAGCCTTGTCAGCTGTGCCTCAAACTTGTCTAGTTGTAGATTGTTTATGAATAAATGTGGACGTGGAAGCGTTGTGCCATGTTTCGATCGTAACTAAAAACAAGTAAATATTTAAGTCGCCATGGGCTTCTGGAATACAAAGCAAGCAGATTACGCATGACTGGTGGCGGGTATTATTGGCGGGGGACTTTAATGTGTCCCATATGAACTGAGGCTATCCTACTACAAGCCATAGGCGTCAAATGGTGACAGAAGCATTCGTGGACGCACAGTTAGAGCAGCTAACTTCACCAGACTTATCAAGTCGATGCCACAGCCATGCGGGTATTCCTGCTTACTCTCCCGGCCTCATTTGGTGGCTGAGCTATGCATCACTCAAGTGCAAACAAGGACCAGCTTGTTGGGGTAGTGACCAGTACCCTATAAACGTAGGTCTGTACATGGATAGACAACCAGGATCACTCCATAAGTGCCATGTCACAAACTTTGATATATTTCGCTGTGAGCTAAATGAGAGGATAACTGCAACTGTGGAGGGCGCTAAAGGAGATCCACTAGATGCCATTCGAACTCGTTTCCAAAGATATCGTGAGTTCTTGGGTCGACGAGTGCCACCGCACACATGATTTGCAACTGATAAGGTTGTGGGCAGAGCATGGTCGCACGGAAAAAGCTCTTTCTCGCTTCACAGACCTATTTTGTATTGGTAAAACCTCAACCGCTTCACTGTAGTGGCTTGCAGACATGAAAAGCGTCTTTTCAGAAGCAACTGGGTGTTATGGTGCGCGTTGCTGGGCCCTTTCTCTAAAACTTCTTCGAGTTAGCGTACCTTTTCTCCAATGGAGCGAGGTTCACAAGAACCCGACTCTGAATCCACGGCATTTCAGGCGTCTGGGAAAGGTTCTGCTCTATTTGCACCCTAAGTTGCGAGATTTTCGTACCGAAACTTTGACAGTGTGCCAACCGCATTTTCATGGCTGTTTGTTGTTCCGAAAGAGGCGGGAGCACTGCGAAGCCCGGAGGATCTCGAAAGTGTGGAGTGATCATTTACTATGGCCAAGCAACTGGCCGCGATGACAAGACTAAACTTCAAACGGCTCCAGGAGTTGATGGGATATCACATGAGGTGTACAAGAACAGGGAAGCGCCGGCACTTATGTGGCTTCTCGAAACCAATATTGGGGTCTGCATGTCGGGACAAATCCCAGCGTCATAGAAAATGCAGTTGCTGTCGCCATCCTGAAACAAGGCAAGTCCTATGGCGTTGGGAACCTGAGACCGATTACACACACCATAACCTTGTTTATGTTCCTGGAGCGAATGGTGGCTACGTGCCTTGCATGGTGGCCGGAACCCTTCGGGTGGTACCACCCTGCCCAGATCGCATTTAGCCCTCAACTTGGAACTGAATATGGACGAGAATACCTCTCTTATGTGATCTGCTGACGCCGTCTGCGAACTTTAATTACAATCAACATACACCAAGCTTTTGTAAATGTGTGCCACAAAGCAGTCCTTGAGGTTCTTAAAGAATTCACTCGCCTGGTCGTGTCCGAGCATTGATAAGTTTCTTTCTTCGAGAGTGCCATTTTTCCGTCCACTTCTTAGGTAACAACTACGCAAACTTCAACACGCTACATGGAGTTCCACAGGGTGACAGAAGTTCTTGCGCCAATATTATTGACTTCGCTCTACTACCGATGGCATGGAAGTTATCAAGCATGGCCAACTTAAAGTTTATGTATGTTATGACGTGACAGTGTGGTCGAAAGGTGAATCCATCTCGGTGTACCCAGTTGCATTGTTTTATTTCGGAACGTCAGAACCTTGGACTCGGAGCATATGTAGATGCCGGGTTCACACCATCTATGCTGCACACTTTCTTAGTATATCCTGCTCACCCACATGTAAACCAGACTTCTTTTTATGTTTTGCAGATCCCTATTACATTTGTACTGACAGAGCTGGTTCCTCTTTGCGATGGTCTGTCAGCACTTCAGCCACTAGTCGAGGTGCAGCACCAAACAAGTTTCATCCTTTACACAAACTCGATGCAAGCTGTTCGCGTACTCCGTCGCGTTGATCAGTCTGTGTGTGTAGCAGCGCAAATTCAACGTTGCGCTGCAGCTCATCCCTGCTCAGATCGAGTATGCTGGATTCACCAATCTAGTGTTCTGGCGCATGCCTTGCCAGATGCCGCTTGTCATCGTGTAACCATCATGCATGCCTTATAGGTGCTGTTGCTGCCTCCTTCTCACACTGTGAACATTCACAAAGGAAATCTTCGGTGCACCACGCGAGCTCTCATACCTCCGCGTTGTCCTGACCAGCCAAGTAGTCTAACTCGCCAAGACGAGGCATCGCTCTGAAGAGATCGTGTCTGTGCTACTGTGACGCCTTCAGTCCGCGTGAAGTGGGAATACGCCGACACAACCTGGAGCTGCCCATTTCGTCCTGTGCCATTGCAGAATGCAGACCTGGACCAGTTCCTATAGGCATGCCCTGATCTTCAAACGCCTCGTCGACTCCATCTACAGCATGCGGGACTACAGCACAGCAGACCATCTGATTTTCAGCAATAAATAATGGTCCAAACTACCAGTCACTCCTCGACTTCATGAAGAAAACGAAGCTGCACAATTTTCTTTCATTAGAATCGACGTCGTATAGCGAAGATGCGCTAAAAAAACCTGTTTACGTTCTGATGTGTTTTTGGCATGTATAAGAAGATAACGAATGGGTAGTAAGAACAGCAATTTTATATGCTAAAATAAAAAACATTGATGCCGTCATTACCGCCCACCAGAAGAAATGCATTTTACAGATCACTGACCTTCGGCATGACCTTCGACTTGAAGTTCCAAGCCGTCCGGTACGCTTTATTGCATCTGTGCTTTGTGAAGTGCCTACTACGCGTCTGCAAGGAAATGTGTGAAACTAGGTTGCGGGCCACTGTTGATGTTGTGACTGATAATGATAGTGATGATCATGATCATTTTGGTAAGAATGAACTATGACTGAGACTGCTGTATTTCATATTCAACTTTGATCATCCACTCGTTACCCAATGCAAAAGATGTCGCGCTTGATGCGATTCTACATACACTTTTGCCACGCACTGTTACATTTGTTAACGCAAATTTCTTATACAGAAATATACAAAAAATTGGAGGGAGTGACATAAACGGTACACAACGTATACAAAACTCCACTAAAGATGAAACATACACGGAAACACAAATGATTACCAGCACTGCTTGCGCCCCACATGGTTTTATTTTGTGGCAGATTGTGTCTTTTTTTGTGTTTCTGAAGAAGTTTTAGGCGCTGGAATAGATTTAAGGTAGAGTGCTTGACTTCCATGCAGAGTGCCTGCGTTCGATTTCGACTCAAACCGTCGTTTTTATTTCTCATCGTGGGTGAAGGCACCTGAGTTTTGTTTGCCCGCCGCGTTTTTCAAGCGCAGCATCATATGAGCTCCTAAGGCGTGTAGAGGCTCGAAGCTATGGCTAGCCCTGGACTCTCAGAAAGGACGCGGAGCCACGCCCGGTACCATATTGCATTGTCTAAGCCTCGGCTGCAACTGTCTGCTGTCAGCGGCTGCCGCGTGCCTCGAACGCATGCGCCATCGTCATTGTTATCTTCTTCCTACAATCAGCGCGCTCACAGCCACCGCTCCCGTACCCCCTCTCTCACGAAACAAATTGGGGAAGAAGGACGAATGTGATGTCGCAAAGTTAGCCCACGCAAATTTTCTGGCTAGTCTTTGCCACAGCGGATCACACATGGCGTACGTATGCCACACAATGGCACTGTCAATGCCCGACACTTCATGGGCCGCCGGACGCGGTAACTCTTCTGTCGCACAGGAAAAAAAATCTGGCACCTCATAAAGGCGGGGGTGCATTGAAATCACGCAAGTTGATGACCTCGGTCATCGGTGAGCATAAGACAAAATGCCGATGCTTCTGATGCAGCATCGGTCCCGGTGAGTCGTATAAGCCACTGTCGTTGTGTGACGTGACCATAATAGCTGTCCGGACATTTCACGCGTGAGTGGCGGCCACTCCTCGAGGACAGTGATTGAACCCCAGTGTCCTCGGGAGCCATCGAAGTGAGACGTTTCCAATGAAACACTGACTGCATATGCCACGGCGCTGACTTCACCCTCTGCGATGCCGCGCTGTGGCTCACAGACGTTGATGCAACTGCTCACGTGGTCAGCAGGGTTCTTCTCAAATGGGTCCCTGCCCCGCCGCGGTGGTCTAGTGGCTAAGGTACTCGGCTGCTGACCCGCAGGGCACGGTTTCAAATCCCGGCTGCGGCGGCTGCCTTTCCGATGGAGGCGGAAATGTTGTAGGCCCGTGTGCTCAGATTTGGGTGCACGTTAAAGAACCTCAGGTGATCTAAATTTCCGGAGCCCTCTACTACGGTGTCTCTCATAATCATATAGTGGTTTTGGGACGTTAAACCCCACATATCAATCAATCAATCAATCAATCAAATGGGTCCCTCTGTTCTGCCGCCTTCTCCAGGGATTCCTACAGCTGAATCATTGCTTCCAGTCTGGATTGTTTATTGGCTTGCTGCTGCCTTGCCTTAAGCTCATCCGTTAGCCACTTATTCTCTCTCTTTCAGCCGAAGCCGGCATCTCGTTTTGCTTTGCAAGTTCTGCCTGCAATGTTTCTCTCTCTACCTCACTCTTCTGCGGACAGTGCTTGAGGATGGTCAGAGAGCGCAACGCCAGACTGATCTGCTTTCCTAGCTCGGAAACAATTACCGAAAAATTCTTTTGGCTGGCCTCGGGCCTATGAATTAGCTCATGCTTCTCTTTTCACTCTGTTTCGTTCTTGCTAAATTATATGTGAATAAGTTATAAAGTTGGAGCCGGCCCTTGACTAATCTCTGAGTCGCCATTCTGCTGGGCCTGGGCCAGCTGAGCATGGAGGTCGGCTACCTGCAATCGTTGCTCGTACAGGTGTGAGTCTTGGAATGTAGGCTGTCACTGTAGCTCTTCGTCGTGGCTGTGCCGCATGTTTAACCATTTAGTGTTCCTTTACACCAACTGCCCCTCGAACATGGCACACTACTGCTGCTGATCCTGGAGGTGTATATGAGCTTCTGCAAGCACGTTCTTCATGCCACTGAAGCACAGCGAGTCCTCAGCCATATTTCCTTTCTGGTTGAAGATGAGAGCTTTAATGGTGTGCATTTTGTCACTCCAGGATACCTTGTCCTTGAAGAAACATCGCTGCAACTCGCCTAGCTGTCTTTTGAGCTGTCTCTTCAGAAGACCAACCTTCAAGTAAAAATGTCGCAGCCTTTCTCGTCAATCAAGGTGCTTTCCTTCGCTTTCTAGCGTCGTGCGCGTGGCAGAGACCATCGTATTCTTTAGTCAAGCTTCCCAACTCACGTTACAACAGCCTGATGTGAGTTGTAAGCGGTTATGTGTCCTGTTTCTGACGATACATTTCAGCTTCAAGTGCAGCTTTCTCCCTCTCAAGGTGACAATCGTGGACCAACTCGGTGCCAGACTGGTGTTATGCTCGTGTTCCTGTGTTCTAATACCCTCGATGTCTTGCTCTTATTTTTCGACTTCTTCCTTTTCTTCATGTCCGCCACTCTGTCTACCCAGGATTTTTTTGACTGCTTCAAGGTTGTCGTGGTCATGGACCCTCTCCCCAACAATTACGTTGTCCAAGGCCTTGTTCTCACCATTCATGATCTCGGCCTCCGCTTACTCTGCAAGGCTATCACACCTTGCGTCGACGTCCCACATGGCTTCTGCGTCTGCTCCAACCTCGCTGAAATATTATGCACCCTGTCAAAAGCAATCGGCATCTGCCGCACCTCCGTGGTACTCGCCTACCTCCTCCACGATGACGGGTACGGCCGGAGTAGACGCCTCAGTCATTTGCCGAGAAAAGTGGGCAAGCTCTTCGAGAAAAGCAAAGGAGCGACCAAGGAGGTATGACTGGTAGAAAGGGTGTCAATGCAGCAAAACATAGCAAGCCTTCATGGCATCAGGGGCTGGAGTATCCGCGTGGCAAAACGGTTCCTGCATTACTCGAACAATACACAAAGGCCTTCGTCTGGATGTTGTGTCCGGGCGTCGCTCTCGCAGCGGAGACGGTATTGGCAATCGAGAGGCAAAACCTCGTCTTGAAGCACGGACACAAAGGTGTCGCAAGACCAAAAGCAAGGCTGGAAGCACAGCCAGTGTGTGGCAGCATCTCGTGGGGCAGCTGACAGGATCCGCTGGAGCACGTGCGTCGAGCTTCAATAAGCCGCAGGTGGCCTGGAAACAAGACAGATGATCGATGAACTCCAGGACTAATGCGTTTGGGTCCTGACCGGTAAAGATTGGAATGGTAAGCAGCGTGGAAGGGGCCACGGGCTGGTTGCGCAAATAGTCTTCGCCCATGGCGTAAGAGACAAAGGGAAGAAAAGATCCACGATTTCATCTAAAAATGTTAAGGCCATCTCTAAAAGCCGTGCTTGCTCACCACCACTCAAAGAATACCCGGTCGCCTCAATGTTCATGACTCAGGGGATGGTGTTCTTTCATCAGGTGTCGAATGTAGGGGCTTCGAGGCGGTGTATATCCAAGAACCACTCACGGAATACGTGCTCCCGGCCCTCGTTTCCGTAGGATTTAGCCTTAACGTCGTATTCGCGAAGTTCATAGACTATTGCGCCGTCTAGGAGAATTCAGGAGCGTCTTCTCAAGAATCGTCAGTAGGCAGACGCTTCCTTGTTTGGCTGCGCTAGTCTCAGTATCAACGAGTCATCAAGAAACAAACAAATCAGATTGTAGGTTTCATGCTTCAGTGAATATACCGGACTATTCGCGACGTGATGAATGTGATTCATTCTAGCGAGGTGCGAAGTTTTCAAGATACGTAGCAATTCGCGCGTTCGATTACAGCCAACAGAGTACACATATCAGCTTCGCAAAAGTTTCTGCAGCCACGTTGGATAGGTAAAAGTTATCGTCTGATCTTTGCAGTTGAAACTCGCCTTGTTTCGTGCGTATAGCATTCTTCAGTACTTTTGTAGTGTATGAATTCCATAACATTCTTTGTATGCACAAATTAGCGCAGGTAGGCGATTTGCTCTTCAAACTTTCAACACTGCGACGCTCAATTTTTACGTTCGTCGGCAGATGAGAGCACACTGACAATGATTCACTTCTTTCCAGGTGTCAGAGAGAATCGTTCTCCGCGCCCAGATAAACGTGATGAGGGACGCCCTGATAGTGTTGTACGTGTTGAGTGGCGCGTTTTATTGCAATTATATCGAGACTTTCGGCGAAACTTTACCGCTGGTGTCGACGTCACTCACCGTATATGTATACGTATTTATATACATGCAAATGCAAGAAAGAAAAAAACCAAAAAAGACTCCGGTGGCAGAATGGAACTTGGGTCCACTGAATCGTGAGTGCGAGGTGTTGCGGACTGCGGCACCAAGGAGCATGTCCTTCAACGTTCAAACAGCAAGCTACTCATATCTACCACTCAACGCTGCTGATGGGCGTCTCGAGGAGAATTGTGTTTTTGGCATTACCAGCAAGATGGTGCAATGAGCGCGCATCACAATATCACGTAGGGGCGCGCGCTCCAATCTCCCACGCATACTTTGCCCCGCTTAGAGGAGGGGAGCGACGCTTCTTCGCGCACTTTTATCGCGCGGGGGGAGGAGGGGAGGATCATACGTTTTGGCTGGCCTCGGGCTTTACATGGAACAATTCTGCTGTAGTTACCGGGCACACAATGGTCACTGCACTGGTAGCATAGTGGCCGTTTGTGAAAAGCAGCGTTTTTTAGACACAGTGAAGTAACAACTGAGACGCTTATTTGCATGGATCTGTACCTGTGAGTAGGTTCCGTGCCTCGTTTGTGCGTCAGAAAAGCTGGACTCGTATCAATATGTCTTCCAATCTGCACGTTGCCTTCAAATTGGTTGCTATCGAGTTTATTACTCCCGTTGAGGCAAAGCTGTTACATTTTGCTGCTATCGAAGTCGTTAGTCGGAGAAAATTCCTCAGATCACTTACAGAAGTGGTGTTTAAAAAACTGTCATGACGTCGTTTATTTTTAACTGGACGTAGAACGCACCGAAAGTAACAGCGACGATAAACGATCTCCTGCTAAATCACAAGCAGCGAGTTCCACTTCACGTCCTTTTGTGCGCTAATGTTTTTACGCTCGTAACGGACTTTGATTGTATTTATTGTATATTATACTTAATCGAGCTTAAAATAAAAGCAGTTTTTTGTGCATTGCATGTAGCGCAATCAACAGCGGTTATTACGGAGCGCCGCATGCCGCCAACACAAACTCGACCACCGAAGCAAATGGTTACTGCGGTGGTCTAGTGTCTAAGGTGCTCGGCTGCTGACCTGCAGGTTGCGGGATCAAAACCCGGCTGTGGCTGCTGCATTTCCGACGGAGGCGGAAGTTTTGTAGGCCCGTGTGCTCAGATTTCGGTGCACGTAAGAACCCTAGGTGGTCGAACCCTAGGTGGTCGAACCCTAGGTGGTCGAAACCCTAGGTGGTCGAAACCCTAGGTGGTCGAAAGCCTATCACTCTGGCGTCTCTCATAATTATACGGTGGTTTGGGACGTTAAACCCCACAAATCATCCAAGCAAATGGTTAGAGAAAGGAAACGTGTAGTTACGGCTAGAGTCACGTCTCTCTGTTAACATCTTCTGCACTTCACCGATACCATCCGAACGGCGTTGTGGTTCGACGAATTTTCAAAATTTTAACGTTGAGAAAAAAGGTATACATGTATTCGTTTTGTTATTCTTGTGGCGATCGCGCTGATGGGACCTGCCACATCCAAATGCAGTGAATTGCGCACTGTTAGACTCTGATCATGGCTGTGACACAAGTGCTACTTAATGTAAAGTTATATGCTTGTGTTTTTTTGAAGAAGCAACTCTACGGTGCTAACAGTGCATGCAATCACCCCGGCGTATTAAGTTCACAAACCGTCGGTCGCTACGTTATAAATACTTGTTCCCGTGCAGCCGCGACGGCACGCTATTGACTAGTGGCCCACTACTGCGGCAAATCCGTCAGGCAGGCTCGGCACAATATATCTCGAAGTGCGGTTCAGTTCATACGTGGATTCGAGTTCGCGCAGCTCCTGTAGCACGCGCAGGATAACGCAAGGCGTCGTTGATGCATAGTTGATCAGCTAACACCAGCACTCTTGGCACTTCTACAAGAATTGAGGTAGTGGACATTTAGCATTTCCTATTGTTTGGGAAAGTAGTTTGATCCGATATACATTTATTCGACGATCAAGAGTTTATCCGGTGAACGTGGTACGGGGCGTACGTCTATACGATCTATATTTTCCTATGCGAGCACCGGTTGATCATCCCGCCGCTGCCGTCTTGAATTGCACGGCGCGCCCCCTATAGCCCGTGGGCATTGCGAATATGCTGACTCAAAACCTCGTAACAAACGTGGGAGCATGCGCATTTATTAAAATACCACAATTGAACTCAACCAACAAACTGACTGGTGTGTCAAGCCACAAGCCTCGCTCAAAGGCTCGTGGTGATAGTTCATTTATTAGTATTGCACCTAGGTATAATGATCGTGCAATTTATTGCAATTTTTTCCTATACACTTTTTTTCTTATGTCACTCTGTGCACCGGTACTGCATCAGTAGTTTAATCACAGTTTGTATGTCAGGTTTACCAACGTCAATTTTTTGCATATGTGATAGGATGTACTTTCATGCCACCACGTGAAACTAATAGGCTTGCCTGGTCTATGGGCATCAAAACTCATTTCCCATTCCATGAAAAAAAATGAGCGGGCTCTAGTGTCGCAATTCTCATGTAGAAGTTGCACTCGTCACGACGTCACAATGCTGTCATCGTCTTGATGGTGATCACCATTTTCATGATGACATTGTAGCTACCGAGAGATCGTTATCATGACTTATCGTTGACGCTATCGTCGACAAGGAGGAAAATATGATCAAAACTTTCAATTACATAGTTCGGGCTGCTAAGAAATTCTACAGTGAACTATATAGTTCTAAAATAAGTCATTTTTTTTCGAGCGGAAGTAATGACCACCAAGATGCGCAAGTTTATGCGTAACATGCGACGTAGTAAGAAGGGCCTCGCATGATATGCCACGCGAAAAACCAGTCGGTGATGACATACTACCTTCCGTGATGAATCAACTCTAAGGTCAATTTATTTTAAGGAACCTTACAATCCTGTACACCCCATGCCTGAAAACGACAACAGTTCCAGTAAGCTAGTAAAATGCCAATGTTATACCAATACCAAAAAAGGTGAAAAAGATATTTATAAACTGCTCAGCTTACTTTTGGAGACATACAAAATATTTACAAAGGTAGTTAAATATTGAATAAGAGAAACAGTTCACTTCAACTAAAGAAAAAGACAAGCCAGGTTCAGGGAAGCTACTCAACAATGGATCTTATTCATGTGATAAATGAGGTAATAGACAAAGTTGCTGAATGCAACAAACCCCTCATTTAAGCTTCACAAATTAAGAAAAAGCATTCGATTTAATAGAAGCACCAGCAAACTTAAAAACACAAAGTAGGTAAGGAGTAAATAAAACTTATGTAAGTACCTCAGCCGACATCTACAAGAACTTCACAGCTTCCTTACTTCTCAACACTAGCAAAAAAACGATAACATTACACAAAAATGGGAGGGCAGGCGTACCTTGCACAAGGGCCACAAAGCTAAAGGTGCCGTGGAGCTGACCAGTTTGTAGCTTGTGCTGACCATACGAAATCATTTCAAGTTATAGAAAGTGATACTGAACGACGCCAAGTTATACTACGTAATGCCAAGAGACGCCAACATCTAGTCATGGGGCCTATCTCCGCTTCATCCATACGATGATAAGTCTCAGACTACTTTAAACGAATCTAGGTCAGTAGACTAGGTGAAATTGTCAGAAAGTTCGTTTTCTCATGCTCAGTTCGAACCACATTCGGTCTCCTCGTGTCTGTGTCTCACGCCGGGCGCCACCACACGCGCCGGTTTTATACAGAATGAAGGGGCGAATCAGTTGTTGGCAGTGTCTTCACATGTGGCGTGGTCTAGTGATAGCGCGCAGTGTGCAAGCCGGCCTGTGGCTCGGTGACCAGTGTATGGCCATAGGCACCGTGCAGTCGAGATTTTAGTGTGAATGCACCGCCTGAACGCAATGCCTAGCGGAGAAAAAATGCAATAATAGGTTGGGGTCTGTCAAAATGAAACGCGATGCCCGCGTCTCTCTGTTCACATGAGTGGGTGGATTGCAGCAGGGATACACGGGGACGCGTGCGCACGTCTGCTTTCTGCTTGCCCTTAAGGGTCAACGTCAGTGAACTTAAGATGGGCTAGTGCCAACAGCGCAGTTCCCTCTGGTCAGCGTACGTTGCCTATAGCAAAGAACGCGCACAACCAAAGCCAGCTAGAAAAAAATTGGCCCCGTATCTGCATGTTAATATGCAAATGTTGTCGAAAGACGATAGTCTTGTGTGTGGAGAGAGTGAACAAGACATTTATTTGATGTTCTGCGCAAAAAAATCGGTGAATAGTATTCTAGAGGCGCTGCGTTAGAGTGCCTCGAGTGTGCAGCGGAGGCGAAAGAGCGCATCTAGTCACGTCACACGTCACACGTGAGACATGAGCGCCATCTGGCAGTTTTGTTCGAAAACAAAGTGCGTGGCTCTCAGACGGGTGTGCGCGCCAGTCCCAGAGGTGATAAGGTGTATAACGCAAGGCGATGGGTAGTTTGCACCACCGTCTCGTCTTAGCAAAGTTTTGGAAGCACTCGCCTTTTCATGCAAGCGTTGCATGGTCAGCGCAACTTGGCAAGTACTACAGGCCTTAAATTACTTATGTATGCCTTTTATATTAACAGACACGCGTGCAGAATATATACGTGTTGTTACGGTGTCCCAGACACGTGCAATAATTGCTTTTTATGGACAATTGCACACGTATGAACGCTGAAGCTTAAGCAACATCGGTGGGCGCTGCAGATGGGGTCAGCCTTTTCAAATACCCGGTGCCGTTAAGAGTGGACAAACAGACAAATGCACAACCAGACAAACAGAGAGGAAGCCAGACCAAACTTTTTTTGCATCAAGGGTCCCCAAGAAAGACTATTGTCTTTAAAATATCAAGGACTCTAAACGCCGATGTGACGTCAAGCTAGCGAGCTGGGTTGGCTTCGACGTGGCTAGGTTCGTCGCGCTTGCAGGTAGTCACTATGCGAGTCACTGTTTATGGCTTCGAAAAATTATTTCTGTCCTCCAAGTTTATACAGCACTATATATGCTTCGGCCCCAACGCAAGGCACGTATTTGAACTCAAAAAAGAAGTACCTCACACCCGTTCACCGCAATCTACACCATCATAACAAGCGTCAATCTCTTACCCTTTACTTATATTATTGTGCTGAAAACAGTGTTTTTGTGTGTATTGTAACGTTACATCTCTTACAGTGCTTGTAGGCGTGGATGCTTGACAAAGGCTAAAGAAAGTACACTTTGTCACATTAGTCGTAGACTGAAGTGACTACGAAAGAGCAGAACAGCACA
Organism: Rhipicephalus annulatus; assembly: GCA_013436015.1. Taxonomy (NCBI): domain Eukaryota; kingdom Metazoa; phylum Arthropoda; class Arachnida; order Ixodida; family Ixodidae; genus Rhipicephalus; species Rhipicephalus annulatus. Next base: position 654,437 of record WOVY01014610.1, on the reverse strand, counting down.
TTGAAGGCACATAGTATATTTAATGACAAATTACAAAAAAACTTCATTCTTCAAGAAACAGTGTAAAGCGTGTATTTGCATTGATCATGTGTATTTTTGCATTTTGTAAAATAGGGCTAGACACAAAAATATCAAGGTTCATTTTATTGGCGTACATTTTATCATTATAGCGCCACGCACAAATGATTCGCACAAAGCAAGCTTCAACCTTCCTGTACAATCTCTTAGTGTTTTTTTTTATTTCCACCCACCCTGTTTGCTGGTCACTTTGATTTTCATAAAATGTTGAGATAATGGCGAAAACCCAGCCAAAAACAAAATTTCTCCCCTCAGTGCAAAGTTAAAGCATGCAATGTTGAAATTCGGTAACACGGAGAGCTCCAATGATAAACAAATATGACAATGCGCTTCAAGGAGAGCATTTATTGTGGACTAAATGCATCGTTTATATGACAATGTTGTTCGCAAGTGAAGCCTAGCCACGGTGAACAATTTCTACAAAAATTCTGTCAACAAAAGCATACAAATCTCTTCCAAACACAGAGCATCATGAATAGAACACAAAGAACGAGAAAAAGCTTTCAGGTCTTAGAGGCTTTTAGCTTTCACTCATCTCTTGGCCTTACGTAATTGTCGTTTTCTGTGCGGTAGAAGTTGTTAAGCAGTGTATTCGCTGCAGCCCCTACAACATGCTCTATTACTTCCCGTGCAGCATGACCAGAATCACACACACCTAGATCCTTATTGTCTGCAAGGGCAGAGAACACAAGGCTGACGAGAGTGTCTTTCCGCATAGGAAGGCTGAGAAATCGCGCAGAGTAGTCTGGTGCCCTCAGCTTGTCTAATATATTTTTAGTAAACAGCACAGCGTTAAGTACAACTGTTCGTGAATACTTCTGCCCACCCCTCAACTTCCTCGTGATTAATGCATTCTCAGCATCATCTAGGTCGACGTCTTCCATCACAAGGTTTTCCCTGCAAGATACGCATGCCTATTTCTTTAAAGCTACATGGGCAGAATAGCCGGCAACGTATGTTATTGCAGGAGCCTTGACGTTTTTTTTCTGAATGTCAGAACCAGTCACAGCAATGTCGAACTTGCCGTGCGCTGATGGCACACCTGTCTGCCGTATGTGTATTAGCACTCGGTGCTGGTAGCGTGTCTAAATCTGGCAGGTCCAAAACCTTCTGCAAACGCAGTTTTTTTTTTCAGATTCATATATCTACCTTATTCACAAATAGTAATTTGCACCCGACAGTTGCCGATACTTTCCGAAGGGACCCTCCAAGCAGTCAGCTTGAAATTTCTCCAAAAAACGCACTCCAAATGAAGCTCTTCCAGGAACTACATGGCTGGTTTGTACAAGGCGTGGGTAGTGAGGCTAAACGCTGCGTACGTTTCACGTGTAAGGTGAGCGATTGTCATGTCTGAGGCTTTCCCAGTGATCGAGCCACTCAACTGTCTTTTTGCAGGAACTTGAGCTGCGGACCCAACGATGATACTATTGGTCCTTGCAAAGGATCTCGCAATCACTGTCCCTTTCTTGGCGTGTTAACGTTAACAATGTTCCACCAAGTCAATATGGTGCCAATGTACTCAGATGTTTCCTTAGCAAGCTGGAACGTTGCGGTACTGAGATCAGTAACAGTAGATGAGTTTAAAATCTCTAGCGCAAGATTAACGCCCTGTCGTTTCATGCAGGAGGGGTTCAGCGCTTTCAAAGTGAGAGTTGGCGCTAACTTCAAGAGCTCATGCTTTTCAGCTTCGTGCACTCGCACAATACATTGAAAGATGCTGTATCTTTGGTTCAGTCTCTATACGTTTTGTTTCGGAAAGTACATGCATTTCCCATTGTTTCGTTGGTTGAGCCAGTTATTATACACTTCAGTATTTGAACTAGGTCCATGATAAAAAACAGGGGCCGCGATGAGCTAGCAGGATGCTGGTAAACAATGCTGACATTTCGAGGGCTTAGCGAAGAAGGACATAGCTTTTCTGTTTATGGAGTTATTGTCTGAGATCACTGCAAATATTCAAAAACCAGATGCCTCGAGATGAAGAATAAGCTTCCGAAGGAAGTCATATAGTGCCTCAGCATATATTTGCGCCACGGGAAGAGTGTGTACAACCTCCTTGTTTGAAACAAGAAGCCAAGATCTGTGTCATATATACGTGGGCAGTCCTTGCCGCAGTTGATGAATTAGCCGCAGCGCCAGTTAAAACGGCAGCGTTGTACTAAAAAAAAGACTGCAGATGAACCTCATGAAGCAATATTGTCACAGTAATTTCATGCTCTTCAAGTGTGCCTACAATCCAGTTGGCATACGGAATAAGGCTAGCTTTTTGCTGCTCCTTTACGGGGTTGATATCACACAATGGAAACAGTCTCCTGATAGCATCAGGATGCGGCATCTTAAGCTTTGTCGAATTTCTCAAGAATCTGTATGCATGGGGGAACGGTGAACCAAACCAACAAATCTTGGGGTTAACGGCTGGCATTATTCAAAACAAAATCAACTGGAATCTTCGAAACTTTCAGCACCTCCAAATGCCATTCTCGCCACTCGCATGCATAATTTTTGCCGCTTACTTGCTCTAGTAACGTCGACACCAATCTCAGTAGACGGGAGGCTTTCTCTGAAGGCGCCGCGCTAATATCCTTGCGAATGTGTTCGATCATCTCTAGCACTCTCTTCAAATCTCTTAAGTTGCGTATCTTATCAGGAACCAGCACATCAGAACAATTTCTTGCGACCGTTTCACCAAAAAATACTTCAAAGCGAAGGTCAGTAGACATAATCACCGAAGTGCGGATAATTAGAGAAAAACCGAAATCCAAGTCCAAAAAGTAAATTTTGGAGTCCTTGTGGATCCCAGTCCAGAAGTCTGAATGCTCAAATACTGGCAAGGCGTTGAGCAAGTCCGCGAAAATACCGAGCTTTTTTTGTTTCTCTTTCTGCTTGCGTTAGCAGTGAAAGCATTATTGCATTGTGCAAACAAGTGGCTTCCAGTCGTTTTCTTTTCACATCCGGTGCTTTCCGAACGCATAGTTGCAGACGCGATAAGTATGCAGGGCAGTTGGGAAACAAGCTCGGCAGTGTATTTTGCTCCAGATGACTGTTCTTCGGGATGACTTCGACAACTTTTCCTGTCATGACGTCTGTGTAAGATGTCGTCTTCAAATATTCTGATGGCAAGAAGTGCTTTTCACAGAGCTAAAAGAAAATAAAAAGATGTTTGCAACATGAGCACGACCAAAACTAAGAACAAGCGTGCCGACAAGTGCGGAATTCCCATCCAGCATGCAACCATCAACGGGCACTTTGGACACTATGCTAACCAAATTGATATGTCCGAAAGCCCTGTTAAGCAACACAGATAAGGAATGCTTACCACTGTATACTTCGTTGGCAAGAAGTCCTTCCGGGGAACAGCTATGGTCCACGCTGCCCTTGGTATGAAGGAAATTTTCGCTCTCCTCCACTTGGCCCTCTGTCTTAATTTGACTTGCAGTTCAGTGCACAGCAACAGCCAGGCATCGTTGCGTTTCAGGGGATGACCATTGGAATGACTGACCACACGCACGCGACAGATAGCAAGCATATGTGATGCAGCATGCTCTACCATGGCGGTTCTGGAAAGACGCGCACGTTCCTTCTACGGAACGCGCGCGTCTTTCCAGTCCGGCCCTGGCTCTACATGCGGGCGCTGTAGTTGGCTGTAGTGTTGCAGCCAAAGGGAAGGAAGACTTTTTTTTGCAACGCGGCGCGTGTTAGTTTCGTTTACGACGCAGCGCGCGTTGCTTTGACTGCCTTCCCCCTCCCCCGTCTATCACTGTCATCTCCTTGGCGCGATGAATTGACAATTGAAGGAGGTGATTTGGAGGCCTTCATAAATTTTTCGAGGTGGCTTTGGCACAGCTGTGCAACTGGTTGCTAAGCAACGTGTATGGCGTCGCGAGGCAGACATTCGTTTTTGCGTTGAACATATTAAGGCCGATTTAAACATCTCCGCTGTTAAAAAGAAGTCAGACAAGAACATCGGCATAGATGGTGTGGCGAATGTTGCTGATATTGCTCAGTTTCCTGGACAAACCGATCGTGCACAGTCTGAACAGGACGGGAAAGGTCACCGAGGCTTGAGGGGTTTCTTACCATATGTTGTACTGGTGGTAGTAAAGGACAGGTACAAGATGCACTTACAGAAGCGGTGCAGACAGCGGAGGAGTACTTGAGGCCCAGTGGTCTCAGGTGCTCCCCACACAAAACGGAGTTATTACTTCACAGCAAAGAGAAAGGGGGGAGACCTAAGGGCTGGAAGCCACTTTCCGAAAGTCACATACATATATTGTCTGAAAACGGGGTAAATATACCCAGAGTCGACACGATGAGGGTACTCAGTTTTTTATAAATGCAAATTACAAGAATCACATGGCACTCAAGAAAATTATCTTCAAGACAGAGAACGCATACCGGATGATCAGACGACTTGCAGGGAGACAAAAAGGTACGAAAGAGAAAAATCTTATCAGAATGGTCACCTGATTCGTGCTATGTCATATTTCATATTGGGCTTCCATGTATAACTGGACACAAACCCAATTAAAGAAGCTCGGCGTGGTGAGCAAGAAAGTCATCAAGAGTGCCCTGGGGCTGCCGCTTCGCACCAGCACTTAGAAATTGCTCAAGTTAGGGGTACACAACACGACTAGAGAAATTGCAGAGACTAAAGAAAGGTCACAAATAGCAAGACTCTCTACAATTTGAACGAGAAGATCGATCCTCGATATAATCATGATAAACCCTAACATCGACCAGGAGACGTACACCAGGATACCACAGGACTTTGCTGAGAGCATCACCGTTGCCCCGTTGCCAAGAAATATGCACCAAACCATCAACGTCGCCAGAAGGGTAGCCAGGGCTAAGGCTTTATTGAAGAAGTTGAATAAAAGAGGCAGGAGGGCTTGCTTTGTCGACTCAGTCTCAAGTTTGTCGCGGAAGTAGTTGACCACCAGGGCAGGTGTACCAACTGCGCCATGGTTCACACTTCCAAACAGGAAATCGCTTAACAGGTTGCCATCGCGTTGGCCCTGACGAATGATCGATACGTCGAGATATACAGCGACTCAATACCAGCCATCAGAACCTTCAGTAGGGTCAGGATCACACCACAAGCAGTTCGAATTGTTACGAGTAAACAGTGTATTGGTACAAATTATGTATAATGATTTCCAGCGCACCTTCGATCACTTGATTACAAACTCATGAATGGTGTATTGACATGTGGGGTTTAACGTCCCAAAACCACCATATTATTATGAGAGACGCTGTTGTGGAGGGCTCCAGAAATTTAGACCACCTCGTGTTCTTTAACGTGCACCCAAAGTTGAGCACACTGGGACTTCCCTTGAATCCAAATGAATCGGCCAACAGCACTGCCCGTGAACTTACGGAGCGGGACGCTTTTACACATGGCTTTGATTTTGCTGGATTCGAAAATCTACAACCGGATACGCCCATGACATATAATGAAATGACTAAACTTACTACCTGGGAAGGAGAGACTTTGCACCCCCTTACAGTAGACTAAACAGAGCACAACCGGTCACAATTAGCGAATTACAGACACAGTCTTATTACTCACCAGCACAAGCAAATGATTGGTACGATATAAAAGATATTGATGTTGTTCGCAAGGCTTGTAAAAAAGAAGTATGCACGCTTGAGCATATGCTACAGGAGTGTGGGTCGCTTGACCGTGGCATTTCCCGCGAACGGTTTACAGGGATGATAATGTCTCATGATCATATCCCCCATGTCTTGGCTGTCCAGTACGCCCATGACAGGGCTAGGAGGCTTGACCTCCCAGTTCCTACGTGGGATTAGCCAGGCAGGTGACTACACCCTGTACAGGACGTATAAATAAAGGTATTTCCATCCATCCAAGTCAGACAAGGAGATCAAGTACTCCCGATGTTCTTCACTGCATGCTTAGAGAAATTATTTGAAGGGCTATACTGACGAGAAAAAGTATTATGGTTAAGGCAGAATGTATCAGCAACCTACCATTTCCAGATGACATATTACTCTTCATTAACATTAGCGACGAACTGGGTGCGTGGTGGTGATGTAGTGGTTAATGTAAAGGCTCGGCTTCTGACTCGAAGGTCACGTGTTCAATCCCGGCTGCATTTTCGTAGAGCTACGTTGCTTGAGGCAAATAACAATGTGACCATACAGAAAACTTGTGGACTATGCACCATGCTATTGTACGTAAAATGGTATGAGTAACATTAGGAGATGGGAGGGCGGCAAAATTAATTGGTGAACTGACAGGGGTTGCAGATTTCTTAGTTGACATAAAGCGAGAAAAAACATTTATCTATGCTGGCCACGTAATGTGCATACAATAGTCATAAGTAGGCAATAAAAGCAACACAATGGTTATCAATTGATGGGAATTGCTGTTGGGGAAGGCAGAGAGTTTGATAGAGTGACGAAATTAGACTAAAAAGCAGCTCGCGCAGGGTAAAATGAACTGGATGTTATTGGGAGAAGGCTTCATCTTACAGTGAGCTAAATCAGGCTGAGAACGATGATGACAACAAAAGCACTGTCGAAGGTGTGGTAAGTCTATCTATAGTGTTCACCTATTGCTAAGCGCGAACAGTGAATATGTCACTGTTCTTTCATTCAGTTTTTGCCCACAAAGGCTGTCAGAAATGCTCAGTACAAACTGTGCCTCATTGTTAGGGAAGGTTCGCGAAGAATTCGCGCAAGACGCGAACACTCGATATTATTCCGCAGGTTGCGTGACGACCAGTGGTAATACTGTAATGTTCCATGGCACATGTATAAATGCCGACGCACTTCGCCGTTTGTCCGTTGATTGACGACAAACGCTCTGTTCGCCGCTATCAGTAGTGCCAGAGTATACTGCTGTAGATTGACCTTCCGTTTATCGGCCACAAGTTGGGCCAAATGAGCAGTTTCATCTGAACGTCCAGTCTGCTTTCATGCGACTCGTCATGACCCCGTGACATTTGGTACACCTTTAGGAGCCCCAAAGGAAGTTAGCAGTGCAGACAGACAGACAGACAGACAGACAGACAGACAGACAGACAGACGGACAGACGGATAGACGGACGGATGAAGTCGCAATCACCACGTCCCTACCTCCTCTTCTCGTATTTCGGCACTGCACAGAGTTATAACGTCCAGCGTGGTCCCGACTGGATGGCATTGTCCAAAGAATAAGATAAAATTCACGTTTATTTTTCTTCGCATGCTTTTGTGTGCTAGGCTCTGTAACCTCCCATCCCTTTTTGATTGTCTCTCTCATTCGTCTGCGGACAATATAATTTTTAGGCGACCCGCTTTGCGGAACTCCTGTGGCTTCCCGTTTCTTTTGTGTTGAATCACAGCCCGCATTTTAGCAGCACATCCCTTTTTTTCATGGGGTAATCTTGAAACGAAAATATTTACCTTATGGGAAAAAGGGAAAGTAAAATAGTTGTGAGAAAGGGGAAGATAAATCAATATTGAGTCGTGCTTTGCTGTAAATTCGAGAAGTCAAAGAACATGTGGCAAGGTTTTGCCGTGGAATCTTTCTTTTTTTCTTTCTGTACGCGTACGCGCGTTCGCTATTATTTCTACTCGTATAATAATAGAACATTCGTGGGAGCACAAAAAGAGAAAGAAAAAGAACGGAAGGGAGAATTTAGCGAGTGCGCCCGCACAAAGTTTCCTTAATGAGCACGCATGACGTTGATACCGTCAGTATGTAATATCCGTTTTAAAACTGCTTTGTTTCGGAATTCGGTGTCAAATATTTTACAGGTTCGTGACGAAAATTTACAAAAGTAGCTGACAAAAAGACAACTTAACGAGCGTAATATTTTAAGATTTCTTTTCAGTGCGATTTCCTTCTAGATGTTTGTGGAGATGATTTAGAATATGCGTTCTTCCACACTCATATGCCAGACTTCATAGTTTAAGCTCGTACATCAGTTATGCCGAAAATTATGCGACAATTCACGTCTGCAGCAGATCAACTGACAGTACCAAAAATTTCACTAGCGAGCTACAAGAGCATATTTCTTTGGTCTCAGCCAGACATCAGTTATTATGGGCTCAAAACGACCACGCCAAAGCGCGGTTTCCTTTATGTAGAATGAAAATCGCTGCCGCATCTTGCGTCCCATTGAATCCAGGTTTTTCCTTTGAATTACCAAGAATGTCCGATGCATTGTGTTGTGTTTGTTGTTGTTGTTGTTGTTGTTGATTTGTTGTGGTGGTGATGTCACAGCAAGTGGTGGATCCCGGCAAATATTCTCTTTAGGTTGATAGCGTGTTGTAAGTTCTGTTGTTGGTCCAAAGGGGGACAATGTTGGAAAAGAATGGAACACCATATGTTACATTCAGTAAGCCTATCTCAGCCGGAAATATTAGTGTTCTCACACGTACGTGGATGCTCTGTAGGAAATTGCTGGAAGAGACGAAGAAGATGGGGTAGAGGGGAAGATGCGGTTTGGGACTCTTGGATAGTTGGATTATGCGCCAGGTCAGGACGGCATTGCGCGCAGCGCCAATAAAGGTTACAGAGAAATTTTTCACATCGTTTATGGTGCCGAAGACTCGGTAAGCCAGCCTTCATCTCTCAGGGCAAAAAGTGTTTTAAGCTTCATTTTCAAGCTATCGTGGAGAAACTTAGGATTTGGGGCTGAATGCACTCAGCGTATCATGATGATAAAGACAGAATATATCTGATGCTTTGTCTCCTAGCTTGGAAAGACCCGAAGTGATAGACGAATATGTCATCTATTTATCGATGTCAGGAGACTGGGCAAACAGAAAATGCTAGTTTTTATCGATGCGGGAGATCACTATTGCATGATTGCTGCCTTGGTTTGTAACCAGAGATAGAATGGTGATTGCTAACACAATAACCAGAGAAATAAGCCATTAATTTGAAATAGAATACACGTATCACGTATTGCTGGGGCGTAGTGCGCAGTGTCTCAACGTAATAAACCTTTAAGCGCAAATGTCTACGCGTAATGAACGTTTAAGCGAGTACATCTTTAACAGCGTTTTGATGCGCATGCATGATTGCACTGTGTTTCATTTAGTTTTCGATGGTTGCAGAGAAATCTGGCGCCACCACCTGTAGGAAATTGTTAAAGGTCATTGTGGCGGCAATGGGGAATGACGGGATATGCATATCTACGAGGTTTGTCTTGGCTGGAGTTGAGCGATGGTGGGCTTCGAACGTAGATACGGCCGCAAAAGTAAGGCATTTTTGTACAAATTGTACAATTGTACAAAACCTTTACAAACGGACTTCATTCACAGGTATTTTATTCTGTAATGAAAGCTGACTCGGCTATATTGCTTTCCTAGAGGTCTCGTAGGAAACCGTTATTAACCTTTCTGCCTGCCTTTCAAATTTATCAGTAACTCATTACTCTTTAAGTTTTGTAAATTTCTACTTTGACGCAGAAGTTTTCAAAGATAAATAAAAGGCGTATCCGTGTAATGCCCAAAAATAACTTACCATGTTCTGCTTCAATTAACCCATTTTGGTGCAAAAAAAACGCGCTGAAGTGAGACACGTCTCCAAAGCCTCCTGGTATTTGTTAACGGTTATAATGTGAGACAAAAACATACTAGTATTCTCATGCGTGCAAAATGCCTCAGCACCAGTTTGCTCTGCAACTGTAACAAATTTGATGGCCGTATCAAATAGCCGCCCAGTAACGATGTCGCGTTAAAAATTCGGGCACCCTGCTCAGCGTGTTGATGACGTTTCTATGTGCCTAGTGACAGGGTGGCACGCCAACTCACTTCAGTAGGCTAGGACGTAACTTCTACGTTATCAGCTGCTTCCGCGTGGCAGCGCGTGTCGAGCCCGCCCTTTAGGATTGAGTTCCATGGATGCAAACTTTTGCTTGCGGCTTTGCGATAACAAACATATCGCACAGCGAGCTGGACAAGCTGCAACGTTTATATTTTTATTTAAACAGCGTGATGCAAACTACGAACATGAGCCAACAAGAGCATTGGCTGAATATACCGAAATGATTTTAAATCATGTATGTCTCAATAAAACTTACTCTTTACAAACACTTTTGAAAGGGGGAATGAAAATGACCACACTGAAACAATTGCAGCTTTGAATCCCAATGGGAAAAAATTGTAAAAAAGATCACAGGAACCCTAATTTATTCGAATAACGAGGCTCGACGGGTATGGCTATCTGGTCACCACTACCAATATAATCATCATCAGTGACAACATAGAACAAGATGGGGATAATGATAAAAATATGGAACTATGGATTGATACAAAAGTCATCATCGTCAACAGGAAGATGTTGTTGGCGCCGTTCTTTTGGCAATAGCTACGCCGAAGCACTTCTCCCAATTGATGAGGCATATAAGCCTTCCGCTTAATAGCAATGTGAGACCGAACGAGACACGTAACGAACAGATGGTGTCGTGGTGTCGTATCTGGCTACACAAATTTGATGTGAGTACGTGTTTAGGCGTTCGTTCACGTGAAGCACACTCGTGAGCGCAAGGAAAGACCAAAATTAACAAGATAAAAAGAAGAACCGGAATGAAGACATCAGTAGCTCTTCTTATAAAAATTTGGGATATGCTGGAGAAACTCGGACAAAGTAATGAAGCTCCATAAGTAAAGGTAATTTATTGTATAGGTATGTATGGTATATCACAAGCAAAAGTAATATGTATTACACACACATGCACACGCAACACACACAGACTGACACACACATGCACGTGCGCACACACACATGCACTCACCCACAAAGCAAGAACAGCCAGTTACTGCGCTAAAGCAGAAAAGCAGGCCAGCTGGCAACAGCAAGCAAAAGCACGGAAAAGCGCGTACAAGCGCCTAACCACCTAATGGAATCACCTCCACGTTGATGACACCCTGGACAAAGAAAAAAAAAGTTTGTCGTTCCTAATGACGTTCCTAAAAAAAACCACGCCTTTCTCAATCTTCGGGCACTCGACCGCGGGGTGCCGTCGAGCAAAACGATCGGTGCACTGAAGGCACTTCTTTTTCCGAAAGCACACAGCACATACCTCACCGATCGCGGGACGAAAGCCTGGCACGCGTGCGCAGTATCAAAGACAGCCGGCTCAGATGGGATACCGCTGGAGAAACACGAAAATATGTTAAAAAGAAAAGAAAGAAATGGAACCATGGAGGGGAAGGGGAGTAACAGGCTTTGGCTGGAAGCATCTGGGGAAGGTTGGCCCTGGTCGCTTTGACACGCCCCGGTTCCCAAAGCGAAAGGAAGTGGGTTTGCGTTCCGAGGAGCAAAAAACCAAAGGTGCGAAGTGTACGGAAGATGACTCGCCCCCTCTCTTCCCTTCCCTACCATCTCTTAGAAAAGTCGGCTGGCGCTGTCCCTGTATCAGGCGTTTTGAGATGTTTTTCTGCGATACCACGCGTCTATTCCTATAGCACTTCTACCACGCTTCGCAACGGTAGCTGAAGTGTAGCAGCAGCAGTGTAGCGCCATCTCTAAACGCACAGAAAAATAGCCATCGAAAATCTCTCGCACTTATTTTTCTGCTTCAATTTACTTTACTTTGTATTTATCGTATTTATTCATATAAAGAGTCTCATACACGTGGCCCGTGGATGTCTTGCTAGCGGCCAGCGGTTTCACAAAGAAGAAAATGTTTCTCACTTACATACTTGCTACTCGCAATATTTACTCATCTGTTGTGATTAATAACAACTTTTCTCGGTAATATACAGAGATGGGACTGCTCTCAAGCGTCAAGCTTTTGCCCCCCCCCCCCATGCGACGCCATGCCATGTGTTGAAGCATAACCACGAAAAAAAAATCGTTCTTCAGATTTTACTCATGCAAGAGAGCAGTGTCCGTATGTTTAGAATCCTGATGCCAAACCCCCTTCATAAGTTATCAACGAGCGAGATATAGAAAATACGCTCTTTCAAAGAAGTGTTAGGCGTAATTTTGTTGACCCCCTCCTTCTTCTCCTCGTTTCAGTCTACTTCATTGTCCTGACTCTTGTGGGATTGAATTTCGTGACCACGACCTGCCAGCGGAGGTGAGTGTGATACCCCTCCTTTTCAAGGATGCTTGCTACTAGAAACCTTAAAGTTGCATTACTAGCTAAGTTAAGGTTAGCAAATGGTTGTTACTACATCCCCTACCTATGTATTACCTGCAGTAAATCAACTACCACGACTTGCACTTACTACTTTACTACTACCACGACTTGCACTTACTTGATGAGTATCTACAGTGAAGTAATAATGCGAAGCTAGTAACCTTGCTACCATGACAGACAGCACACCTTGTTCATGGGATAGGAAATTACAGTGCACAACAGACTTAAACATATTTTGTTTATGGCTGACGTTAGAATTTTGATATTAAGTCAAATATAATACAAAGGAATACACTAAAATAACGTGATGGCAATGTCTTTTTACATTATTTAGTAATCGCTTATTCGTGTTTTTAGCCAGGTAAGTGTGCACCGCAATGACATCTCCACACGAAAATGTATAATAAAGGCACGAGCGAACCGTTAGCGAGAACACATATAAGAAGACCCAGAATACGAATGCTTTCACGCGGGTCGCGGGATCAAATCCCGGCTTCGACGGCTGCATTTCCGATGGAGGCGGAAATGCTGTAGGCCCGTGTGCTCAGATTTGGGTTCACGTTAAAGAACCCCAGGTGGTCAAAAATTCCAGAGCCCTCCACTACGGCGTCTCTCAATCATATGGTGGTTTTGGGACGTTAAACCCCACATATCAATCAATCAACGCTTTCACGTGACGTAAGTAGTCTATGCCCTCTTAGCAAACTTAGGAATATATATATATAGCCCTGCTTTGGTGTTGCACACACTGTACCGATGAGCAGCTATTAACTTAGACGCGTACTTATATGTATACTGGGTTTTCACACTCTAATAATTGAATGTTTGTGTCCCGTGAAATCGCATAAAGCTGTTATTCGAAGGTAATTAAGGAATACCTGAATTTTCCGCAAGGCTGCCACAACTACAGCGTAACATACTACTCGGCTATTAGAGGTAGTAACGTTTATTACCCTGCTGTGCACAAACGGTAGCCTCCATTCGACTTAACGCGCTAAGGGTTGTCGATAATGTTTACTACCTCTCATTTGTTTCTATAGAGGTAAAACTTTAGGCGCTTGTGAAGTGGGCATAGGGGAAGCAAATGCTGCAGTTACAAACTTTTTACAACCTTTTTTAAGAGCATACATTTCACCTGACACTGCTAAGTATAGCCTTAACCTAAGCTTGAAGTAGCACGGAAAAATTTTTGCACATAGATCAGACAAGTGCGAATAACGTTAGAATCGAAATGCCCCACAACATTCTAGATTGTTCTAATATCAAATATTTTCTCCTTCTTCCATCGGCCACTAAATGCTTTTGTATTTTTTCAGCTGTCGTACATTTCAGCGCGCCTATAAACAGCTCGGTGATAGTTACGTATGCCTAAGACTGCGCCATGCCATGGCCAGCAAATCAGTGGCAGCTCCGAAACCCCGAAAAGTAGTAAAAGACATCCAGACACCAAAAATAGTATATCATGTAACGACGGTTTTAACCTTCTGTAAAAAAGGACGTGGTTATACCTAGTTAAACCTTTGTGAGGCATTATATTCAAAATAATATTTTTTAAGATCTTCCGAACATATAGGATGATTTCAAAAAAGGTAAAGACCATTTTCGAAAAATTGGCAGAATGGGTTCCGAGAAACTGGTGGTATGTATATGTTCCACTGTGTGTGCAATACTGTTCTTGGCCTTCTTGTGCACGGTTATTTTTTGCAATGACATGGTAAGTTTTATTGCAACTGTGTTTAAAAGCTCATTTTCCAGAATTAGTGGTGTTGTGCTGGCGTCGTTGGTTGTGAACACAACATTATCCTCTTATGCATGACCGAGAAATCGAGAAAAATGAAAATAGACTAGGTAATGAGAATTTCCAGAAAAGAGTATAAATTAATAGAACCCCGGTCGTTTGCGCGAAAAGCAGGCGTTCTACCACACAGCGATGTGTGTGCTTCAAAAAGTAGTTTAAATAACATATGCTGCTTGGAAAGGCAGTGAAAAAAACTATAGTGCTATATACAAAACACTCGTTCTGTATATACAACAAGTAATATCGCACTATTATTGCATGGTACAAACGTTCAGTGTCGTCGGGTGTCATACCGTGTGACTATTATAACGGCTTCGAAGTTCATATCCAGCCACCCTTTACGAAAGGTACACAACTTACTGCGCGTACTTCTTCAAGAACACGTAATGAGTTAATAGCAGTTTAGAAGTCATTTCACGCTAATAATTGCTCGTCGTTCAAAGCATGCTACCCGTTACATAGAATGCAGTCATATGCCACTTTCAACTTTATATTTTACACTGTAGTAATCCTGATGTGTTCGGGGGTCTGCCCTGAGAACCGGAACCAGCTAGAGTCTCCGAGAGGTGTCGAGGATAGGAGCCGAGAGCTGCTAACTGTAACTTTTATTTACAATATTTACTTGCAGCGTGTTGCTACTTGATAGAGTTAGCATCATGGAAGCCCTCGAGCTTGTGTGCTCGAGGGCTTCCATGATGCTTCTTGGAGCTTATGAACGCTTGTCGGGAGCGCCTCAGTGCTGCATTTTGTCTTGGCCTACCCAGGATTCCCTTTAAAAAAAACAATGGAGGCCAGGACAGCCCAAATAATTTGTTGCTACTTGATAGTGTTGCTACTTGATAATTTTGCCATCTTTACCTGCGTCCCCGAAAGGGAAGGTGAAACGCCACCTTCTGCCTAACCCATGAAAGGGGGAAGAGGCACGCCCAGTTCAGATCATGGCGAGGGAGAAAACACTGCACACCGCGAACGAAACATCCCAGCACGAAGACATTGAGTCCCATGTTGAAATCAACTCGGTTGTTGCAGTGATGAGTATAAGGTGCCAGGCAGACCACGACCTGTGGAAACAGCGGTATTAGGCCCCACGGAAAACGGGAAATGCATCTGCAGACGGTTCTCAGAGGCTTAGTTTATTGACCGTGGCACTCCGTCGAACAGAGACGTACAAAGATAACCCCTCTTTTTAAGCTGTTTGGAATGTAAACAGCCTTTTATAGGTTGCCAGTCGGTCGGGTAAGTTCAAACGATTTTACGAGGGGAGACGGCTGCACCAAAAAATTTTAAGTACGGCTTGCGTGTCATTGTTGCTGGTGGTTAACCTCTGAGAGCACTGTTCCGCAACCGTGTCACGTCCAAGCGGTTCCATGTCAGGGAGGCCGATCATAACAGCCCGTCCACCGTCACAGGAGGTCTCGAAGGGGTTGCAGCACCAAAGCACTCCGCAGAGGCCATAGATATGCTTTTTGTAGACGTTGATGCACGCTGCAGCAATCTCTGGACGTGATCCATGCCAGCAAATGCCAGAAACAAGCCACGCAAGACCCGAGGCACAAGAAACAAAGAGCACTCAACTGACCTCGAGAAATGTCATGTTACATTTTTGAATAAAGTCTCCCTCAAACTTTACAATTGGTGCGCTCGCTCGTCTAAATCATGGATCAGCTAACAAAGCCAAGAAACTCGGACCTTATACGTGCGAAGTAAATCAACAGCCTAACATTTTGTATCATTTCCCAGAGAGATTCACCGCTTCTGAGGCACGCAGGTGCTATGGGCGACACAAAAACAAAAGGAGGTAGTTAATAAATTACACCTCTCACTGCATAAGTAAAATTCAAAAGAAATCTCGCGCGTAAAACATAAAACAAAGATATAAACAAAAACCTCCACTACAATAATGTACATACCAGCAAGCATACTGCAAAAACAGAAGGTCTATACCAAAGCTTTTAGTCAGCCTTCTCTGTTAACTAAACCTGCGCATAAAACACAGAAACAAAAACCTACTCTACACTGATGCGCGTACCAACAAGTATACTGTAAATTACACAAGGTAAATACGGAGTTCATTACCTTCAGCCTACTTCTCTGTTGAAATCAACTTGTTCAAAATCCTCTCCTCGGGTGATGGGTTTTGCTATACGTAAGCAAAAACACAGGTTAACAAGCATCTTAATGTGTGCAGTTATGATGAGGAAGAACGTAAAAGTTACAAAAATAGACACATTCTTTGCTCATCTACAGACACACAAACCTTAAAAGCAAAACTATTCAATACTGGAGAGAAGAGAAATTCTTGGTATCCTTACACTGTCCGAAACATTATGTGGATAACATAATATCAACAAAAGCAAAAACCAACACTACACTGATGCCCATACTAACACGTACACAGCATATCACAGAAGGTTTAAACAAAGGCTACTTTTTTCAGCCTATTTTTCTGTTAAAATAAACTTGTGCATAAAACAAACAGAAAAGCAAAACCTACAATACACTGCGAAAAACTAGGGGTTTGAACAGAGGCTTTTACCTTCAGCCTAATTTTCTGTTGAAATTCGCGCGAAACTCTATAGTCGGGTGCTAGGTTTTGCTAAATATAAGCAAACAAGCAGTTCAGCAAATATCTCAATGTCTGCAGTTATGATGAGGAGTAAAAGAAAACTTTCAAAAACTGACATAGTCCTTGCTCATCAGCAGATATGCAAACATTAGACAGCTAAACAAAGCAATCGTCAACCTGAATACAAGAAAAATTCTTAGTATCCTTCGTTACACTGCGTAACTTAATGCGGCACCCTTTCAGACGTGCTCTGGGAGACGCGTAAACCACACTTGTCGATGGGCCAGATTGCGACGGGGGGACAAAAAGCCAACTTGTCGGAAGCACTCAGCGGTGGTGACCTTTATTCCGAGGCCCCCAAACTCCTTTAAAGAGGCACCCGGATGCTTAAGCTTCCTCGTTGTGGGCTTCCCAGAAACGCGGTCAACCCTCTCGCAAACGTGGGGGAGGACCGTTATCGTTACAGTCGCGTACGCACCACCTCGCTTTGCTCCACCGTTTCGCCTTCACCAAAGATTGTGAAACCAGGTGACAACTTCGGCGTCTTAGTTCTTTCGCCTTCTTGACACTCTTCATGCCAAATCTCGCTTTCTGCCGGACCCCAAACTTTTGACTTACAGCGCACTTTCTCGGAATTTTTTACCTTTCGTGTTACCTCTACGTTTTTGCCGGCACCTTTTCCTTTCGAGGCGACAGGAAACACTCACCGACTCGGCACTAATACTGGGAAGTACTCTATTCAAAACGCCACGTGGCTGAACTAGTTTATCATCACTGTTATTTCTAGTTGTCTGCACATTTGAGAGAATTCTACACTCTGCACTTGCTAAACCACGCGGCTCGCCATCAGATGTCTCTCCTTGATGACAGTCATGACCTCCCACTAATCTAAGCGCTTCATCACCTCGCGCTATAGTAAGCGCCTCTCTCTCTCTCTCTTGTGATGAGCTAAGCGCCTCATCACCTGGACTTTTACAGTCTACTTCATTGGCGCTTTCTGCTTCCGGAATCTCATGAGCAGATTCGCTGGCCATCGATGCGTCAGAGCTGTCACCGATTTGTCATCAAAACAAAGGCCTTACAAAAGCAGAACCGCGTAATTCTGAGAAGATTAATGCTCGGCCAAGTTTTGGGACACCACAGTTTCTTTGGCGAGCAGCCTGAGTGGTCCCTCTTTCTCAACGCGTGCTAACGGCAAACACACACCTTTATTTTCAACTATTGCCATGCGCACACGCGTTCCCCTGGGGTAACCTGATTTTTCCAGTAGTAGCGATCTACACTATCAAACGTTGCGGCTGACTCCCGCGGTACGTTACACAGCTCTTTATTCAGAACTGATTCCTGAATGTCGAGTTTTATTTGCCTCTGAATATTGTCACTGCTGTTCACCAAAAAGAGCGTACACTTAGGCTTACGGCTACCAATCGCTATGTTACCTGGCTCGTTGCAACGGCGGCATACGACCAGTTTAGCCTTACACAACTTATGTTTCTTCCCTTACTGTAGCTATGGATTGGCAGGACTGTCTTTCACTTTCATATCAAAGGATAATAAACCGTTAACTGGGTTACTTGAGGCCCCATAAATTCCTAAAGCCAATTGTCTTTGCTCATTGATCCTGTCTTCCTCAGCGCATCTTCACTTTCTTTCCTCATCTTTTTTCTGTTTTTCCACATCTTCTCAACATTACTCAATTTCGTCATCTTCCGCACCACACTCTTGAATTGCCCCAATCAGCTGCGACTCTCTCTCTTCTCTCCCCACCTTAATTCCCAGCTTTTCACACAGAAGTAGAAGGTCTGGTTTATCCAGATTCTTAACCAACTCCATGGTATTCACGAGTGAGGACTTTCTTAAACGCCATAGCGTTAGGTAGTGAACAAGCGAAGCCTCCACGCATGGAAAAATTGCTGCCAGTTTAGAATATGAAAGCTAAAATTTGGTGAATAGCTGTGACGCATGGTAGCGGTACAACAAATACTATACGCACAGAAGATTGCACACAGTTTTAGAAATCTTCAAAAGCTAAAACCTGGCAAAACTCAAAGTCATGCACTCACCATAATGTTGAGGCCCGAGTAAAGCATGCATGGGCATGCATGGACAGCTTGTGAGAGCTTGTCGAGAGCGTCTCGGCGCTTGTATTTTATGTCCTAGCCTTCCTAGGATTCCCTGCAGGAAAAACAATGGAAGCGAGGACAGTCCAATAAATTTTGCCACCTTCACCTCGGCCCGCGAAAGTGAAGGTGAAACGCCGCCTCCTTCCCAACCCATGAAAGGGGGAGGAGGCACGCTCAGTTCAGCCGATGGCGAGGGAGAAAACACTGCACACCACGCACGACACAGCACAGCATGAAGACATTGAGCCCCACGTGGAAATCAACTCTGTACATAGTTGCAGTGATGAGTATGTGGCGAGAGACAGACCACGATTTGTGGAAACAGCGGTATTAGGGACCACGGAGAACGTGGGAATTGCAACCGCAGACGGTTCTTAGTCGCTTTGCTTATTGTACACGGCACTCCGACGAACAGAGACGTACAGAGATAACCACCCTCCTTAAGCTGTTTTGACTGTAAACAGCCTTTCATGGGTCACCAGTCTGTCGGGTAATTTCAAAAGGTTTCACGAGGGAAGACGGCTACACCGTAAATCCCAAGTACGGCTTGAGTGTCCTTTTCACTTGTGGTTGACCTCTGGGAGCGCTGTCCCACAACCGTCTCACGTTCAAGTGGTGCCATGTTAGGGAAGCCGATCATAACAATCTCCAGCTGAAACTTCTCGAGTAACATCATACAATAAAAAGTATGCACTAAGATTTTAAAGTACGCATGTTTCAGCGGGCAAAAAATCTTTGCTTTTCGGCGTCCTCTCGATCGCAGATAAAGAGCCAAAAGAGTGTGCACTGTATGTCTGCTAAAACGTTGCAACTGAGGGACAGGTGACCTGCTGCGAGCACAAGTAAGGTGAGCAAAGAGTGACATGACCGCGCACTGCGAAGGGAGGCGTGACCTACCAAAACTGACATTGCATAATACAAGCGCATGGCTAGCATGAATTAGAGGTCATAACAAGAAAATCGTGTTATGTATGTCAAGTGCGCCATGACACACATGAGTCCGTCATAGTGGTAATTGATTGATAGGTGGGGTTTAACGTCCCAAAACCAGCATATGATTATGAGAGACGCCGTAGTGGAGGGCTCCGGAAATTTCAACCCCCTGGAGTTCTTTAACGTGCACCGAAATCTGAGCACACGGGAATAATAATTTTCTAACGGACGTTTTGTCGTTGTGTTCAGTACCAAACGTTGCACTGCATGACAAGAAATTATATGAACAACATAAATAGCTGATCCTAGCACGAAAACCTGGTTGTGCATGTCGTGTAGGTTATGGCATACACCACCCCATCATGTAGCTCTAATAGCCACTTCTTCAATTTGGTGTCGATCAAAACCGACACGACGTAATAAGAGGGCATGAATACCGTGACTGACTGGTCCTAACACAAAAATAATGGCATGCATGTCATGCGGGTCATGACACACATCACCTACTCTTAAAGCTTTAATGGTTTTTCATTTTGATGACTACCAATATTAACACGACAAGGCAAGAGAGTATGACTGAAATAAATGAGTAGTAAAAACAAATAAATTAGACTAGCTTAACCAAATTAGAAATACCTTAATCCAGATTATTCTACATGGGCTTAACGAGCCCGTGATCCCACATTTAAAAAGATAGACGCCCTCCAAATTCACTTGCTCGTGATTAGCTTAAGGTGGATTACCTTAATCTAGTTGATTTACATTGTCCTATTGTGGACATACTCAGTCATCTTATTGACTAGGCAATCTCTGCGTATTCAAAATAGAGTTCTTTTGAATTGTCTGAATTTGTATTAGCTTAATTCGCTTGAATGCGAGCTCTCTTAACGTGGCCTTCCTTAGGCATTCTAAAAGCAAGACAATCTCCCTCCAAACTCACTTGTAATTAGGTTCATGTGGATTCGCTTGATCCACAGTGTTTTGTGGCCATACTCCATCATCCAACTGACTAAGCAAACTGAATTCATTCAAAATGGCTGGTTGGATATTTCATTATTTGTCATACTCCGTCATCTAACTAGATAGACAATCACAACTTACTCAAATGAAACTTCTTCAGGATTAGCTCAATGCGTATTATATTATTTTGGCATTCTCTACACTGTTTTGTCACCGTACTGTATCATCCAGCAGGCTGGACAAACTGAATTTTTTTATGATGACTGCTTAAGGATTACAATATTTTGGATTAACTTATTCTGGCTAGAGTAACTTGACCTAATTACTATTCATTTATAGTTAGCATACTGCAATCGCTAGGAAATTTCAATTTACTAATGAAACGATTGATCAAGATTACCTTACTTTGGATTAGCTTTATCTGAATTATTCTGGACAGGTTTAATTTCACAATGATCCAACATCCAACAAGCTAGACAGTCTCAACTCACTCTACATTCACTTTCTCGTGATTAGCCTATTGTGAATTAGTTTTATCCGGTTTTCCGCGTTTCCTCATTGTAGCCATAAACTTTCATCTGATTGGCTAAGCAACCTCAACCTATTTTTAATTGTACGTTTCAAGAGTAGTATTGCCTTAGTTATTTTTCATCAAATTTATTCGGATCGGTTTCATATCACAGTACACAGTCACCAAATGAGCTAGTCAATCTCAATTCGCACAACACTGAATTGTTAAGGGTTAGCTTAACCCAGATTTATTTAGTCATGCTTGATCCGAAAAAGCATAGCCTAGTCGGGGATAATCTACGTTATTGCTATGCCATCTCATCTTCGACTGGATTTGCCTGATCTCACCTATTCTCCACTTTTCTTGCATAGTCTCGCTCGATCGGTATCTATTGGTATAGATTAGCATCGACTAGCGCTAAATTGGCTTGTCCAAACTCAATTAGGCTGCAATATCCTAACAAGAATTTTTATATTTTTATAGGCATACCTTGCTTCAACCCGCCTGCCTAATTGGAGTCAGTATCAACCAGCACTGAAGTGTATCAATTACTACTGATTCTTCTGAGTATGCTTATTTAGCATGAGCTATGAATATTTAGTCTTCACCAAGCTTACCTAAGCATATCGGCAAGGTAGCCGAAGCATCTAGTCACTTCCCGCATATTATAGAACAGAATAACATCCTCTTTGTGAAATAGTATTCACGCCATGATTATGCGATACAGATATAGGGATACAAGCAAGGATTTTTCTAACAGCATGCTGACTGCCAGCGATTAAAAAAGTAATGGGCATGCTGGACAATTCAACAACTTCGCATATCTTAGTGCTGTCGGTCGTCTGCT
This sequence comes from Rhipicephalus annulatus, assembly GCA_013436015.1. Classification (NCBI taxonomy): domain Eukaryota; kingdom Metazoa; phylum Arthropoda; class Arachnida; order Ixodida; family Ixodidae; genus Rhipicephalus; species Rhipicephalus annulatus. The sequence continues at coordinate 632,514 of WOVY01014610.1, read as the reverse complement.
ACCAGTCTCGTTTCACTTGTGCTTCCTATTTTTTCTTCACTCGCTGTTACAAGGGCCGCTGGTGTTACCCATGTTAACTATAGTAGATAGTGGCACACAGTGGCAGCCTGTCATAAGGGCCATAGAACGGATCTCAATACGACAAGAACTACCAGTTTACAGCACCGTTCTCGTGCTAATCTCTGCGCGCCACCCGACACTTTTGAACAAATATGGCCGCAACGCTGCGCGAAGTCTTTGAAAAGCTGTCTCCACCCTGTAAGCGGAGGCGCACACACATCGAGGCACCCATGCAGAGCGCGCTTTTTGCGTCATCTGGCTGATAATGCTGAAAACACGCTGATCTTTTCCCCAAGATAAACACCGCCAGCTGTAAGTGGTGTAAATCAATAGTTTGCTATTTGAACGTTGAACGACGTGAATTTTGTAGCTGAGTATCTAACGTTTTCGTTGCTCAGTAGAGCCAGAGTTCACAATTCGATTCCTCGGTTCGGAAAATATTTACAGCGTAAGCTGTAAATGGCAACGGTACACACAAAAAAATTGTCTGGCAGTGGTATCATGGGTAGCATTCATTGGCTAGCCTAATAATTATGTCATTCTCAGCATCGTACCCAAGCCCACGTGCCATTGGCTGCATTGTGAGTGACGTAATCTCGACGCAGGAGTGGCACCAAGCACGCGGGCAACAGTTTCTACTGAAATCTTCTACATGGTTATGCTACGGACAACTCTAAAAGAATGCTGACAATGGCAACGTGAGCGAGCTTGCATTCACCGTGCCAGTGGCGCAATCTTGGAGCAAACAGGCCCGGGAGGACGAGTGCCGACAGCAAGGGCTTACCGATGACGTGGCATCCTTCCAAACCGCACAAATCACGAACAGGAATGCAAGCGCCGATGTTGAACCAAGGCGGCGAGACACAGAGCCCAGTTCAGTTGTGATGTCAAGTGGTTCTTACAACGCAGCGCCGAACAATGAGCGCCTGGCCTAGTTCTTGAAGAGAAGAAAAAGGACCTAATTTGTTTCTGTCTATAGGTGACACGTGACGTTTCGGCGTCAAGGTGATGATGACGGGATTGCGTTTACGGGAGCAAACACCTGCATTTGGCAAGAGTTTCTTCACGGGCACTTAGGCTTCGACTACCAACGTTTGTGACTGCCTAGGGCTCTAGAAGAACCACTCGGATTACCGCATTACGAAATGAATTCAACGACTCATTACGCTTCTCCATGACCGTAATCATGCAGGGCACAATGTGTGTCATGTGAAATAAACACTGTAGTAAAGACAAGCTAAACGTGTGTTTAACGTCAATAAAAGCACAAACATGTAGCCAACAACTGTGAAAGGCTTCATAGCTCTAACTGGTTGGGCCCAGTCCTAAAGAACAGGATCGCACATTTCAGCTATCGCGAGTTAACTATTTGTACGGTGTGCTTGGGTGGTGACTTTTTTTTCTTCATGGCATATATATATATATATATATATATATATATATATATATATATATATATATATATATGGCTGGCGACAAATGCTGAAGGTGACGTTTACGGCAAAAAATTCAGCCAAAATTATTTGTGTAGTTGTTATCACTGTAAAATGCAAGTGGAGGATGACGTCATTCCCAAAACAGCATCGCTTTGTTCACAGGCTTTCAGGGGGCGGAAATACGAAGCGAAGAACTCTTGGAATGCAACCAGAGTAATCGTTCGCCGCACATTAGAACAATTATAGCATCGGTCTGCTTGAATAAACTTACGGGGCAGTCTTGACGCTACTTTCAGGTGTCTAAATGGGAAGGGTGCAAGAGGGTTACTATCCCCCACATTCCTCACTCAACCTATACCAGTATTCTCTCCTCCCCCGCCTCGATGAAACACTGGTTTGCACCCCCAAGAGTGAAATCCTGCTGACAACTATGGGGGCATCATCCTCGCGTGGTTACGCCTACGCGTCGACTATTCCTCTTTCTTCGTTCATTTCCAAATTAAGAAGTTTTTCCTCGTCACTTCAGTTAACTGCAATTTTCAGATTCTCAGAGTGTGACTATAGACGCTGATGACGCTTTCCATACAAGATATGGAAACTGCTCAATGCACACTGTGAGCGTTCTTGTATTCGTATCGGTTTGAAGGCTTTCTCATACAGGCTGTCTTAGTGTTTGCGACGTAAGCGTTTGTGAACACGTTAACATTGCAAGTCTTACCACGCACTTGGTGGATAATCTGAAGTTCACTGGTTTGATCTCGACCACGGCGGTCTCATTTTGATGAAGGCGAATAGCTAGAGGCCCGTCCAACAGCGTAATGCGGGTGCACGTTAAATAACATCAAATGGTCAATATTGTCGCACCATCACCTTCACGGCATACCTCGTTATATTATCAAGATTCTGGCCCCCAAAACTCACGATTTGTATTTTCGTCGAGTCCTGAGTCTTGTGTGTGCTGGCCATCACGTGACAATTTCAATTTTCACCACCACCGTATTTCCGCATCAACAAAATGCGTGCTAGGGGAGAAAATTGGCTAAGGGCTATGGGCGAAACCAGGCGTCACACGTATGTTTGCTTCTGTTAAATTAACTGCACCTGATGGCGTGTCTACGCAGTATTCTAGTGCAAAAAAAACAAAAATTGAAAAAAACTAGAATAACTTAGTTTATACGTTGCCTCATCACGTCTTCGGCAATATAGCGAAGGGAGGCCGAATATTGGTTCAGCGAAAATTGAAACGCACTGTTCAGTTTAATGATACGTGTGCGGATGGGCTAATGCTTTTCATTCCGCCCTTCGATTGTTGTGCATTTTTGTTGTTTATTATAAAACGACAAGCACACCTATGTTTTAAGCCCCTTTGTCGAGTTGCTATCCCCAGGCGCTCGCTCACGGGATTTCGATACTGTGGTCCTCTAAAGTTGAGTGCCCACCCCACTTGGACCATTATTCCTCACCGCAAAACCCACCGTATCTTTCACTCGAGTCCCGAAGCGCCACACCAGCGAGTGCAGAAAAAGCGAGCGTACGAGTAAATGTACACACAGTGAGATAAAAGCCGGAACGCGATCAAGAAGCAAGACAAAACCACCTTCTTTTCTTCTGTTCCCGCTTATTTTCTTATTCTTCGTACCGTCTCATTCGATCGCGAGAGATCGAAACTTATACGCGAACGGCGTCCTCTTCAAGGCGTGCGTGAGGGACGGTGTGGTATTGCGATCTGCGGTTTCTCGCGCCGCTCATGGGTGAGCTTTCGGCGAGGCACTCTCCCGGGGGAGCCATGCGGGCTCTTGAAACCGGGCAGCCGCTGCTGCTTTGTGCCACGCGCACGTCGTATACGGAAGCGGAACGAGGAAATACCGGGCCAGCCCGAGGGAGAGAAATATTTCACCCAGCGTTACACCCCTGGTATATAGCACGGCAGCGTAATAGCCGAGCGCGTGGGTGAGGCTAAAGTTTTTTACGCCCAAGAGAGTTGCAGGGAAGGAATGCGAGAGACGAGGGGGTTTAGCTAAAAACACTGAAGGCCGGCAACCCGGCAACGGCAGGCATTCGGAAGGTGAAGCGCCACTTCTGTTCGCTTCGCCTTAGGCATCAACCCTGTGCTTCCCGAAACTATGCGCAGCTCCTTTTGTATCTTGGCATCGATTATCTATCACCGGATGCTTTATAAGATATATCGAGGTTAATTGCCAGTTGAAAATTCATGGCTGTTTTGAGAGGGCAAATCAGGGATGGCTCACTACAAGGCAATACATGCAACCTCGGCGCCTATAGGCGTGAATCTTACCTCAGGGGGGTGTAGGAAACCATCACCCTATTGCCAAATGGTGTAAATAAGGGTGCACTATGTCTTCTCCATTCCCCACATCCCCATTGTTTAAAGCTATCACACTCGTCAGCAAACCGACAAGTTTACAACTGAGCAACGTGTCGTTTCTACTATAGCAGGGACGTAATAATGCATCTTCATTACTTAAACTCCGCATTTGCTGTGAAGATCCTCTTTCTTGCCCAAATGCAAGGTGCGCTAGATTGTTTGCAGCATGTGCCGCCTACGCAATGTTTTTCTGTCTTGCGACACAGCATTGTGGAAGTGAAGAAGGCTACCTCTGTACAGGTCTTCTTAAAGCAAGTTTAGACTTGCACTGCTTGCGCAGATAGGCGTAAGGAGGGGGGGGGTGGCAAGAGATACTTTCCCTTGTCCACAAAGTCAGAATAAGACAGGTGGGTGACGTCCCAAGTTTCCGTCACCTACGTCCGCTCACTGTAGGCCTCATTGAGTCGGATACGGTCGAGTGCACTCGAGTCGACACTCGTGTGCGGGTCCAAATCCAAGAATATGTGAGGTTGTCGGGAAAACAATTGTAGTAAACAGGCGTGAGCCAAACTGGACAATATCACTAAACAAGTTAGGAAAGGCTTGGAGAGTGCAAGTGTCCTAACAAGTCCCATAAAGTTGAATGAAAGTTATCGCAATACCGGAGACATATTCCTAAGCTTATAGAGAACGATATATTTAATATTACGTTATTGTTGCTATTAATTACAAGTCATAATTAAGCGCAGAGTGCTTGACGACTGCTGCACGTCCCACTGGTTAGCTCAGTATGGGCCTAGTTCTCAGTATCAGCCCAATCTCGCGGCTCACCTTTTCAATTCACACATAGACAGACCCAATCACATATCTACACAAGAATACACGGGAACCTCGCTTCGTTTGTTTACCTTCGTTTTAATTTCTACAAGCCTATGCTTCAAATATGCATGCTGTCGACAAAACATTAACGCAATTGACTACTCTATAGCGATGGGTGCTCGTGACTAATGGCCTTTTCAAGTTTACATCTTTTGAAATGATCCACCACGCCCAAAGTAAGTGTAGTTCAGCGTAAGAACGCAACCTTGAGTACGATTATCGAGCTCACAAAATGTGTAAACTACCAAAGTATTTTCTAAATTGTGGTCCACCTTGGCGGTTAATTGATTACAATGCTCGGCCACTGCCGCCAAAGTTGCTGGTTCGATCTGGGCCAAGGAGGAGACATTCCGATCACAGGCGAAATGCTACAGGCCCGTACATACTGCGCAATATTTGCGCAGGTCATAACCACAGCATATCCACGGAGTGAATGATGACGAGTGGGGCGAAGCACTCGTCAGCCCGTCCATGCTTCAACCCGTTCATTCGTTCTAGCTTCCATCCGTCGGTCCATGCATCCGTCCGTGAATCTGTCCATTCATCTGACTGTCTGTCTGTTCATTGCGTCCATCCGTCCGTAGGTCCACACGTCTATCCGTCCGTCCATCCATCTGCTAGTCTGTCTATCCGTCCGCCCATTTATGCGTCCATCTAGTGAACACTCCGCCATCTCCCAACACCACCATCTCACATCTCACATCCCCTGTAGCTCATACCCGCTCTAGGGCGTACTACATACATACATACAAGGGATGAACGAACCCATGTCTTAAAGAACTTGGCCCCTAAAACCAGATAAGCAAAATTTCTGAAGCCCTCGACTGCGGCCAGCCTCAAATAGATATCGATGCCCCGCCACGGTGGTCTAGTGGCTAAGGTACTCGGCTGCTGACCCGCAGATCGCGGGTTCAAATCCCGGCTTTGGCGGCTGCATTTCCGATGGAGGCGGAAATGTTGTAGGCCCGTGTACTAAGATTTGGGTGCACGTTATAGAACCCAAGGTGGTCAAAATTTCCGGAGCCCTCCACTACGGCGTCTCTCATAATCAAATAGTGGTTTTGAGACGTTAAACCCCACAAATCAATCAAATAGGTATTGACGTTGTGGTTCCTACAACGCCAGATATTAGTATTATTATTATTAAGCTTTAAATTTAAAGCTTCATCTGGGCTAGTGTAAGATCACTCAAAATTGTGACCATATATTTCTTCCCATAGCGGGTTCCCATAGCACAAGGGCAGTAACAACATTGTGCTGCGCGTTCCCTTTGCGAGGTCTATATGAGAAGGGATGAAGCTAGAAATCCTAATGCACGTAGCAGCGCATATATATATATATATATATATATATATATATATATATATATATATATATATATATAGTGGGAGTAATATTTCAATGAGCCAGTTGGTCTTTGTGAAGGTATGGGATATGGAACAACGGGAGCGTTGTCAACAAGGATAAATATATTTATTTCCCAACAGCTTCGGGAGGGGTCCTCCCTTCATCAGGGGATGAGTTATACTAACTTGAACTTCCAAACTTCGTTGCTGCCGCGTCCCTCTCGCCTTGAAAGATGTTTGCGAGAGTGAGAGAGAACTAAAAAAAGAAAGAAAGAAAGCAAAAAAAGAAGAAAAATAAAAAAGAAAAAAGAGAAAGAAAAGAAAAAAAGAAAGAAAGCAGAAAAAAGGAAGAACCACTGTCAACACTGAGAACGAAACCAAATGTCCGTGTACGTCCACATCCGGTTATTATCCCGTGCTGGTCAGTTCTCGACGTGTGCCGGGCCACCCAAGATTGTCGCCGCGGGGGCGGGACAGGTTTGTGACGGCGTGCATAAGGAAAGGGTTTCCCTTTTTTAGTTCTCTCTCACTCTCGCAAACATCTTTCAAGGCGAAAGGGGCGCGGCAGCAACGAAGTTTGGAAGTTCATGTTAGTATAACTCATCCCCTGATGAAGGGAGGGCCCCTACCGAAACTGTTGGGAAATAAATATATTTATCCTCCTTGTTGACAACGCTCCCGTTGTGCCATATCCCATATATATATATATATATATATATAAATATGTATATATTCATATATATATATATATATATATATATATATATATATATATATATATATAATGAGGTCCTGGTAGTCTTGACTGCGTCAGCGCTTATTTGAGAAGAGACCTCGCAAAACGAAGGAGCAGAGCCAGTACACAGACGATGAAGATGATGATGACCCAGAGTGGCAATGAGGACAAAGAGACAAGCTGATAATGATTTAGATCATGCAGGGATGATGACGATGTAACAAATGCCCATACTAATTCCCCCCACTTGGAAGCGGACGCCCTGGCCGCCGTAAGTCAAAGTGATGGAGAACGTCGCGTGAAAGGTTTCATGCAACAAATGTGGACAATCTCTGTGCTGTGGTGGCGGCGGTCTGTTGGGGCGACGAGTGGTGTGACACGATGATTAACTGATGAAGTCTGTTCTAAAACAATGTATGGCCCGATGAAGCGCGATTGGAATTTGTCACAAAGACCAGGAGTGCGAATAGGTGTCAAAAGCAGCACCTCGTCACCAGGTTGGAAAGACACAACGCGGTGGGATTCATCATACATGATCTTCCGCTCATGCTGTCTCGCTTCAGTATTAATGCGAGCCTAATGGCGAGACTGAGGCAGGCGGGAAATGTATTCTTCGCTAGAAGACTGACATGAATTCCCATGGCTGTTAAAGAAGGAGACGTCGAAAAAGGTAGTCGGGGTGCGTCCGTACGCGAGGTAAAACGGTGAGTAGCAAGTTGTTCTCTGAACGGCGGTGTTGTAAGCGAATGTCAGGAACGGTACAAGAGTATCCCAGTTTTTGTGGTAAAGTTTGACGTAAACGGCTATCATGTCAGCAAGGGTTCGGTGAAATCTTTCTGTGAGATTATTTGCCTGAAGGTGGTAGCTTGAAGCTGTCTTGTGAGTAGTTCCAGAAGCGTGCAATACTTCATTTACCATTTGCAACAGGAACACTTTGCCGCGGTCACTAAGCAGTGCACGAGGAGCCCCATAACGCAGTATTATTGCGTGAAGAATAAATTCTGCAACTTCTACAGCTGAGCCTGTAATAACAGAGGAAGTCTCAGCGTAGCGTGTCAGGTGGCCCACGGCGGTCACTATCCATCGTTTGCCAGCAAATGTGACGGGGAGAGGCCCGTAAAGGTCAACACCTACAACCTCGAATGGCATTGAAGGGCACGGAAGTGGCTGTAGAGGTCCAGCAGGTGCAGACGTGGGGAATTTACGACGCTGGCATGGGTAGCAGGAGCCTACGTACCGTGCTACAGTAGAAGAAAGGCCAGGCCAGTAATAGCGACATCGAATGCGGTCAAGAGTTTTTTAAAACCAAGATGACCAGCTGTCAAGTCGTCGTGGAAGGCTTCGAGCACCTGAAGTCGAAGAGAGCGTGGCAGTACAGGAACCCAGCGCTGACCGTCAGGGTGATAGACGTGGCGGTACAGAACCCCATTGTCCAGCTTAAAGTGCAGGAGTTGACGATGGAGTCGCGCGTTGGGTGGATGAGAAACTCCCGAAAGGTGGTCCATCATGCCTCTGCAGTATGAATCGGACCATTGGTGGGAGATAAATGTTGTCTCGTCATCCGAAGAGGGTTGCCTTATTGATGCGAGCGTATTAACTTTGGTAGATGTGGTGGTTGAGTTTTCACCAACGCTGATATGGGTAGTTGGAAGCGGGCAACGAGATAAAGCGTCGGCGTCTTGATGTTTTCTGCCTGACTTGTAAGTAATGTCAAAGTCGTACTCCTGCAAGCGTAGTATCCACCGATCCAAGCGTCCGGACAAGTTCTTCAGTGTAGAAAGCCTGCATAAGGCATGGTGGTCCGTTACGATTGTGAAGTGACGGCCGTGAAGATAGGGACGGAACTTCTGGACCGACCAAACCACAGCCAAACACTCTTGCTCAGTTATAGTGTAGTTCTTTTCGGCAGGGGTGAGTACTCGACTGGCATATGCAACAACTTTCTCTTGGGAAGACTTGTCGCGTTGTAGAATAACGGCTCCTATACCAAGGCCGCTAGCGTCGGTATGGAAGATAGTCGGTGCGGCTTCGTCAAATTGGCAGAGCAGAGGTTCAGACGTGAGTGCCTGCTTCAACAGGTCGAATGCCGTTTGACATTCTTGAGACCACAGAAAGGGGACGTTGGAAACAAGTAGTTGGTGTAATCGAGCAGCAATAGAAGCGAAGTTCTGGATAAACCGGCGAAAATAGGAGGCGAGGCCAAGGAAACTGCGAAGCTCCTTTGGTTTTTCGGGACGCGGAAAGTAAAGGACTGCAGAAATCTTGTCAGGGTCGGGCCGGATGCCTTTTTGCTAACGACGTGTTCTAAGACCTTGATAGATTTGCTAGCGAAAGAGCGTTTCTTAGTGTTTATTTGAAGCCCGGCACCAGCAAGGCACGTCAAAACTTTATCCAATCGTTCTAGGTGCTCAGGAAACGTTGACAAAAAGATAATAATGTCGTCCAGGTAGCAAAGGCAAATTTTTCATTTCAGGCCTCGCAGCACAGTATCTATCATGCGCTCAAAAGTCGCGGGTGCGTTGCAGAGCCCGAAAGGCATCACGTTGAATTCATACAGCCTGTCGGGGGTTGCGATTGCCGTTTTCTCCTTATCGTCTTCATGCATGGGAATCTGCCAGTACCCAAAACGCAAGTCGATGCTTGAAAAAAATTCCGCGCCTTGTAGGGAATCACGGGCGTCGTCAATGCGTGGCATTGGGTACACGTCCTTGCGTGTGATCTTTTGAGCTCCCAGTAATCCACGCAAAATCGCACAGAGCCATCCTTTTTATAGACCAAAACATTAGGAGACGACCAAGGGTTATATGAGGGACGGATGACTTCCCGTTTAAGCATGTCCGCAACGTTTTCTTCCATAATTTTTCTTTCAGTTAGAGACACGCGGTAGGGTCGGCGGTTTACGATAGATGTCATAACAGTTTGAATTAGATGTGCTGTAGTATTAGTGCGGCTCAGCTTAGACGAGCAAATATCGAAAGAATTTGCATGTTTTTGTAACAATGCGAGCAGCTGCTGCCTCTGTGAATATGTCAATTCGCTGCTGATAGCGGTGGTAAAGGCGGAGGAAGAAACATGCTCTCCGAGGCGAGGTTCTTTGGATGCGATGGCCTGAAGTGGCGTGACAAATACAGGCTTGAAGTCAGCAACACGGGCCACAGTAGTGCCCTGTGGCAGTAAGATCTTCTCCGGTGTAGAGTTTAAAGCGGTGACAAGTGCCGAGCCATTGCAAAAACGAACGACACCGGACGGAAGAACTATACCTTTGCGAACGCAAAGTGGTGACGGTGAGACCAATACATCCCCGTGATAGATGTCGTTGGACGTAATGCTGACAATTTGCTCTTGTAGCGGTGGCAGTTCGATGTCTTTCGCAGCCACCAGGCGAAGTGGCTTCTGATTGTCGTCGTTAAGCATGTAGTCGGTGTCAGCGAGGTGAACGACGCGTTGTCCACAACAAATCGTCGCGGAAGCAGATGATAGAAAATCCCACCACAAAATTAGTTGGTGAGAGCAGCGGGACTGGACAGAAAACTGGACATGATGGCGGATGCCGTCGATGAAAGCACGCACAGTACAAAACGCGGAAGGGCGAATGACGTTCCCCTGGGCAGCAACTAACGCGCGGCTATCGTAAAGCGTCATTAGTTTCCTTAAATGTTCACACAAATCAGCACGTATCACAGACAATGTCGCACCTGTGTCCACCAAAGCATCAACCCGCACTCCTTCCACTTCCACGGAAACCATGTTACACGGGCCTGATGGAGGAATTTCAGTTCTAATTCCGAATGCAGTTTTTCCTCCACAAACTGCATCACTTAGCTTTCCGAATGAATATCAGAGGTGAATGAGGCAGGCCGAAGTGGAGAAGTGGAACGGCGGAAAGGCGAAAGCGAGCGGCGTCTCGTGTTTCGGCTGTTTCGTGGTGCAGTCGATGCAGGAGGAGATGGAGACCGGTGCGGGGGACACGAATAACGCCGACCATGATAAGACGCCCCGGTGTACAAATCCCGTTCACGCACGTCGTTAAGACGCTAATCTTGCTGGCACTTTCGACAGAAACGAGATATGTGGCTGCGATAGCCACAGTAGTAGCATACAGGGCAAGACGAGCGCCACGGTGGGGAATAGAAGGCATTCGGGGCACCTGGAGATAGCGCGGTCAGGTTGGCCGAAGGGTCAGGTGGCACGGAATGGTAGTTCACCGGGGGAGCGGCAGCAACTGACACGTAGGATGGACGCGGCAATGTCGCGTGGGCGTCGCTGGGAGGCACGGCAGCAACTTGAGGGTACGTGGATATAGGGTGAGAAGCAGGTGGCTGTACGGGCGCCGAGCCAGTCGGGATTGTAAGGGTCTCCCTGATGATGTCACGTAAGGGCATTCTCGAAGGCTGTGTAGGTCGTGGTGTAGGAGGTGTGAAGCCCATGGACCGCAATTCTTTGCGTGTAATGTCCCGGATGAGGTCACGCAGATGGCAATCTGACGTGGAGTGGTGGTCGCCAATGTCCGGTTGAAGGCGAACGGAGTCCAGCGCATCAAAGCGCTGGCATGTCGTCACGACATCAGCGATGGTAGCTGGGTTTTGCACAGCGAGGGCATTAAAGGCAACAGGCCCGAAGCCTTTCAATATATGGCGCACCGTGTCCGATTCCGGCATAGATTGATTGACACGCCGGCAGAGTGCGAGGACATCCTCGATGTATAAAGTGATGTATTCATCGGGATATTGTCGGCGAGTGTCGAGTGTCCTCTTCGCGACGGCGGATCGAATGTCTGGTGTCCCAAAGACACGTCGCAGCTGCTGCTGGAAGGTAGCCCAGTCGGGTAAGTCAACGACGTGGTTAAAATACCATGTCTTTGCGACTGCAGTCAGATAAAAAGGCACGTAACGCAGTTTGGTGACCTCGTCCCACCCATTAGCGGCACTTACGTGGTCGTAGTCATCAAGCCAGTCTTCTACGTCTTCTCCCCGAAGACTAGCAAAGAGCGGGGGTTCCCGCTGATGTCCGTGTATGTAAGTAGGAGGGGTAGCTTGCGGCGGTGCGTGGTTGATGACATCAGGGCCGGCAGGCTCGGTCTGGGACATGCTGCCTGACTGTGGGCGCAAGCGGCGGCCTGAACGAACCTCCAGGGGGTATAGCGGGCTGTGGGAAGTCAGAGGACCGAAAATCTACCTCCACCACGTATGAAGTCTTGGTAGTCTTGTCTGCGTCAGTGCTTATTTGAGGAAAGACCTCGCAAAACGAACGGGCAGAGCCAGTACACAGACGATGACGATGATGATGACCCAGAGTGGCAATGAGAACAAAGAGACAAGCTGATGATGGATCATGCAGGGATGATGACGATGTAAGTAACAAATTCCCACAATATATATATATATGTATATGTATGTATTTGAAGGCAAAATTACCCGAAAAGGAGTTATGGAGTCCAATGGGCGCGCGCGATTAAGAGATAGACCGTTCAGATGCAACTACAAATGGAAGCGTGGCGCGCGAAACCAAGGAACGAACCGCCCGGGCATTGCAGGTAGCGCGAAAAGCGTTGCCAAGGTGACCAGGCCTCCCTCTTCTCCTCTGCTACCTCAGTCTTTCACCGTATTTTGCCGGCAACGGTTCGCGTAGCGTCGCGCTCTGAGTGCTCGACCACGGCCGCCTGGATTCGACGATCTAAGAATGACTACGTGGTGCTTGTGTGTACGCTTGGATGAGCGTGGGCTGATGCTTTTTGCGTTTCGCTGAATCCATGAAGTCTGGAGCAAGTATCGACACGTCACCACGCCGCGCTTTATATCTCTAGCTTCAGGATATTCACGACCAACACAAAATAGCAACAGTTGGGAAAGCCAATATGGCGGCCGAGAAAACAACAGGCCTATCGGATATGTACTTATGTACGACTCAGTGCAGAAAACTGCACTGGTATCTAAGGCAAGTAGGTTAGCATTCTTTATTCTACTCCAGTTGTCGCGTGTGCGATACGGATCGTGCTTGCCGGCAACGGGCCCGGTCGTGTTGTATATCGCACGCACGAAATGCATCGCGACGGTGAGCTTCGGCGTCTGCAGTTCGCTTGTGCTTTGCGACCGCCTGGAAATTGGCCGCCATTGCCGTTGGCCTCCCGTACGCTCGCTCGTCGAGTGCTCGCCTGTCTTCGCCGCCGCGATGAGCTCCGGGCTGACGATATTGGGCTGAGACCTCGTCGCTGTGTTGGGCGTCGTCGAAGACACGTTGCGGGTTCTCGTAAAGAGCTTGGTTATAGTATGTTGCGGGCTGTAAGTGCACCAGCATGGGCTGGCGGGGCTTTCGCTAGCGTCGGAACTCACTGAAAATCGGTCGCCGTTACAGTTGGCTTTCCCGTCAGCCGGTCGCAACATCTCGGCGCCATCCGTTGGCCGCGGCGGCGGACTTGCGTTTGCGCGCTGCACTCGCTCCAGTTTGTATAAATGGCCGCGTTACTGTCCATTTCTTTAGCGCTAGCTCCAAACTAGCACGGCGCTGTTCGTGGCGGTGGCCAAGCGTACGCTCGCTCTCCTGTTCAAAGTTCGCTGGCGGCAGACACACCGCGTGAGGCGCCGTGCTTGACCTCGCGTTCGCTTGCTCGAGCTGAATGACGTCACTAGCTTAGGACTCGCAGACTTGTTGGCGGCACGGCGGTCGCGGAGTTGTGGCTGCGGCCGCCGCTCCTAAGCTGTTGCACTATGGGGATCGTAATAAGTCTTTCAGGATGTGTGACATCACGGTGAAATTATTAGCATATCATATCTCACCTATGTTTTCATTTCACCTTGCACGTATTTCTCATATGTATTTGTATTCATCCTCTGTCACGTACGACTCACTATTTTACATTTTTATTGTGCAGCCGTGGGCACGCACCGTGCTGAAGACTGTGCTGCTGGCATCTGCGATGCTTGTCATCCATCTCTTTTGTCAGAGCAGCTTCAGAAAGACTGTGCGAGAAGTGAAGAGAAAGTTATTTGTGTGTCATATTTTAACGCTTGATTTTATATTAACGTGCACGTACTTATCATATGTGTGCATCTTCATCTTCTGTCACGTGTGTCTAATTATTTTTACTATATTATTGTACGTGCAGCCCTGGGAACACAACAGGCAGAAGGCTGCGTGCGCTGGCGTTTGCAATGCCTGTCATCGATCACTTCCGTCTGAGGAACTCCCCAAGGAGTGAACAAAATTGGACAATGAGACTGGACTTGTACACTTCACCATGAATTCACTTAAAAGAATGAAGAAACTTCATGTGTATGCAGAAAAATAAAAGATTTTGATGTCTCACTTTTGTCTTTCATTGTTGCCATGACTGCGAAAGTAGTTACACATGGGTGGCTAACTTCTTTTTCGCTTGTCCTTTTCTGCGCAATTTATTGCTCACTGCGCAGAAAAACAGCCGAAAAAGTGTTAGGCCTGGCGGAAAATAAACAAAAAATAATGTGTGAACAGGGGACAAAAAGTCCACCCGATTGGAGTATTTAAGTGGATGAACCGTCCGTCCGGCTAGGTGCAACTGTGAGGATTAACGGTTGCCCGGTAAGGTGTAAATGTGGGGATTAACAGTTGCACCTTAAGGTGCGAATGTGAAGACTAAATGTTAGTCCTTTGAGTTCGTCTGTGTTGACTAACTGTTAGACCCGGTGCCGTTAATCCTCAAAGAGAATAATGGTTATGGCAGCCCCATTAGTCCTTAAAAGAACGAACCACACAACCTTTTACCACCCTTTTGCCTTAGAGTGTATATATAGATATATATAGTAATGAATCTGAATTACGGACGCTTCACTCACTGTTACTGAAGAAGACGACGATGATCGGCGACTGTGGTAGTAGCTCACGCACGCGCTCGCCGGTAGCCAGGCCTGCCTCCAAAAGTGCCTTTCGCCAAGCTGCGTCTGAACATTTCTTCACGAACAACACCCCTATTTAGGTAGTGGAAGAGCCGGGGTTACCATACCCGAAACTTTGCAATCGAAGCTACCCTCACCATTCGCCATGAATGTTCCTGGCCCTTCTGAAGTTGCCACACCAATGACAGTCTTCTGCACTGGAGTGCTTCGGCAACGCGACCCACCGATTTTTCGCGGCAACGACGAACACGAAGTCGAGGACTGAATCATCGAGTACGAAATCACAAGCGCTTCCAACGAATGGAACGCCTGCAACCAGACGGCGAACGTGCGCTTTTACCTCGCTGATGTGGCCAGCCTGTGATTCAAGAACCATGCAGGTAAAATCACCTACTGGTTCGCCTTGAGAACCACCATCGCTGTGGTCTTCGGTTGTCCTGCCGTGCACAGGCTTCACACAGAACAGCGTCTGCCTAGTCGAGTCCAGCATATTGACGACACTTTTACAAGCTACATCGAAAATGTGTTCTCTCTTAGCAAGCACGTCAATGCATCTCTAGCCGAACCTGACAAAATCAAGCACGTCATGAAAAGAGTTGACGACGATACCTTCTAGATGCTCGTCGCTAGGAACCCACACACTATCGCCAACGTTGTTCAGCTATGTAAGGAGTACAGCGTGTTGCGTAAGCAACGTGTTTCGAGGCGCAGGCCACTGAAGATACACCTAAAGTTTCCGTGCTCATGCATGACGTTGCTGCTGATCACACCGTTTTAATACCGCACATCTAGCAATTCATCCATGAAGAACTCACGCGTCGACTTTCTCTTGTGACCCGAGAATCCGAGCCAGTGACCTCGTTAAATCCACGTCCGCGCTAGGTCATTGAGACACAGGCCACACAGGCACTGCCTTCATCACCACCTGTCCCTACGCCGCTGACCTACGCTTTCGTCAATGCTGAACCACCGACCCCAACTGTCTCTGGCGCATACCGGGGCACCAGGTCCTGCTATACACTACGACGCTGTCTACGTACACGGTACTCCATCCTACTTCGCCCCCTGCACCTTCTGTCATTAACGCACCTTCGTTAATCGGCTTGTATTGCGTGCGGGTTTCAGGCACATATAGCACGCTACTGCCGCCATCGAAACTTCCGGCCACCAGCCCGTGGGAATTCTGCAAATTACCAAGCTGCCCATCATCCCCAGAGACCATCTTCTCCTGTCACCGACTCGTTTTCCCCACGACGCCCTCTTCACTCCAGCCGGTAATTACCACCCCGTCGCCTGTCTGTCTCCCCGATGCTTCGGCGAATGAGTCCTGTAAGAGAGGAACACTGACAGCCAGAATTCCGGAGGCAAGAACTGCGTTGTCGTTAAACTATCCAAGACCTCCTCTTTGTCAGTCCAATCAAGTTGATCTGCTACTAGAAGGTACGTGTTCGAGTGAGTGCACTTGTCGACACAGGCGCCATTGTTTCTGCAATTAGTGAAAACCTGTGCCAAAGTTTGAGAAAGTTACAATGCCACTTACAAATCTTGCCCAGCGTAGAGCCACTTACCATTACATCACGCTGACGGCTCGGTACACAGCACGCGTTCTTATTCAAGATTTTTGGTACGACGTCAAATTTGTTGTTCTTCCACGTTCATCTTACGACGTCTTACTAGGATGGGATTTCTGTTCTACTCATCAGGCCCTTGTCGACTGCGTTCATGGTGAACTCACAAAGAATAAATCAGTGCCCTGTTATCGACTACAAAAGTCCCCGAAAAAGTTTGCCGCAGCTGACGCCCATACTGCGCCTTTTCCAGTCATCCTAGTGCCTGTGTTTGCCCTGCTGCCACTAACTCGACGCTACTGCTCCAACCATCTATACCTAGTACACACTACCGAACCATCGTCCACCCGTTTTCCGTCAACATGTCGAATGGTTTGGCGGTACTTTATGCGTGCAACGTATCTGCTTGTCCATACATTCTGCTACGCGGCGAGTGTCTGGGAAGCCTCGAGACCTTAAATTGTGTTTTCGAACACCTAGTGTATCCAGACAAGCCATTTCCACTGACTTGTGCCCTTACGCCCGCAACTGATGCCAAAGACCTCAAGGATGTTGTACTCCGCAAGTCCATTGATTGCCACCTCACGCCTGGGCACAAGGAACAGCTGATCATGCTTCTCCAGCATTTTAAAGCCTTCTTTGACCAAAACCAGCATTCCTTAGGTCGAGCGTCTTCTCTTGTTTGCCATATTGATACTGGTCAAAAGAAACAATTACGAGAGCGTCCATACCTTGTGTCAACGGCCGAACGCCGTGTCATCAATCAACAGGTCGACTATATGCTGAAACGTTGCATAATCGAACCGCACAGCAGTCCCTGGGCATCTCCATTTGTGCTGGTGAAGAAGAAGGACGTATTAATCAGGTTTTGCGTGAACTACCAACGTCTCAACCGAGTCACGCGCAAGGACGTCCATCCGCTGCACCGGACTGACGATGCTTTGGACTTCCTACATTGAGCTGAATTTTTCTCTTTTTTAGATCTGCACTCTACATACTGGCAAGTACCCATGCAGGCTTTCAAACTGCACCACCTCCTCGCGTCGCCGCTTACGCTGCGACATCATGACTCATCATCGTTCACAGAGATCCACACCGACGCTAGTGGTGTCGGGCTAGGCGCTGTTCTTGCCCAGCAGAAAGACAGCTTCCAACAGTACGTCGTTACCTACGCAAGCCGAAGCCAACTGTACTGTCACTGTAAAGGAATGCCTCGCCATTGTTTGGGCGATAGAAAAATTTCAGACTTATGTGTACGGGCGCCCATTTGATGTGACAGACCATCACGCCCTCTGCTGGTTGTCATCACTGAAGGATATAAGGGGTCGCCTCGCCTGTTCGGCGTTGCACCTTCAAGAATATGATATTCGCGTGCTCTATCACTCCCGGTGGAAGCATTCGGACGCTGACGCCCTCTCCCATTCACCCCTACCTCCTGACAATGCCCGCTGCGATAGTCTCATCTGTGATACTACTGCCGTCATCATCGACGACAGGCCAACTGAACAAGGCAAGGACCCTTGGCTTGCTTCTATTCTGGATATCTTGGCTGGGCGGACCACTTCTGTCCCTACTCGCACGTTGCGTCGGCAAGTCGAGCACTTCATGACTCGCAAAGACGTGCTGTACTGACGCAACTACACACCCGGTTGACGTCAGTGACTACTCGTAATTCCACGTCAACGGCAATCTGAAATTTGTGCACTGTTTTATGACGACCCCTGATGTGGCCACGCCGGTTTCCTAAAGAGCTGTTCTCGCATATGGTTTTATTATTACTGGCATTGTATGTACCGTTTTATTTGACAGTACGTTCTTCCACGCGCCAGAGACTGAAGATTCCCCCTCATCATGCCGGCGAAACCCTAATACTATTATCATGCCCCTCCCGACCGTTCGACCGCGTCAGCATCGGCATCTATGGTCCCCTTCCCAACACTGCAAACGGTAATCGTTAAATCAAAGTTGCCGTCGACTACCTCATATGGTATTGGGTGTGAGGACATACCGTGGACCACAATGTGGAGGCATCCTTGTGATGTACGTGGTTGAATTGCTCCGCCACCCTCCCTCCCGCAGCCCGTAGCCACTCTCGCGTCTTCTTCTTTTCTATTATTAATTTTGTATTTCACTCAACGAAATCAGTACTGTTGCAGCTTCTTCCCTCAATCTAGAAAGTGTTAAACAACTGCCCTAGAAAAGTGTTACGCTTCTCACAACGCCTGACTGCCAGCGTCGTCTGCTATGGACACCTATGTGGACCACCCACTTTACGAAGCAACGAACGGAACGTGGCCGAGCGTGCCGACTCTGTAAAAGGTGATGACTCATTCTGTGTAGAATTAAAACATCAAATGGGTATTACCAATAAAGAAACTTTGCTGCAAAAATTACGTGCAACCACCCTACTTTTTGCATCTAGCCCCCCCTCCCCCCGTGGTGGTCAAGTGGCTAAGGTACTCTGCTGCTGACCTGCAGGTCGCGGGATCAAATCCCGGCTGTGGCCGCTGTATTTCCGATGGTGGCGGTAATGTTGTAGGCCCGTGTGCTTAGATTTGGGTGGCACGTTAAAGAACCCCGGGTGGTCGAAATTTCCGGAGCCCTCCAGTACGGCGTCTTTCATAATCATATAAGAGTTTGGGACGTCAAGCCCCACATATCTATCTATCTACTTTTGAATCTAAAACAGGCCGCGGTTGACATAAAAAGCATGCGCAAACTACATTTTTGTTTAGGAGCACAGCGCAAGTGGATTCCCTGCTTTGTGAGAAGCAACACAGCATTCCTTTTTTTTACAAAATACTGCAGGCCATGTGGCCCATGCAGGAGGGGCAGGGTACAACATAAATACATCTACAAGGCACAATTGAATATCATAAACAAATCAGGTAACAATAAAAAACAACTCTAAATAAAATATAATTAGGAAATAGTGAAGAAGTAATTTTGTATTGATTCAGTTGAGACCAGATGATCAATAGGTATTCGGTTCCATTCCTCTAGGGTGCGGGAAAAAAAGAATATTTAAAGAGTTTATATCTGGCACCATAAGGGGAGAGTATAAGGGGATGAGAATGACGGGTTTTCCTAGTCTCAGAAAGGGTTATGTAAGGACTGGGATCTATAAAAAATTTACGATTTAACAAAGAATGAAGGAACTTCAGTCGGGATATTTTGCGCCTCATTTTAAGTGTGTGAAAACCGTTAGAACGTATAAAATCCGTTACAGAATCCTCACGGCTGTATTTAGAAAAATGAATCGCACGGCTTTTCTCTGTATTCTTTCAAGACAATTAATATTCGTTTTGGTGAAAGGATCTCAAATGATGGGCGTATTCTAACTTGCATCTCATAAACGTTTTATAGGCTAAAGTTTTCACGTCATGGGATGCATGTTTAAGCTTGCGTCGAAGTAGACATAGTTTTCTGAAAGCAGAAGAGGCGGTGCTAGAAATATGGGGGCTCAACTGGAGGTTGTTAGTAATGGTAACTCCAAGATATTTGTACTCCTTAACTTCAATCAATGAGTATTGGCCAATGGAGTATGAAAACATCAGGGGTACTGTTTTTTAGTTGTACGCAGGAGCACAGACTTACAAGAATTTAGCTTCAGGCCCCACTTATTGCTCCACTTAAAAATATTGTTTAAGGCTGCACTAAGCAGGCATTGGTCTTCAACACTATTAATTTAGTTAATAATAACGCAGTCGTCTGCGAAAAGACGAATATTTACAGGGGCTTGTATGACATCTGTTAAGTCGGTGCAATAAATAAGGAACAATAGTGGGCCAAGTACACTTCCCTGAGGGACCCCTGAGGTTACCAGGAAAGAGTCAGATTGTTGTCCATCAATGAAAACACACTGTTTCCGATGCACTAAATAAGCAGATAACCATGATAATATGAAGCCAGGAAAGCCAAGGAACTTTAATTTGCAGATTAATTTGTCATGAGGAACTACATCAAAAGCCCCATGAAAATTTAGAAAAATGACGTTCATTTGTCCACCTCTGTCAAGAACAGAAGCGAAAGAATGTATGACGGTACTTAATTGGGTGATTGTCGAAAGACTCTTCCTAAATCCATGTTGAAAAGGAGTTAGAATGTCATGCTCATTTAAGAAGTTATTAATGTAATCAGAAACGATACGCTCAATCATTGTGCAAGAAGGTGATAAAAGAGAAATTGGACGGTAATTTAAAACTGAAGTTAGGTTGCCCTTTTTTAAAATTGGTACAATGCGTGCAATTTTCCAGTCGGGTGGAATTATCGCGGATTCGAGAGAGACCTGAATGATTGCGACGAGAAATTTGCTTAGTGGTTGAGCGTAACGCAGGAGGAAGGAGTTGGGAATGCCATCAGGACCGACGGAAGATTCGGTCTTCAATCGTAAAAGCATGTTAAGCACACCTTGTTGAGAAATATTGATATCCGAAAAGGAGGACCGTTAAATTTCAAAATAAGGGTGAGTAGGCGGGGAGAAGACACTGTGAAAGTGGGCATTTAAAAGGTTAGCGATGATTTTGGGGTCAGTTATTGCAGTACCGTCGTGGGTAATGCTCGTTATTGATTTGTTTTGCTCCTAAATAAAGTTCCAAAACTTCTGTGGATCTTCCCTTATAAAGTTAGGTTAAGTGTTGCAGAATTAAACTTCTTTGCCTCTGTAATAGGTTCCGACAAAGCTGTACGAACAGTGGTTAAATTAATAGCAGCAGCTCCTTTAAATTATGGCAGCAGCCGCATACAGCCCCAAACTTTCTGAAACGATTGTGGGCAAACGTGAGAATCACGCACGCGTGCTCCTCATTCATTGTTGTTACTTTTCTCTGTGGTACGCTCTTAATATCTATTGCACAAAATTTCTGCGGCAGTCACACGTTGAAAATCCGATCTACATTGAGCCACACATGGGTGAAAATTATGAATGATTGGTTCACTGCCAGAGCTTTTACAAAGAAGTAAATTGTGATACGAAAAGTACGATCAGCCAGCCGTTTCAGTTTATGGCCTTGAGCATGCTACGAGGTTTTGCGTACTGTGACGTAAAAGTCAATTTCAAGTTTCAGTAAAATTGGCTGTGTCCTGTGTTCCTTTCGTTTTTGTAGTTTCATTTGAGCTGTGTGATATTTCTCGGCAGCTCTGCGAAGACGAATCAGCTTTCGAAGCTGACCACGTTTTCACCTGTAGATACAAACAATGTTAGGAGGACGTGACACTGGCTATGGGCCCATTCTACGGACGTAATCTATATGCAAGGAACCCTGTTAACTGAAGTTCCAGACAGCAGGTGCGTTGGAAGGTTATTATATTTTTTGAAGGGGGCACCACCTTAATTAGAACAGGAGGCCAGGCAGACAGAAGTGGGTAACTTTTATTTTGTGTGCTATATACTATGACAAAATTTAGAAGAGGAGGGGGGGGCACGGGCTTGGTGTGCTATCTCTGGGTACGCCACTGGCAGAAGAAAACCCGCGTAATCGGGTACACACATGGGGACAGACGCCGAGGGAAGAGGATGGTGGAGGCACAAATTGTGGTAATAGTAACCTTGGCGAGAGAGTAAGCTTTAGAATAGACTGGAGCGCACATGTGTGATCTCACAAAGAAGGTTCTGTTGAATGGGCTGGCCGAACACACAGAAGCGACTGGTCATTAAATAGACCAGATCAGAGTAAAAATAACAGAAACAATTTGAAAGGAACTGGACTTCCGTGCTATATATGACTGTTAAATTTCAGAGTCTCTTTTTAAAATATATATAATCAGGCTCTTCCCACATTAATTTTTAATTGTGAACAAGACTCCCGTGCGGAAACTGAAACGTTCTTTCTTATGTGAACATTTATGATCTTTTCTCATTTCAACCCTATGGGCTCCAAGTTTTTTTCAACAACCACAAGAACCAAGAAAGAGAGAAGGGAGAGTAGCACTGCCAGTGGCCGCAACGGTGGCATCATGTATGTAGCTCACTGTGGCACACTGCCAATTACATTTACTGCAACTTTCCGCATGTGTCGTCAGCAGAAGTCCGCACAGATTAAGTTAGAGCAAAACAACGGTGTTCAAAAATGAAAATACTGCGAAATCGCCATTAAAAACGCATTCAACTGCCAGCTTTTATTCGGCAGAGCGGGGCGAGATCACGTAATCCAACCCTACACGTCACAGCGATTGTCGCGCTCTTGCCTCCACTAACGGGCCTCGCACCCAATGCCGAACCTTTATCCCTTCCTTCGTCTACAGCAAAAGACGTTGCCACTTTCGTTCTTCACAACTTCGTACTATGTCATGGAGTACCTCGAGAGTTGATATGTGATCGTGGTCACGTGTTCTTGTCAGGCGTCACATCAGCATTGCTGCGTGAGTGTAGTGTCGTTCACCACACTACAAGCGCCCATCATCCCCAAACCGATGGAGTGACAGAGCGCTTCAACCACACCTTTGGTGACATGCTGTCGATGTAAATCTCGTCAGGCCACTCCAATTGGTACTGAGTACTACCATTGATTACGTTCGACTATAATACAGCCATTCTAAGCACTACTGGGTTCTCTTCTTTTTTCCTCCTTATCGGACTCGAACCTTCTTGCACTATGAACACAATGACTTTGTACTGAACTGACTACTCAGAGTCCATGACTCTGTCTCAAGCCGCTACATACGCTGAAGAATGCCGCCAACAGGTATGGTCATTCCCAACTCGAGACAAAGGACGCCATAAGCACCACTACGACGTATCCGTTAACGCTACTTCTAACGATCCAGATTCGCTCGTCTGGCTGCGTGTCCCTTCTGCTACACCTGGCCTTTCCACCAAGTTGGTCCCCAAGTTCCATGGTCCACATCGTATACTACAAAAAAATCACCGTTACATTACCTAATCGAGCCACTCGCACCATATTCTTATCGTCGTCGTCTTGGCCAGAAAACTGTCCATGAGTCGAGACTTAAGCGCTGCAACGACCTTCCCGTGTGTACTTCTCCATAGGTCGCCAGGATGGCTTCTTATTTCGCGGGGAGTAATTGTAATGAACCTGAATGACGGACGCTCCACTGTTACTGTAGAAGACGACGATGATCGACGACTGTGATAGTAGCTCACGCAAGTGGAAGTCATGCCTGCCTCATCAAGCGCATTTCTTAATATATATATATATATATATATAAATATATATATATATATATATATATATATATATATATATATATATTCTTCAGGCCTTCATTATCTAGCATGGCGATTCTCGCTCGTTTGAGCAACATTTCACAGGTGTCTGTTGCAGCGAGTCTGGACGGCAGGCAGTGTTCACGTGACATATGCGACGCCGCAAAGTGCACGTCACATCTATCAAAGACTAAACCATCCTATCGCGACGCGCTCTTCTCGGTGCTTCTGCACGTGTGACCGCGTAGAGTGTTCTCATTCTCTTTTCTTTGGATGATCCTAAAATAAGATAAAGAAATGTATGCTTGGCTACTGCAGTATGGCGCTGCCGCGTGTGCTGGAAAAACTGCACAACTAGCTCGGAGCGGCGCGCCTAAGACGTTACTGATTCACATGAATGGTGGCCTGTTTTTTTTCCGTTGGATGCAGAGAAAACTCAGACAATATTATATCCACACCAGCTGGCCGTGACACTGGGCTGACTTCGATTTCTGTGATGGCTGTGCAACACTCAATCATTTTTCCCTGCCGAGATCTCTCCCGTATAGAGCAAACACGCAGCTCCACTTTCATGCTCATGGCGCGACGTAGGTGGCACGCATTCCTCGTTGTTGTTCGACAACAGTGTCAGTACAATGATGAAAGGGGCTCTGCAGGTCACCGTAAATCGACCAAAAAAAAAAGCTCGAGCCACAACGACGTGCATTGTATAACAGTTACACGTAATGCCTCCTTATATATTTTCAGTTTGTTAAAATTTAGCCAGCATTGGGGCAGTGTCAACACCTTAGTACCTTTTTCTTTATTGTTTTGAATAGTATTTGAACTCGACGCGTGCCAGCATTTCACTCTGCAACACGTTCTTAACGCAGCGAAATAAATATGTTTCGAGATAGAAGTATGGGGTGTTTGACGTCCCAAAACCATCCTATCATTATGAAACACACTGTGTTATGGAGGGCCTCGGAAATTTCGACCACCTGGGGTTCTCTAACGTGCACCCAAATCTGAGCACACGGGCCTACAACATTTTCGCCTCCACCTAAAATGCAACCACCACAGCCAGGATTCAATCCCGCGACGTGCGGGTCAGCAGCCGAGTACATCAACCACTAAACCACCATGGCGGGGCTCTGTTGAGTCTCACCTTACCAGGTTAGTTCATGAAACAATGAGTTACTTGTGAAATTTTCTTGAAAAATTGCTCAGAATCGTCACTCTCAACTACAGTATGTCGTTTGCAGCGGGGGGCATCAACACTCGCACGGCTCTGTGTATTACCGCGTAGCTGTTGCTGCGCATGAATGAGAAAAGAAGGCAGAAAACTTGGCCTTCACAGTACAGAATGAGTGCCAGCTAGGTTATAAACTGTAATTAAAGGACGTCATTATCATATTCATTGTAGTCGTCCCCGTATTTTCACTACAGGACAAAGGCATCTGCCAATATTAATGAACCGACCCTATCTGGCGTGAATTGATGTAAATATTGTGCCTTGAAATACTTTAAATTCCCTATTAGTACAGCAGCA
This sequence comes from Rhipicephalus annulatus, assembly GCA_013436015.1. NCBI lineage: Eukaryota > Metazoa > Arthropoda > Arachnida > Ixodida > Ixodidae > Rhipicephalus > Rhipicephalus annulatus. Next base: position 607,599 of record WOVY01014610.1, on the reverse strand, counting down.
TAGTATAGAAACCGCACGAAAAGTGACTTCCTTTTTAACAAATAGATGCGAAAAGAAGACGCTACAGCACTGCAACTGAAACGTGATTCCCAAACGAGTTCAACTAATCTACAAAATCAAAAGAGCCTAAAGAGCGTTAGGTAGCGAGCGGTGAAGCTCGCACTCTAGAACACTGATTTGCAAAGAGAATTGGTCGGTAGCTCGTGCTGAGTCGACTGACAGTTCATTTCAATGTCAGTAAAACTCCAAAACATTTCGGACTGTTGATGGAACTTTCAGCAACCATCCCTGTATGATAGCGAACGGCTGATAGATTGCTCTAGGTCAAGTATTACGAAGCAAAAGTGATTATAGATGGCACCAAGACGAACTATCAAATATAACCCACATACCAGATTCGCATCTTGCGAGCATAATCGCTTCTGTCAGCCTAGGCGCGTAGCCGCAGTCCCAGCGATGCTGCGAAATGTTCGAACATGGTGGTCCATGCAAAAAGGCCCTGGAGTCAGGTAACCTATTATTTATGCAACGCTAAGTCTGCCCGACATATTTTCCTTACAAGACATAGATAGTTGTAGATCATTCTCTGGTGAATAAAGATCTTTCACTCACTTACTCACCACAGTCAAATAACGTTTCTCAATGCTGGATGTCACAACTGTGGTTCTTCCGTCCTTGTCTCTGCAGCTTCTTATTTACCATCGGATAAAGCCGGCCAAGCTTTGTTTTACATGAAAAATTACACTGCATATATATCTGGCCCCTACAATATTAAAATAATAGGACACCTGGTGAAGGTATGGAATAGAACAAAAGGCTTGCTGTATTTCGTCGTGCGCTTCATAATCCCATCACGTCCTTTTGAATTTGCGAGAAAATTTGTCTCCTCTCATATATATATATATATATATATATATATATATATATATATATATATATATATATATATATATATATATATATATATACACGCTGCGTCTGCACGACGAAGTGTATTCGCGTATAAAACATGAATGTTTCAGGCGCTTAGACATATGACTCTAAACAATTCGGGCTCATCTTGTTCCCATCATCGGGAAGTCCTGCTTTGTGAAGCGGTAGAGAATACATTGTGTTACTAACGATCATGCTCTCGCCGTACGGTGGTCTGCAGTTCCTCTGGTATGACGTGTTATGGCGCCTCCATGCTCTCAAACGACGACGGGCGCGAGTGCAGTATCTCTGAATGAAGAAGGTCTGGCGGTAATATACATTACGCATACTAACCCAGAAACTAGAACCGCTCTCTGGATGATGCCTGGTTGCCACCCTTTGGGATGTAGCGACTAAGTGGAGCCTAGAAAATTTTAAATGCGAAGCATTTCATAGCAAAATGCGAGCGCTTTGAGAGTTTATATCTATCTATCTATCTATCTATCTATCTATCTACCTATCTATATCTGGATGCTCTCATGATCACCTCTTAAGCTTACTGTAGACCTTAATTGCTATGAAATAGTGAAAGAATTGGGCAAATACGAATGTCTGGTCATCACATGATTTACACAAAAATCCTGTCTCTTACGTCATCAAACCCTCTTCAACAGGCGCGTGTAGTACATAGCCGTATAGCACAGGTCACATTATGTGCCACAAGATATTGATAATTCATAACTGCCAAGAAAGTTAGGCACCTAAATTCCGTGTATAAATGCGGGAATGTAAAGAAATGACGATTTCAGAAAAGTTGACCCAATGACTCCAATTATTATAAAATCAGGACCGCAGTAAGAATCGAACTCAAGCGTTCTCTAGGGCACTCAGGTACTATACCACATAGCAATTATAGGCATGGGAACTGCTTTGAAAAAGAACCAAGCGAGCGTAATGTTGGCGCAACGTCAATCGTAATTAGGGGTCTGGCTATCTAATTTTATAGGAAAGCAATATACATTATGATACAATCAAGACACCTGTATCATAAGGAGACGCCGTAGCTGTATGTGTTGTCGATTAATGACAATTGTCCACTTTTATGACAGTCTAATTAGCATTAGGTTGGTATTCCTATAATTAAGCAAGGTATACTAAAGTGTTGCTTGACCCCGAAGACTACGTTAACGAAGGTTACGTATGAAATTCAGATCATCAAACCATGAAGTGCACTTTGTTAGAATAATATTTACGCCTTCTCTATAACGTGACTGCTTACATTACGTCAAACGACACACTGTCTTTTAAACGTAGTGACGTTCCTGATAGGCTCGCGCTGTGTGCGCTGCCACTGCACTAACGAAAGCACCTAGATTCAATTTGCAACGCCTGGTTTAAGCTCAAAGTATTCAGCATAGGAAATTACCCGCCAACTGCTTCGCATCAAACCGATTCCCACAAGTTGTGGGATTTGCCGACGTTTTCTTTTTATTTTTGTCGTGCGGGAACAGCAACCAAGAACAACCTTCTGCCTGACTCTGTGGACTGGCCACAAGAAGTTTTGCGCCCTCACAGTGCGTATTCTAACCCTGCAGTTCTTCATGCCATGTACCCTGAATGGCATCCAAGTGCGGATTGCACCCCCTGGGACTGTTAGCAACATTCAACAATGTTTCGTGAGAATGTGAAGCCATCGGCTTCGCCCTCAGCGAGGACAGTTGGGCTGCGTTTTTACGCAGCCCCGAACTTCAAAGCTTGGCCGAAGATCAATTCCTGGCCGTCCAGAGTGCCCGTGAACAGGGCGCCAAGCTCGGCTTGACGGTCCCTACTTGGGATTAGCCGGGTGGCACAGGGTCTCCCCTGTGCCTTCTCAAGACCAAAATAAAGTTTTAATCAATCAATCAATCGCAGAGCTCCACTCGTGCATGACAGGTTCCTGTTTTAATGCATTTGCAGTTTGCTGAGAAAGCTCGCACGCGATTGCAACACCTCTCCTGTTTGGTCTTGATAGTTTGCTCTCCTTGTCGCTATTAGAAAAGAACCTAATGCATAATTTCAAGTAAGCCCGTCGACTCACTCTTATGAAATCTATCGGAGACATCATATGTGCATCTCAAAAAGGCTTGTATATCACAGGTTTGTCGAATTATATTATTGATCTGGACAAAATGGCAGCAGTTGCTGTATCATTACCTGCCTAAAAATGAGAGCGAAACGTGCCATAGACTCCGCAAGAAAGCACTAACCTGCATTCACAAAACAAAAACACCTTAGGTCAGAAATGGTCGCACAACAAGCTTCAAGCCTATCCTGATGCTGTATATTGCCTTACAAAAGCCGACCGGCCAACAAAAAACAACACTCGCGATATGAAATTTTTAAAAACTTGGCCCCTTGAGATCGATTTGTTTTCTCGTGACTTTCATTCATGTATGTACAGGGCCTCTTTGTGAGGTGATAACACTGGGTCAGATAGAAATAATTTAAGAATCTCTCCGTGCATGTTTGGTAATTTATTAAGGTAATATTCTTGGGTGTTCACACACTGAATACAATGCAATTTCGACGCTGCAATTGGTGCCTGAAAGTCAGCTGCCATGAGTTCCCTCAGAGACTATGTAACAGCTCGTTTAATGGCAGAAGCACCGTGGCAACGGTGATCTTTTTGGCTTTTGTTGAAACTTGTTAGCTGGAAAATGTCAGTGGGACTCCCATAAGGGCTGTACGGCTGCCTTTTGAATGCTCTGTCAATGTACCTTTGTTAATGTTTTAATCACACAAAAATGAAGGGCGAAAAATAAAGGCATTGTAAAAAAACGAACCTCAATTGACTTACTAGATAGCAGCGTCAGCGGGTAGGACATTCAACGAAACAAAGCAACATATCTGCAACAAAAGAAAAAAAATAATCATTTAAAATCACCAAACATCATGAACACATTTCATTGTGTGCGCATGCACAAACATGATATCTGGTGAATGAAACGCTGCTGACAACTTTTTACACGCCCGTTTTTCCGCACAAGTTCATAAGATGACGACAACAACACGTTAAAATAAAACATGCCAGTATAGCCCAAGAGCCCTAGCATGTTCGGTGACGGGTATTCATTCCTTCTACGCAAGTCCAACGCATGCATTTTGTAATTACTCCACATAATTTGATTTGATTGTGTAAATAAACTATCCTATTAGCCAGAAATTTTTACTGCTTGCCTTTGCACTGCGGTGATCAGTTGAAGGAATCAGTATAGCGCAGTAGGAACACAACCAGAGCACCAGCTAGGAACCTGTGGCCGTCTATCGACCGTCCATTTATACTGCAAACAAAATCACCTCAGCATCTACCCATTGAGCGAGTTGATGTTGTTTTATGCGAATTCATTGTAGTCGGTCACAAGGTGAACAAACATATAAGCTACAAGCCCAGAAATGTGGTTTCTCTGCCGTTCGTGTGCGCAAAGTGGTCGCGCTATATAGGCTGCATCCGTTGTAAGCGAGAGTTAATTTTCGCTGCTAATGTAAGAGTACACATATAAATTATCAAAGTTCTATCGTCCTTTCTAATGATATTATGCTTAGCCTGTGAAGTTAGAATCTTTGCTAAATTCTCCACCTAGTTCCAGCTTTCGATCGAAGATGAGTTATGCGAAGCGTCTTAATGGGAAAGGGACATCACGTAAATAGGCAGACGTGATTAAACGGGGCACCAATGCAAGTTCTCTTTGTGTGAAACAATGATGGCTGGGACCACGGGGCTTCTATTCACTCAGAAGTTGTAAGGGACTGTCAGAGCATGCAAATATATTCGCAACTTTTTGTCTTATGCGGACGCAGTAACTGATGCATACTGAGACCGATGAATCTACGAAAAATGTTAGCGAACATCGTAACCATTGCCGCAGATTGCATAATCACAAACGTGATTGATGTCTTTCTTGCTTATCTGTGTCCCTCGCTGCACCCAAAAAAATGATCAAAATTTTCAGTTGTGTTTCAGCCGCACACGGTAACAGTATGCGATTGATTGATTGATATGTGGGATTTAACGTCCCAAAACCACTGGCAGGCAAGGCAGGGCTTCATCTTGCAGACAGGTGAAATAGTTTTTTGACCATATTTCAAGTTTCAGCGAAAAGAAGAAGCAGCCCACTTGAGTATTCCAGGTTAAATGTCATTTTTAATATGTGCATTGTGCAGCGACATGCTTTTTTCAAAGTTTGTCGCGCGATGTTCTGGTCTGACGTAACGCAGCGTCCACATTTTCTTCGTAAACCCGGCACGCTCAGATTCAGCATCCCTGAGTCTCAACTTCCACGTGTGAAGATGACTAATATCTGAAAGTACGTTTATTTTTACGGATTTCTGGAAAGTTCTCATGCTAAAACTGTCGCGTCTTACAACTTCTTCATTGAAACATATCTGCCCTGAAATGAGTAATAAGTTAGTTTTACAGGTTCTTGCTATTTATTCATATGAAAGAGACTTTAGGTACACCAAACTGTTTCCACAGTGACGTAGATTTCGTGTGTGAAGACGACTGTGTAATTATCCTGGAATATTTATATAAAGTCTGCATTGCAATAAAGAAAAAAAAACACCACCAAACTGCGTAGGATGAAGTCCCATGGGTCTACTGGTCTCCGCTTCTTGACCTTTGCCTCACCAGGTAGATAATCACATAAGCTTCCAGAACTGAATATAGCGAGTAGCATGAAAGTAGACCATGCTTCCTATAGAACCCAACAGACATGTTGGGTCCCCGTAAGTGTTTTTTTTATTTAAAAAAAAGGTTTCGAACAAAGCGGTACAGGAAGCTATAATGCCATGAGTGAGGCAAGGAATCATTCGCGTTATAAAAGCGTGAGCTCAACCAACGTCTTCACGACAATATTCATTCGTATTCTGCTACGCGGGCGCACTAAGGCCACCAACTGATTGCGTAACGAAGTTCTTGATAACGCGAGCATCTGTCTCCCTCTGCGCACTTGCCAAAATAAATATTCGTCCCAAGGGTTCCTGCCTGCGCTGTTTCCTATTTGTCTTGCGGAAGACGTTTCTTTGTGGGCGCCCACGTCTGCTTCGCCTTGATTAAACTTGGGCGTCTCTTGCGTCTTGTGTTTTTCATTCTCGAGCACGGAGCGGAATTTCCCGTGTGTCGAATATGAGATAGAGGAGGCGCTCGGGAGCCGTATTCAATAAGTGCGTACGCCGAAACTGGGACGTCGCGTTTTGAAATGTTTCATTATCCGATCGAAACCATTTTCTCACGGATATTAAGCGGTCAGCACAGGCGCCTTCCTCACGTGTGTCCATATTGGCAGAAAAATACCAGTATTTTGTTAGTTTTTTTCCTTCTACTACGCTATGTGACGTGAATGCGTGGGCGTTCAATTTCCGTCAGGCAACGAAGCAGCTCGGACACCCAACATTTCCGCAGGGAGCCGATCGAAAGTGACACTCGGTGGTCTTCATTCAACAACTGATAACAACCGTGACTTGAAGAAAATGGATCAATGATTATGTTATTGCAGCGTATAGTTTGGCATTGATGTAACTTTCTCATATGTTAAACAGATAACAGGAAAGATGAAAAACAATGGTGGAGTGTTACGTCCCAAGACTACGATATTAATACGGGACGCCGTACAGTAGAGGGCTCCGAAACTTTCGACTATCTCGTGTTCTGTAATGTTTACCTAAATCACAGTATATACACGGGTCTCGAGCATTTCGCGTCCATCGAAATGCGGCCACCACGGCTAAAGTTCGATCTCGCTCCTTTCGAGTCAGCTCGTCGAGCACCAAAACCGCTAAACCACCGTGGAGGGTAACCTGGGAGATTGACATAGCAGCTTTTGGGAAGTTCCGATATCAATAGTAGCGGCCAGTACATGCCGGTTGTAGTGTTCAACATGTTACAAGGTGAATGAATGTAGAGCCGCCGTGTTCATTCGTTTGAAAACTTACCTTCATTTGTCACTTTATCTTCGAGGAGGATGAAATAACATTTATTTAAAACAGCAATATTTGAAAGCATGGGCTCCCATCTCTAAGTGTTAGCAATGAATTACCAGGCTCGGGCGGCATCCTCGGTTCGCTGAAGAACTTCTAGTTGCACTTCAGGGTCGAAGCTTAGCAGTGCGGCCTCCCACTTTTCTCCGTTAATATATTTACCATTTTGCCGGAGACACTGTCACAAGCCCACATTATACGATGTAGGTGCACTAATTGCTGATAAAATGTACACATATCTGGATATAGTTCCGCATAGTAGTAATGCAGTGTTCATCTGTAAGAGGAGCCATGTCACCACCTGCGGCTTGCTTAGCGAGGTGTGTGTATAAGGGGAAAGCGAGCTCTTTGTAATCTGCAGTGTTTTATAATTTCTCCATAACTAGCCATGAGGTATTCGTCCGTCCTCAGGCTTGTCGCTAGCCCAGTTTGCCTACCGATTCCCGAGCCAGGTTGTGTGCGATTTCGTTCCTGGGAAGAGAGGAGCAAGAAAATGCCCAATGTAAGATGAAGAACCCTCTTGTCGCGAATGTTAGATAGAAGTCTTAGCGCTTGTAGTGATGTTCCGCCCTTAGAGTAATACTTATTTGTGGTTTTAGGGTTACTGATAATGGCTTCGGTTTTGTGGAGGCTAGAACTGGTGATATAGGAAGCTCCACCACCAATTCTGCC